>JAHVAK010000624.1:2443362-3665043 GCA_019845155.1 Luehdorfia chinensis | reverse complement strand
CAAGTCGACAGTCCGAATGGACGCCCTCCCTCGGACGGTCATTAGACGACTTAAAATATTTAAGATTTTCGAAATCGCGAAAGCACGCAGCGAACACGACACAGTCCGAATTTCAAGGTTTTTGTAGGAGTTTTTATTTATTTATTTATGTTTGGGTCAAACCAAACCTGGCACGCGGGCCGGCACAGTGTCCGATGAAGCTGTAAAAGTCGAGAAGGCTAACAGCAGTTACATCTCCGAAAATATATACTTTACTTTTATTATAGCTAACATATTCATATTTTCGGAACCCTGCGAAAATTTGCGTTAGAAATCCTGTTTTATTCCCTAAAATTTTCATAGAAATCCGTTGAGCCGTTTCGGAGTCTATTCGAGACAAACTCTCTGACAGACAGACAAAAATTTTTTAAAACGTTCATTTATGATTACGCATCATATAAATAGCAGTTTTCACTTAAATGTTGCCATTTATTTTGACATCACGGACAGCCACTTCAATTTTATTATTGGTATATATTTCTCGCGAAAAAAGAAGGCGACCATGATTGTGGCAACACTCGAAGTCCACTTATCTCTTCTTTTCAACATGGACTCATAGTCAACTACGAAAACTGCTCGTGAATTTTGTCAATGGTCCCGACAGAATATCAGCGCCGCAGCAAGACTACGTTACGCTGAGTGGCATACCTGGTCTTTGCTGAAATCCAATATACATTGCAATATATTTACGATCTTATTCATAAAAAAATTAGACGGTTTATATTTGTTACAAAGAGATTACTCATTTCTGACAGAAGTTTGCAGCCGAATGAAATAGATAAGATTTTTTTCGTTTTGAGAGGATTTTGCCATAGTTGCCACGCTTGGCAGACGGGTTGGCAACCGCAGTTTATTTATTCAGATGTTCCCGCAAGATGCTGCTGCCCATCTCCTGGTTTTCAACAACGTAACCATGTTGAAGTATTCCATAGTAATTTTATAATATGTGTAGTAGGCCTAAATAGCTTTATTACTTACTTAGTCAGTGTTATAAATCTATCATAAGTATTTTTTTATTGAATAAGGCCATTAATGACGTCCACGAATGTCTATTCTATTAACTAAGTGGTATATTGTATTGTTTTGTAGCTACGAATAAATTTTGTTCCTTTCTTTCCTTCAAAACATGCATAAATTACATAAAGAGCGTGAATCAGGGTTAGTACATAATGTACTATGCAAATCACTTTAAATAGAATATTTAATTAATTGTAATTTGCTACTAGTACGTGAGTTTAATCAATGATTCAATAACAAACATTTTACAATACCACATACTGTTAAATTAGTTAACAAATAGATAAAAATGTCATTAATATTTCAGAGCCCGTCACTGTTAATGACAGCGACATCTTCCGGTTACTGCAAGAAGTTATCATGCGCGTTCGCTATATTAGAATTCCGCAAGGGTCTGACCAATGTCAGATGCTCTATCTAGGATTATTTTTATAGCAAGTGACGACACGAGGAAGACGTTCACCTGTTGGTAGATGCTATCCGCCCATAAAAGTAAGAGTGTTACCCTGAACTGCGTTGGAAGCTTCTATGTAGCACCGCACTGCGCCCGTCACCATAAGAAAACGGTTCGCGTCACGATCGCAAAGAACACCATTGCGATCGTGGCCGACCTAGGCAGATACCTGTATAAAAACCTTCCACTAGTATAATAGGAGAGACCCATCGACGCGGTTCAGTCTTAAGAGGCCAGTCACTTAAAGCCAACGGTGTTTTTTATTAACCTGGTCTTATTAACTTTAATACTAATGATAACTAATGTTATTGACTGGATCACACAAGGGTTGCGAGTGAACGTTCACACTGAAATACACTACATCAAGCATGAAAACAGTCGAGTGGAAAGTACGTCGCCGTCGCAAAAAATGGCTGAAGATTTAAACATATATGCCTACAACTGCAACCTCAATACTGATAGAATAAAGCGCGAGTTTGTTAGCCTACTTCGTTTTAGTGGTGGTAAGATTCCTATTCAGGAATCTGTCTAGGTAGGCACCACCACATATACTTTAAAACTGATGTCTAAGGGTGACAAGCACAGTGTGGTGCAACATAGAATTGTTTTGGGTGACACGGCATTTGTTATCCTCGACTCGTCACTTTTTTCAATAAAAGAAGTCATGTTGGTTCAAATATATATATTCACTTTACAAGCAGCAAACAGTGAGGTAGGTACTCGCTCAGGGCCAGTTATTCTGCCGAGAAGTGTTTCGGTTTGAAGGGCATCGAGAGCTAGTGTAATCACTAGGCTTATGAGACTTAAGGAGTGAATGTATCAGGGTGACAGGTGCAGTGTGGTGTCGCACAGAAATGTTGCTCTTACCATCAGCTGAATGTCTGTGTACGTTGGTCACTTTATCGAATAAAAAAAAATGAAGGAAAGAAAGTTAATTTGCTTTTCTTTCCTTCATTAAAATGGATTTCCGCAAAGTAACGCCTGATTCTATTAACTTTATCACACAGGAACGTTTTGTTGTAAAGTAAAAAAAGTTAAGTTTCAGCCTATAAATGTCCCACTGCTGAGCACAGGCCTCCTCTCATTTGTTGGTTTCGTCACATTATCTAATAAAGAGAATATATACAATGAACAGAAAATTTTGTACTTTTTTTTAAATAACGCGCGAACGCAGAAGTGTGAGATTCGGCGTAGTTTAAGTGTATATGGAAAAGGAGTGACGAAGAAAACTAAAATTGATATATAATGTGTGTTACAAATACATACAACAATAAAAAGTTTATGAATTACGATCGAATTTCGATCATTGGGCGACCACTAGTATTTATAATTATGTGTATTAAAATAATTAGCAGAAACAATACATAACTTTGTGTTGTTTTACTTTCAAATTCTAACCCATCCTACATATACGTTACGTTGTTAGTTTTTGTTTTAGCCAGCACATCATCATCATCATCATTTCAGCCCATCGATAGTCCACGGCTGAACATAGGCCTCCCTCATAGATTGCCACTAAAGTTTGTAGCTCTAATTTTGTGTGATTTGCCATAGTTGCTACGCATGGCAGGAGGGTTGGCAACCGCAGTTTATTTGCCCGCATCTCCTGCTTTTTATTTCCCCTCTGTCGACTTTTACGGCACCCACGGGATGAGATGGGGTGGTCGATTCTCTTAAGCCTATCACTAGGCACTACCACACGGTAAATCAACAATGTATGTAAATAAAAATGTATGTGTTCGTTTGTTCAAAATCTTAAATCTGTGCCAGCAAATAATGATTAGTCAAACTTAAATTACGTTTAAACTTAAAAAAAAAACATGGATTACTTTCTAATTTCGACCACTAGTGTTAATTACACAACAATCTTTCTGTATTTGTTTAACACAGACAACTACTACCCCTAGTAATCATGAATTTATCTTTCTGTCACTGCAAGGGGCTACCACGATTCTAGGATATGAAGTTCTCATGGTTAACAATGATCACACATGTGTTTTTAAGAACAGGCATTCCATAAATAACCTGCTTACATATTAAATCAATTTGGTACGGTTATTGATTTAACATTGATGACTGGCAATACCGTACAGATAAAAAAAAATCGCACTGACAGCATAATATGCACTAGTTGTTACGCGCCCTCTCCGCTGGGCGTAATGTGTCCCGCCCGTTCATCCATTTAGTAAGTCTATGTCCGGAACGGAAAGTATATGCCAAATTTCCCGTCAATAATTCTTGTTGTTCCGGAGATGTCGTGAAGTGTAAGTGGTAAATCGTTAATATATAGATAGAGGTACATATATTATGCACATGTCTTACTGATAATTCTTGTCTAAAGTATAAAAAAGTTTGGAAGATCCAAAAGTGCATTTCTCATGACGCTCATTTAACTCCTAAGAAAAAAAAAACGTTTTAATAAAAATAATTTTAATGAATTAATTAAAATGTATTCTTGATATGAGTCTTTTCAAATTAGCATATAAGTGCAATACAATTGTGATAGAGGCATTCGAAGACCGCCGAATCGTTTAACCTTCACATGTATGTAGGGTATAAAGCACTATCTCACGCCGCTTCGCGCCATGAGACGTGAAATTAGCACGATCGCCAATGAATTGTAATGCCTCATTTGAAATAAATAATAGACAACGCTGAAAATCAGCTTTCGTCTAATACGATTTACTAACGCGATTACATATCGAAGAAACACGCAGATTTGTTTTTAAATACGTTTCCAGCAAAGTTAATAATATCCACACTTGTATTAAAATAAATTTTGTAGATTTTTATCACGTTTATTTTTTACTGTTATCATTTCCAGCGCTTTATAGCGCCACTGCTCACGGAGGAATAATAGTTAAAGGTATATTTAAATTTTATTCAATACCGTATTTTATTGAACACTGTTTAGTATTCACGTAAGTATGATGACGATGATATGATGATGTTCTCCTAGCCGATTTCGACCACGGCATATAACTATCGTATAACTAATATGATATTGTAAAAAAAGAAAGACCCCATCTTTCTTTTATTTTTCAATATCATATTACATAATCTCATATATACAATACATTATTTAATAACAATGTACAAATTTGGTAGCCAGGGGATTTGCAAGTGCACAGTTAGTTGTTTCCACGCATCTTTGTCCTCTATGTCATGATCTATTTTATAATTTTTAATACGCTTTTTCTAAATGTCTTCTTGACAAGTTAGTTTAAATCTGTCAGTTCTTTGCGTCACCCTGTTAGGAATTCACTATGAATTTTAAATGTCACATGTGCTCTGTAACTAGCCTTGCCAGGTGTCCCGATTTTCAAGGGTCTGGCGACACGTCCCGATTCACCCTTGATCGCGACGCCAAATTTCCCGATTTTTTACTAACCCCTTAATTTATCTAGTTTGTTTCAAGTTTTATTCGTTATACTTGTTGTACACTGTGCTTTGCAACATGCCATTTAAAAAAAAAACTGTCTGTCCGATAAAAGTAAATGAAGATCCACAAAAACCTGTTTTTTTGGAGATATCCTCATTTGTGGACTAAATTGCCGATTATTTTACTACTGAAACTTCTAAAGATTTCTTAAAACGTTATTAGAAGGAAAATTTCATCTACAGAAGCCGTTTACATATAACCCATACTAACTAATATTATAAATGCGAAAGTAACTCTCTCCGTCCTTCTGTCTGTTTGTTACCTTTTTACGGTTCAACCGCTGAACCGATCTCGGCACAGACATAGCTTGCGACTTGGAGACGGACATAGGACACTTTTTATTCCGAAATCAAATAGTTCCTAAGAGATATTTTAAAAAACCTGTATCCAAGCGGACGAAGTCGCGGGCATTTATAACTTAAAGCACGAGACGAAGACAAAATATAATTTAAAGCACGGCAACGGGTTGTTCGACGGAAAACCCCCCTTTCAAATAAAACTAAAGTAGTACTAAGGACGATTGTAACTTTTGCATACATTTACAAGCTAAGATGTTTGAAAGTGATTTCTTATATTCACGCAAATATTTAACAAAACCAATGTTACGGAATTTACCGCGTTTAATTTTAACTATTAATAGCCAGGCGCTTCGAGCGCTTTACAGCACCCATGGTAACGGCAGGAGTGAGATGTTTGCAGGGCTATTTATATCAATAAATCAAAAACTAAGTGTACTACTGCAAGACTTCCGGACACAGCTCATTTTGCGTATATCGGGCGAAAAATAATGGATGCTGTCGGTACCCTTGGTTAACTATAACGTCAGGACATCAAACATCTTAGTCCTCCCGTGACCATGGGTACTATAAAGTGCACGAAACGTCGGGTTATAAAGGTTAAACATAAACCCGATTAAAACCGTAAAATTGGTATCATTATAATGGTTACTGTGTTTCGTATGACAATTGATTAAAAACCGGGTCTCAAGGTCTTAGGGGTGACAACTACATCTAGGTTCACTTTAACAATATTCAAACATCACATTCTTATAACGAAACGAGCAAAACGTTCACCTGATGGCCAGCGCAACGTCTGCCTACAACAAATGCTGATTTATCCAGAACATTACTGTGTGACACCACACTCACATGCCCATTGATTACACTATTTCTCAGTGCCATTCAGACCGAAACACTGTAATGTTTGCACACAACTGCTTCACGGCAGAATAACTGGCCCAGGGGTGGTACCTACCAGACGGATTCCTGCATAGAAATACTACCAACAGTCATTAAAATGATATAACTAAGATTGTCATAGTCGGACTGGTGGCATCAATTTTTTCGGTATTATTTCTTTTTTCTTTATAAACGTTCCGTCTCGTTACTATCTCCTATAAAAAATTTAGTTTCAGGGACCATTACAACATCACCGGTCCTGAAAACCAATAATTTTTGGCTTTTATACAAACCTTGGCTTAGACTGGGATTCGAACTCAGATCCCGTGGCGTAGTAATGTTATCTGACCACTAGGCCACGCGACTGCTTGATATAACTATTTTTCGGTTTTAAGCAAGTGATGATTATAAGCATATGGCAGGGGTTCACAAAATGTGCGCCGCGGCGCCCCAGGGCGCCGTTGGGGAGAAGGCAGGGGTGCCGCTAGGCAAACTAAAACATACAAATCGCGCGCGCTGTCCTTTTACACCCTTAAATTCTCGATGTTGCATTTCTGCAAGTTACCGAAAATTCATATGATTTGTCAGATAACGTAAGCTTATGCTATAAAAGAGATAATAATTGTTTCGATAAATTTTATCCAAAATAAATAAACAATTTTAAATTTCAATTTACTTTGAGTTTTGAATTTACACCTAATTTCCTACATAGCATAGTTCTACAATAAAAAATACATTTTTTTACTATTTTTCCTTTACTTCATAGACCCTAAGATAATTAAGAAAATATATTTTAGATCAATGACAAAATTCACGCATGTAAGAGTTAAGGAGAAACCCATTTCAAAGATCCAAAAACCTTTCCATGCTCAAGCTTCACCAGAAATCACTTCGCAAGAAGAGAGTCATTGAACTCTCTTTTGCAACAACGGACTTTGAGCAAAATTTGTTAGTGCCGATTTGATGGAGTCATCTCATTCTGTATTTTTAATTGGTAAAAGTGATGAGACGAACAAAAAGTTTACCTGATGGAATGTGCACACCGAAACTGGGTTTAAAACCAGTTACTATTCTCATTCCCTTTGCAATATCCTAGCTATTCTTGTGTCAGTTCTTTAATATGTACCTATGCCTGTAAGGTTTGATTAAAAAGTGGTTTTCATTTCTGTGCCTGATTTTGATTAAGGCGCCGTGACAAAGTACTAAATCTGCAAGATCGCCGTGATCAGAAGGACCCACCCAGGGACATTTATTCTGTCGTGAAGCAGCTGCCGTGTGCAAACATTTATGTGTTTCGGACCAGTGTAATTACTGGGCGTATGAGGCTTAAGAACTGATGTATCAGGTGGACGAACGCAGAGTGGTGTCACACAGAATTGTTCTGGGACAGCATTTGTTGCGACAGACGGCACACTTATGATTAGATAAACTCCATCTCATTCCGTGGGTGTAGTAAAAGTCGACAGAGGGAATATAAAACCAGGAGATGCGCAGCAGCATCTTCCCTTAACATCTGAATAAATAAACTACGGATTCCAACCCGCCTGTCAAGCGTGGCAACTATGGCAAAATCCCCTCAAAATAAGAGTTACAAACTTTTCTGGCAATCTATGGGAGCCTATGTTCAATAGTGGACTAGTGCTGGGCTGAAATGATGATGATGACGATGAAACAATTTGCTGGTCCCATTCTTTTTCATTAAAAATTTAAATTTTGTATCGCCAGTAGTCTTATGGTTAAAAGTACGGACTGAGAAATCCGACGACGCAGGTTCTAGCTCGCCATTCGACTATTGTCATGAACCATATCCACAAGCTTTTAAAGTTAGATTTGGATTAACAGTAGGTAACAGGAGTACTAGTAATGTTAAGCATTTATAGAATTCTTCAATAAAAAAGGTTCTAGGTGACTAGCAAATGTCGAGGGCAGAAGTGAAACTTACAGTCACGTAAGCGTCTTGCCCCTTTCCTTATTTACATACATACGTGTAATTACGCCTTTTCCCATATAAGGGACAGGCAGAGGCCACTCAGGTAGACCACTTTTCGCCCACGCGGGAAACGAGACGAAACAGGTGGCGAACCACGTCGCCGTCATTTTGGCACGAGTCAAAAAATTCTTACTCCCCGTTGCGTTCCCACGAGCAGTATAGTGACAGCATTGCATGTTATGGTGTTATTCTGCACGAATAAAGGCTCTCCGTAAAATACCTTAGTCGCCTCTTACGACACCTCGGTATGAAAGTTCTACTCTGCCAGATACCTATCGGCTATTACCACCTTAAACACAGGAAATACTAATCCAAGGATAAGTTTGTTTTATCGTATTTTCTCAACAGATTCTAAATTTGAATAAACTATGTAACCCTTGTGCACTACCTAACCAAGATACTTCGCCAATATTTCGCACAGTATCGTGATCGTGAACTGATGAAACCATGTGCCTTCTTTAAAGAATGTAAACAACTCCAACCGACAGCTGTCGTATGTTAGTTGATCAGACTGTCAACAGATGGCTTGGACTTGGACATGGAGCTTTCTACGATTAAATTAAATAATTTAGTCTTTTTAATCAAGTTTTTGTAAGGCCGTGTGGTGGCGGCTCGTTAAAAGAATACTACCACTCCATCTTATCCAATGGATCTCGTAAAAGGCGAGTAAGGAATTAAACTGCACTGTGCACCCAACAGCGCATGGTGGCGATGGGCTCACCACCTATCACACCAATTGCATTATATTGTTTTGGTGAAACGTGGATTGTGGCAGTCATCTGTTTTTGCAGTGAGTGCCCAGTCTCTGACTACCCCTTATGGGATACAGTCGTGATCTTATGTATCTATGTTTTTTAAGAAAACATAAATTATAAGACCTTTACTTATTTTTCCTCATTAGAGAGAAAAATAATCTTCGAAAAGGGGTATCAAACAGCAATTTTGATACAGTATAAAGGGAGATATTTCACACCGACAAAAACAACTTTGATAAATAATATAATGTGGATAGATAGATTGTATTGACTTAAGAGAATCTACCACCCCATCTCATCCCGTGGGTGTCGTAAAAGTCGACAGAGGGAAAATGAAAACCAAAAGATGAGCAGCAGCATCATTCTGGAACATCTGAAAAAATAAACTGCGGTTGCCAACCCGCCTGCCAAGCGTGGCAACTATGGCAATCCCCCCCAAAATGAGAGCTACAAACTTTTGTGGCAATCTATGGGGGAGGCCTATGTTCAGCAGTGGACTAGTGATAGGCTGAAAAGAAGAAGAAGAAGATAGATTGTTACGTCTACGGGAATGAAGTCGCGGTCGCAACTGGTTTAGATAACAAGCTACGCAAGTGCTATGAAACAACATAATAAAAAATATGTAATAAAACGTCAGTGTTTCTGGACTTCAATATTTCTCAAGTACTGTTAAAGCCATAGAGCCGTGGTAGCTCAGGGGCTAGGCGCTCGCTTTAAATTTCATAGTACGCGAGTGACCTGGGTTCGATCCCCGGTGCCGGCACCACTAAAATTGTTAATTACAATTTTAAATGCTGAATTACCACGCGCTCGGCGGTGAAGGAAAACATCGTGAGGAAACCTGCATGTCTGAGAAACAAAAAAAAATATTTATGTGAAAATGTTTACATGTGAAGTCCGCCAACCCGTATTGGAGCAGCGTGGCGGATTCTTCCTAGCTCCAAAAACCCTCACAGAAATGAGAGGAGGCCTGTGCTCAGCAGTGGGACATTTATAGGCTGAAACTTTTTACTGTTAAAGAATTATTTTAAGTTTATGTGAGTCTGTTTTTTCATGTTTATAGCCCCATTCTTAAACTTTCTGTCAGTCGTATAAGTAATTAAAGTATAAGTTTCAGTAATATGTAACATAACAATACTGTTTGCTTGCATATTCCTAAGATGAAAGTTCGAAAAACAAAAGCAATGTCATTTATTTTAAACATCAAAGATAGAATAACCTTTTTAAGTATATTGCGCGCACGGATTGAGTGTGATTTGATTTGGCAAAGTTAAAGTTTGGAGAAGGAGGAGTACAGAAAGCTAAAATTTATATATAATATATGTTACAAATACATTAAATTCAATAAATAAAAATTCAATGGAATTACGGTCGTAGATGCGGTTAGTTATGGCTCTGAAGAGGTCTTTGATGAATACACCGCAAAATCTCGTGGCCTAAGAGTCAACTAAAAAAAATGTCTGTCAAATCTCATTGTCTGTGGGTGGCAGTTGTAGCTCGAATAGTTGATTTTTATTAAGAATCGATTAAATACTAATTCCCATCTATGTAAATACGATAAATCATCTAATAAAGTGAATGTCAAAATTTCTTTATTCCTATAAATCTCTTATGAATATCAAAATCTACATCGGTTCAACAAATAACACCTTCTCAGAGAAGACACTGCAAGAAAGTCAGGGTAATTTTTTATTCAATATTATATATAATGTCATGTATAAAAGACATTATTTAATTACAATATCACATATTTGGTAACCAGAGTGTTCGCTCTGCACTAGAGTAAGAGATATTTCCACACATCTTTGTCGTCTATGTATGATCTATTTTATAATACGCTTTTTCTTGTTGACAAGTTTCTGGCATTCTATGTCTTCTTGACAAGGTTGTTGGATTCTATGTCAGTTTTTAGCGTCACACTTTTAGGAATTTTGTTATAAAATTTTATGGACCTACTAAGAGAATAGACGATCTTCTAAATAAATAATTCAGGTTTGGAGTGTTTAGGCAGGTGCTATTCGCGTCTGTAAAACGTACCCACGTTACATGAGAATTCCTAATGTGACGCATCGTATATACGCATATACATTGGAATACGCTACATTAAAAAATAATAAGGCAATTGTTAAATAAATAAATGGCTAAATAAAAAAAAAAAAAAGCTGAAGCTACCCCGGATTAACCTTGACATCGGGACATCAGTTATCTCAGTCCCCTCGTGACCATGGATGCTGTAAAATACTCGAAACGTCGGGTTATAAATATTTTTAGAAAATTAAACGCGGATAAAAACCCCAAAATTAGTTTTATTAAAGGCAATGGTGTTCAATGAGAACAAACTATTTGAAACAATAATATACGGCCGTGTGGTGGCGGATCGTTAAAAGAATACAACCACTCCATCTCATCCAATGGATCTCGTAAAACGCGAGTAAGTAATTAAACTGCACTGTGCACCCAACAGCGCATGGTGGCGATGGGCTCACCACCTATCACACCAATTGCATTATATTGTTTTGGTGAAACGTGGATTGTGGCAGTCATCTGTTTTTGCAGTGAGTGCCCAGTCTCTGACTACCCCTTATAGGATACAGTCGTGATCTTATGTATGTATGTAATATACGACTCATTCCGATAACATTCGCTCTTCAAGGAAATCCGTAATTACTCTATTGGGTACTTAGTTGATAGCCCTATAATTTCAAAGTATCGTTATATTTAACGACTTATCAGGCGGCGCTGTTTGCTTTTTATTTTTGTTTATAAATTTGCTTACATTGTAGAGACTACAGCTATTATAAATAGGTTTGAGCGGTAACGGGCGGACGTTGCACTTAAATTACCGATGTATAAAATGCTGTGTGGTGGCGGCTCGTTAAAAGAATACTACCACTCCATCTTATCCAATGGATCTCGTAAAAGGCGAGTAAGGAATTAAACTGCACTGTGCACCCAACAGCGCATGGTGGCGATGGGCTCACCACCTATCACACCAAGTGCATTATATTGTTTTGGTGAAACGTGGATTGTGGCAGCCATCTGTTTTTGCAGTGAGTGCCCAGTCTCTGACTACACCTTATGGGATACAGTCGTGATCTTATGTATGTATAAAATGCTTTGGAATTCGTTAACTCGGTCACCGGAAAACTCTATCGATTTTGCTGCTGTTAGTAGCAAGGACACATTTTAACGTATTTTAAAATGTTAAGGATATTCTGTAGTATTATTTTTTACACTTTTCACTTGTGGCATTATTTATATTTAGCCCTCCAAACAGATTTTTGACAACGGCGACAACTGTCGGAAGCTATCGACTGTCGCAGAAGACTTAATGCCACAAGTGTACGAGCCAACACAGTCGCACTCATTCGTCCTAACCTGTCTGCGTAATAATTCAGTGTCACAGACACGTTGAATATCACAACAAAAGTTGTGACATGTGTGACATGTGTGATCATGTGTTTTGGTCGGACAGGATCGGTAGCCGACTTACTACTTAGGCCACGGAGGTACTTTGACCACTAGGCCAAGCGATCGTCACAAACGTATACAAAAAATAAGGACGAATAATTCTTGTTTCGATTTGTAGGGCACTGATAGCTAGTGTAATACTTATATTACACTAAGTTAAGAACTTAACTTAAGTCCTAACTTAAGTTAACTAATTTAAGTCCTAACTTAAGAACTGTGCAGTGCCACACAGAATTGTTCTGCGTAACATAACATTAGTTATGGGCAGACATTTCAATTACCATTAGGATAACGAAATGCACGTCTCGTCAATTTCTTCCATAAAAAAATGTTGCAAGATAGTTTTTCCTGAAGTGTGCGATACCTAATTGAATAGAGGATCACCAAGAAGGCTTACAATCCCAAGATATTTATGAGTGAGATATTTTTTTGTGAAAATGTAATCCATTGCAATAAAATAAATCAACTTATATAAGACATCGCCGTATGGTGGCGGCTTAAGAGAATCTACCACTCGTCCTGTCGGTATCGTAAAAGTCGACTGAGGGAATATGCCACCGGCCAAGCGTGGCAACTATGGCAAAATCTCTACTAACATTTGCAATCTATGGAGGAGGCCTATGTTCCGCAGTGGACTAGTGAAAGGCTGAAATGATTTAATAGAATCCGACAATATTCGGAAGTTGTCGCCGTGGCCGAAAATCGGCCAGGAGGACATATATTTTGTTGAGCTATCACGTAGATGCGGCCCTAAGTGAATCCCTTGTTGGACTGATTGCTCTAGCTATCCCGTTTAACTTATCTGTATACGGCAATCAAGATTGGCCTGACTTTTATGACCGGGGGTTCAAATATACCCTGCACCCTCCTTCCGCCGCTCACGACTACCAGTCTCTATATATAGTTAATGTAAACGCTGTAGATGAATACTTTAATATTGAATCTAATTAAACTATCAAATTTTAGAAAAGTCGACGAAGGGAAAACGAAATCCAGAAAATGGCGGCACCATCTTCCTGGAACATCTGAATAAATAAACCGCGGTTGCCAAGCGTGGCAACTATGGCAAAATCGCTCCAAAATTTAAGCTACAAACTTTTGTGGCGATCTATGGGGGAGGCCTATGATCAGCAGTGAACTAGTGATAGAATGAAATGATGATGATGATGATTATGACTTTATAACTAATAATAACTCAACCCTGATATCCTTGCCTTTTTTGTAGCGGACTAATATGGAAATATTACTATCATTTAATAGATTAGTATGCTTTTAATAAACTCTAGATTCTCTAAAGCTGCCACCACGCGGCAGAGCTTTTAATTGCGCAGGAGATGCCAAAAGCCATGGGAAGTCCGCCAACCCTTTACTGGTGGTAGGATTCCTATGCTGGAATCCGTCTAGGTAGGTACCACCCCAGGGCCAGTTATTCTACCGTGAAACAGTAGTGTGCAAACATTACTGTGTTTCGGTTTGAAGGGCACTGAGAGCTAGCGTAATCACTGCGCATATGTGACTTAAGAACTCATGTCTCAAGGTGATGGGCGTAGTGTGGTGTCACACAGAAATGTTCTGGGTGACACAGCATTTGTTATGTGCAGATGTTGCACTTACGATCAGGTGAACGTTTTACTCGTTTCGTCACTTTATCGAATAATAAAAAAAAATCCGCGTTGCAGTAGCGTGGCGAACTCTCCCCGGCTCTAAAACTCTCTCAGAAATGAGAGGGAGCCGGTACTCAGCAATGGGACATTTATAGGCTGTTACGTTCCTTTTTCCATTACTTGGAACTTTTCCTTTAAAGGACACTCAGATATTATATACTCGTAAGTCTAACCAGAAAGATTTATAAATGCCTTCTAAAGTTATGTAAGTAAAGGTTTAAATACTGACAAATTATTATCATCAGATCTGCCATATAATGAATGACTGAAACTACATAAACGCGAATACAAGGAATGTGGTGGCGGCTTAGAGAATCTTCCACCCCATTTCATCCCGTGGGTGTCGTGAAAGGCGAGTTAGGGGTAGATAATCTTTTCTTTGAACCAGTGATCGAGTACTTGACTTCAACGCTCGGGGTCCTGGGTTCTATTGAATCCGGTCTGATTGTTTCGCGCATGTGAAATTTATGTCTGTGAAACGCACTCGCGATACAAGAGAAATCCTAGTATCCTAGTGTAGGGCGACGTTCTCTAATAAGAAAAAAATATATTGAATAAGACCGTATGTCCGTCCGCGCGTATTACGTTACCTGCTTTTGCGGAATCGAACAGTTATCGAAGTCGTAAAGTAAACGAACGCCTTTGATAAATATCTCTTATAAAAAAAGGTTAATAATATTCTACTAATTATTATCAACGATAAATATTATTGAAAGGAGAAGAAGCGAAAGAGGTGTGTCTGGATCGTAGCCAGTGGAAAGATGTGGTCTCTGACTACCCCAATCGGAATAAGGCGTGACTCTATATGTATGTACATACTATTACGTGTATATATATAATGTTATTTGTATTAAAGTGACAGAGCGTAAATAATGCTGCAATATAACGAGTATGTACAACTCATAGTCACGCCTCTTTCTCATTGGGGTAGGCAGAGACAACATCCGTAATCCATACAAAACAAGCCATGACGGTTGTTGAACCACATCGCCGCCATTTTACACACAAAATAAATAATTAAATAACATTAAAGATTGAAATGTTTAATTATAATGTTGTGCGTAAACAAACTAAACCAATATACAAAACATAGATTTAAAAAAAGTAAATTATATAAGTAAATCATAAAAACAAAACTTACTCGGCCGCTTGCTTGCAACAAGTCACATTGAGTAAATAAAAATAGCATTGTGATATTTAAAGAAAACAACAGATAGTTTACATTCTAATTGATATTATAAATAGATAATTACGGTGTACAATTATTAACCTGATTAGGGAACATTAAAGGCATTTAGTTCGTTGTAAATATTTACGTAATGAGTCTTTAACCTAACACTGCATTCGTAATAGGGTAGGTTATGTTTATATTTATGATTATCATAATTACATAGAGGCCACAGCTGAACCTAATTCTGCCTTTTAAAAATCTAGTTTATGGGTTAAAATAGTATGGTTTAAAAAATTTGTGGGAATCGTTCTACTTGTTTCACTGGTGGTAGGATCCGTTAAGGTTAGGTACCATTGCAGTGCCAGTGATTCTGCCGTTAAGCTATTCCTGTAAAAATCACTGTGTGTGCTATTGTAATTACTAGGCATATAAGACGTAAGAACTGATGTCTTAGGATGACGGGCGCAGTGTTGTGCCACACAGAAATGTTCTGGGTGACACAGCATTTGTTATGGGCAGACGTTGCTCTTACCGTCAGGTGAACGTTTTGCTCGTCTCTGCACTTTCTCTGATAAAAAAACACCGTATTGGATGACATATTAACAGGTAGTAGTAGCTCCGCGGTCGGGCTATCGCCTTAAATTTCATAGTACGGAAGAGACGTGACTTCAATCCCTAGTGACGTTACCCCTAAAATTGTCCTGCAATTTAAAGTGTGGATTAACCACGTGCTCAACGGTGAAGATAAACATATCTGAGGAATGAAAATAATTTGGGAACATCCGCCACTCCGAGTAACGTAGCCGACTCTTTCTGGCCAAAACCCTCTCAAAAATGAAGAGGAGGCCTGTGCTCAGCAGTGGGGCATTTATAGGCTTCTACTTTACTTTTACTTTAACACTGAAAAAGACCGTGCAATTTTTTCAGACAAAATTAGCAGATCTTTCTGTCATATACGTTTTATGCGGCACCTTAGCTCTTAGTGTTTAATTAAAGCATCGCGTTTTTAAATTAACGCTGTGATTTTTTTTATTGGATAAGGCGACGAAACGACAAAACGTTCACCTGATGGGAAGTGCTACGTCTGCCCATAAAAAAATCTGATTTACCCAGAAAAGTTTCTGTGACACCACAATGCGTCCGTCACCCTGATACATCGGTTCTTAAGTCTCATATGCCCAGTGATTAAGCTGGCTCTCAGTGCCCTTCAAACCGAAACACAGTAATGCTTGCACACTACTGCTTTGCGGCAGAATAACTGGCACTGCGGTGGTACCTACCTAGACAGATTCCTGCATAGGAATCGTACCACCGGTGCATGTTTTCAGTATTAACATTACACGCCCATAGATAGCGACAAAAGTTTGTAGCTCTTATTTTGAGGGGATTTTGCCTTAGTTGCCATGCTTGGCAGGCGGTTTGGCAACCGCAGTTTATTTATTCAGATATTCCAGGAAGATGCTACTGCCCATCTCATGGTTTTTATTTTCCCTCCTTCTGTCGACTTTTACGACAGCCACGGGATGAGATGAGGTGTTAGATTGTAGACCTATCGGCATTTACAATGCTTTCATGTTCACGTGAACAGTGTTGAATGTTCATGTAAATGACTTGCTTTACTTGTCAGTGAGTGTGCAAACATTACTGTGTCTGAAGGGCACTAAGAGCAAGAATACTGTGTGGGAATACTTAAGAACAGGCGCTTTGTACGGGACGAGGTGGGAAGACAGACACTTTCACAGAAATGTTCTAGGTGACACAGCAGTTGTTATGGCAGACGTTGCACTTACCATCAGGTGGTTTTACACGTCTCGTCACTTCATCGTCTAAGAAAAGCAACCACGGCTCTAACAGATTAGACTTATATTAAGTTAAACGTTAGTTTCGTCAATTTGATTTAGGTTGAGAATTTCGATATGAGAGTTCATAAATTTTAATATGAAAATAATTTTACTTTACTCGCAAATTCGCTTCACAAAGTTTTGCAATAAACTCCGCCCGTTTGTTAACAAGAAATGTAAATAAGACATTCTGTTTATTATTAATCTATATATTTGGTATCTGTCCAATTTGGCTGTGAAAGACTTAATTCGATATAAAAATAGGAAAGAAACAGTCTATAAATGTCCTATTGCAGGCACAGGCCTTTTTTAAGAGCCTATTTCTAAGAGGGTTTTGGAGCCGGGAAGAGCTCCAACGCGGGATCATCATCGTCGTCATCATCACCATTTCACCCTATAACTAGTCCACTGCTGAACATAGGCCTTCCCCAGAGATTGCGACTAAAGTTTTTTATTCAGATATTCCAGGAACATGCTGCTGCTCATCTCCTGGTTTTCGTTTTCCCCCTGTCGACTTTTACGACATCTAAGGGACGAGGTGGGAAGACAGACACTTAAATTTAGTGTTAGTATAGAAATGAAGATTTAAAAAAAACGTGGCGGCGATCTCCTCATTACCAGAGCTTATCATCATCTATGTTTTCTTTAATATTATATCCCCTCTTTAAAAAGTTTTTGTTTAATGAAACTTTAAATTTTATGATATGAGTATGTCTTTGTGCGCTTTCTGGGATTTTGTTGTAAAAAGATAAACATATCCCAAAGAAAGGCACACTAGCTTGTGGTTGTTCTTGGTATTTCCACCATGAACAGCACCTTTTTATTAAATTGAACTAAGTTCTAAGTGCATAACGTTTTATAGACATATTGAGAGGATAAGGTATATAATATTAAGATTTTTAAATTTCTCTTGAGAATCAATCAATAATTAAAAATAAATTACAGCTCTTATGGCCCTCGTTTACCTGAAATAAAACTTCTACGTCTATCGCATTTTACCCATTGCAAAACACCATAACTCATTACGCCACGGAAATAACTAAAATAGACCCTTCTAGAAGATTCAACGTGAGCCTGGTTTCTAGTTTTTACAGCATAAGCTGCAGAGCTAAACCTGCTTGCTAGTATAATAATTATCACAATCGAAGCTTCAAATCAAGAGTTACTCTAAAAAAGACAGTGGCATCCTCGAAGTTTAATTCGTCCCTATTTACGAGCACATTCGCATTTCATTGTAAAACACGGGCAGTATTAAAATGTAAAGTCAAGATGCCCACATATTGGCAAAATGCATCATATCCTCTAGCGGCGTCGATGCATCTGACGGCCGCGTGTCCTTGTGGTCAGGACTTCTGTCCCGAGTCCTGGTTACGAATCAAACATTTATGCAAACGCTGAAATTGTTGGTTTTAGTGTCTGGTTGTGTTGTGATTGTCCCCATATCTTTAACACTGCATTGCCTTGCCTGGCCTGCGTTCGATCTTATCGCATGAGTGTTACATCGAGGTTAGGATGAGTCAGTGCTTGTGTGTTTGCGCGTGTACTTACTATCTCCTGTGAAGTCGATAGCCGACCGTATTCGGAGGTTGTCGCCGTACAAAATCAGCCTGGAGGACATTTTTTTTATCGAAATTTATTTTGCTATAGGCCGCAGAACTAACTTATTGTCTAATTGGCATGTAAGCTTAATACGTTATTTTGACTTAGTAATAATGATACTACATTTAATAGAATCATTATTCAATTTCAAATTGGTCTTATGCACCAAAATACTACTCCAAATGACGTCATTTTTGTTGACAATATCTTATCGCTGCGTTCGTCTGCGGTTGGAAGTGATAAAAATAGATAATGAGGCCCGAAACAGGGGGGAAGTTTAAATTTTAATAAGAGTTTAAATTGTTGCGACAATTATGAACTATTAAAAATAGGTTTGCTTTAAATTGTTCCTATTAGTCTTAGTTGGTAAGTTATAAGTTTTTTTTTCATAAAACTAACCACATAATAGTGACATTTCTCTCTAATGTGTGCTATGACGTAAACATGTAAAATAAGAAAAATGGTCAGCTCCACTGGCGTAGTATGGATGTGGCTAGTCGTGTAGTTGCGGCTTGAGAGAATCTAACATCCGATCTCATCCCGTGGGTCTCGTGAAAGTCGACAGAGGGAAAATGAAATCCAGGAGATAGGCAGCAGCATCTTCCTGGAACGTCTGAATAAATAAACTGCGGTTGCCAACCCGCCTGCCAAGCTTGGCAACAAGGGCAAAATCGCCCCAAAATGAGAGCTACTAACTTTTGTGGCAATTTATGGGGGAAGGCTATGTTCAGCAGTGGACTAGTGTGGCAGAGTGGTCTGAGTACCTGACTTCTAAGCCGCGGGTCCTAGGTTCGAAGCCCAGCCGGAGTCAAAAATTGTGCTTAAACACAAATTGTTCGTTTTCGGGTCTGGTCATGTTGTGATTGTCCCCGTGTTTTTGACACTGCATCCTAGCCTGCCTTACATCGGGCGCGGTTAGATTGGGACGAGTGAGTGCCTCTGTCTGCGCGTACACTTGTGGCGCATACTATAATATTTCGTGCGCAGTTGATAGCTCTCGACAATATTCGAAAGTTGGCGCCGTGGTCGAAATAGGCTTAAATGATGATGATGATGATTTGGCGTAGTGACTCGCGGGTCACCACGGGTCGCGTAATCGATTCTCTCGAGGGACAAATATTTAAGTACGTATGTGAGATATATACAGATAATTTTTCCGGGCTGTTTGTGTAATGTACGTATGTTGGTTAAACGCACTTATTATGCAGGAGAAATCCTTGTGTGCAGTAACGTTTTGAAATAAAAAAAAATCCGACGAAAGAGCAAACAAAAGTGCTTACGCGATACTATATTACATCATCAGACCGTGACCAATATTACAGTATCCCCGGGAAAGTAAAAAAGATTCTTGAAATCGATCCACAATTGACGAAAAAGTCGGCAACAATCCATCAAGTGAGGTACCATCCCAGGGCCAGTTATTCTGCCTTAAAGCAGTGATGTGCAAACGTTACTGTGCTTCGGTTAAAACGGCACTGTGAGCTAGCGTAATCACTGAACATATGAGGCTTAAGAACTGGTGTCTCAGGGTGACGGGCGCGGTGTGAAATTTTCTGGGTGACACAGAATTTGTTATGGGCAGACGTTGCAATACCACCAGGTGAACGTTTTGCTCGTTTAGTCACTTTATCCAATAAAAAAGTACATCAAAAAAATACATTACATACTTAAAAGTCGCTTAAAAAATATAATGAATTCCTAAAACAAAATGTCCCCAGCACTTAGCCAGTGTACACAGAGGTATATTGCTTTTGCTATTGTAGGTACTCGTATATTGCTAGAAGCCGTATTGTATCTCCTTCTGTGATTAGTCACCGGTGTATTTAAGGTCAGCCATATTTGAGATTGTTATTGCTGATCTATCTGTCGGAAGACATGACATTTTATAGAAACATAAAGTCACGCCTTTATCCCATGTAAGGGGCACGCAGAGGCCACTCACGTAGCCCATTTTTCGCAATCGCGGGAAACGATTCGTGACGGGTGGCTAATAACGTCGCCGCCATTTTAGTACTAGTCAAAAAATTTATACTCCCCATGAGCAGTATAGTGACAGCATTGCATATAACGGTGTTATTCTGCACAAACAAAGGACGTCCGTACAATACCTTTGGCTCCTTAGCCTCTTACGACACCTCGGTGGGAAAGAGGTATGTGCTACTCTACTCTGCCGGACACCTATCGGCTCGTGGGGAATAAAACGTTTATAATTTACGAAAAAAATAATATGTAATGAATTAATAAAAAGCTTACAAAGCTTGAGTACAAGCCTCCCCTCGTTTCGGGGGGGTTCTAATGATGGGGAGAGTCCACCACGCTGCTCTTATGCGGGTTGGCGGACTTCACATGTTCTCAAAATATTTTTATTCCTTAAACATGCAGGTTTCCTTACGATGGTCAGGTTTACTGATGGAAATATTTCTATGTAGAAATCTATGAATATCTAGGTAGGTACCACAGCAGTGCCAGTTATTCGGCCGTGAAGCAGTAGTGTGCAAGCATTTATTATGTTTCGGTTTGAAGGGTACTGATGGCTAGTGTAATTTCTCGGCACACTGAACTTGGCAGAACAGAAGTCTCTGGGTGACAAACCTATTGTTATGGGCACACGTTGCACGCACTTCGAGTGAACGATTTACTCGTCTCGTCCCTTTCTTCCATAGAAAATGATGTTCTCTTTCACCGTTGAGCACGTGGTATATCAGCACTTTAAATTCCAGAACAATTTTATGTGTGCCGGCACCGGGGATCAAACTCTGGTCACAGGTGTACTATGAAATGTAAGGCGAGTGTCTGGCCGCTGAGCTACCACGGCTAAATATTCGAGCCGCAGTTAAAATAAGGATTCCTAATTTAGAAACACAAGGGCGCGTACCCTCGTCACGGTCTGTAGTTTAAATTCACGAAGTCATCAGTAGACCCCTATGTTAGATATTTTTAATCTATTCGTAATACAATATGCTTATGTACGGTATACATTTCTGAATTTTCAACAATAGATTGTTTTTTTTTTAACAATGCTGATATTTCTCCTGTATCGTGTGTGCATTTTACAGACATTAAAACATTCACAACACAACCAGACCCGAAAACAAACAATTTGTGTTTTTGCACAGATGTTAGCTCCGTTTTAGGTCCGAACCCTGGACTTGGTGGATCGCAGTCAGGTGCTCTGACCACTAGGCCACGGAGTCAAAATAGCAAGCACTTTACTTATTTTCTTTAATTAGAAAACCAACAGCGTTTTACAAATTGTTGTACATAATACAAGCTTTCCTAGAGTATCCATACATCTCGGCGTCTGTGAGAGACTTTCCCATCTTTATATAATAATATAACAGTTTATATTCATAGGTTTGAAAGTAAGTACATTTATAAAAAAATGGGCATAAAACTAAGTAAGGTTGAAAGAAGGAAAGTAAGTTATTTTGCTAAGATCCGCATGCAAAATATAAAGTAACGCCTGATTCTATTAACTATAAGAAAGGTTGCGTAACTGTGTTGTAGCGGTTTAAGAGAATATACCACCCCATCTCATCCCGTAGGTGTCGTAAAAGTCGACAGAGAGAACTAAAACCAGAAGACAGGCAGCAACATCTTCCTGGAACATCTGAATAAAAAACTGCGTTTGCCAACCCGCCTGCCAAGCATATGGCAAAATCACCTCAAAATAGAGCTACAAACTTTTGTGGCAGTTTCTAGGGGAGATCTATGTTCAGCTGTGGACTGGTGATAGGCTGAAATGATAATATATAAGATATGATGATGGTTGCGTTTTAATAAATAAAATGATTGTGTTATGGTGGTAGGATTCCAATGCAGGAATCCACCTAGGTAGGTCAGTTATTCTGCCGTGAAGCTGTAGTGTGCAAGCATTACTGTGTTTCGGTGTGAAGAGATTCGGTGTAAGCTAGTGTAATCACTGGACATATGAGACATAACGACTTATGTCTCAGGGTGACAGGCGCAGTGTGGTGTCACACAGAAATGTTCTGGGTGACACAGCATTTGTAATGGGCAGACGTTGCACTTACCATCAGGTGAATAATTTGCTCGTTTCGTCACTTTAGGCAATAAAAAAAACAAGCGGATTTTTCCCAGCTCAGCAGTGCGGCATTTGCAGGCTATGTTACTTTACTTTTTTTAGAACAGTGCTGTTTATTGAAAATATATTAGTGTGACTATAAATTTATTGACTCATTGGTTTAGTGTTTAAAAATATTTAACAGATGGGTTTCTGCTGTGTTCAAATTTCAACAATCGACGAAGCTTCTTTTAACTATTTATTAACTGGCGTTTCGAGCCACCCAGAACATTTCTGGGTGGCAGCACACTGCGCCCGTCACCCTGAAACATCAATTTTCAAGTCTCATATGCCCCGTAATTATGCTAGCTCTCACTGCCCTTCAAACAGAAACACATTAATGTTTGCACTCTACTGCTTCACGGCAGAATAACTGGCCCTGGGGTGGTACCTACCTAGACGGATTCCTGCATGGAAATCCTACCAACAGTAACTGTCTCCGAGCCCAATTCAGTCAGGATTGGTTCAGCGGTTGAGCCCTGAAAACGTAACTAACAGACAGAGGGACAGAGAGAGTTACTTTCGCATTTATAATATTAGTATGGATGATATGGACCTCTAGGTTGAAGTGAAAAGGTCACCGACACGTCCCTGAAGACCAGCAAGCAGAAGTGGCAACAGGCCGGCCATATAGCTCGCTGGGGAAGAAGGGTCCTAGAGCAACTTGGTATCAGAAAACGCAGTTTAGACGTCCTTCGACGAGATGAGTGATTTACTAGTTGTAGGAATTCTTTGCAGAAATCCGTCGAGGTAGGTACCACACCTGGGCCAGTTATTCTACCGTGAAGCAGTAGTGTGCAAACATGTGTTTCGGTTTGAAGGGCACTTTGAGCTAGTGTAATCACAGGGCATATGAGCTGATCTCTCAGGGTGACGGGAGCAGTGTGGTCTTATACAGATGTGTTCTGGGTGACCCAGCCTTTGTTATGGGCAAACTAAATGCATCGCTGTCACTCTACTGCTCGTGGGAACGCAGTGGGGAGTAACAACATTTTGGCTCGTACCAAAATGGCCGCGACCTGGTTAGCCACCCGTCACGTCTCGTTTCCCGCGCGGGCGAAAAGTGGTCTACGAGAATGGCTTCTGCCTATCCCTTATATGGGAAAAAAGAGTGACTGTATGTATGAATGTATGTATGTAGTTTGTACTTTAAAGGATTGAAATGAAATGAAATGAAAATTCTTTATTCTTCGACGTAAGAAAAATATAAATTTTGTTTGTCAAACGTCATTTCTTTACAATCTACCGCCTATTCGTAATGAGGTTCCTCTGACGGACAAGAAATGGGCGAAAGAAACTCCGTAGGTATCCTCTTTTATGTCAGTCAAAAATACATTATAAATAAAATTACAAAGAATAGTGTCAAGGAACACCAAAGCACGCTCCATGTTAAAATCTTAGACAAGATTAATTCAATCAATATATAAGTAAATTGTAAGCTCGAGCAGAACAGCCTCCAACAACCGCACCTGTTCACAATATGACGCATGTGGCAGCCATTCAACCATTTCAAAGGGAATTGGACGACCCGCCACACGACGCCGACGCAAGCAGAGACATTAAAGCGCGCATGACATACTCAAGTCAACCAACAAATTAAAATTACTAAAATTATTGTCTTTTACTTTACAGAGCGCACTTATAGTGTTCTACAAGACAATTTGCATTTTTTTGTTTAAAAAAAACGTAACATTGTAATTACCTATCGCTACCTAAAAATACATAATATGTATTTTACAGCAGCAGCTACGTAATATTATTACGTTGCTTACAAAATAACAATCACACTGTGTTATACATTACTTGATGACTCCATGGATGGATACTTTCCATGCGTCATTATCATTGAAATTATCATTCAAACTATAATTAGCTCCGGAGCACAGACTTTTTTGAAATATAAGATTTAAATTTAGTCACTTAGAATTACTATATCTTCTGGAATTTTATTATAAATTCGTGTACATCGACCCATTAAAGAATTTTTTACTTTATTGTCTAAATTTTGGATTATCTAGTTTATTTCGGAAATAGTGATTTACATTTACGTACATGCATAACGTTTTCCCTTAGCGAATCACGAGAGCGCATATAATAGATTGCGCGGACTGCTCTTTTCTGCAAAGTAAAGATTGGATTCACGTCAGCCGCATGTCCCCATAATAAAACACCATATGACATCAAGCTGTGATATGATCTGAGCTAAAGTAAACTAATATTGCAGTAGCTAAATCCGTAATATTTCGGATCTTTCTTACAGCATACGCAGCCGAACTGAGTTTATTAGCTAAGGTATTATTATAATATAGTGGGGTCCACATATATATATATATATATATATATATAGATATATGGACCCCACTGAAGCTTACAATTTTTTACAAATTGCCGTGTGGTAGCGGCTTAAGAGAATCTACCACCCCATCTCATCCCGTGGGTGTCGTAAAAGTCGACAGAGGGAAAATTAAAACCAGAAGATGGGCAGCAGCATCTTCCCGGAACATCATAATAAATAAACTGCGGTTGCCAACCCGCCTGCCAAGCGTGGCAACTATGGCAAAATCCCCCCAAAATGAGTGTATGGTGGTGGAAGCTTACAATCTAATGTGATCCCCAAAAATACGGTACCATATATCAACAAACTCTAATTTATAGTTTTGCAAAACGACTGTAAACTGTACAAAATAATATTTTGTACAGTTTAAACATTAGGTAATGTACTCGTATATTCTACGCATGTTGTTTTTTTGGTATTTAGAGCTAAATTGTTTGCATGGAACTAATCTAAAATATTATTCAGAGCACTATTTGCTTCATTAAGGTTCTCAGTTTTTCGTTTGACATTATATATCAGAGATGTATCATCAGCAAACAATACTATATTTGTAATAAATTAAAATAGATGGGCAGCAGCATCTTCCTGGAGCATCTGAATAAATAAACTGCGGTTGCCAACCCGCCTGCCAAACGTGGCAACTATGGCAATGCCCCCTCTAAAATTCGAGCTACAAACTTTTGTGGCAATCTATGGGGGAGGCCTATGTTCAGCAGTGGACTAGTGACAGGCTGAAATGATGATGATAAAATGATGATGTAATGATGATTTAAATATTCTTATTTTTGAAAAAAACTTTTGTTTTGCTGTTCCAAGTTCATATAAAGAAAAACCGCATACTAGATTTTCTCCTATGCCGTGGCTTATTTTATAGACACAATGTGGACATGCAGACAGACTCGAAACAATGATATATTTACAGTGCGATTTGTATTTCTTTAGAAAAATGACATCTCCCCACAGTACAATTTCGTTTGTGACAAAGACACAGATCATTTATTAATTCATAATATTTCAAGGGCATTTAATTTACTCTACTGAGATAGCCGTGGTAGCTGCAGTGTGTTGTACGCGAGTGACCTGGGTTCGATTCCCAGCCACACTAAAGTTGTTAATTGCAATTTCAAGTGCTGATTTACCACGTGCTCGGTGGCGTTGAGAAAAATCGTGAAGAAACCGGTTTTGAGAATTTCGAGGACGCCAACCCGCATCGGAGCAGCCTCGCGAACTCTTCTCTCTTAAACCCTCTCAGAAATGAGAGGAGGCCTGTGCTCAGCTGTGGGATATTTTCAGACTGTTACTTTACTTTTAGTTTTTACTGAGATAGTTTATTTTTAAGATCTTATTTTATTTAAGGCCAATAAATGGACGACCGCGTGGCCTAGTCGTCAGAGTACCTGACTTCTAAAGCGTCTTGGGTTTGAATACCACCCGGAGCCAACATTTATGCATTTTTGCACGTGCATCGGTTTTTTCGGGTCTAGTTATGTTGTGCGTGTGAAATTTATGTGATGTCGAACCATTTTTTTATTTTTTTTTGTAGGAGAGCAAATGAGCAAGCGGCTCACCTGATGGGAAGTGATCACCGCCGCCCATGAACATCCGCAATACCAGGGGAATTTCGGGTGCGTTGCCGGTCTTTATGGAACGAGTAGGCTCTTTTCTTGGAGGTCTCTGAGTCATATCGGTCCTGAAAAACTGCTGGCGGCAGCCTATTCCACAAAGTGTTTGTGCGGCAGAAGAATAATATAATACATACATACATAAGATCACGACTGTATCCCATAAGGGGTAGTCAGAGACTGGGCACTCACTGCAAAAACAGATGACTGCCTCAATCCACGTTACACCAAAACAATATAATGCACTTGGTGTGATAGGTGCTGAGTCATTTAGGGCATTTGAGACTTAAGAACTGATGTCTCAGGGTGACGGGCGCAGAGTGGTGTCACACAGTCATTCTGGGTGACACAGCATTTGTTGTGGGCGGAAGTTGCACTTACCGTCAGGTGAACGTTTAGCTCGTTTCGTCACTTTATACAATAAAAAAAAAAGTTTTCATTTATCAGTTAACTCACTGTAAATCAGTACTAAAAATTGCATCTAACAATTTGAGTGATGCTGGCACCGGGAATTGAACCACGGTCACGCACGTATTGTGAAATTTAAGGCTGGCCGACTGGCGACACTGATCTAGTACTGTAAAAAAAGTAAAGTTTCAACCTATAAATGTCCCACTACTGAGCACAGGCCTCCTCTCATTTCTGAGAGGGTTTTGGAGCTAGGAAGAATCCGCCACGCTGCTCCAATGCGGGTATGCGGACTTCACATGTCTTCGAAATATTTTTAATTTCTCAGACATGCAGGTTTCCTCACGATGTTTTCCTTCACCGCCGAGCACGTGGTAAGTCAGCACTTAAAACTATTACTGTATTATACTATAAATATTTCCTTTTACTCTCGGTAGACGGTTTTTTCGACAAAAAAACAAAAAAAGGTTTTTAAGACAAGTTTTGTTCGATGACTTTTTGCCATCTTGGAGGTAGTGCAAAATCCCGTTGCTGTAGAAATTGGGGGGAGAAATTGCGGGTTGGCAACCGCAGTTTATTTATTCAGATGTTCCAGGAAGATGCTGCTGCATCTTCTGGTTTTAATTTTCCCTCTGTCGACCTTTACGACGCCCACGGGATGAGATGGGGTGGTAGATTCTCTTAAGCCAGATAAGGCAACTAGTTGAAATACTACCACACCTAATATTTATGATATATCCACTACTATAATAATTGGAAGTACCATTTTGAAGCGTAAATTTTCATTTCAAAATACTCGTAGCTTCGGCTTAGCTAGGATCTAATTAATTTTGTAATCAAGGGAAAGAGCCAGAGCTGAATGAAGACTCATTGAATTTATCTTTCATCATTGATTATTTCAAAACTTTATACCACTATTAATTTACTAGAAATTTACTTAAATTGTAATTTATTTATGCATTACTGCAGAAAATCTTTCCTTGTTTATCTTTATATGGAGAGATCTTTTATATATTTAGTCTTTTATTAAGATTTTTAAGGTTTAGTATTATAAAAGTGTTTGAAATGAAATGAAATAAACTTTTGTTTTTTAAAACTACCTCTGACGGAGAAAAAACAGGTGAAAGAAACTTCGTAGACATTTTCTTTTTTGTAAATTTATTTATTTGTTTTGATTTTGGTTAAAAAGATAGACATACTAATATTATAAATGCAAAAGTATCTGTTTGATACCTTTTCATGGCTCAGCCTATGAACTGATATTGAAGAAAATTGACACTTTTTGACATCATCAGCTTATCTCCGTCTTTCATATAGAAATAGCATATGATGTGTCTTAGATTTTAATTTATAATTAACGTCGCATTTCTTGCACTTAACCTGTAAATATTTTTAAAATAGTCGTTGAATCGACTTCAGTCTATCATGTAGTCTATTTCATAATATTATCTCATATAGTAATATCGTATCTCATTCGTACACATCGTATTTCATTATAATATAATATAATGAAATACGATGATATTATAATGAAATAGACTGAATTTATCACGGAATTCATAGTGTATGTAAATTTCATGTAAATATGTATGCTAAATCTTTTCGAACAGACAGACAGAGAGATAATTTGTCAAAGTCGGGCTAATTTAAAGTAAGCGTTTAAAAGTGAAAAACCATAGTCATACACATAATTTTTATTTATGTGTGATTGTGTATGTATTTCTTGAGTACCATTATTCAAGAAATCGTCCATGTCACACCTATCGTACATGCAAATATAAAAAAACAACACAGAGGCGACTGCGTAGTATTCTTTTAATACTGTAAGTTTGTGGATGTTTACAAGTAGGTTATAGTCATTTAGCTTATTATGCGAAGAGCATTATAATATCAATCGACTGGTCAAAAACCTTCGCCCTGAGCGTGGATTGTCTGGGCTAGCTTCACATGTGCCTAAATACGTAAATACTTATGGAATGCGGAAATAATCGTAAATACTACGAGTACCAGCTATTATAAACTAGCATGTGAAATTTTGTGTCAGATAAGCATTAGTAAATGCAGCTCAGAAAAAAGTAAATTTATTTAAAAAAAATCTTCATAATAAATAGCATCGTGTGACTGTGAATGCATGTCACAGTTAAACACCTGTAGGGTTTAATAGGTGTAAATCTCTAATAACCATATAACTAGTCGGGTCATAAGTTCTGTCACAACCTTATTAACTTTAAATTTCGAATACTGCCCAGAAATTTTTGAGATGATTTTGAATAAGATACGATACGATTAGCGCCGTTCCATATAAAAAAATTAAGTGGACGCTAAAGAAAGACATAGTCGCGGTTATTACGATACACTACAAACAAAATGATAAAGATTATGCCCATAACAGTGAAGAAGCGAGCCTCCTCACTTTATTTTGGTAAGCGGAAAGTTTGAATTGTAGGTGTTATTTGTTCCAAACTGTCATTGTTATGAAAAGGTTATCCAATACAAGGGCTATAAAATTGAAACTCTTCAAAATGCACCCTTATAACCCTATCCTACTGTATACCGCAGCAGTCCCTGTTCCGATGACATCCCGGGCGTCAGTCTGTGCGATATTAGTATGACTCTCAAACAGCTTAAGAATGGCAAAGCGCCGGGTGAGGATGGAATGACAGCGGAGGACTTATGGAACGACGGAATTTACAGGCGTATGTGGACTATGAGAAAGCCTTTGATTCTGTCGAACTTTGAGCGATGCTATAGTCACTTCAGCGGTGACAAATTGACTGTCGGTATATCGATGTGTTGCAGTGCTTGTACAGTAAAGCTGCGATGGCTATCCGATAATTGCAGAAGAGTGTAAGACAGGGCGACGTCATATCGTCGAAACTCTTCACTGCTGCATAGGAAGATCTCTTCAAGCTACTGGACGGGACAGGATACAGTATTAACATCAATGGCAAATACATGACTCACCTTCGATTTGCCGACGACATAGTCATAATGTCAGAATCGCTGGAGGACTCTGGCACTATGCTCAATGACCAGAATAGTGTCTCCCAACGGGTAGGTCTTAAGATGAACATGGACTAGACGAAGATCATGTCTAACGTCCATGTCACACCTATACTGGCAGTTATTGGGAACAATACGAAGATTTCGACGGATACCAAGGATAGAATTCCGACCGCCTTTGTCCAAGAGGTCAATCGACGAAACCAACTCGGTTCGCAGCATTCGAGAAACTGCGCCTCATCTTCTCGTCGAGTGTACCTCAATGTCTCGAAACCAAAGCTTACAACCAGTGCATGGTACCGGTGTAGCTATGGAAAAGCCCATTCTCGGTTCTCTGCCAGATGAAATCTGCAACGATGATATACGCAGCAGAACTAGAGTAATCGACATAGCCCTAAGGATTAGCAAGGTGAAATGACATTGAGAGTAGCTCGTAGAACCGAGTAAGTTCTCGAGTGGTAACCTCGTACCGGCAAACGCAGTGTAGGGCGACCCCCACTAGATGGAGCGACGAACTGCACGGTTCTGCGGGAAGTCGATGGATGCAGGTGGCTTAGGAAAGTGTTTTGCGGCAATCTATGGAGGACGCCTATGTTAAACAGTGAACTATGATAGGCTGAAGTGATGATGATGCCTGGGTAAGGGTGGTCCCCATATAATTTTGGTCAAGTTCTGATGATGGGATACATGAAAAAATTAAGAAGCTCTTAAATTCGCCAAAGTACGTTTAGAGGTGTTGCGTTGAAGTCGATTTCTTGATTAAATAATTTTAATTTGCATACTCACTTAACGCGGTTACTTACATTAAGTTGTCTATTTAAATTCAGAAGGAATCTGAAAGTAAATGGGAAAAAACGGCTGTGCAAATTGTCGTGATATCAAGACGAAGGAATGTAGCCGCCTCTGCTAGATGACTTATACGGCACGATATGGAATGGTGAAATCTATTACGTCACCACCAAATGCGGCTGCATAAACCTCCTTGACGACCGCACGGTAACTTCTATGCTGCGGTTCCTAGGTTCGGATCCCAGTCGGAGCCAACATTTGTGGGAAAACTCATATTGCTGGTTTTAGGGTCTATTATGTGTGTTCCGGTGTCTCTGATACTACATTTTAACCTACCTCCGCTCTTATCGCAAGAGGGTCGCATCTGGTGCGGTACACTTGTGGCTATAACATATCTTGCGCAGTTGATAGCCTCCGACTGAGTTCGTTTGTTGTCTTCGTGGTCGGATCGGACAGAATGACATCACATCAATTCCTGCTTCTATGGAATAATAAAACTAAGTTCAACCTTATCGCTTTACTTTCATTCTTACAGATTAGAATAGGATACAATATTTTTTATTCAACATAGATTATTTACATAAAACTTATTAAACGTAATATTTTTTAGCTGCATTGGTTAGCGTGCCGATCTCCCTTGGGGCCGGGCGACCGCAAAATAAAGGTAGCTAGCTAGCGTTTGGGTGGACAACATCTTCCCTAGCTTATCGTGGGAACGCATTGTTGAATAAAAATTTCGACTCGTTCCAAAATGCCAGCGACGTGGTTCGCCATCCGTCACGTTTCGTTTCCCGTATGAGTGAAAAGTGGGTTACGGATATGGCCTTTGTCTACACAAATAGGAAAGAGGCGTGACTGTATATACTGTAACGATATACTATCTATAATTACGTATTTTTACGTAGTTAGAAAGTTAGAAAGATTTAAGAAAATATAAAAAAAAAATGGTGGTCCAAAAAACATATATGAGGACCAATCCCAGTAGTGAAATTTCATAATTTTCAATTTAATTCTTCTTAAAATAAAATATATCCCAGAGACCTTATCTACGAGTATTGATATACTATACAAGTTAATTAAACATATTACAATATAAAAATAAACTTTATTTGTATGGAAATTACTCTATATAAGTAGTTCATAATGAGAAAGTATTCGTGAATTTAAAATTTATAAGCCTATCTCTAAAACTGGAAAGTATTCATGTAATGCCAATTAAAAAACCTATCTTAAAATTAGAGTGTTCGCGTATAGCTAACATCATACTATGTCCGGGGGTTAAGTACCGCGCGGCATACCAGACAGCTATATACCTATAGGTATGAGGGTCGAGCATGACTCTGTACAGTATCAAGTTGCTTAGTGTTAATGTTCCATTCAAAGATCTTATGTAAGTAAAGTATATGATAAAAAAAGTCTATCGTTGAAGGTCTCTTGTAAGAAATGATATAATAAAGATGAGCTGGAACTTGAAATTATTAAGATAGAGTAGATTAGACTTTCATACCATCACATCAGAGGGTGTGGCTATTAGCATTTCGGTGCTGAAGCTTACTCTTTCGACCCATGTCTTAAGGCGTAAGTTACATGGTCTAATACCGGCGTCATGGTGGCTTGCTACTATGACACGTTGGTAATTTTTTTAGTTAAACAACTTTTGACAAAGCCGAAATTTATCATATTGGTGTGTTGTGAGGAGGCACCATCTATGTGATAGTCACGATAATACTTACTACTATTGTGGTATTGTGTTTTAGTGACGGTTATATGAATGAGTTGCGTCTGATTCAATACGACTTATGATTCTGTTTGACGGAGGTACTTGCAGAAGTGTAGATGTCTGCTAAGACCGTATAGAGGCCCTTGTGTTGGCGTATGTCTGGTGATAGTCGTATTGATGCCCGTTGCACCTGTGGCAATGCGTCTTTGTGGCAGTTGCTTAGATATCGTTGGTATAATAGTCGCGTCTTGCACTTGGTTTGGCTCACATTTCTTTAGCTTTGTCCAAGTCGGGTCTCTCTATAACGAGACTGCAGACTGTCTGCCCTCCAATGTGTTGAATAACAACAATATTAAATAAACCTCTCAGAAAATTCCCGCAAATGAATGAAAACTGGAAACTTGGCGGTGGGTGAGACAAACTTGATCGAAATACATAATACTCAACGTCAGTTACACAAACCCATTTTGACGACTATAATAAAATACTGACTGCCTGATGGCTGATTGATAATTATAAATGATAAAGAATGGCAAAATAGATCATTACAATGGTTGGTGGAGCTAATGCGTCTACTTCATGCGGATGGTAGCTGGCGGGAGGAGACTCTCAAGGCTGTGGCCGAAAGCCGTGCAACGTGGGACCCCATACCCTTGAAATGGGCAGTGGACTCACGACGTGCTCTGCGGCAAATTGCCGTGCTGACCTTGTATTAGATGTTGATGCCACACACTCGACAATCATAAACATCTGCACTTGCAGCGGTCTGGCGATGTGGTGGCGCGTACGGAAGGCTTATTTATTATTGGGCCAATTGCGCATATTGCAATTATTCGACGTGTGCCTAATCCGTACGACGTACATTCACGAAAACCGAACTTAGCTGTATACTTGTATGTTCATAATACAAGTATACAGCTAAGTGACATGCGAGACTTCGGTCGAAGTTTGTGCTTACGCACTAGCAAGAGGCCAAGCCCTCTTTTTGCTGGTTCGCCAGTTTTGCTGTGGACTACGGTCCTTGTTCCCGACTTCTCGTCTGTGTCGGGGGGAGCGCTTGAGGTGAAAGGCGCTCACCGCACACGGCGGGTTGCGGAGCCGTGTGCCTTCCCCACATTTTTTTTAAACCATTATGTTAGGGAGCGATAGCTTGTAGTGGATTATTAATAATTTAATGTAAATCTTATACAAGTGCGTAATACATATCTCCTTGTTTTAGATATTTTGATAAATAAACATTAATTAATTAGTACATTAAATAGTATTCGTACACTGTCTCAGACTTGCAGCTTCTCTATTGAATAAACATCTTTCCATGATACACGTAAAAGAACAAGTTACTATAAATAAACACAACGTAGATAAAAGGGTCCTACCTATGAAGATCACAATTTATTAAAATACATCATTCAAATGGCCTAGAATGAAATAACCTTTAGAAGTAATCTTGAAAAAGATTAAGTCTATTTCCCGGTTACAAAATTTATTTTATCAACGTGAAAGTTGAAAAGTTACAATACGTATGTTTCAATTTAAAGTTTAATGATATTAGTAAATAACTGTACTTTTTAATTTTATTCGGGTACCCAGAATTGTACTTGTTTCTTGGAATAACACAAGCGGTCCGCGATTTAAAAAGTGTAAGTTATACAAAACATACAAATTAGGTATACTATAAAGTTTAACTTGCTTTTGTAATACTTAATTATTTATCATCATCATCATCATTCCAGCCTATCACTAGTCCACTGCTAAACATGGCCTATGTTCAACAGTGGAATAGTCCCCCATATATTGCCACAGGTTTGTAGCTTTCATTTTGGAGGGATTTTGCCATAGTTGCCATGGCAACTACCGTTAGCAACGGCAGTTTTTCTGTAAAGATGTATCAGGAAGATGCTGCTGCCCATCTCCTGGTTTTTATTTTCCCTCTGTCGACTGTTACGACATCCACGGGATGCGATGGGGTTGTAGATTCCCTTAAGCCGCCGACACTTTATAATGAGTTTTAATTAGCATTATAATTTTCACAAGGCATACATCGTCGAATATTTTTAGTATTTAAGACTGTTGTTTAGTTATCTGTGTTCAAAAAATGTAATTTATGTTTATGAAAGCAGCATCTTTCTGGAACATCTGAATAAAATAAACTGCGGTTGCCAACCCGCTTGCCAAGCGTGGCATCTATGGCAAGATCCCCCCAAAATGAGAGCTACAAACTTTTGTGGCAATCTATGGGGGAGCCCTATGTTCAGCAGTGGACTAGTGATAGGCTGAAATGATGATGATGATAGTATGTGATGAATACGTGGTCCTTCACTGCTAACCATAACAGAAAGCTTAACGAAGCGCAGCAAAGTCTACAAAGAAATATGCTTTTGATAAAATTTGTAACGAGGTTATCCGCAGAAGAAACGATAATCGCTGGGAAGAAGGTTCTCAAGTAGCAGCGGGCAAGCAGTAGTTTAGGACAACTCCCGGAACTGCGACCTGTCCTGATTTGTGAATGTCAATGGAAGAAGATGATGGTTATGAGAATGATATGATTTTTATTGAATTTGTTAATTGAATCATGGCCCTTGCCCGCGTTATGTTTTGCTCGGAAGATTAGTATATTTTTTAAAACGATTACTAGCAATGCTTTAAACCTTGTGCTAGGAGATGGTTCAATAGCCGAAGGAAGAACGAACGGAACGAACAACACACCGCGTACACACGATACACCCGTGTTCCAGGGCGGTTCTCACCGCCCAGAGTTACCGACACACAAGCCAACAGTCCGAATGGAGGCCCGCAGCCTCCCTCGGACGGTCATTAGACGACTTAAAATCATTTGAGATATTAGAAATCGCGCAAGCACGCAGCGAACGCGACACAGTCCGAATTTCGAGGTTTTTGTAACGGTTTATTTAAGTATTTATGTTTGGGTCAAATCAAATTTGGCACGCGGGCCCCTGGCACGCGGGCCCCTGGCCCGTAAGCACAGTTTACGATGAAGCTGTAATAGCGAAAAAGGCTAACAGCAATTACATCACCGAAATTATATACAGCCGAAGGGCGGGATCGTTCTGCGACGTCCTGTTTTGCAGGTCGTACCTTAAACCATTAGGCCCTTGGCGCTTTAAATCCACCACCTGTCTATGTAGTGTCCACACCTTACCCCGCTCTCGTAACGTCTACGCTCGTTGGGTTGCTTTCACGCGGCAAGCTCGGCTGGTCTTACGGACTGAATTTGGAGCTACCCGCGATGTCCAAAATATATAATCCAAAATATCTAAATCTAAACTAATATTATTAAGAGAGAAGATTTGATTTTTTGTATGTTTGGTTGTAATGAATAAACTCAAGAGTTACTAGATCGATTTTCAAAATTCTTTCACCTATAGACAGCTACATTATCAGCGAATAACTTGAGCCATATATTATTTGAAAAAAAAAGTTCCCTACAAAAATTGCTATAATGTAACTCAAGGTATCAAAAATCATAGTACTCATCACAGCTCACAAAAAAGTCCGCGAGACTATCATCATCATTTCAGCCTACCACTAGTCCACCGCAGAACATAGGCCTCGCCTATAGACAGCCACAAAAAGTTTGTAGCTCTCATCTAGGCGAGATAATGCCATGGTTGCCACGCTTGGCAGGCGGGTTGGCAACGGCAGTTTATTCGTTCAGATGCTCCAGGAAGATGCTGCTGCCCATCTTCTGGTTTTCGATTTCCCTCTGTCGACTTTTTTACATGTCTAACTATTATAGTTAAGTCACCATAACCGCTTTTTGTTCAAATAAGTTAATCAAAACACGGGTAGAATCGAAAGATGATGACTAAATAGTTTCACAATCAAGGTTGATTATGTTCATGTAAATTCCTCTTTAAATTATTCGAATCGGACCGATCGATTAGAAGTTACGATGGGTATAAAAATGCTAAAAGTAAGAGCGAACAGCCCTACGCCTGCCCGCGCTTCTCGCGAATAGACAAGGATCTATTGATTACCTACCTACTACCTATCGAACGCCGCGCCTCCGCCCGGCTTCATGCGACTTGGGCATCATTGAGGTGCGCGGCTCCCTTTGCGCAGCGGTCGAGAGTGGACGTTTTATTTTGCTACCACGACATCAAATATTGTTTACAAGAACTCTGAGCCACTAAACTTTCATGGCTTATGTTCCCATAAATAAAACAAAATTTTCCTGACCAGCTGCAGAGTTGCCCATGAGACTAGTCGCTACAAAAAATGTTAAGTGTAAGGAATTGTTGTTGTTTTATTTGTCCAAATAAAGTATTAATTTATCTTTTCAACCCGTGCAAAGCCGGGGCAGATCGCTAGTATATTTATATATTTGAATGAAGTATTCTTCTTTTGTATACGTATATTATACACTGTGAATACTAGGAAAAAAATCTTGTGTAATTTATGTCAATAAAGTAAAAGTAAAGTAACAGCCTATAAATGTTCATTGTGAGAGGATTTTTGGAGCGGGGAATAGTCCGCCGCGCTGCTCCAATGCGGGTTGGCGGACTTAACAACGTCCTCGAAATATTTCTATTACTCGGATATGCAGGTTTCCTCACGATGTTTTCCTTCATCGCTGAGCACGTGGTAAATCAGCACTTAAAATTGTAGAACAATTTTAGAGGTGCTGGCCCTGGGGATCGAACCCAGGTTACTCGCGTAATATGAATTTAAAAGCGAGCCCGGCCTCTGGCCACCACGGCTTTATGTCGATACAATGGTGAAAAGGCTATAATCGCTAGTCAAATACTTTAGGACTTAAATTTTAGAATCGCCTCAACAAATTGTGCGGAAATACTTACTAGCTGTTAGACATAACACGTAAATCCATACGAGTAGATATATTGAAAACATAAGAAATTTTCAATTTTCAATTGAAAACATAATTAGAAATTGAATTATATTTTTTTTTGTGAAAGGGACGAGCAAAACGTTCACCTGATGGCATGCGCAAAGTCCGCAGTCCTGTAAGAAGTTTTAATAATTATAGAAATACTTGCTGAAGTCCACGACAACGACCGCGTGATTCTAGTTTTTTTTAATACCGTGGAATCTTTGATTTTTCAAAAAAATAAGTATCCTTATGTCTCCAGATGTCCAGATGTCTTCAGATTCAACGGTTGAGCCGTGAAAAGGTATTATTTGATTTATTTATTTGCAGATTTGAGTAACATTATAATGATTGTTTGTCACATCGCCAATCCTGGCATGCAAGTTTACTATTAATTATTACATCAAATTTATTTTAAAATAACTGTGAAAACATATATATAAAAAAATTATCTAATAATGTCATCCTAATGAAAATTAGTATTATATATCACTCAAAAGTGTCACAATTACTCAACATTTTATCAATTTACAGAATAATACAACAATAATACAACCAAAGTTTATTTATTCCTTTTTTTAAAATTTATTAATATAAATTATATCATTATTTAAAAAAATCGTTTCGCTGTTTTTTGCACCAATACTGGAACAATTACACACAAAGACAGGGACACAGAGAGGTATTTTTTTTTAAACATGAGAAACAGAGAAATGACGTAAACACGAATTTTGCCTGTATTAGATACAAAATATTTTTCAATATTTACAAATAAATAATGTTTGATTTTGTAAGTAAAACTTGGTCGACATCGGCAGGAAACCCACAATGCTACACGTTGTAGGTTTCCCGCCGATCTATTTATGTTAGGTCACGGCTAATGGTAGGAGTGCCCTCGACCACCTGATGGGTCAAGTCGCAAGCACGACGTAAGGACGCTTAATTTACAAAAATAAATCTTTCACTTTTTCGTATTTGTCAGTAATTTTTAAGGCCAAATTATGTTATTATAATATTATTACACTGCTGTTTGTATTTTGTCTAGTCTGCAGCGACGTAAACGACAAACTGACTGGAAATTAAATTCGACATCCACGTATGTCTATGTATGCTCTCATAGCTTCTGAACAACTATATTGATATCGACTAAAGAGTTATCGTCTGCTGCCTCTTCATGTTCCTAGAATATTTAAAAAAAACGATGCTCGAAACTAAATTTGATTGCTCCTGTATTGTGAGTGCGTTCTATAGATATAAATTGCACATTCACAAATACCCAGACCGCAACAATTATCCGCAGGCCAAACAAATATATGACCCGTACGAGAGTCGAGCCCTTGTCCCTTAGCGCCCAATATCTATTTTTCTCAAAATCTGATACAGTGAAAACAAAATTGTATCTTAAGTGCTTTAAATACTTGTTCAGTTTAGGATTGGCCAAGTTAATCTTTTATATTAAATAACTCCACTTTTTTATTAGACTTTATCTAATGAATGATGATGATGAAACGAGCAAAACGTTCATCTGATGGTAAGTGCAATGTCTGCCCATAGCAAATGCTGTGTCACCCGAAAATTTCTGTGTGACACCACATTGCGCCCATCACCCTGAGACATCAGTTCTTAAGTCTCTTATGCCCAGTGATTACACTAGCTCATAGTGCCCTTCAAACCGAAACACAGTAATGTTTGCATACTACTGCTTCATGGCATAATAACTGGCCTTGTTGTGGTACTTACCTAGATGGATTCCCGCATAGGAATCCTACCACCAGTAAATCCCCACTTAATCCCCACTCATCCCATGAGTGTTTTAAAATCCCGTTAAGGAATATAATAGAATAATTTCTTCACCTCTAACACACATGCCGAAATAACCATCTTCGCAATGACTTTATACTAAATATATATAGTGGTAATTGTTTAATTCGGTCTGGTATTTTATTAAAAATTGTGTAACACATAGCATAGCAATTTGTTTTTAAGACGCTAATTCTTTGGGATAGAGTCAAGTATCGATTTACCCTGGTTTCTTGTTTATTTTGTATGACATCCTATGCTTGAAAAAACATCTGCTTATTGTGATTTATAAATTCTCTTATCTCTAATATGTAGAATATATTCTAAGGTGCGAGACTTCTGGAACCGCGATTGTCAGTTCATTACATACTCGTACATAGAGTCACACCTCTTTCCTATAGGCGTAGGCAGAGACCACATCTTTCCACTTGTTACGATCCTGACACACATCTTTAGCTTCATCTACTTTCATTAGTGTTTTCATAGAAGCTCGTCGGTTGCGGGTACTTTTGACGTGGCCTTTCCTTAAAGTTCATAACAGTTGTACAATATATCTACACAGGGCCGTATTAGGTCATGCAATGTCCTTGCGTACACGAGTTAGAGGTCCTTTTGGAAGGCTAAAAAAATGTTATTAAAAAGTTTGATGTACTTTTGTTTTCGGACTGTTTCTTATGCGTTGAGCTAAGAGATCAATGTGTGTCCATACGAAAATAACTCTCTCTGTCCCTCTGTCTGTTTGTTATGTTTTATCCCTGAAAATCAAATAGTTCCCACGGGATATTTTAAAAACTTTTATTCGCGCGGGCGTCGTCCCTTGGCTCGACAGGCTGGTTCGTGCCCTACGTGCTTTCAGGTTAAAGACGGACCTGTATCGAATGATCGGAACGGAAGGATTTTCCCTTAGCATACGTTACGCGTCTGCTACACTAACTTGTCATTTAAATGCCATGTATCATGTGTGTAGATGCAAATGTCGGAATAAATGTCATTATGTCTTTATGGAAAGTGTATAGAGTGAAAGGACACTGGAGCTCTAATAAAAGACCTAAAAACCAGTTTGAATGTATCATCTGACCTTTATAGTTCCTTATAAGAACGGTATTACTATGCGTTCGACCGGTAGGTCCAACAAAATTTTTCTTCCCCCTTCTCCAATTGACCCTTGGTGTATATTGTACACTCACGTAGAGATTGCTAAGTACATATAAAGACGAAGCGATTAAATAGTCCTTCTTAAAAATATAGACGAGATCTGCTGCGTGTTTCCATCTGGTACAATAAGTAAGTACGAAGCAGCAGTTTTGCGTATCGGCCTGGCGCAACCTCTTCTACTCAGTATTACACTAGCCTCCTTTGAATACTTATTTTAATTAATATCGTCTAGGTAGGTAGGTAGGTACCACCCCAGGGCCAGTTATTCTGCCGTGAAGAAGTAGTGTGCAAGCATTATTTTGTTTCGGTTTGAAGGGCACTGTGAGCTAGCGTAATCACTGGGCATTCGAGACGAAGAACTGATGTCTCAGGGTGACGGACGCAGTGTGGTGTCTCACAGAAATATTCTGGGTGACAGCATTTGTTGTGGGCGGACGTTGCACTTACCATCAGGTAAACGTTTTGCTCGTTTCGTCACTTTATTATATAAAAAAAACAAGGGATCCATCTAAAAGGTCAGATAGATCTCTCTGTTGCCACCAAGGAACGAAGTCAACCAGGTTTCAAGCAATTCATCTAAAAGTTCTGAAATATCTTTATGTTGCCATGCAAGATCTTAATATAAATCTTTCGCAAATATTACAATGGAGCACAGACCACAGCTTAACCTCCCTTGAAATCGCAGGTCATTATCCCGAAGTATCCCGAAAATATTAGTGAACTGTAATATTTCTAATCTCCTTCAGGTTATTTTTAATGGCACTGTAATACCTATTAGTGACACAGTTAAGAACTTAGGTATATATATTGACAAGGATCTCTCCTGGTGTCCTCAACTGCAAGAAATTCGTTGTAAAGTATATGCATCTGCGCAATCTTCGCAAGACACCTTCTTGCGAAGATTGCGCAATTTTTTCCTACTGCCACTAAGATTGCGCTTGCACAATATCTTCTGTGATAATTTTAGATTATGCCGACGTCAGTTATTTAGATCTCACTGGAGTCCAACTAGATAAACTTGAACGACTTCAAATTTTTTGTATCGGATTCATATTTTGCTTACGCAAACAGTATCATATTTCAAGCTATCGTAGTAAGCTCCAGTGGCTGCGTATTCGCCTTCGCCGGAATTCACAAATACTTTACCTTCTCTATAATGTGCTCTAGAAACCATTATCTAAAAGAAAAGTTAAAGTTTTTAAATTATACCCATTCTCGAAATCTAAGATCGTCAGAGAATCCACTATTAAAAATGCCTTCTCACAGCACCAAATTCATAGATGGGTCCTTCACCGTGCAGCCAGTGCGTCTATAGAATGCATTACCTGAGGCAGTTAGACCTGTGTGTATTTATGTATATGTATGTTTATATGTAGGAACGAAGGTATATTATTTAATATATATTCGTTTCGCTATATTTTACGAAAATATAGCGAAACGAAACTATAACGAAAGTATATTTTTATAGAGCTATATTTCAATCACGGCAAAACATCTTTAATAGTTCCTTTAGTTATGTCCATGTACCGGTTGTCTTGAAGAAATCGCTCTTAGCGATAAGACCGCCGATTGCTATACCGTTTTAAATATTTTTCTTTATCTCATACATTTTTTTGTTGAGGTTGATGTATAATGAAATGGTTCCTTTTATTATTTATATTAATAAATGAAAGGAAGAAATAAATATTCAAATAAGTTTTACTTTAGTTTTTATTTCTTGTTGTAAATTACGGATACATAGTTCATCATAATAGTATGGGAGTAATTGATGATGATAGTACGATCGCGTGGCCTAGCCGTTAGCCTATCACGTCGCGGGCCCAGAGTTTGAATCCCAGCCGGAGCTAACATTTGTCCAAAAACACAATTAGTTGGGGTACTACCAAAATTAGCTACTTGTGCATGATAGTTTACAGTGCCCTTAGTGTTGTAAGTTTGGCTATATCATGAAGCGGCCTTCCCTATGAACATTTTTCAAGCCGCCGAAGAAGATAAGACCGTTTTTACCATCTGTCAAGAGTAATGTCCCTCTGCTAGATTGTGAACATATAGCTGACGTGAACCATCGACGCTCTAGGAAATCTGCAGTTTGTGAACATGTTGTGGATCGTCCCAACCATTATATCAGATTTGATAGACCACAAATCCTTGAAAAAGATCACCATACGTATACATACTGTGGTAGGATTCCTATGCAGGAATCCGTCTAGGTAGGTGCCACCCCAGGGCCAGTTATTCTACCGTGAAGCAGTGGTGTGCAAACATTACTGTGTATCGGTTTGAGGGGCACCGAGAGCTAGCGTAATCACTGGGCAAATGTGACTTAAGAACTGATGTCTCAGGGTGACAAGCGCAGTGTGGCGTCACACAGAAATGTTAAGGGTGACGCAGCATTTTATGCGCAAACGTTGCACTTACCATCAGGTGAACGTTTTGCTCGTCTCGTCACTTTTTCCAATAAAAAAATTCTACCAAGGATAATTGGCGAGGCTATTGAAATTAAAAAACACTCTTATCTCAATAGAAAAGATGGTTGAGTTATTAAGGCTGCACCGAGCGAATGACGCCGTCGCAGATTAGGTATTTACTATATATAGATCGTTCGTTGTGTGCGTAGCCATGCATACGTCAGTATGCTTAACCCGGTCGGTTGGTCTTTTGAAAGTCAAAAGAAGGTAATTTAGAATTTTTGATAGACCCAACCGCAGCCAACATTTGTGCTAAAACACAAATTGTTAGTTCTCGGGTCTGGTTGTGTTGTGATTGTCCCCGTGATTCTGACACTGCATCCTAGCCTACCTCCGATCTTATCGCATCAGCGTTACATCGGGCGCGGGTAGGTTGGGACGAGTGAGTACCTCTGTGTTTGCGCGTACACTTGTGGCACTAGAATATCACCTGCGCGGTTGATGGCTCTCGACAGTATTAGGAAGTTGTGCCGCGCCGTGGTCGAAATCGGCTAGGAGAACAACATTTAAGAATCGATTTAAAAAGATCGGAGTTGTCATTACGGGCTTAAACTTAGAACAAGAAAAGGTGGCGCTCTTTTTATTCCGAAGTAATTTTTTGGACGTAGTTAATTATTTCATTGCAGTTGAATAAACTGACTTAACGCAACGTTTGATCGAATTTGACGATAATTGAGGCGGCAATATACTACATACATACATAAGATCACGACTGTATCCCATAAGGGGTAGTCAGAGACTGGGCACTCACTGCATAAACAGATGACTGCCACAATCCACGTTTCACCAACTTGCACTTGGTGTGATAGGTGGTGAGCCCATCGCCACCATGCGCTGTTGGGTGCACAGTGCAGTTTTATTCCTTACTCGCCTTTTACGAGATCTATTGGATGAGATGGAGTGGTAGTATTCTTTTAACGAGCCGCCACCACACGGGTTAATATACGCTGGCAAAGAAAAAGGGTCTCTTCAAAACTACTTGAAGTAATCACTAAATTAAAGACTATTTGAATGTGCTTAAAAGAAAATAATAAAAACAAACGAACATAACCTCTCTCTGGGAGATACTGAATTTTTCGAGTTTATTACGAATGACGAACGACCATAGAAATAATTTATGGCGGATTTTACGTGCTTTTTAAAAAATGTATTATTAAGCCACCAGACAATATTTCGAAAATTTACCACAATAGATGAAGAATGGAGAATCTTTTTTACGACCTTAACATAAATTATTTTGAAATAAAACAACATTTATGAAAACGTATTCAACACCTTTATTTTTAGTAAAATGAAAAGTTAAATTACAGTCACTTTCTCTTTAAATAATCAGTTGATCAAAATAAACTTAAATATCCCTTTGATTTTAGAATACAGCTACTAGGTACTAATTAAGCTTCCAACACAAAAAAATACCAGTTCTCCAACATTCCACTTGACACAACATTTTGAATTAAACTAAAATTAATTATAAAATTTTACTATAGTAATAAAAGTCGGCAGTTTTTTACTGAATTCCTCCTAAATGGTCTATGTTTAATAAAATTACATTATTATTTTTACTTACCAAAGTGTTTACTGAACATATCTGAAGCAGAATTATATTTTTTTTGATATAATAATTATTATGAGCAAATTATTTCAAATAGGTTACGAAGATTTAAAAAACCACCTCAATGCAAAAAAATACACTAAATAATGTATCGCACTTTCCATTCTTGAAAAATTCTGTTCTGCGTAATTTTTTAAAATTTTAAACAGTCTTATTTATATACCAAAACCAAAACAAAATTTGGAAAATCCAAAAGCGGTCCTCAACGTATTGAGGTTCAAATATTTCGTCATTTAGTCATTTCTATTTCTGATGAAAACTATAAGAAAAAATATTTTTCTTAATAACTACAAGTGCTAGAGTTTTGATGTAAAATAGGAAACCAGTAGATGAAATTCGTGCCCTTCGTCGAACTTAGAACTTCATCTACTGGTTTCCTATTTTACATCAAAAATTATTTTAAAAACTATTTTAAATAAAAAAAAACCCGGTCTCGATACGTCATTTTTTTCGGGAGTTATCGTGACCACATCCCTAAAAAAATCCGGACGTCCACGTCAAGTTTTTTTAATGTTTTTTTATGCATGAGACGTGCATTATTCGATTAGTACAAGTATTTAACCATAATGAATGGTAAGCCAAAACTCTTCCCTTATGTATTTACTTAAAAACGTTACGTAAGACATACTCATACAGTCAGCTAGTTTTAGCTCACTGTTAGCTGATGAAAAAAATTGTAAAACGTAGTATGAATGTTTTTCATGTTTCTCATTCAGACTTGGTGTTCTGTTATTTTAAGATCAGGTAAAAATAACACATAACACCCCTTTATCTCCCTTGCAAGATATAGAACTTAGAGTGACTCAAGATAATATCAATTCATGGAGACAAGAGTGTTAAAAATCTTTATCTAAAAAGAGAACTGCGATTGATTTATCCATTACCACAATAAAAACATTTGCGATAGGCAAAAATAAATAAAGAATAGGAGTTGAAAGTAACTAATATTCCTGCATCTCGAATGCAATATTTGTTTGATAACATTTTTTTAAACATTCCTTTCATACATCCGTCGAGTCACCAATTACAATAGTATTTCAACTTTATACATAATTATGTTGCATTTCGTTGCTGTAAAACGCAATGTTCATGACACGTCCAGTTCTGCAGGTTCGGTTTCGATACCAACTTTCAACAAAACTAATTTTATACCATATAACTGAACTGGATTGGGTAGAAAATCGTCTTGACTAAATACGGGAAGTCCCGGTGAAAACGAGTCAGTTGGTTGGTTGGTCTGTGCTTAAAGAAAATACTGACATTTCTTATTTCTGTTCGTTTACATCTTTTATATTAATAGCATTCCCGTTATAAAGAATTTTGTCGTGAGTCATGATTGTGACAGAGATATTGAATAATGGTTTAAAATAATCGACGAGGCATTTGTTAAGATGCTGATTACAATTACTAAACGTTACATCACAGTTACTAAACCTCCACAAAAACCTCTTTTTAAAATATGACAAATTATAATTAACTAAAGAAAATAAATTATGAAAACACGCGAACAAGAGAGTAGACAGATGACGGAATGTATTTCAATAAGACGGTAAAGATTTTACTGGTGGCAGGATTATTATGCATAAATTCACCTTTCTCATGGTGCGGTTTATTCTATCCTAAAGCAGCGGTGTGCAAACACCACTGTATTTCGGTTTGAAGGGCAAGCTTAAATAAATGCTGGCCATATTAGATTTAAGAACTGTTGTCCCGTGGTGACGTAGGTAGAGTGGTGGGAACTAGGTGACTCCACACTTTTCGTCTCGATACTCACTACCATAAAAATATACAATCGCACGCAGTGAAAAATATTAAAATATAATCTAGGACAGCATGTGAATAAATTCCGCACTCGCATACGGAACTATCTCTGAATCGGAGCTTTGTTAAATTTACTGCGGTAACAATTCACTTAGATGTTTAATTGTAACGGTTTTTGATTTTGTCTAATTTAAAATAAGTATTTTGCTAAAACAGCATCGTAATTTACGAGAGTCGTAATTAAAATGTACATTACTTTTTTACCGGGTCATCTAAAGTTTTTTCACACAAACATACAGTCACGCCTTTCAAACAACACCCGTAGCCAACTTTTGGCCATTTCGAAACGTCACGTGACGGATGGCGAACCTAGTCGCCGCCATTTTGGTACGAGTCAATAAATTCTTAGTCCCCATTGCGTTCCCACGAGCAGTATAGTGACAGCAATACATTTTCTACACGCATAAAAACCGTCCGAGGTATGTGCTATTCTACTCAGCCGGACTATTACTAAAATTGGCTTTTCACATTACTTAAACGCTTTTCACATACATTTTGATCATACTCTACGAGCTAAGCTTTGCCTTAATGGCGTTTTATTTCAAGCTCAAAACTAAATGATACATTTAGAAAGTAAATTGATTGTAGGACAATACAATACTACATGAAAATGGAACCACGAGTATCTATATACGGTTTTTTTGTGTGGTGAGTTACAATTTAAATAGTTTAGTCGAACTTAATCACTTACATATTTAAATAAACTTGACGGATTTTATCGTTTAATTTCCAAGCGTCTTGGTCACGGGGTATAATATAAGAAATCACTTATATATTAATGATACTGACATAGAGCCTCCGATACCTAAAACCAATAACTCCTAGACATACAAATTAACGGATGAAATGAACGGAATTTACGGATTTTATCGCGTTTAAAGAAATTAAATAAATTAAATTAGGTGTCCGACAGAGTAGAATAGTACCTACCTCTTTCCTACCGACGTGTCGTAAGAGGCGACTAAGGTATTGTACGGACAGTCTTTATTCGCGCAGAATAACATCATAATATGCAATGCTGTCACTATACTGCTCGTTTCGTCGCTAAATGTGGGCTACGTGAGTGACCCCTGCCTTTTTATGGGGAAAAGGCGTGACTGTATGTATGTATGGAGAAATTAAATTGGTATTTTTATGACGCCCTAAAATTCATCGAGGGAATAACGAAGCTTAGTAAACAACTAAACCTGACAGTACAGAATGTGCTTTTTAGAAATTGGAAGTGGTCAAGCCGATAGCGTACGAAATTATTAAATCGGCGATAGTATACACGAATTAATTTGGTCGTTGCATACCAAAATTAATTGTTATATGACCGCTTGCAAGATTATCAATGTAGTAAGACTCCGCGATGATGGCACCATGATAGCGGATACACGTTCGCTGAATTGAACGCGCGCGTCAATTGTGCAGTGCGATTTCACAAGGGAGCTTACGAAACAATGAGCAGCGCCTTTGTTACAGGAGTCCTTGTAGCTGCTGAGAACTAGTTCGACATCACTTGCTCGATGAGAATGGTGTTGGAATATTATACTGCGATCACTAGTCGCTTGCGAATTACCAACATGGGAGAAGTCTAGTATCCGATGAAGCTGTAAAAGTATCCGATGAAGCTGTAAAAGCCGAGAAGGCTAACAGCAAATACATCACCGAAAATATATATAATGGGAGAAGTCTATATCCAACAGTGGCTTACTGTAAACTGACGTATATCTGAAATAGTTATGAACATATCCAATTATATTAGTTTGTTCATAGCTTTTTGTTTATTGGATAGAGTGACGAGGCGAGCAAAACGTTCACCTGATGGTACGTGTAACGTCTGCCCATAACGTATACTGAACTGGTACCTACCTAGACGCATTCCTGATTAGGAATCCTTGCACCGGTAAGCATTTCCGCGCAGTATCACCGAAATTCATCATCAGATCCTTACCACCTTAAAGGATACATCACTTTATATATGCGATTGAAAAAAATAATCATTCAAATTTTTTTTTAAATGCCGGAGTGATAAATTTCCAAGAAAGTCGATCATCATCATCATCATTTAGGGCCATCACTAGTCCACTACTGAACATAGGCCTCCCCCATAGATAGCAACAAAACTTTGTGGCTCTCATTTTGGGGGAATTTTGCCATAGTTGCCACGCTTAATAGGCGGGTTGGCAACCGCAGCTTTTTTATTCAGATGTTCCAGGAAGATGCTGCTGCCCATCTCTTGGTTTTTATTTTCCCTCCGTCGGCTTTTACCGACACCCACGGGATGAAACGGGGTGGTAGATTCTCTTAAGCCGCCACCACACGGGAAGTCCGTAAGAAATATCAATAAAAAAATACTTAGAATTTGCTTGCTTTAAGCAATTTACCTTTAGTATCAATATACGAAATATTTAGACAACATAGGAAATTTGAAGACATGTCATAAAATGTTAATGTATATAGATTTTAGAAGTATCATGATCGTTTTTATATCATATATGTATATCATGAGACTCGATACAGTGACTTGGACGACACAGGACTCTTCCAAAACGGGGTTATTGGTGGTATCAAGACGCTCGGACTCGCGATTGCAGTAAACAGGATTGAGTGGGGAGGGGGAGGGGGTTGTCTGGCAGATTGTAAGAGTGGTTTTTATATTTTTAAATGCATTTCAATTTGCCAATCTATAACAATATAGGAAGGTTTCGTTATTTGTTTTACAGTGTTACCAACGTCAGCCAAGAAAATTATTATTCCGTTTAATTGATTCGCTTTTTGCCGTATGAATATTTTACATTAAAACTGATAGCGGTTATTTAAAATGTACATAAATTAAACAGAGTACAAGCGTACAAACTGGAAATATCATACGTGATTATAATACAAAATGCAAAAAAACATTTGTAACAAGTTTCTGCAGAGAGTATGTATATATTACATAAATTATTTTGTCACACAATTATTTTGGTGACTCGACAACCCTTACAATTATAACTAATCAGCTCTTTCGAGGAGCTTCCTGACGAGTCGCCAGTCTTCCATAATGTCAGCATCAGGTAGCATGTAAACCACGTAAGGCGGAGAAACAGCCACCTGTCTCCTGCGCCTCTTCCTGCCCCATTCAGCACCGCAGGACCAGAGATCCACGGTGTGGCGTTCTTCTTCGATCTTCCGTATTTTCTCTAATATTTCTTCTTTCAGGTTCTCGTACGCTAGCCACTTCTCGCTCTGTTGACAATGGAGAATTGTTCACTGAATTAATTATGAAACAAAACAGCAAAATTGACAATAACAATACTATGTTAAATCTGTTATCCTATGGTGTTGTGTGACGTCCTTCTCCTAGTCGCTTTTTGAACATGGCCCAACTTTCAAATATCTTCGAGAGCCAAATGCGCACACCACCAGGCCCAAAAACTTTTTGTATTTTTGCACAAATGTTGCCTCCGTCTGAGATTTGAACCCAGGACGCGCGGTGCACTGTAACAACTTAGTCAGGTACTCTGGCCATTATGTATGTCGTCATCTGTTATAATTAGAAGTCAAAGATTACATTTGTATATTCTGATGTGAAATGAAAACATAGTAAAAGTGTGAAATAGTGAGGAAAACATAATATAATAGTATAATATCGCCTCCTGTCACGTCTCGTTTCCCGCGAGGGCGGAAAGTGGGCTACGTAAGTAGCCTCTTCCTACCCCTTATATGGGAAAAAGGCATGACTGTATGTATGTATGTATTTAATAACATAAATATGGAGCAATCCATTAATAGTAGTAGTAATAAAATTAATACGTGAAGCGAAATCTTTGTACCCCCTTTTAAGCATATTGCGCGCACGGGGCAGTGTGAGATTTGGCATTGAAGTTTGTATGGAGAAGAAGCAAGGAATCTAAAATGTATATATGTGTTACAAATACATAAAATTTAATAAGATAAAACAACGTTCATATTGACATCAAACCAATGAAAACTAGAAAACTATGTTCCAGGACGATGCTGCCCATCATCTGAATAAATAAACTGCGGTTGCCAAACCGCCAGATAGATGTATAGCCACAAATCTTTGAAGCTCTCATTGTGGAGGGATTTTGCCATAGTTGCCACGCTTGGCAGGCGGGTTCGTAACCGCAGTTTATTTATTCAGATGTTAAAGGAAGACGCAGCTGTCCATCTCCTGGTTTTCATTTTCCCTCTGTCGACTTTTACGAATGACGGGATGAGATGGGGTCATCTCATCTCGTGGGGTGGTCGGTAGACTTATTCGGCAGAGGGGTCGTACATATTTAGCCATACCACCATACGGATTTGAAGAAACGGCAGTTTATATTAATATCTAACTCTGGTTGCATGCATACGACTACACTTGCCTAATCATCATCGTCGTTATTTCAACCTATCACTAGTCCACTGCTTATCAAACGCCTCCTCCATTGATTGCGAACTTTGTAGCTGTCACTTTCGAATTATATTTCCATAGTTGCCACGCTTGGCAGAGGGGTTGGTAACCGCAGTTTATTTTTTCTTATATTCCAGGAAGATGCTGCTTCCCATCTCCAGTATTTCATTTTCCCTCTGTGGACTATAACGACACCCACGGGATGATATGGGGTGGTGGATTCTCTTTAGTCGACACCATACGGCCTTATGAGATTGCTACCGCCAATCTACGTATCAAGGGTGGTGATTACGACAAATACTTCTTAAACGGGAAAGGCCTATTCAGCAGTAGACAAGTTTTGGATATTGGATAAATATTATATTTTATTCAGGAAACAGACAGGGATACATTGCTTATTTATTTAAATAATAGTTATTAGCAAACACCATTTCATTGTTATCGCATATTGAGACTAAATAAGATGCTTGATTACTATTTTTTTTATTTAAAAGACTTTATTGTACTTTAATAAAAAGGTTAACAATAGGGCGGACTTAATGCATGTTGGCATCCTCTCCTAGTTAACCCGAAAGCGTGGAGGCAATTGTGTAAGGTGCAAAAAAAAAATTAAAGTACTTTAGATAAGCCGAAAATTAATAAAAACGTTAACGTACACAAAAGTAAAGTAAAGTAAAGATTCAGCCTATAAATGTCCCACTACTGAGCACAGGCCTCCTCACATTTCTGAGAGGGTTATGGAGCTTGGAAGAATCCGCCACGCTGCTCCAATGCGGGTTGGCGGACTTCACATGTCTTCGAAATATTTTTAATTTCTCAGACTTGCAGGTTTCCTCACGATGTTTTCCTTCACCGCCGAGCACGTGGTAAGTCAGCACTTAAAATTGCAATTAACAATTTTAGTGGTGCCGGGCACCGGGAATCGAACCCAGGTCACTCGCGTACTATGAAATTAAAAGCAAGCGCCTAGCCCCTGAGCTACCACGGCTCTACGTACACAAAATCATAACATAAAATAAATATATACACATATATAGAATAAAACCACATATATAAATGGACGTATATATTAAACTAGATTTTCTGTTACTATTTTTTAATTAAGAAGTCGCATCGAACCATTCGATTTAAAAATAATTAAGAAGATTTAAAAAGATCAAAAATGATTATGGTGAAAAGCAATCACTTATGATTTTCACTATTTCATTTTCTGCTTTGATCTGACATCAAAAGCAGTGAAGACACAAAATTATTAACATTCTTTTATTAGCTAGACTTGTATATAACTATGTAGGAATGTAATGAAATATTTCAATTTGTCCGCTCGGTTGGCGCAGTGGCTAAGCCCTTGGCTTCTGCGCCGCGGGTCGCGGGTTCGATTCCCGCACGGGACAAATATTTGTATGGCCTACAGATAGTTGTTCCGGGTCTGGGTGGTTTGTGATGTGTAATTTATGTCTGTAAAACGTACCCACGACACAGGAGAAATCCTACTGTAGAGCATCTTTTTTCTTTTTTTAAACAATTAAATTTTCACCGACGTTCAAAAAAAATTTTTTTTTTGGAAACGATGCTCCACAGTAGGATTCCTGATCTATGAACAATTTGAGTCTTTTCTTCGGCCGGGTTTCGAACCCAGGACCCGCGGCGTAAAAGTCAGGTACTCTAACCACTAGTCGACGCGGTCGTTTGAAATTTTGCACATGACTATAACCTGGATCATCAGCTCGCTGCTGATGAAGCGTGTTATTCGAGTTTTTTTTAACTATTATTCTTTAGTAATAAGGAAGTTGTTAATGAGGATGTCGTCATTTGTTAAATGCGAGAGTTTGTCTCACTGCTCACCGCGTCAATTCGATATCTAGTAGCAAATCTGTTTTTGCATTATCTATCATGACAGCTCATTCTATTGAAACTTACGACCAGGAGGTCTATTATAACTCTGGTAGGTTTCCTGATCGGTTTTATTTCGGCGTATGTAGCCATTACCTCAAAGGATTCTCCATATATATTCTAAAGTATAGACTAACAGGACTAACTATATAATAACTATATATTACTGTTAGTCCTGTTTTTTTATAATTTCAGCAATTACATTACCGAAATTTAAAAAAAAAACAGGACTAACAGTAATATATTTTACACAATATCAGCAAAATATTCTCAATAACTGGTCTATTTTAAATGGTCAGTAAAGTTCAACTGCCTGGTTGGCGCAGCTGATAACCGATTACAGCATTATCGGACAACTGAGCTCGAGGACGAGGAGCTCGCTGGCCAGGGCTTCCGTGATACGGGTCACGGGTTAGATTCTCGCAGGGAACAGATATTTATATGATCTACAGATAGTTGATCCGGGTTTGGACGATTTATGTCGGTAAACCCAAGAGTATATAAGATGGGGATGGGGAACGTTTTTGTCAAGAAAAAAAAAGCGGGCAAATTCTGTTACGTACGTACAAATTATTTGCGATGCAAAGCTTTCTCCTTCCAACGTATTCATAACAGATAATGCGTAATTCGTTACATAAAGCAGTTGCTCAAGCTAAGTCTCGTTGCTGTTGTCTTGTTACACCACCGTTCTTGTTTACAAATCACTGGGTACAGAATGACTTAATCCGTCTAGGTAGGTACCACCGCAGGGCCAGTTATTCGGCCGTGAAGCAGTAGTGTGCAAACATTACTGAGTTTCGGGGGTATTGTCTGGTAAAAAAAAAGTAAAGTTTCAGCCTATAAATGTCCCACTGCTGAGCACAGGCCTCCTCTCATTTCTGAGAGGGTTTTGGAGCTAGGAAGAATCCGCCACGCTGCTCCAATGCGGGTTGGCGGACTTCACATGTCTTCGAAATATTTTTTATTTCTCAGACATGCAGGTTTTCTAGCGATGTTTTTCCGCCGAGCACTTTGTAAATCAGCACTTAGAATTGCAATTAACAATTTTAGTGGTGCCGGCACCGGGAATCGAACCCAGGTCACTCGCGTACTATGTAATTTCAAGCGAGCGCCTAGCCCCTGAGCTTGTCTGGTAGTACTTTATTATTTACACCATAGGTCTGACTAGCGGTGACAATTAACAATTTAACATTTTGATTCTTTAATAAATGAATTCTTTAAAAATACGAAATACATCGAGTGTTTGTTTTAGATCGTGACGATATTTCATGTAAACCTCTCGTTTACCTAAACTCGATCGAAATGGAGCTGGTGAAATTGGTTACGAAAACCGAGACCAAATGTACCGGTCACAAGTGTACGCGCAAACAGAGGCAGCCTACCCGCATCCGATGTTACGCTCACGCCATAAGTTCGTAGATAGGCTAAGATGCAGTGACAGAGATATCACACCACAGCACGACCAGACCAGAAAATTAGCTATTAGTATTGCACAAATGTTGGGTACGGCTGGAATTCGAACCTAGGACCCGCGGCATAGAAGCTAAGTACTTTGGGCTACACTTTCACATACATATTGAGAGGCCACGGTAAATATCTTAATCTCGGTATGTTTATATGAAAACATTTTTTATGTACACTAGAAGATAAAACAGTGTATACTTGGTGCTAAATTAATTTTCATAATGTAAATATGCCAGGAACAAGCACAAATTGAAAATGCCAGTTACACGACTTCACAGAGCCAGCAACTCGTATAGTGCAATGTGTACGCTTTTACAACAAAATCCCACAAAGTGCACAAAGTCTTTCAATCAAAATGTTCAATTATTTTATTAAACAAAGACTTAATAAAAAGTGTTGTAATATTAAAGAATACTAAGAAATATTAAGAATAAGTTATATTAAGAATAATTAGCTATTTCTACATTTTTATAATACAGCTGTAATTGTACATTATTTTTAAAATTACTATAAAAAATTGCCCTCTTTGTTTCTTGCTGGTTCTTACCACAACAGAGGCTTTTTTGGTGAACCAGTGTAGTTTAAGAAGTAAACGACTTAAATAAGTATTATTTAATAATCTATATTGAATAACAATTATTATATTCTAATAAACATATATTCAGAATTTTGAATACAATCCTTTGTCCTATTACGCTCTATAATCTACCTCTGAGTCAATTTTTTTTTGCATTGTTCAGCTGTTTTAGCTTGTATGAACAAACATCCAAACAACGTAACTTTCACTTATTTATACACCTATTAATATCCCACTGCTGAGCACAAGCCTTCTCTCATTTCCCAGAGGGTTTCAAATTCAATTTCTTCGAAATATTTTTATTTCTTCAACATGTTTTCCTTCGCCGCAGAACATGTGGTAAATCAGCATTTAAAATAACATTTTTGGATGTGCCGGCGCACCCGGATCGAACTGAGGTCACTCACGTGCTAGGAAATTTAAGGAAAGCGCCCGGCCCCTGAACTGCCACGGGTCATTTATATATTAAGTAGATTGATATACAACCATAGATAGGTATACAGTCGGCGACTTAAATACGACTCCAAAAAAAAGAGCGCACAATGCGCTCATTGTTTCGTTCAAAATTTATTTCGTCAAATCAGCAACAAATTTGAAAACAACGAAGTTGTGGAACGATAGTTGATTTCATTTAATAAGCTACTTTATGTCTTCGGCGTAAGATTAAATTTTTGTTTATATAATCGGAATTTGTGATCTTTATCTTTTATTATGTTTTGATCTATCGACGACGCTTTTTGTAGTGATTTTTGAATGGAATTCTCTATCTAGGGTTTTTGAAAATAATAAATAAGTAACATGAAATTTTTATTCGCCATTATAGCCGCCACTGAACGAAGTTTCAAAATTTAACAGACAACATTAATCTATTTCAAATGTGTAAGTGTATGGTTGTAAAATCTCAAAACGATAACGGTATGTTCTCAAACAAAGAGAAACGAAGCTAAGCGAACGAAAAAGAGAAACGAGGTACTAAAAATACCCATTGTAAGTCGCGTACCCTGTCCAGGGGTGCGTGACGCAGGTAGGGATGTGCACAATACGTGATTGATATCTTTACAAATGTACTGAGGATTCGGTATGTATCGCCATTTAAATATTAAAAAAAAGGTTGTTCTTGGATTTATAAAGAATGGCATCTGTCTTTTCTAGTCTACTTTTCATAAACAGCTATTGAGATATTATAAACTATTTTTAAAATATAGGAGAGAATAATATTAGTTTTTTCTAAAATTTACATGCAGTTTTTTTTGCTACAAATGGACGAGACGAGCACATGCTGTGTGTTACCCGAAACATTTCTGTGTGGCGCCACACTGCGCTCGTCACCCTGAGATATTAGTTCTTAAGTCTCATATGCCCAGTAATTACACGAGCATTCAGTGCTATTCAGACCTGTGATTGCAGATTACTGCTTCACTGCAGAATAACTGGTACTGCGGTACCCATTAGACAGATTTCTGCAAAAAGACCTTACCACCAGTAAATATTTAAAATAGTTTTGCTTCCTCTCATGTACAGTAATGGAATTCTGAAAATTCCAGATTTTTTTTACAATAGTATTGACCACAACATCTTATTTAAAATTACTGATAAAGGAAATATTTCGCCGTGTGGTGGCGGCTTAAGAGAATCTACCACCCAATCTCATCGTGGTATCGTAAAAGTCGACAGCGGGAAAATGAAAACCAGGAGATGGGCAGCAGAACTTGTTACATCGGAATAAACTGCGGTTGCCAACCCGCCTGCCAATCGTGGCAACTATGACAAAATCCCTCCAAAATGAGAGCTACAAACTTTTGTTGCAATCTACGGGGGAGGCCTATGTTCAGCAGTGGTCTAGTGATAGGCTGAAATGATGACTGATAAAGCTACCAAATTGTAATTATGATGTTGTGATGAGTTTCGGATCAAATAAGTAATTGCACAACGCATTAAGCAAAACTACTGTATAATTTATTTAGTTTTGGTCTTACAGCCGTAGTTAATTCTATAGTACGCAAGTCTAGATACTTGTTCGAACTTCATTACTAATATTATTGGCACTACTAATATTATTAAGTGCAGACATATCATATGATATATAACTAGCTCGGCGGTAAGGAAAACATAAACCGGAAATCTGCACGCCCGACGAAATATTTCGGGCAATGTAGCGCCAACCCGTAACGGACAAACGTCTCTCTATATAAGAGAGAAGGCCTGTTCTCAGCAGTGGGATATGTGTTGATTGTTAGTTTACTTTTTTATTTAAACATGCAATATGAAAAATGTTTTAATAAGCATTAGAAATGTTAGCGTTCATAAACTAACAAAGTTCAAGTCCCACTACTGGGCACAAGCTACCTCTGATTAAAAACGTTTTGTAGCAGCGCCTAGGAGCAGTATTTATAATCCCCCATGACCTCGAAATTTCTGTTATAAAGGTTAATTTTTTAAGCATTGGCCACTTTTAATGAAAAAAATAAACGACAGTAAGAAAAAGTAAAACTTATAGTTTAATCAAATTATATGAGATAATCGATTGAAATAAAAAAAATCAATGCATGATGTTTTTACTTTGAGTTGAACATTCAACTTTTTCGAAATACACATAAGGTATTACATACATAAGGAGAGATAGAAAAAATAATAAATCTTGCTGAATAATGAATATATTAAAATGAGCCTCAATATATTAAAATTAATTATGAACCTTTTGACGTACTCAAAATGTGCTTTTCGAAACTATCTACTGATTAATGCACGCGACTGTACTACACGTATTATATAACAATAAGCAATGAAAAAATCATCTTTATTACTGATGGTAGAATTCCTATGCAAAACTCCGTCTAGGTAGGCTCCCCCAGAGACAGTTATTCTGCCATGAAGCAGTAGTGTGCAAACATTACTGGGTTTTGGTTTAAAGGGCACTGTGAGCTAGCGTAATCACTGGGCACACGAGCCTTAAAACTGATGTCTCAGGGAGACGGGCGCAGTGTTTTTTTATGGGCAAACATTGCAATTACCATCAGGTGAACGTTTTGCTCGCTTCGTCACTTTATCAAATAAAAAAAACAACGCTTTAAAATCGTCAAAAATCATCAGGCTAGTAGATATAAGTGCTGCTACATGTTCCGCTGCGTGGTGCTGATATATTTTTATTCCTCAGACAGACAGGGGGATTATGGATCGATCGGAAGCAATGACGGACAAAGTAAGTAACAGCCTATTAATGTCTCACTGCTGAGCACAGGCCTCCTCTCATTTCTCAGAGAGTTTTGGAGCCGGGAAGAGACCGCCACGCTGCTCCAATGCGACGTCGACGGACATCAAACATAAACCCTACTACCAAATTACTTCGGATGCAACTTCTACGGACGGCATTCTTTCGGATCCATAGCCAACCAATAGAATGAATGTTTAGTGAAGGGCGATGACGTTGTGGGAAACGTGCGATCCGTAAGCCGAAACTTGGTTTTTCGATTTTCGTAGTAGACCCCCCGATTTGCTCTCCGTGTTTTCCTCCACCGCTGGGTGCGTGGTAAACCAGCACTTAAAATTGCAGAATATTTTTGGAGGTGCTGGCATCGAGGGTCCGAACTCAAGTCTCCTCTTCGTCGTTTCAGCCTATCACAAGTCCACAGGCCTCCCCATAGATAGCCACAAAAGTTTGTAGCTCTCATATTGGAGAGATTTTGCCATAGTTGCTACGCTTGGCAGGCGGGTTGGCAACCGCAGTTAATTTATTCAGATGTTCCAGGAAGATGCTGCTGCCCATCTCCTGGTTTCAATTTCCCTCTGTCGACTTTTACGACACCCACGGGCTGGGATGGGGTGGTAGATTCTCTTAGTGGGCTACCACACGGCGGCAAGTCAAATCAAGTCTCTCTATTACTATGAAATTTAAGGTAAGCGCCCGGACCCTGAACTAGCACGGCTTCGTATGAGATATACTGTTTAAATTAGCTGTAGACGATGCGCTTGGAGGTCCTCTTGCGGCTAACCGTCCGCAATAGGAAACGAGATTCCCAAATCGATTTATATTCTACTAGGCGGTTAACATTCTCACATCCCCGGCCGTTATTTGTGGCATTCAACAATTTTCCCTCACAACGAGTTATGTAACAAGCATCTTTTGAACGCCGTCTCACAAAAATTATGTTTGAACTTTTACATTGAGTTTTATTTTGATTTTATATTAAGCCGTGTGGTGGCGGCTCGTTTAAAGAATACTACCACTCCATCTCATCCAATGGATCTCGTAAAAGGCGAGTAAGGAATTTAACTGCACTGTGCACCCAACAGCGCATGGTCACCACTTATCACACCAAGTGCATTACATTGTTTTTTTGAAACGTGGATTGTGGCGGTCATCTGTTTTGGCAGTGAGTGCTCAGTCTCTGACTACCCCTTATGGGATACAGTCGTGATCTTATGTATGTATGTATGTTTATTTTGATAACTTTTTTTAGTTGAAAAAACGTAAGCAAAGATTATTTGAGATAGGTGTTTGCATAACGCTGTGGTGTGGTAGCTTCAAGGTTTGGGCGCTCACATTTAATTTCTTTTCATATTTAATTTCATATGGTGGCCGTGAGTGACACAGTAAATTCAATTTCGTGATGTTTGCCCTTTTCATCCTTTATGCATAAACAAAATAGTAGTGGCGAGTGCAATTTAAGTGTTGATTTACCTCCTGCCCAGCGGCGATTAAACCTTCATATCTTCAAACATGTGAAGTCCGCTAACTCGCATTGGAGAACTATTCCCGGCTCCGAAACACTCTCAGTAATGTGAGGAAGCCTGTGCTCAGAAGTGGGACATTTATAGGCTGTTAGTAATTCTTCTCTACGTAGAGTTACCAGTTTTTAGTAAAAAGTAAGGTAAAGTTTCAGCATATAAAATGTCCCACTGCCGAGCACAGGCCTCATCTCATATCCATAGGTTTTGGAGCTAGGAAGAATAGCCACGCTGCTCCAATGCGAGTTGGCGGACTGCACATGTCTTCGAAATATTTTTTTTTTATTTCTCAGTCATTCAGGTTGCCTCGCGAGGTTTTCCTTCACCGCCGAGCAGCAAAATTGCAATTAACAATTTTAGTGGTGCCGGCACCGGGAATCGTACCCAGGCCACTCGCGTACTATGAAATTTAAAGCGAGCGCCTAGCCCCTGAGCTACCACGGCTCTGTTATGAATGATAATTTGTTTCTTAAGCTTTCTCTAAATAATATACTTAACTAGCCTTTCCCAATTCGGACTTGTCTCTTGTCAGGCTATTTGGCAATAGTAGTGCCAGTTACCTTAGACGCCGCGGTCCTGTATCAATCTGAATTATTAGGCCTGGTATTCGAGATAGACTTCAGCCGCCAACTGTGAGAGGCTTCTCGCCTGGCATATCCCTTAGTCAAATTCTACGGAACGGGCAAGCAAGGACGTCACCAAGGGTGATCAGGGACGAACAGCAAAGTTATTTATTGTCCAAATTATAATTTCCGCGCGATGCGATCTGGAACGCTACCTATGCAGAATTCAGAGCAATGCCGTCTGTCTTCTAATCGTACATCATCATCATCATTTCAGCCTATCATTAGTCCACTACTGAACATAGGCCTCCCCCATAGATTGCCACAACTTGTAGCTCTCATTTTAGGGAATTTTGCTGAAGTTGCCACTTGGCAAGCGGGTTGGCAACCGCATTTCATTTATTCAGATATTACAGGGAGATGCTGCTGCGCATCTCCTGGTTTTTATTTTCCCTCTGTCGACTTTTACGACACTCACGGGATAAGATTGGGTGGTAGATTCTCCCAAGCCGCCACCACACGTACAGACAATGGTTACCAATTATTTTTGGGAGAATTTAACAAAATGGGGTTTTTTGTTGGATTATATATGAGATATTTTTAAATAGTAAAAAGCAATAAAAATCACGTCTCGTATAAATCACGTGTAAAGTGTTAGTAGTAAAATAAACTTTGAGTGGTATTTTGCAAAAAAATATTTTGTGAAACAAAATTTATATAGAGTATTTATTTTTTATGTTTCATCATGTTCAGCAGTAGACTTTTTTTTAATCCATGTATTCAAAACGATGCCTCATGCTGGGAAGTCTCCTGTATCGAGGATGCATGTTACACACATACATACAGTCACGCCTCTTTCCCATTGGGGTAGGCAGAGACCACATCTTTCCACTTGCTACGATCCTGACACGCGTCTTTCGTTACTTCTATTTTCATGATCGTTTTCACACAAGCCCGTCGGTAAAGGGTAGTTTTGCGTTTTACAGACATAAATTTAACCCGAAAAGCAACAACTTATGGCTCCGTCTAGGATTTGAGCCAACGAACTGCGGTTAAAATCGGGTAAACTGACCACTAGGATACGTAGTCGCCATCGCTTAGATAATGGTCATACTGATGATTATTAACTAAGCGATGGCGACATATTTTTATATATTTAGCGGCACAAATTGCTAAATAAATATACGATATTCAAGAGTAACTTCTGGCCTCCCCTCTTGTGCATGACAACGCTCACATGATGCCGTTCTGTAAAAACATTTATCTCCGAGACGTTTAAGATATTTATTGCTACATAACTCACGTCTCCAATACGTAACAAAACGAACATTGTAATGCTTTCCTTTTTTTTTGTATTAAGATGGAACGAAAATGAAGTTACATTTAAAGTTCGCTCAAGACTACGTTTCTTTTTGTTCTGTAATGATTAACGGTTTGTATTTTATGCATCGCTATTTTTTTTTATTGGATAGAGCGACGGAACGCGCAAAACGTTCACCTGTTGTAAAGTGCAACGTCTACCCATAACAAATGCTATGTCACCCACAACATTTATGTATGACACTACACTTCGCCCGTCACCCTGAGACTTCAGTTCTTAAGTCTCATATGCCCAGTGAGTACGCTAGCTCACAGTGCCCTTCAAACCGAAACACAGTAATGTTAGCACACTACTGCTTCACGGCAGAATAACGGGCCCTGGGGTGGTACCTACCTAGACGGATACCTGCTTAAGAATCCTACCACCAGTAGCTCTGCCCCACGGTTTCACTCGCGTATAATAAGCCGTCCACATGACTACGCCGTACGTTATGGTTCCTCGTGACCTGACGATGCACAGTTCGGCCCTTTTCGATAATTTTCGGTTCTCAGCGTGCGGCCACTTAAGGTAGCGTGAAGTTTTATAGTCTATAACTTTCCTCAATTAACGGGTTCATCATCATCTTCATCATCATTTCAGCCCCTCACTAGTCCACTGCTGAACAGAGGCCACAAGAAGGATGCCACAAGTTTGTAGCTCTCATTTTGGGGGATTTTATCCATAATTGTCAAGTTTGGCAGGTGGGTTGGCAACCGCAGTTTATTTATTAAGTTCCAGGAAGTAACGCTAAACGCTAACATAAGCTTCTGCCCATTTCTGTTCTGTCGGTTTGTTCCGGCTAATCTCCGAGACGGTTGGACCGACTTCGACGGGACGATTTTTTTGACAGGTAGCTGATATCATAGCAGGTAACTTGGCTATTTTAATTTTAGAAAAATAATTAGGGTTCCTGGTGGCGGTGTTAGTTTGCTTGTGCACGCTACTGAGGGAGGGCGGGCGGTGCTCTTCAAAAAACTAGGTAATATACACCATTTTTATATTTTGCATGCGGATCGTAGCAAAGTAACTTACCTTCCTTCATTAATTAGGGTTCCGCGCAAAAAAATTAGAACTCTAAAATCCAATGAGGAAGTATATACGTATGAATATCATCGATCGGAGTCGGCTTTTTACAAGAAAAACCGCGGGGCACCGCGAGTAACGTCTGGCGTGAGTCACGTACGATGAAATGAACAAATTAGTGAATGATCTGATGTCTTATTCATATTTAACTTTCGAGATTAAGGTAGAGTCAGGGAGACAATAACCGCCAGAAGGACCGTAGCTTCCTCCGCAATGAATAAATTTGAATTTTGTTGATGAGTACCCAAAGCTTCATTGTTCGGAAAAAATTTTGAACAGAAAACTACTGACTGTGCGTTATCTTATATAATTTTCGAAAAATAAATATGGCTATAAGGAAATATGAGCCAAAAATAATTTTGGGCCCAGTAGGGCCTACTCACGAAGAAATCCCAGACCCCGAATCCCAGATGAATAATAAAATGTAATAGTAGCATTCTTTATTAGAAATTTTACGGACATGAAACACTTGGTTAAGCATCAATAATATGAAAAAAGTAAAGAAAATATTTTTTTCCTAGCTTTCATTGGTATTTTTAAATCGTAATGTCAGTATTTTGAGTTATTTAAGCACAAAGAAAAATGTCTGTCAGGAGCTACTTTCTCTTCCCCCAATTTCGTTAGTAAAAAATAGTTTTATTTTTAAACCAGGTAGCCCTTAACTTTTATCAATAAACGGGCTATTTTATTAAAAAACAATTTCTCAAATCGTATTAGTACTTGCAGAGACTAGCGCCTTCAAACATGCACACTCTCCAGCTTTATTATATCAGTAAGATTAGAAGGAATATTTAATGGAGAAGAAAACGTATTTTCAATTTGAATACGTAAACGTATTTTAAATTTATGAGTTCATTGCCTCGATCAGCTGTATAACAGTGTAGTCACCTATGTGTTTTAAGCAAATTATTTAAGTCGACATATCTCCTACAGGTATCACGCTACCAGGCTCATTATATTTTTGGGGCATATGTACATCGTCCCTAAGCCCAGCCTGCCGGGATGTATAGAGATTACGAATGACCGTGTATAATATATGGTTACAAGAAGTAACTATAAAACATTATATTTTGATCGAATGACGAAGAATTTGCGTTAGCACATTGATACCAAACTGGCGGGAGGCTTCTTGTAACATAAGCGTTATGTACGGTGAGTCTGTGTGTTAATAACTTTTCTCTAAAATTTCGAAGACTCTAACGTAATTTTGGATTCCATTTAACTGATGATACCTTTACCACTGATTGTGAGATGAATAAAGAAAGAGAGAAATATCGAAAGAAGGAAATATATATTTATTAGAGGTAACTATTATAAATATATAAATACGTCCGAAAAAGTATTTGTACATTTGAATAAGTTTCACTAGCGATTTACGAAAACGCTCTTAGCCTTTTTAACCAACTTCAAAAAGAGAGGAAGTTACCAATTAGTCGTAACCTTTTGTCATATATGTTCAGCGATAATTCTTTACCTCGTGAACCCGTTTTGGACGATTTTTTTTTTGTTAGAAAGGGGGTGCCAATTTGGTCAAGTTCTGATGACAGTATATATAAGATAATCATCCAACTCTTAAATTCGTATAGGCATGTATTAGCCGTGTGGTAGCGGCTTAAGAGAATCTACCACCCCATCTCATCCCGTGGGTGTCGTAAAAGTCGACAGTGGGAAAATTAAAAGCAGAAGATGGGCAGCAGCATCTTCCTGGAACATCATAATAAATAAACTGTGGTTGCCAACCCGCCTGCCAAGCGTGGCAACTATGGCAAAATCCCCCAAAATGAGATCTACAAACTTTTGTGGCACTGTATGGGGGAGGCCTATGTTCAGCAGTAGACTAATAGTAGGCTGAAATGGTGGTGGTGGTGGATCTGTTTTTTTAATAATAATTATGTAGACTTTAGTATGTTTTGGAGGCTACAAAGATAGACAATTATAATTATGTTGTGTTCGGTTCAGCACAGAGATTCCCTAAGTGGGCGATATCGATCTCTTAGGACAAAAACTGATTTAAAAACTTATTAACTGATTTAAAAATCGACCCCTATTAATTAACACAAGTTCTTATTTGAAACTTTCAAGATACTGTAACAATGACTAAAATTTTAGTAGGACATGGTTGTACTTTTAAAAAACTCAATAAGTCGATAAGCATACACAAGTTCGTACAAGATGAAAAACTCGGCAAGTCAATAAGCGTGGACAAGGTCGTGCAAGATTTAGCTAGATTGATAGCAAGTCACGAGGTTTATCCATCACACCGAATTTTTTATTTATTTATCTTTACTTAGCGACTTTAATGTTTTCTTTAAAATATAACTAACCTACTTAAGTATTTTAACTCAATTTGTAAAAGTGAAGTAAAGTACTGCACTTGATATTTACTGAATTTTATGTCTATTTATTTTGTTAAATTTTGATGAGAAAATGATGCAAGCTTACTCACTTAACCAACCGCAAAGTTTTTAAATTATACCAATTTAAAAACTTTGTATTTGTTATCAATAAGAAGAAAACTAGAGATTTTTATAGTAACAGTGGCATTGCTTTTTAAAGTATCTTTTAGGCGCGAAGTGAGTAAAATTTCCAAGTCGAATTTGAGTGCAACGTTTTCGTGCAAGTGTAATATTTTCGTTCATTCATGTTTATTAACTCATCTAGTGGTTACCGTAATTCATGTTTTTTTAAGTTTGAGGCATCCATTACATCAAATCTGATGTAATGGTTGGGATGATCCAGAACATGGTCACAGACTGCAGACTTCCTGGAGCGACGATGCTTCACATCAGCTATATGTTCTTTTACGCGGGTAATTTCGGGGATTTGATAAACCACAAATCCTCGCAAAAGAACACCGATTCCTACCAAGGATGATTCGCGAGGCTATTGAAATTAAAAAACATCCTAATTTTAATAGAGAAGATGGTTGGGTATTACCACCAGCTTGGGATCCTATAATTAATAAAATTAAATCAAAAACCAAGCATACCACTGCAAGACTTCAAGACACAGTAAGCTCTTTCTGCGTAGATCGGACCAATAATAATAATTAAAAGCTGAAGGTACTCCGGGTTAACTATGACATCGGGACATCTGTCACCTCAGTCCCCCCGTGACCATGGGTGCTGTAAAGCACTCGAAACGTCGGGTTGTAAATAGTAAAAATTAAACGCGATAAAATCCGTAAAATTAGTTTCATTTAAATGTGTAGTGTTCGCGTAAATATAAGAAATCATTATTAAACATTAACTATGCCAAATCTCTTATCCAATATGCTTAAAAAGGGGTGGAAAGTTTTCTCTTCACGTATTAATGTACAGATATAAAAGATATTTGCGTGTGAGTGTGTCGAACGTATGTGAGTGTAATGTTTATTTTAGTCATGAAATGTATTTGTATTGCACATTATATAAAAATATTAGCTTTCTGCACTCCTCCAAAACAACTTTCAATTTTCATACTCCTCCGTCCGCGTAATTTAAGTAAAAAGGGGTTTCAAAGTTTTTGCTCCAAGTATTAGTATTAAGTTTTCTGGTATTTACCATACAGTTGTTATGGTGACATAATTTCGTGCGTTGCTTAGATTTAGTTTTTTTTTCGTTATGTTAATTAGCATCTTCCTGGTGGTAGGATTCCTATGCAGGAATCCGTCTAGGTAGGTACCAACCCCGGGGCCAGTTATTCTGCCGTGAAGCAGTAGTGTGCAAGCATTACTGTGTTTCGGTTTGAAGGGCACTGTGAGCTAGCGTAATCACTGGGCATTCCAGACTTAAGAACTGATGTCTCAGGGTGTCGGGCGCAGTGTTGTGTCACACAGAAATATTCTGGGTGATACAGCATTTGTTGTGGGCAGACATTGCACTTACCATCAGGTGAATGTTTCCTCGTTTCGTCAGTTTATTAAATAAAAAAAAACATTTGAATAAATAAACTGCGGTTGCAAACCCGCCTGCCAAGCGTGGCAACTATGGCAAATCCCCCCCAAAATGAGAGCTTTTGTGGCAATCTATGGGGGAGGCCTATGTTCAGCAGTGGACTGGTGATTGGCTGAAGTGAATTAGCGTATTGTGGTAATGTGTTTCTATTATTACTGCGTGTCATTTAATTTGTTGTGGTTCAGTATTTCTATGTTGTATGGGAAGTAATTAAATGCCGTTTAACATTTATGTTTTTAATCATTGGGACAGCACAAAATTTTTATGTACTTAATCAAGGTTTGCAATTAAACTGAAATTTTATAGGAGCTTATCATGTCGTCGTTTAATAAACTTTAGCGCAGAATCAAAAAATGAGCATTAAATATACAGTACGCATGACGTGACGACCGCTGGTCCTAGGTTCGAATCGGAATCGAAGTTTCCGGGGATGGTTGTGCGTGTGTAATATGTCTGTAAGATGCGTTCAAGATCACGATACATTAAAAGTGAAATTGCAAAACATATTTAGAGGTGATGGAATTAGGGATCGAACTCGGGTCGCTCGCGTACTATGAAATTTAATGGTCACGAATCTCAACTCAACGTGTACTTAATAAAAGCTCGTTCGTATGTTAGTGTGGAAATTTGATGTTTTTGAATTAGACGAGGCCTTGTTATTGGCATTCGGCCAAGAGTGCAGTTGACGCTTGGTACAAGTGTACGACTATTTAGCATGGCAACGGGCTATTAAAATATTCGAAACGTAAATATATTCATGCCGTTGTTAAGCAAGCGGTGTATACAGAGTGTGAAAGACTGTATAATGTTTACGAAAAGGATCTGGGACCACATAATAAAACTTTGGATAGTAGAAGTACACACAACAATTTGTGTTTTTGCACAAATTTGACTCCGGCTGGGATTCGAACCCAGGGCCCGTAGCGTAGTCAGGTACACTAACCACAAGGCTACGCGAATATACAACCAAATATCATCAGAAGATTGCAGAATCAACACTTAAGAGAATAAACAGAAACCTTGAGTTTCTAAGACACGTCGACAATTACACTGCGTCCACACCTGAAAAATAATATTTTGCATTTTGCACAAATATTGGCTACGGCTGGGATACAAACCCTGGATTATCGAATCGACAAGCTCTGAGCTCCTCAATTTTAAATTATTTACTTATACGAGGTATCTACGATCTCACGCCTTTTCCCATTAAAGGAGTAGGCAGAGGCAACACAAGAAGCCCCCTTTATCAAGAAATAGACATACTCTACAAAGAATATTTTGAATCATGAGCAGTCTATGACTAATACTGTAAAATAACCCTTCGAATGACACGCTCTGACGCATGACTTGCTGGAGTGTAAGTGAGAAGAAATAAAATCGAACAAGTTCGTAATTAGTCACACAGTCATGTCTGATTCTGAGAGCTTAGTTCAAAATTTGTTTAACAGGAATGGTAAGATTAATTTGTAATGATTAGGTCGCGTTCAGGAATTTTTAGGTTGTAAGTCACTGTTTAAGTTGAAAGTAATTGCCTGTAAATGTCGTCTGCGTGTTTTCTCTCATATCTGAGAGGGTTTTTGAAGCCGAGAAGAGTCAGCCCGCCTGCTTCAACTCGAACTTCACATGTCCTAAAAATTTAATTTTTATTCCGCAGTACTGGTGGTAGGATTCCTATACAGAAATTTATCTATGTAGGTACTACCCCAGGCCGGTTATTCTGTCGTGAAGCAGTAGTGTGCAAACATTACTGTGTTTCGCTCTGATGGGCACTGAGAGCTAGTGTAATCACTGGGCATGTGGGACTTAAGAACTGATAACCCAGGGTGACGGGCGCACTGTTGTGTCGCACATGTTCTGGGTGACATAACATTTGCTATGGGCAGACGTTGCAGTTACCATCAGGTGAACAATTTGCTCGTCTCGTCTTTCTACAATAAAGAAGGGCCTTCTTGGAAGAGATATGCGATACGATAAAGAGATATGCGTCCTAGCCAGTAAACTAGGGCTATTTGCATTTGAATACAGAATGAATGTTTAATTAAAAAAAAATCCAGATAAAATTTAAACCAAGTAACATCTACATCTGTACTTGAACTAAGATGAAATCCTGTATCTCAGGTGACACAGCCCTTCCTGTCGAACAGTCTTAAAAAATTCTTTGTAGTAAACTTACTTTCGAGAATTAAATCATTGCTTTTAAAGGTGGAGTTTCTATTGGATTATATTTTTATAAGCTACCATCAATTAATTTGAATATGTTAATTTGCCCTGTCATTTTCATGGATGTCATTGTTCTACGAAATTTATTTGTTTACTCATAATGGTCATTGTTCAAACCTTAAGCGGAGGTTCATAATAGGCCGAGTTGCCTACTTAATGCCTTGAGGCATTTCTCTACTTAATGCCTTGTGGCATTCTCTACCGTAAACCCAGAGACAGTAAAAACTATATGACAAGTGCGAACCATTTTTAATGTGCATGGAACACATGTTGTGCCCGAGAGTTCGTCAGTGTAGTTTCACATTTTTTTTATTATTGGAAAAATTACGAGACGAGCAAAACGTTCACCTGATGGTAAGTGGTACGTTGCCTATAACAAATGCTGTGTCACCCAGAACATTTCTGTGTAACGCCCGTCATCCTGAAATGTCAGTTCTTAAGTGTCATATGTCCAGTCATTAGCTCTCAATGCTTTTCAAACCGAAACACACTAATGTTTGCACACTACTGCTTCACGACAGAATAAATGGCCTGGGGTGGTACCTAACTAGACGGATTCCTAATGGATAAAGTGATGTAAGGAGCAAAACGATGGTAAGTGCAACGTCTGACCATAACAAATGCTCTGTCACTCAGGAAATTTTTGTGTGACACCACACTGTCTCCATCAACCTGAGACATAAGTTCTTAAGTCTCATATGCCCAGTGATTACGCTACAGCTCAGTGCCCTTCAAACCATTGATAGATTAGAGCCGTGGTACTCAGGGGCTAGGCGCTCGCTTTAAATTTCATAGTACGCGAGTGACCTGGGTTCGATCCCCGGTGCCGGCACCACTAAAATTGTTAATTGCAATTTTAAGTGCTGATTTACACGTGCTCGGCGGTGAAGGAAAACATCGTGAGGAAACCTGCATGTCTGAGAAATAAAAAATATTTCGAAGACATGTGAAGTCCGCCAACCCGTATTGGAGCAGCGTGGCGGATTCTTCCTAGCTCCAAAACTCTCTCAAAAATGAGAGGAGGCCTGTGCTCAGCAGTGGGACAATCATAGGCTGAAACTTTTACATAAGTACTTCAAAAGAATAATAAAATAAAAAGTCGTACACGTGTGACCTTTATCACAGAAAAGGGTCTTGATCCTCTTCCCAGGAAACTGTGTGGTCTAGTGGCAAGAGTAACTTCTACGTCGCGGGTCCTAAGTTCGATTCTAGGAGCCTATTTGTGCAAAAACATAAATTGTTGGTTTCGGGTCTGGTTGTGTCGTGCATGTGAATTTATGTCAGCAAAATGCACACACACGTTGCAGGACCAATCGTAGTGTGAAGCATGTTAAAAAAAATTAAACATCATATTTCCAACTAAGTTATATCGTATGAACGTAGGAAAACTGACACTGAAATGATATAAACGTTGTGCGTCATGCAATGACATTTGTGTGTACATGTTGACTGAACGCTTTAGAGAGAGCGCGAGCGCAGTGCACAAGATGGCCGCCGCGTGCTTCCGGGAAACGCGCGCGGAGCGAGGTCGCATCGTTAAGGGCATACACACACGTCATTATGACACTAAGCATTTGATTATATCTTTTTGGTACTACGTGTAGAGAAAACTTTGCATCCCTTTTTAAGCATATTACGCGCACAAAGGAGTGTGGAATTTGGCATAGTTAATGTTCGTATGGAGGAGAAGCAAGATAGCTAAATGTGTTACAAACACATTCAATTGCATAAAATAAAACATTCCTTAATGATCTCTTATATTTACGCAAACACATTCAAATAAAACTAATTTTTACGGATTTTATAGCGTTTAATTTTAACGATTTCTTATGTTTACGCGAATACTACACATTTAAATAATTCTATGTTTTTACGGATTTTATCGCGTTTAATTTTAATGATTTCTTATATTTACGTGAATACTAAACATTTAAGTAAAACTATTTTTACGGATTTTATCGCGTTTAATTTTAACGATTTCTTATATTTACGCGAATACTACACATTTAAATAATTCTATGTTTTGACGGATTTCATCGCGTTTAATTTTGATGAAACGTGGATTGTGGCAGTCATCTGTTTTTGCAGTGTGTGCCCAGTCTCTGACTACCCCTTATGGGATACAGTCGTGATCTTATGTTATGTTATGTTAATTTTAATGATTTCTTATATTTACGCAAACACTACACATTATAATAAAACAAATTTTTACGGATTTTATCGTATCCTTTTTTTTTACGTTCATACTGCCAATGTCAAAAACATAATAGTCAGTCGCACAGAGCAGAGATTGTCGTCATAGAATGTTAAAGTGTTATTGGCACAAATAATTACTCAAACCGCAATAACGTTCAAACTTAAAAAAAACGTCGACCACAGGGCGACGGTTCGTTATAATAACGAGATGTTAGGTAAATAGGGTAAAAGTACACTTGGTAGTAACTTTTACTATAGTGTAATTTACGAGAGAGTAAAGTACGAGTAGTTTCTATACTTGTACTTGGGTTCAAAGTTTACGAGAGACGGAAAATACGATGGTGATATTGATCGAAGCGTGTTGGCAGGAAACCTGTGGATAGAAAAAGGTAGCCAGATCTCAGGTTCCCACACCTATGTATGGTAGTGAATATTGGGTCTGGCGTTAAGCATGAAATTAAGATTAATCATGTGGAAATGAAAAGTTTGAGAAGTATAGCTGGAGGGACTTTGTTGTACAAAGTGAGGAACAGCGTGATAAGAGAATGTTGTGGTGTGGTAGAAGATGTCGTGACAAAAACAAAGAAGGGGATGCTTAGATAGTTTGGACACGTAGGATGTAGGGATTGACAAAAATTTGAAAGAAGATTGACAAAACAGATTGACGAAGCGAATGTGAATGGGTATATCAGTAAGGGTCGACGTCGGCGAACTTATCGCGATCAGATTGAAATCGTTTTATGGAAAGGCCACCTCAAAAGTACTCGCAGCTGACGAGCTTGTATGGAAACGCTCATAAAAGTAGATGAAGCGAAAGATGTGTGTCGGGATCATAGCAAGTGAAAAGATGTGGTCTCTGTCTACGTCATTGGGAAAGAAGCTTGACGCGTATGCATGTAAAAAAAAATACGGAATAGCAAAGAAAAGCTGCCGTTTCGTACAGCAGCTGAACTTCTCTTTTGCGATTTTAGTGTTTGTGACGTCGCCAAAACGTTTACATGCATAAGTTGTTGAACATGTACGTACCTGCTCTTTAAGCTATTTACCAAACACCTTGTATATTTTATTCTAGATTTGTAGTGGAATAATGTTGCAATTTTTTTAACATTTCAATAACACACTACAGAGTTGTGTGTCGGCGGCGTAAAATTATCCATCAAGTCATCTCTTAAAAAAGTAAACGTTGATTATAGGGAAATGTTGTCTTCAACTTTTATCAAGGTTTAAAAAATTACCGTAATAGTCACGATGGGCAGGAAGGTAGACGATAGCAATACCAGACGTTACATCTCCCACGAATCTCCCCGTCTCCAGTCGTTGTATTTCAGGTTTAGGTTCCGAGACGGTTATTCAGTCATGAATGAGATTTCCTAGGCATTTTTTTCAGTCAACTCTTTACGACCACGGGATGATTCTGAGTGGTAAATATGCTAACGCCGCCATTACTATAATGGATTTCCGCAAAGTAACGCCTGATTCGATTGACTATGTTGCTTTTAAGTTTTACTTTTAGCTGTGGTTAAAACAGAAATACAAATAAGAACATAAGACTTTTTTTTTCTATATCATAAAATCGTATTCAATATCTGTACTGTCTGATTTCTAAGGTATAATACAATTTTTAATTATATTTAACTTTGTAACAATTTTTAGTTATAGTTAATACAGATAATTACAAGATAATGTTAGCAGTTTATTTTTTTTTCAATTGACATTCTAGCTTATTTTAATGTTTGTTAATTATCTTTGGCTATGAACCAGTCAACCTTTTTGTATCGACCCTTATTCTAAAGAACGCTGGTATGTTAGATGCGCAGCGGAACATTGCCGGCAAGCATTTATCGCACTGGCAAGGTTTTTTATCCACTCGCCTATGTAACACGTGGCATCTCTGGACAAACAAACATTTGTCGTAACTAATTTTTAAGACAAATTAAGCATTAATTACATAGTCGTGTTCATTAATCAGCACGCAAACTTTATGTTATTACATTGTATTTTACGAACAATGGATCCAAAGAACGGCAAGATGTTGCTTTTTTTTCGGATGGAGGGCATGGGGAAAACTAAACTAAAAAGCACTAGTCGTATGGTACATTAAAAATATTATGCTGGCCACTCTACGTCAATTGTCATTTAGGACTTACCTAGACTAGTCTAGGTAAGTACAACCCTGGGCCAATTATTCTACCGTGAAGCAGTAGTGTGCAAACATTACTGTTTCGGTTTGAAGGGCATTGTGAGCTAGTGTAATCACTGGGCATATGTGACTTAAGAACTTATGTCTCAGAGTGACACAGAAATATTCTGGGCGACACAGCATTTGGTTTGGGCAGCGTTGCACTTACCATCGGCGAACGTTTTGCTCGTTTCATCACTTTATCCGATTGAAAAGCTGTCTCCTGTCAAAAGGTTGCGCTCGCGTGTTTTGTTAGAGATCGGTCTTTATCGAGTACTCCAACGAAGTCATGAAGTCAAGAAGAGACAATGATATAATCGTTGGTAATCGAGGCCAGTTTTATTTATTGTTGATTGTGGTGGAAGCGTGTGTTCTTCCACGCAATACTTATTGACGACCGCGTGGCCTAGTGGTCAGAGTACGTGACTTCTGAGGCCGCGGGTCCTGGGTTTGAATCCCAGCCGGAGCCAACATTTGTGCTAAAACATAAATTGTTGGTTTTCGGGTCTGGTTGTGTTGTGATTGTCCCAGTGTTTCTGACACTGCATCCTAGCCTACCTCCGATCTTATCGCATCAGGGTTACATCGGGTGCGGGTAGATTGGAACGAGTGAGTGCCTCTGTGTTTGCGCGTACACTTGTGGCACTATAATATCTCCTGCGCAGTTGATGGCTCTCGACAGTAGTCGGAAGTTGTCGCCGTGGTCGAAATCGGCTAGGAGAACATCACTTATTGGTGATTTCGTGACTATTTCAGTTTTTGGAATATTTTATTTGTATATAGGGTTTTGACATGTGATAACACGCATCATTTGTTTTCAGCTGTGGTAATGTGAGAATCCACAGGAAACGGGATTGAGGGAGCCAGCTAATCAGGAACCAATGGTTGCTGTACTATTCGCCGGAAGGGTCGTTTATAATTATGGATCGATAATGGTTATCGGTAATGATTATAAATATGAATGATATAAAATGCTGGAGCCTAGATCTTGATAAATGTTTGGTAATCATGGTCTACGGGAACATAAATTTGAAGTGTCATTGATATACTCGCACGCCGTGTGGTGGCGGCTCGTTAAAAGAATACTACCACTCCATCTCATCCAATGGATCTCGTGAAAGGCGAGAAAGGGAATTTAATTGCACTGTGCACCCAGCAACGCATGTTGGCGATGGGCTCACCACCTATCACACCAAGTGCATTATATTGTTTTGGTGAAACGTGGATTGTGGCAGTCATCTGTTTTTGCAGTGTGTGCCCAGCCTCTGACTACCCCTTATGGGATACAGTCGTGATCTTATGTATGTATGTATGAGACATGGATTTCTGCGGGTTGATCATCCTGAAAAGTTCTTCGAAGTGCAAACCATTTAATTTTATAAAGTAGTGAAACTGAAAAAAATATTATCCAAGAGAAACATTAAGAAGTAAATTGTTAAAGTTTTTTTTTTATTGTATAAAGTGACGAAACGAGCAAAACGTTCACCTGATGATAAGTGCAACGTCCGCCCACAACAAATGCCGTGTCACCCAGAATATTTCTGCGTGACACCACACTACGCCCGTCACCCTGAGACATCAGTTCTTAATTCTCAAATGCCCAGTGATTACGCTAGCTCACAGTGCCCTTCAAACCGAAACACAGTAATGCTTGCACACTACTGCTTCAGGGCAGAATAACTGGCCCTGGTGTGGTACCAACCTAGACGGATTCCTGCATAGGAGTCCTACCAACAGTAAAGAATATGGTGCCATAACATAACTTAGGGATCAACCTTTCTACCGTGGTAGCTCAGGGGCTAGGCGCTCGCTTTAAATTTCATAGTACGCGAGTGACCTGGGTTCGATCCCCGGTGCCGGCACCACTAAAATTGTTAATTGCAATTTTAAGTGCTGATTTACCACGTGCTCGGCGGTGAAGGAAAACATCGTGAGGAAACCTGCATGTCTGAGGAATAAAAAATATTTCGAAGACATGTGAAGTCCGCCAACCCGCATTGGAGCAGCGTGGCGGATTCTTCCTAGCTCCAAAACCCTCTCAGAAATGAGAGGAGGCCTGTGCTCAGTAGTAGGACATTTATAGGCTGAAACTTTACTTTTTTACTTTACAACCTTTCTGATACATTGTGAAGATTACTTTTAGAACCTAAATCGTGCACCTGCGACTGAGTAAAAATATAAATATGGTTATTTATTCCTCCTAAGCTTGTGTGTTGGTGATATTATGCTTTATAATCTTCACAGTGCATACCAATGAAATAAAGTTGTTACTACTGTTAACTCATTTTATTTATCCACCATTGAGTAATAATGATGATGATGATGATGTTCTCCTAGCCGATTTCGACCACGGCGACAACTTCCGAATCCGAATGTCGAGAGCCATCAACTGCGCAGGAGATATTATAGTGCCACAAGTATACGCGCAAACACAGAGGCACTCACTCGTCCCAATCTACCCGCGCCCAATGTAACGCTGATGCGATAAAAACGGAGGTAGGCTAGGATGCAGTGTCAGAAACACGGGGACAAACACAACACAGCCAGACCCGAAAACCAACAATTTGTGTTTTAGCACAAATGTTGGCTCCGGCTGGGATTCGAACCCAGGACCTGCGGCCTAGAAGTCAGGTACTCTGACCACTAGGCCACGCGGTCGCGGTCGGTTGAGTAATAAGAAACACGGTGAACAATTGTTTTGGTGTACCTACACAATTGTTATTTTTGTAACTGGAGTTCTATAGTTAATAGAATCAGGCGTTACTTTGCGGAAATCCATTATAGTAAAGGAGAGAAAGTGAATTTGCTATGATCCGCATGCAAAATGTAAAATGGTGTGTATTACCTAGTTTTGAAGAGCACCGCCCGCCCTCCCTCAACAGCGTGCGTAGTAATAATTGTTGTATATATGTTAATGTAATATATATATTTTTATTCGATAAAGTGACGAAACGAGCAAAACGCTTACCTGATGGTAAGAGCAACGTCAACCCATGCAAACCCAACAAATGCTGTGTTAACCAGAACATTTCTTTGTGGCAGCACACTGCGACAGTCACCCTGCGACATCAGTTCTTAAGTTTATATGCCCAGTTACTACATATTAGCCCTTCAGACCGAATGTCAGTCACGATCCAGGCTACACTGTACACACAGTTAATAGCTTTAATATAACACGCACCACGACGCGCGACCGCCGTAGAGAGCGCGGCGCAGCAGTCGACAATCACACCGCGTACACACGATACACCCGTGTTCCAGGGCGGTTCTCACCGCCCAGAGTTACCGACACACAAGTCGACAGTCCGAATGGAGGCCCGCAGCCTCCCTCGGACGGTCATTAGACGACTTAAAATCGTATTGAGATATTCTAAATCGCGCAAGCACGCAGCGAACGCGATACAGTCCGAATTTCGAGGTTTTTGTAGAAGTTTATTTATTTATTTATGTTTGGGTCAAACCAAACCTGGCACGCGGGCCCCTGGCCCGTGAGCACAGTATCCGATGAAGCTGTAAAAGCCAAAAAAGGCTAACAGCAATTACATCACCGAAATTATATCAGACCGAAACGCAGTTATTACACTATCGCTGCTTTGGGATGGTGTCCCTGTGCATCCTGAGTGGCAATCTTTTGTGGAGCATTGCATTAAAAACGTGTGAATTATAAATTATTTATTAAAGTTGTTTGTAATATACTAGATTTGCGTTGTTTTTTTTATACCATTTTGTCTTTTTTATCTTTTATCTGTGTCATCAGCTTGCATGTCATTTATTTAATACATTTATTAAGTAAATATTACTTTGTTTCTTTCATAGGAATCCTATTACCAGTACTGGTGGTAGGATTCCTATGCAGATATCCATCAAGGTAGGTACCACCCCAGGGCCAGATATTCTGCCGTGAAGCAGTAGTGTGCAAACATTACTGTGTTTCGGTTTGAAGGGCACTGTGAGCTAGCGTAATCACTGGGCATATGAGACTTAATGAACTGATGTCTGAGGGCGACGGGCGCAGTGTAGTGTCACACAGAAATGTTATGGCTGAGATAGCATTTGTTATGGGTAAACGTTGCACTTTACATCAGGTGAACGTTTTGCACGTTTCGTCGCTCATCCAATAAAAAAAAAGAGTTGTAAGAAATTTAAGACGCCTGGCTACTACTTACTGGCGAGTTATCACGACTCTAATAAGTAATTATCCAACAGCTATAAATAATACTTAAACGAGAATGGGGGATAAATCAGAAGAAGCCGTTAAAACAATTAGGAACATTAAGTTTGGGTCTTTATTTAGTCTACAAAAAGTTACTTTTCGCTTGATTTCAGAGTTGTTGTTTGCAGAAGCATAAATAAATTTCTTCTCCGCTTGAACAAATATCAAATCTCTCCCGTAAATAAACACTTTGTTGTAAAAACATTCTCTGTAATGTCATCACATTATGTTGTCGATTAAGACTGTTGAGACTATGTTTACTTATCTTTTGGCATGGCAGACATGGCCCAGTGATCTAAGAGTTCCTGGATCTGAGTCCTAGCCGAAGCTCATGTTTGTGCAAGACGAACATTATATTTGACTTTTATTAATATTGTAAATTTCTCGAATCAAGGACCCTGCATCCGAATCGTCTTCCGATCTTATTCATGTGTGACATCTGGTTGGGGAAGGTGTGCCTCTGTGGTGATATCTTAATAAGTCTCTTAATTAACAGTTTAATAAGTATTGTCGTGTGGTTATATAATATTATATTTTCTAAAAGTAACGTCCTTGATATTTCAGTCCTTGAGATTCCAGTCCGCATATTTTTGTTTAGGGATCAAGTCGAGTTCTTTTTCAAACGCGCCTATTAATTGCTTCTCTGTCGATAACTTGCGACCCTTCATGCGAATTTTCACGTAAGGAAATAAGCTAAAGTCACAGGGAGCGAGGTCAGTGCTGTAGAGAGGATGCACTAACATCTTGACACCCACCGCTGTCAAATAATCCGTGGTAGTGCGAGCTCTGTGAGCGGGTCGTCGTGATGCAGTAACCAGGAATCTAGTCTCGAATGTGGCCGGCGATTTCCCAATAAACTTGTGACTGTTTTTTGAACAGAGAACACAATAGATTTCACGAGATCTGCCTATTAAAAGACAGTCATCATTTTTTTACCAACGGGTTTTGATTTTTGAGGCTGAGTTGGCTGCTCCTCGACAAGACTCTACGACAAAGACCCATATCATGGAAGTTGTAATGATACATCCAAGTTTTATCACCAGTAGCTATTGAAACCATATCCTTAGATTTTCTGTTGTGAATTTTTTGAAATATAACCTAGCTATGCCCCGCGGTTTCACCCGCGTTATAAAGCCGACTCCGATTGTTATGCATATATACCTAGTTTTATATATGTATTGATATTTGAATCTGATTTTGAGATTTTAATATATTTTTTTTGCAGGCAACTAACTATTTTTCTAAAAATAAAGTCACGCTATAATATCAGCTATCTGTCAGTTAAAGTCCCGTCAAATATCATTTCGGAGGTTATCCGGAACAAACAGACAGACAGACAAAAAATACGGCTCTTCTGTTTTCTCTATTTTTACATGTCGTCGGCTTATTTTACGCGGGCGAAACCGCGGGCTACTATTGGTATGTTATATTTCGATTAGACCTTTTTTCTTTTTTTTAGACCTATGCAGGAATCCGTCTAGGTAGGTACCACCCCAGGGCCTTTTATTCTGCCGTGAAGCAGTAGTGTGCAAGCATTACTGTGTTTCGGTTTGAAGGGCACTGTGAGCTAGCGTAATCACTGGGCATTCCAGACTTAAGAACTGATGTCTCAGGGTGACGGGCGCAGTGTGGTGTCACACAGAAATATTCTGGGTGCCACAGCATTTGTTGTGGGCGGACGTTGCACTTACCATCAGGTGAACGATTTGCTCGTTTCGTCACTTTATACAATAAAAAAAAAACTTTAACAATTTACTTCTTAATGTTTCTCTTGGATAATATTTTTTTCAGTTTCACTACTTTATAAAATTAAATGGTTTGCACTTTTTTTTGTTTGCACACACACACGAGACAAATATACGGTAATCGGTTTTAATTCATAGCGCATAACAATCGACGTCCGTCAATATATTCATGTATTTTTATAACGAGTGGAGTCGCTGACGGACTTCCGACACGGGCTAGGAAATGGGCAGGACAAGTTTGTCAGCATCCTCCTGGAACATCTGAATAATTAAACTGCGGTTGCCCACCTGCCTGCCAAGCGTGGCAACTATTGCAAAATCTCCACAAATGAGATCTACAAAACTTTTGACGCAATCTATTGGGGAGGCCTATGTTCAGCATTGGACTAGTGATAGGTTGAAATTATGATGATGATGATAATTTTTATAATAGCAATTTAGGTAAGGTAAGGTTTCAGCCTATAAATGTCCCACTGCTGAGCACAGGCCTCCTCTCATTTCTGAGACGGTTTTGGAGCTAGGAAGAATCCGCCACGCTGCTCCAATGCGGGTTAGCAATTTAGCGATCATGAAAATATTCTTTGAATAATAAGTTGAGAATTAGTATATCGCCTTTTCAACTTTAGCGTCAGACAAGGATAAAAACGGTATCTAGATCCAGAAATCAATAATTCATTTGTTTGGCAATAGCAGGCAGAGGACTTTTCAGAGAGTAACCCAAGTTACTTTTTCGGAATAGTTTCGGAAATAGTTAGGGTTCTTGACTAAAATTAGAAAAACTGTTAATATTTGGGCTACGCAGATGGACGGACGTATTACATATGGCTTTATTTTGGTCATTACAACTTTAGTTACGAGTATAACACTTAAGGTTATATAAATTTCCAATAACCTTCATGCCGATTAATCATTTTAAATACACAATACTTTAGACACACATTGCTCCGAATATGAAATAATATGCGGCCATAGAGAGACAAGAGGCAGTTCATAGCGCTAGTTATGGGGTGATTGATGAACGACCTCTAAAATAGCGGAAATTGGGAACGCCAATGCCGATACATGATATTTGCTATTATTATTTTTTATTACATTACATTATTTTTTGTTACATTTTGAATAAATTTTATCGCGTGTAATTTATTTTTGCAGCGTTGAAAGCTCCATGCAGCGACTATGGGGACGGAAGTGTGTTAGACGTCGTAATGTAATAGTTAATCTGGCTATACTGAGTGTTTAATTAACAATTCATTTCAAGTTTGCTTAAATATAAGAAGGTATTATTTTCTAACACTTTATAATCAATTCGAAGAAATGTAAAAAAATGTATTAGCTATGCCGGTTTCTGCTTGCCTTTTGAGATATTTATAGACACTCCCAATGGTCGATATTCGATCGTAATTAACTTTTTTTATTGGATAAAATGACGAGACGAGCAAAACGTTCACCTGATGGTAAGTGCAACGTCTGCCCATAACAGATGCTGTGTTACCCACAACAACGAGTGGCACCACACTGCGCCCGTCACCTTTAGACATCAGTTCTTAAGTCTCGTATGCCCAGTGATTACGCTAGCTCACAGTAATGTCTGCACACTGCTGCTTCACGGCAGAATAACTAGCCCTGGGGTGGTACCTACCTAGATGGATTGCTGCATGGAAATCCTACCACCAGTAATTTGTTTGTAACACATATTATATATAATGCAAAACACGCGCATAGACGTGGAGTTGCGGAAATCAGCCTGAAGCAATCTTCAATCTGCAACACATAGTGCTTTCTGCGCCCCCACTCCATATAAACTTTGAACCATGCCAAATCTCACACTGCCACACGATACAGTAATTTTAGTGAGGCAAACGTTGCACTTACCATCAGGTGAACGATCTGCTCGCCCGTTTATTCCTTCCATAGAAATGAAAAGAAGTTACACGGCGAGCATACCTATGCTTACGTCGTCGAATTGCACGGAACGGTCTGATTCATACAACGCAGGTAGGAAATTAGTAACATTCCTTAATAATAACTCGTGGTTATCGCATGGTCTGTACGTCCGGTGATTCATAAGAACTAATTGCGTCGCTTAGTTTAGGCAATATTGGAAATACTTCCATTAACTTTGCGACTTCGAATGCACACTGATAGGACGGTCCTGTCTCGTGGATGTTGTAAAAGGCTACTTAGGGCATAATGAACAAAAAATTAAAAAATAATCTATACGATACCAAAAAAACCATATATAATTTCGGTGAAGTAATCGCTGTTAGCCTTTTGGCTTTCACCGCTTCATCGGATGCTGTGCTCGCGGGCCCGGGGCCCTCAAAAAAATACATGCCATAGGGTCGCAGCGGTGAAGGAACACCCTATTTGCAGCATTGAATGTTCTAAGATATATTTCATGTAGGTAATACGGCTCTTTATTCGATTGGCGCTGTCGATGAGCTATGGGCTTCTGTGCTATGGGTTTAGGGTTGGATTTCCGCATGGGACAAATTTTGGCCTCCAAATAGTCGATCTGGGTCTGTGTGTTTTTGAATGTGCAATTTATCTATGAGAACGCGTCCCGCCCCGTCTTCCGTCCGATAGCCGTGTGGTGGCGGCTCGGTAAAAGAATACTACCACTCCATCTCATCCAATGGATCTCGTAAAAGGCGAGTAAGGAATTAAACTGCACTGTGCACCCAACAGCGCATGGTGGCGATGGGTTCACCACCTATCACACCAAGTGCATTATATTGTTTTGGTGAAACGTGGATTGTGGCAGTCATCTGTTTTTGCAGTGAGTGCCCAGTCTCTGACTACCCCTTATGGGATACAGTCGTGATCTTATGTATGTATGTATGTAAACGCGTCCACACGACAAAAGAGAAATCCTAAAAATTATAGTTTTACAAAAACTAAAAAAATGCATTTGAACAGCAATAAGCTGATGATCCTGGTGAGAATACCAGGTCATAGTCTTAAATAACTCGTAAGTTATAGAACTGTCATCGATTTTTGATATGTGTCCGAGATCTCAAATTATACGGACGTCTGAAAGTGGGTGAAAAGTGAATTAAAAGATTCCATTACACTCATACGGGTCATATAATTTCGGTGATGTATTTGCTGTTAGCCTTTTTGGCTTTTACAGCTTCATTGGATACTACATACGGGTCAAGCTAACAATAAAATCTAAAGCTCAAGCTCAAAAGATCAACTGCGCAAGAGATATTATAGTGCCACAAGTGTACGCACAACACAGAGGCACTCACTCGTCCCAACCTACCCGCGCCCGATGTAACGCTGATGCGATAAGGTCGGAATTAGGCCACGATGCAGTGACCCGAAAACCAACAATTTGTGTTTAAGCACAAATGTTGGCTCCGACTGGGATTCGAACCCAGGACCCGCGGCTTAGAAGTCAGGTACTCTGACAACTAGGCCACGCGGTCGCCATATGGTATGAAATCGCTCAAGAATCTGGAAGAAGCTAAAGATCGTAGCTGAGCAAAGATGCGTAAATGTGTGGTCGCCGCCTACCCCAATGGAAAAGTTGCGTGATAATGTGCGGTTTATGTATTCGCTTACATTGAACGACTGTTGTATGCCCATATAATGTGCCGACCTCGTCAAACTAATATTAAATCCGCAAAGCAACGACTGTTGGAACTTTTTGACGATTACATAATGGTGTAACAGACACAACAACCGTGCAATCAGTGTTGATAACACGTGACGTCACAGCACGCCAATTAACCTTATTATATGTTTGTCCGTCGGTGAGTCACACGTTACGAACGCTAGTGCGCGAGATACTCTCATTGTTTATCGATCGAGTAGCAACATGCGTTAGTTTGTCTGAATGTATGTTAAAATAACATTCGTACAATCCCCGTGCTTCATAATACTTTTAATATAATTTTTATGGAAGCTAGTGTTAGGATGAGCTGATACTTCACCTGATGGTTAGTGCAACGTCTGCCCATAACAAATACTGTGTCACCCAGAACATTGATGTGTGCCACCAAACTGCGGCCGTCACCCTGAGACATCAGTTGTTTCAGTCTCATATGCCTAAATACAATAGCCAATAGTGCCCTTTAGATCGAAGCTCAGTAATGTTTGCACACTACAGCTTCACGGCAGAATAACTGGCACCTACCTAGGTGGATTTCTGTTTGGGTAGTTATTTGTTAGCAACAGTAAAAACATATTGTCAAAATGTCTACTCTCTGCGTCTGTTAGACCACAGACCATTATGTGATTGACATTGGCAGTATGAACCAAACAAAGGAAAGATTAACTACGAGTATTTGATTCGACATTGTCAATAAGAATGTAAACAATGATTGTTTTATTTTATTCTATTGAATGTATTTGTAACACATTATTTATAAATTTCAGCGTTCCCGCTTCTTTTCCATAAGAACTTCAACTATGCTTTATAATATCCTTCATGCGCGCAATATGGTTAAAAAGGGTAAAAAGTTTTCTCTTCGCAGTATATAAAAAGTCCTACGAAAAGTTAGTAGGATAAAAGGATCCTATGTCCGTCTCCAGAGAGTAAGCTATCATCATCATCATCATTTAAGCCTATCAGCCTACCACTGCTGAACATAGGCCTCCCCCACAGATTGCCACAAAAAATTGAAGCTCTAATTTGGGGGAATTTTGACATAGTTGCCACGCTTGGCAGGCGGGTTGGCAACCGCAGTTCATTTACTCAGATGTTCCAGGAAGATGCTGCTGCCCATCTCCTGATTTTCATTTACCCTCTGTGGACTTTTACGACCACACGGGATGAGATGGGGTGGTAGATTCTCTTACGCCGTTACCACACGGCTGGGAAAGCTATCTCTGTGCTAAATTTCAGTCAAAATCGAAAATCTAATCCTCGGTTGAACCGTGAAAAGGTAACAAACAGACAGAGAGAGTTACTTTCGTATCTATTATATTAATATGGATATACTCGTACCACTCTGGACACAAATATTTTATTAAGGAAAGAACGCCGTGTACATCTGAGGCCTAGGTGGTTGTCTTAATTTCATTGTGCTCGAGTGGCTGGCTTCAATCCCCGGTACTGATATCATTAAAATGGCATTACAATTTCGTATCTATAATACTCGTATTAATATGGATATACTCGTACCACTCTGAACTCAAAAAATTTTTAAGGAAAGAACACTGTGTTACATCTGAGACTAGGTGGTTGTCTTAAATATCATAGTGCTCGAGTGGCTGGCTTCAATCCTCGGTACTGATAACATTAAAATGGCGATACAATTTCAAGCAAGTGATTTGACCTGAGCTCAGCGGCAAAGAAAATCATCTAGTCTAGAGCAACCCGCCTACCAGTCAGGTACCGCCGCAATGCAAGTTATTCTGCCGTCAAGCACTGGTGTGCAAACACTGCAGTGTTTTAGTGAAAGAAAGAAAGTTAATTTGCCAAGATTCGCATGCAAAATATGAAATGGTGTATATTACCTAGTTTTGAATAGCACCCGCCCTTCCGCAATAGCGTGCACGAGCAACCTAACACCGTCACCGGGAACCACCACCAGATACCCTCCACCACTAAAACACTATCACTAGGCAACACCACTGAAGTCACGTTTCACCTCAAAACGAGGCATTACATAGAGTCACGCCTCTTTCCCATAGGGGTAGGCAGGGACCACATCTTTCCACTTGCTACGATCGCGACACACATCTTTAGCTTCCTCTACTTTCATTAGTGTTTTCATACAAGCTCGTCGGCTGTGGGTACTTAATGAGGCATGATTAAGTGATATTGACTCTACGACAGTCCGCCGCCGAGTTAGTGTTGTTTTAGTGTTTTAAAGACACTGAAGACTAATTACAATATACCAGCCTTAAAGACTGATGTCGACGTGACGTGAACTGTGCGGTGTTACATAGAGCTTACAAATCCAAGTTGAGGTGACACCGCTCGATGTCCTCCTGGCAGAGTTTCGGCGACAACTTCCGAGTGCTGTCGGAAGCTATCAACCGCCCACGAGATATTATAGTGCCACAAGTGTACGCGCAAACACAGAGGCACTCACTCGTTCCAACCCACCAGCGCCCAATGTAACACTGATGCGACAAGATGCGGAGGTAGGCTAGAATGCAGTGTCAGAGAAACTGAAACAATAACAACACAAGTTTTTTTGCGCAATTGTTGGCTTCGGTTGGGATTCGAACCCAGGACCTGCGGCATAGAAGTCAGGTACTATAGCCACTAGGCCACACGGTCTTCTGTTATGGGCAGTCATTGCACTTACCATCCGGCGAACGTTTTGCTAGTCACTTATTTTCAAAAAGAAATATCTAAGAAAATATTCGCGTGACGTTATAGTTTTTTAACCGACTTGAAAAACGAGACGGTTCTACGTTCGTCTGTATGTATTTTTTTATATATGTTCACCGATATTTTCATCAACTGTGAACCAATTTAAAAAATCTTTTGTTTGAACGGTTAGTCCATGGTCCCATATAATTTTGGTCAAGTTCTGATAGAGGGATCCGTGAGAAAGTCGTAAGAGTCGAAGGAGGGAGAATTAAAACCAGAAGATGGGCAGCAGAATGCTCCTGCAATATATGAATAAATGAAAATGAATTAAGAGAATCTACCACCCTATTTCATCCCGTGGGTATCGTAAAAGTCGACAGAGGGAATATGAAAACCAGGAGATGAGCAGCAGCATCTTGCTGGAACATCTGAATAAATAAACTGCGGTTGCCAACCCGTCTGCCAAGCGTGGCAACTATGGCAAAATCCCCCCAAAACGAGAGCTACAAAATTTTGTTGCAATTTATGAGCCAATAATTTATGGCCTCACAAATTGCCACAAAAATTTTGTTCAGCAGTTGACTAGTGATAAGCTGAAATGATGATGATGTTGACAACAAATATGGCTACTTTGCCATGCGGCTTGCCATGAGGCTTGCCAACTAAGTAGCCATATTTATTTATGATTACGTCAGTACGTAACCTCATCATTTTAAAGGATTTTTGAAATTATAATACGATACAATCTAAAATTTTCAAAAATATGGATTTGTAAATATAAATCATTTTATGGTTATTTCGATCCTCATGATTATGTAACGAATAAAGCTGTAACTGGTCACGAATGCACGAATAATACAAAATGGCGTCACAGCCTAAGTTTCTAGATGTTCCGGACGATAACTAACTCAGATATTCTGAGTGTGTAAATTAGCATGCTCAGCATTTTGTTTGCCCAGACTAACCCTTTGCTTCCGTACGGTGTCAGTTGTAATGTTGAAAATTAAATAGATTGTTTGTGCTATATTCCCAACAGTGTTTTAGGCAGCGAACATAAATTACTAAAATGAACAGCCTATTAATCTGAACCAGAAAGTTCAAGATGAATAACAACAGTGTAAGTAACTGTTCTGACTTTTTTCTCTCACCGAAATGGAGTACATAAATAATGAAAGTCAAGTTTTCAAATAAGTATAATGCGAACGTAAAATTGCTTCATCATTCTGTCTTAAGTAAATTAACAAGATTATATACAGTTTCGAGCGATATTTCTCCATTTCTTGACAGAGTTATAAGGGTTGTTCGTATGAATTTCTTCGTTAATAGCATCGCCGTTACAGAGTATAAATATTACTCTAATTAAATATTTTATTAAGTAGTCCAAACTTTTTGAATCGAAAAAGGTTGCCCCACAAAAAACACTCTTCTGACATGAGTGCGCAACACCCGGACCCGGAGCAACTAACTTTAGGTCATTGCCAAATATTTGCTATATGCGGTAATCAAACCCGCTACCCCTTAGCACATCATCATTCATCATCATTTCAGCCTATCACTATTCCACTGCTGAACATAGGTCTCCCCCACAGATTGCCACAATGGTTTGCAGCTCTCATTTCGGGGTGATTTTGCCACAGTTCCTGCGCTTGGCAGGCGGGTTTGCAACCGCAGTTTATTTATTCAGATTCTCAGGAGTGGCAGATTCTCTAAAGCCGCCACCACACGGCGGCACATGCCAATCAATTAACCATTGTGCCAGCTGAACCGACTTATCGAGAGGAAACGGTACTTTTTAATAAAATAGTTTAAAGATGTGCAAGTGCTTTTTTATTTTTCAGGGCTGATTATGAACTTGTGTTACCTAGTTTAACAAACATTTGGCGTAGTGAATTCATAACATTTTTTTGTTTTTTTTTTGCAGAAAGTGTCGAGACGAACGAATTGTTTACCTGATGGTAAGAGGAACGTCTGCCCAAAACAACTTTTGTGTGGCTCCACATCAGTTCTTATTTTTCATAGGGACTGCATTTACTTTAGCTTACATTGCCCTTCAGAAATGTTTGCATTTCACTGGCACAATAACAGGCACTGCGGTGGTAACACCCTGCATAGAAGTCCTTCCACCAGAAGGAGGTAAGAGAGGTGTGAGTGATTAAATTGAGGCGCAAATATAGCGATAGTAAGAAAGCAAGAAACTATGCTTAGTGCGGAACGTACGACTGAGGTACATTTAGTTAATGTTAAAATTACATATAGTTAGTTATATCTACTCATATCTACTCGTTTGGGTAATTTACCACTCAGCATTTTGTTGTAGTTAAAACCTAACCGTGAAACACAATTCCGAGACCGGTGAGAATGATGAATTTAAACAATTCTTTTCTTCCTTTATTTGTAGGTACCACCGCAGGTCCGGCTATTCTGCTGTGAAGCAGTAAGGTGCAAATATTACTAAGAAATGATGATGATGTTGACAACAAATATGGCTACTTAGTTGGCAAGCCTCATGGCTTGCCAACTAAGTAGCCATATTTGTTTATGATTACGTCAGTACGTAACCTCATCATTTTAAAGGATTTTTGAAATTATAATACGATACAATCTAAAATTTTCAAAAATATGGATTTGTAAATATAAATCATTTTATGGTTATTTCGATCCTCATGATTATGTAACGAATAAAGCTGTAACTGGTCACGAATGCACGAATAATACAAAATGGCGTCACAGCCTAAGTTTCTAGATGTTCCGGACGATAACTAACTCAGATATTCTGAGTGTGTAAATTAGCATGCTCAGCATTTTGTTTGCCCAGACTAACCCTTTGCTTCCGTACGGTGTCAGTTGTAATGTTGAAAATTAAATAGGTTATTTTTGCTATATTCCCAACAGTGTTTTAGGCAGCGAACATAAATAACGAAAATGAACAGCCTATTAATCTGAACTGAAGTTCAAGATGACTAACAGCAGTGTAAGTAACTGTTCTGACTTTTTTCTCTCACCGAAATGGAGTACATAAATAATGAAAGTCAAGTTTTCAAATAAGTATAATGCGAACGTAAAATTGCTTCATCATTCTGTCTTAAGTAAATTAAAATGATTATATTCAGTTTCGAGCGATATTTCTACATTTCTTGACAGAGTTATAAGGGTTGTTCGTATCAATTTCTTCGTTAATAGCTTCGCCGTTACAGAGTATAAATATTACTAATTAAATATTTTATTAAGTAGTCCAAACTTTTTGTATCGAAAAAGGTTGCCCCACAAAAAACACTCTTCTGACATGAGTGCGCAACACCCGGACCCGGAGCAACTAACTTTAGGTCATTGCCAAATATTTGCTATATGCGGTAATCAAACCCGCTACCCCTTAGCACATCATCATTCATCATCATTTCAGCCTATCACTATTCCACTGCTGAACATAGGTCTCCCCCACAGATTGCCACAATGGTTTGCAGCTCTCATTTCGGGGTGATTTTGCCACAGTTCCTGCGCTTGGCAGGCGGGTTTGCAACCGCAGTTTATTTATTCAGATTCTCAGGAGTGGCAGATTCTCTAAAGCCGCCACCACACGGCGGCACATGCCAATCAATTAACCATTGTGCCAGCTGAACCGACTTATCGAGAGGAAACGGTACTTTTTAATAAAATAGTTTAAAGATGTGCAAGTGCTTTTTTATTTTTCAGGGCTGATTATGAACTTGTGTTACCTAGTTTAACAAACATTTGGCGTAGTGAATTCATAACATTTTTTTGTTTTTTTTTTGCAGAAAGTGTCGAGACGAACGAATTGTTTACCTGATGGTAAGAGGAACGTCTGCCCAAAACAACTTTTGTGTGGCTCCACATCAGTTCTTATTTTTCATAGGGACTGCATTTACTTTAGCTTACATTGCCCTTCAGAAATGTTTGCATTTCACTGGCACAATAACAGGCACTGCGGTGGTAACACCCTGCATAGAAGTCCTTCCACCAGAAGGAGGTAAGAGAGGTGTGAGTGATTAAATTGAGGCGCAAATATAGCGATAGTAAGAAAGCAAGAAACTATGCTTAGTGCGGAACGTACGACTGAGGTACATTTAGTTAATGTTAAAATTACATATAGTTAGTTATATCTACTCATATCTACTCGTTTGGGTAATTTACCACTCAGCATTTTGTTGTAGTTAAAACCTAACCGTGAAACACAATTCCGAGACCGGTGAGAATGATGAATTTAAACAATTCTTTTCTTCCTTTATTTGTAGGTACCACCGCAGGTCCGGCTATTCTGCTGTGAAGCAGTAAGGTGCAAATATTACTGTGTTTTGGATTGAAGTGCACTGAGAGCTTGTGCCATTACTGGGCGTATGAGACTTAAGAACTGATATCACAAAGGGACGGGTGCAGTGTGCCACAAAGAAACGTTCTGGGTGACACAGAATTTGTTACGGGCAGACGTTGCCATTACCACCACATTAACGTCTATGCTCATCTCGTCCCTCTCTCTTAATCGTGATTATAAGACTAATTTAATTTAACGTATCTATGACCTATACGGGAAATGTTAGTTACTTTTTATCAAGATTTTGTTTAAAGCAATATCAGGAATGAGTTTTGTAACCACTAAATGTTTTTGTAATTGTAAAGCACTCGAAACACCGAGTTATAAATAGTCAAATTAAACGCGATCAAATCCGTAAAATTAGTTTCATTTAAATGTGTAGTGTTCGCGTAAATATAAGAAATATAAAAACTAAATGTTGCCGGACACGGCAACTAGGTGAAATGTCAGGGATACTTACTCAGCGACTACCGTATAAGCAGAAAATGTATATATACCGTATAAGCGGGTAAGCTTCCCCGACCTCCCGAGCTACTGCTATCTCCTCCTGCTCCTTCCGAGACAGTAGTATCCTTATACTTACTTTTTTTGGGGGAAAGTGATGAAACGAGCAAAACGTTCACCTGATTGTAAGTGCAACGTGTGCCTATAACAAATGCTGTGTCACCCAGAACATTTCTGTGTGACACTGTGCCCATCACCCTGAGACATCAGTTCATAAGTCTCAAGTTCAGTGATTACGGTACCTCACAGTGTCCTTCAAACCGTAACACAATAATGTTTGCACACTACTCCTTCACGGCAGAATAACTGGCACTGGAGTAGTCCCTACCTAGACGGATTCCTGCATAGGAAGCCTACCACCAGTAAAAGTTAATTCCTTTGCCAACTTTACATTCCTACCCCAAGTCTATCTCCTACCTTGCCCTTCCCTTCCTCTCCGCCAAACCCGTGGGAGCAATAACTACAACTCGTACCAAAGTCTAGTTTCCTTTCCTGCGGGGGCGAAAAGTGGTTCACGGATGTGGTCTCTGCCTACTTCTAACATGGGAAAAGTGCGTAATTGTATGTATGTATGTAAATGTTTAAGCATTTAATGTTTTTTTAATATAAATAAATATAATTAGAAATAAGTAACAATTTCTGGTAAACTCTATTAACTAAAAGTAACACCGCCGGTGTAATGAAAACCGATTTAATAATTAAAATATAATTACATTGCTTCAAAGTAAAAATATATACATGTTATATAGAAAATATTTTGTATGATTGTATGTAACAGAGTTCGTAGCACCAGAGCGGCTACGAGGCCTCTACGAGCTACGAGGTGGATGGTGAAATGGTACCCCGAAAATGTTATATTTATTATAGGCAACCAATTGAGGTCTGAAATACTTATGCTTTTGAAGTAAAGGTCCAAATTAGAATTCTGATTGTTTTTCAGTTCCATATTTTTATCTTTTGTAAAAACTTACCCCATACTAGTATTTATCGTATATCATTGATGAGGTACAGACACAAATTCTACATGCACAATCACAAGACACGGAACAACTATATATAAATGTTAGAAATATTTTTTCCATGCGGTAATCGAACCCGCGACCCGTAGTGCAGAAGCCAATTTGTAAGCCACTGCGCCGTCTGAGCGTTCAGAATTATAATTGCGACGTCTTAATTAAGCAACGGACGGCGCCACCCGTGAAGCATCAACGAGGATTTTTACGCTTCTGGTTGCTCGACCTCTTTTTTTCTAAAAACTCACTAAACAATATTTAATTAAGGTTGTTAATAACGTTGAAATGTTAAAGTGAAACATTAATTTGCATACATGCATACAGTCACGCCTTTTTCCTTTATAAGGGGTAGGTAGAAACCACAACCGCAGCCCACTTTTCGCTCTCGCGGCAACCGCGACCCACGTCAAAGCCTTATTGGTACGAGTCAAAAAATTCTTACTCCCCATTGCGTTCCCATGAACAGTATAGTGACAACATTGCATATTATCGTATTATTCTGCGTGAATAAAGGCTGGCCGTGATCAGTGAAAGTGAGTCCGAAAGAGTTGGTATACTGGAAACCGAATAACATTATCAGCTAATTACATTATTTTAATAAGACAAGGGTTATACTACAGAGTTAAAACTAGATCTTAAATCTTTGACGATTTTACCAAAATAATCCTATCATTCCTGAACACACTAATACACTAGCTGATACGCGTCTCCTTCGCTGGGCCATTTGGCAGTAAATATGCGTATAAACCGTTCTTAATAAGGGTCTATTTCAGGAAAGGAATATGTATCGTCGTCATCTTTTCAGCCTATCACTAGTCCTGCTGAACATAGGCCTCCCCCATAGATTGCCACAAAACACGTAAGTTTGTAGCTGTCATTTTGGGAGAATTTTGTCATAGTTGCTTGATGTTTCAGAAAGATGTAAGTATGCCAAAGGACATTGTCCAAATTCGACTAAGAATCAACAAACGATTGACATATACCATAATTCTTAGCTTATTAATGCCCTTTATTCCAAATACTAGATAACGAACACATAAAATTAATAAAAGAAAAATAAATAGACATTTCATTTATTACGACACTTTACCGTTCCCCGAATAACATATAAATACATCTCTTAAGCGCTGGATCCGTAAGTCTAGAGACAGGAACCGAAGCTGCTTGAAGCGCTAAGTGCCACACAAAAAGGAGTGCCACACTGCTAAAAACACAGTAAAATGACAATGTTAACAGTGCGAGCGAGAAACAATTATACTCGTAGCTTATCTAAGCGTGCGAGTGAAAGTGATTTATTATGTCAAATGACAATAGAGTATTGACAAAATACCACGCAAGCGGTAATCTTTGATTTGATTTTGTTCCTTAATGTCATTTTGGCGCTCTTTGTGTTTGTTTGTTAGGTGTTCTTATTCATCTTCTTTTTCTTTTTTCTTTCGATTTGCTTTTTTGCTGCTGCAGTTTTTAGATAGCATATGCCCAGTGATTACACTAGCTCCCAGCACCCTTCAAACCGAAACACAGTAATGTTTGCACACTACTGCTTCACGGCAGAATAACTGGCCTTGGGGTGGTACCTACCTGGACGGATTCCTGCTTAGGAATCCTACCACCAGGCTGAAAATGAAAGAGTTCCCAAAGGATAATTAAAAAACTTTAATCCATGCGAACGAAGTCGCAGGCATCAGCTAGTAATAGAATAAAAAGAAAGATAGAACATAGGAAATAAATAATAATATTTATTTAATTTTTTTATTATCGGATTGTAAAATGTGATGCAACAATTACGGGTTAGGTTGACGCAGTGGCTAAGCGATCGGCTTCTGCGCCTAGGGTCGCGGGTTCCATTCCCGCAGGGAACGAATATTTGTATGGCTTAGAGACAGTTGCTCCGGGACTGGGTATTTGTGCCGTAAGTTATGTTTGTAATAACTCACCTACGATACAGGTCATCAAAAAAAAGGAGGAAAATTACAACTTCTAAATATATTATTTTAAATTAAAATGCTGCACTTCAGGTATAGCTTTACCGGTGGAGTATAATTAAATTATAATCTCGCCTTCAGGCTCTACCTTCTACTACAAAGGAGAGAAAATTATTTAATTTTTAAAATTAATGAATTCGTAACGCTGGTATTTCGTGCCCGAATTTCATAATGTACACGGGCTCAAATTTTAATTGTGAACGAATTTTATTGCCCCAGTGCGAAATAGCAGCGCGCGTAGATTTAAACTCTTGACTACCTTCGAGGCCCTAGTAAAGATGTGCTAAATGCCGTGTGGTGGCTTAAGAGAATCTACCACCCCATCTCATCCCGTGGGTGACGTAAAAGTCGACAAAACAAAAAAATTAAAACCATAGGATGGGCAGCAGTATCTTCCTGGAACATCTGAATAAATAAACTGCGGTTGCCAACACGCTTGCCAAGCGTGGCAATTGTGGTAAAATCCTCCCAAAACATGAGCTACAAACTTTTATGGCAATCAATGGGGGACGGCTGTTTTAAGCAGTGGACTAGTGATAGACTGAAATGATAATGACGATGATGCCTTGGTAGCTCAGGCACGACTACCTTCGAGCCCTCTTTAAGGTGTTCTAAATCCATTTAGTAGTCCATGGTAGCTCAGGCAACAGATATTATCTTTTTTTATTTACGTGGGGAAATGCATCACGCATATCTGGCCTCGGCGGGCCAAGGACGGGTTATGTCGGGTTTGCGCTGACTAAACCTTATGATGTTCCGCCTTCGCCGAATGTTGGTACTACCACGGGAACGCTCACGCAAACATCCAGGACCCCGCCGTCGCCGGCCGCTTTTGCAATTAAGCTTGAAACAATGTGAGCTATCCCAAATCGATCCCTGATACCGGCACTGCTCAATGAATATTTGCTATGTTGAGTGCTGATGTAGATACAATATGTAAGCCGATAGTTTTCCGGCAGAGTAGAATAGCACCTACCAATTTCCTACCGAGGTGTCGTAAGAGGCGACTAAGGTATTGCACGCACAGCATTTTTTCGTGCAGAATAATACCATAATATACAATGATAAGATTGTTTTTGACTCGTACCATAATGGCGGCGGCGTGGTTCGTCACGTCTCGTTTCCCGTGAGTGCGAAAATAGGACTACATGAATGGCCTCTGCCTACCCTTTATATTGTAAAAAGACGTGACTGTATGTATGTAATACATTCCGTTACGTACATACTATGTATCATCTTTGATAAATAATAAAATATTTCAAAAGAAAAAATCACCTAGGTAGTTGGTATTCCTTCTACCAAGAAATTTTTGCTTTCCACGACAGTTTATAGAATTTACTGTATCCAACGGATTTTTTTACCCATACGACTTAGGGCCTTCCAAAGAAAGAGACTAATTCTTTCTCAATGTTCGTCAACACCACTATTACTCTGGTTTTGCGGATGTTCATGAGCGGAGATGATCACTTACTATCAGGTGATCCCGTTGCTCCTTTGTTCCCTCTCCTATTTAAAAACTATATAAAAAACATGCCCACCAACTCACACAGGAGCTGTGTGGCGGATTCTTTTTCACTTCTTAACCTCAGAAATAACAGAATCAGTTGCAGGCTTTCTTCTATCACTAGAAGGCTCTGGCAGTCATTAGTGAGAGCACTATCCAGAACCATACCGCCGATTACCGCACCGCCATACCGAGATTAAGAGGATATTTGGTAGATAACAAAACACTGCTATCACCTGATGGCAAGTGAAACGTCTGCCCATAAAAAAGCCGCGGCACCCAGTACATTTCTGTGTGGCACCACACGGCGCCCGTTTCCCTGAGACATTCGTCCTAAGTCTCTATGCCCAGTAATTACACTAGCTGTGAGTGCCCTTCAGACCGAAACACAGTTATGTTTACATCGCACACTACTGTTCCAGCGCAGAATACACTGGCCCTGTGGTGCTACCTACCAAGACGGATTCGTGCGTGACAAGCTGTCCTCGCGTCGTTATCTTTCACCGCATCTATTATTAAAACTAAGAATTTCAGTGTCAGTTCCCGGTACTGCGAATTGAATCCGGGTTTCTCGCTAACTATGAAATTTAAACCGAGCGCTCGGCTCCTAAGTTAACGCGGCTCCTTTCTGATGACATGTTTTGATTAAATGAAATATGACAATAGTCGGTGTGGTGTATATTAATTTCAGCGACCCTCAACAGTTTTTTATAAGGCTTCATTTACATAGGTTTGGCCTGCATGTACAGCCAGATACATTCATACATACAGTCACGCCTTTTCCTATAAGGGGTAGGCAGCGACCAGTCCCGCAGCCCACTTTTCACCCTCGCGGGAAACGAGACGCTAAGGATGGCAAACCACGTCGTCGCTATTTTGGTATGAGTCAAAAAGTTCTTACTCCCCATACCTTTCCCGCGAGCAGTATAGTGACAGCATTGCATATTATGGTATTATTCTGCACGAATAAAGGCTCTCCGTACAATACCTTAGTCGCCTCTTACGACACCTCGGTAAAGAGGTAGGTGCTATTCTAGAATACAGGTCTGTGGTAGCACGGGGGTAGGGTGCTCGTCTAAAATTTCATAATAGATCTACGAGTGTCTTGGGTTCGATCCATAGATCGTCGCCCATAAATATGGGTTCACTTTACATACATACATACATAAGATCACGACTGTATCCCATAAGGGGTAGTCAGAGACTGGGCACTCACTGCAAAAACAGATGACTGCCACAGTCCACATTTCACCAAAACAATATATAATGCACTTGGTGTGATAGGTGGTGAGCCCATCGCCACCATGCGCTGTTGGGTGCACAGTGCAGTTTAATTCCTTACTCGCCTTTTACGAGATCCATTGGATGAGATGGAGTGGTAGTATTCTTTTAACGAGCCGCCACCACACGGCGTTCACTTTAACGTAGTATAAAAACGCTCGGCAGCTGGATGGGTGATTGCAGTAAGTAACGCCTCGAGCCGTGGACGCTGCTGCCCGGAGTTGGTTATTCCGCCATGTCGGAATCCATCATCTCTTTATCAGAATTAAAGGCGTAGAATTCGTATGATATCCTAGTAATATGCTGTGGTAGCTCAGAGGCCTGGTGCACGCCTTTAATTTCATAGAACGCGAGTAACCTGGCTTCGATCCCCGGTGCCCCTCTATAATTGCACGAGCACCTCTATAATTATTCTACATTTTTAAGTGCTGATTTACTACATGCTTACCGGTGATGGAAAACATCGTGAGGAAACCTGCGTGTCCGAGGAATAGAAATATTTCGACAACATATGAAGTCCGCCAACCCGCATTGGAGTAGCGTGGCGGACTATTCAGAAATGAGAGGAGACCTGTGCTTAGCAGTGGGACATTTATAGGATGTTACCTTTATTTTACATAGTAATGAGAATCGGAAAACTAACGAAGCGTACAACTTGGTGAACACATCAACCTCATTTTCTCGGACTTACTCCGGTAAAGAAGCAACAATGCCATTGTTCCGTTAGTAGCTCCTTATAATGCTTCAAGATATGCGCTACTTTACGTTGCTTTCATTTATAAGGAAACTGTTATTAGAAAAACTGCAATCAACAAAACAATATACCTTATTAAAACATTAATAATAGTCAAAAATCTGTTGAAATGTAATATATTTTTTTATTGGATAAAGTGATGAAACGAGCAATACGATCACCTGATGGGAAGTGTAACGTCTGCCCATAGCAAATGATGTATCACCGGGAACACTGTGTGACACCCAACTACGCCCGTGACCTTGAGACATCAGTTCTTAAGTCTCATATGCCCAGTGATAACGCTAGCTCTCAGTGCCCTTAAAACCGAAACACAGTAATGATTGCACACCACTGCTTCACGGCAGGATAACTTTCCCTAGGGTGGTAGACGGATTCCTGCACAGGAATCCCACCACCAGTAAAAAGTAATATGTGTTAATATCAAGAAATTTCTATTAGAATATCGTCTGTTTACAACCTTATCATTCTTGAACTTTTTCTAACCTCGATCTGTCTCTAGCTAACTTTATACTTTTTTTACACTCATTCTTTTACTCCTTTTTAAAAATGTGGAATACAAAAGTCTTGCTTACCTTAAATATAGCAATACAGAGATTGCTATCTATATATATATATATATATATATATATATATATATATATATATATATATATATAATATATATATATATATATATATATATATATATATTCAGATAGAAAATAAGTGTAAAAAAAGTATAAAGTTAGTTTATAATCAACTGTAAAATTTGTACCTAATAGACGCACAATAGAAACCAACAGACAGACAAGACTCCTCGGCAAGTTAGTTCAAAATAAATTACTAAATTTGATCCGACCGGATATAAACGAAAGCGAGCTAATAAAAACTTGGTAAAATTATATGAAATGATGGCGATAAATATATTGTGCTTGACAGTCCATACTAATATTATAAGTGCGAAAGTAACTCCCTCTATCCCTCTGTCTGTTTGTCACCTTTTCACGGTTCAACCGCCGAACCGATTTTGACGAAATTTGGCAGAGCGATAGCTTGCATTTTGCAGACGGACATAGGATCCTTTGAAAAACCTAAATCCAAGCGAAGTCGCGGACATCAGCTAATGTTCTATAATTAACTACCGCGAACCGCTTAACCCGCGAACACGTCCACGTGGATTTAGGTTTTTTAAAAATACCGTGGGAACTCTTTGATATTTTGCAATAAACAATATACTATATCCATCTCCGGGATGCAAGCTATATCTACGCCGCATTTCGTAAAGATCGATTTAACGGTCGTGACGTCGAAAAGTAACAAACAGACAGAGAGAGTCACTTTCGCATTAATAACATTAGTATGGATTAAAGTAAACAAAATATACATCAAAGATACGAAATGAAAACGGAATCCTAAACTATATCTATATATAACTGTATTTATATTACTGTCTATACAGTAATATAAATACAGTTAATGTGTTTATTGTTTAATGCTCAGAAAACTGGCCGTATTTGGCTAAATGCATGAGGAGTTGTAAAAAGCTTTTCAATGTTCTGAACGAGATATTCACTGCCACGGAACGAGTACATTCTTAAGTAGACCGTCAGCGGCATCATTAGGGTGCCGAGTCACTGCAGCGTAACCACGTTACGATCTGTTCGCCCAACGATACAATGGGACGGAGCGGAACGAAGTTTACAAACGCACAACTTAAATCGGGAATAGACACTGAAATATAATTGTTAAACACTCAACGAGCATCATATAAATGGATATTCCCACATTTTAACTAGCTGAATCGCGAGAAAAATAGCACCAGGCTATGTACTAATTTAGTGATAAATGTTCGTGAAGTCGTGTGGTGGCGGCTTAAGAGGATCTACTACCCTTTGTCATCCCGTGGGTGTCGTAAAAGTTGCCAGAGGGAAAATTAAAACGAGGAGATGGGCAGCAGCGTCTTCTTGGAATATCTGAATAAATAAATTGCGGTTACCAACCCGCCTGCCAAGCGTGGCAACTATGGCACCCCCCAAATGGGAGCTAGAAACATTTGTGCCCCTCTATAGGGGAGGCCTATGTTCAGCAGTGGACTAGTGATAGCCTGAAATGATGATGATGATGACGATGTTCGTAAAATTCCACTCTTAGTGGGTGTCTACGTCAAGAAACAAATACGTAAACAAAATTTCAAGTCAATAGGTCTTGTAGTTTCGGAGAAATCGTGACGAATCAGAGGTAAATCGTTATTATTTACATGGATAAGTAATTTAAACGGTGACTATGGCTTTATTTATATCATCATCATCATCATCACTTCGCACAGCCTTTATTCGTGCAGAATAATACTGGTACAATAATATCCAATGCTGTCACTATACTGCACGTGGGAACGCAATGTACGAATTTTTTGACTCGTACCAAAATGGCGGGGACGTGGTTTATTCGTGCGAAAAGTGGGCTACGGGTGAGGTCTCTGCCTACCCCTTATATGGGGAAAAAGGCATGATTGTATAGTAACATTAAGATTGTTATTTACACTATGAGTAAGTGTTCGTAATATAAGGGAACTGTAAATTTTTCCTTTTTTAGATAATAAATATATTTAAACCGAAAACTTATGGCTGAAGGTTTCTGGTGAAGATATTAAAAATTTCAAACATTCTTTTAGTTATAGAGCTCGTGGAAATTCTTAAACAAACGGTAAAAGAAATTAATTTGAATTCCAAGCAGCGCCAGCAGAGAAAAAAGTATCCCAAAGTATTACTGGAAACAAATGACTTTCAAACAGGAATATTTCATTATATCGGCCTTTTTTAAAGTTAATAATATTGATCTCTTCTTCACCGTTTTTCGACCACGGCGACAACTTCGGAATACTTACAGAAGCCATCATTACTGCGCAGGAGATATTATAAAAGAGTGTAGTAAGATAATGTAATAATATAGGCTAGTATACCTATCTCCGATCCGATGCCGAGATACTAGCATAACATAATCAGACCCGATAACTAACAATTTGAATTTTTGGAGAAAGGTTTGCTTCTTACGTTGGGTTTAAGGTTAGGTACTATAACCACTGGATCACGCAGTTGCGTTGATAATAATTAACTTCATACATAATCATCATAATCATAATATTCTATTAAATAACATTGGATTTACGGAGTTTATCCCTTTTAATTTACTTTACATTCTATTAAATTTTTTTTATTGTATAGAGTGACGAGACGAGCAAAACGTTCACCTGATGGTAAGTGCAACTTCTGCTGTGTCACCCAGGACATTTCTGTGTGGCATCACTCTGCGCCCATCCCCCAGAGACATCATTTCTTAAGTCTCACATGCCCGCCCAGTCATTACACTAACTATCAGTGCCCTTCGGACCGAAACACAGTAAAGTTTGCACACTACTGCTTCACTTCATAGCTAGCGTAATTATTGGGCACATGAGACTTAAAAACACAGAAATGTTCTGGGTTACACAGCACAGTGGACGTTGCACTTAACGTCAGGCAAAAGTTTTGCGTTGTCTTTCTAATATAAAAAAAATGGGTAATAATACTTGTACATTTTCTGAACTTTTAAATAGTATACAGTAAATGTTAAATGCGAAGGAAAACATCGCGAGGAAAACCTGCATATCTGAGGATTAAAAAAATATCGATGACATATGAAGTCCGCCAACCCGCATTGGAGCAGCGTGGCGGACGATTCCCCGCTCCAGAACCCTCTCAGATCACCAGTGGGACATTTATAGGCTGTTGCTTTACTTTTACTTTTTAAATGTTAAATCGTTTTAAAATGCTCCAAAGTATCAATTTAATTAAAGTTGGATTAATGCTTGGTGCATTAATTCATGCAGGTTACTTCACAATGTTTTCCTTCGCCGCTGTGCACGTGGTAAATCTGCACTTACTCGTAAAACTGCAGAACAGATTTAGAAGTGCCGGCATTGGGAATCGATACCAATCGCGTATATTTATGGGGAACGCCGGGCCCATGAGCTATCACGACTCTCCCTAAAAAATTACACCGTAATTTTTTTTTACTTTACAACTTTTTTCTAAAATATACGTTTTATGGCAACAATTGTCTCCATTAAATATTTATATTTCATAACTCTGCACCATATCATTCGTAGAAATCTGTGAAAGCTCAATGACGTCATTCAGTGCGATACAAAGAGTGAGCGAGGCTCAAATGTTGAACTACTGCATAAACATAAAAATAGGTTCACATTGCTTGAATCTAACAGAATTACTAGCGGTAGAGAAACCCACCCACATCCACTCCACGGAATTATAAATCAAATATCATTTCAACTTCAAGAAGTCTGAGCGAAGTTTGATTAAGTTCTATCGAATTTTGTTTGTGGACTTTTATTGCAATCTAACTTATCATATTCATTTAAATATAACCTTCGTTACAGTTCAAATATAACTGAGATATTAAAATACGACTACTTTACACGTGGTAGAACCTTAAACCCTAGACCCCTAGGACTTAGACGACCTGGTAGGTACCCTAGACGACCACTGCAGGTCCCGTTATTCTGCCGTGAGGCAATAGTGTGCAGTCTGAAGGGCACTGCTAGTGTAATTACTGGGCATATGAGACTTAAGAAATGATTACTCAGGATGACGTACGCAGTTTGGTGCCAGTTTGTTATGGGCAGTCATTGCAATTACCATCAGGTGAACGATTTCATTGCCCCCTTCGCAGAGCAAATTGAGCCGACAGTGGCCATAAGTTTTAAAATTTTATGACGCGTGCGTACGAGCAAAATATTGCAATTCTTACTGCAGAATACGTACCACGTGCGTGAAAGATGTCGACGTGAGTTAACATACTTCGTTTTTTTTTTGTTATAAGCCTACGTTTGATGATAATTAGTTAAGCGGTGATGAGATCCTAGATGAAGAGGAGTTTAGCCTATTGGTGGTAGAATTCCTATACAGGAATCCGTCTAGGTAGATACCACCCCAGGGCCAGTTATTCTGCCGTGAAGCAGTAGTGAGTGTGCAAACATTACTATGTTTCGGTCTGAAGGGCACTGAGAGCTAGTGTAATCACTGGGCATATGAGACTTAACAAGTTGTGTATCAGGTCACCCTTACACAATAGACACAGTACACACAAAGAAATATTCTGAGTAATACAGCATCGGTTATGGGCAGACATTGCACCATCAGGTGAACGTTTTGCTCGTCTCGTCACTGTATAAGTAATAAAAATTATAAAATTAAAAAAAAATCTATTCACTCTGAGCTTTTATATTATGTATATTTTTTATAATTATCTTTCTTTTTTATAATTATCTTTCTTTTTTATAATTATCTTTATTTTTTATAATTATCGATTATCTTGTAAAAATAAAATTACGTTTTAGTTACACCTTGACCTAACTCAATGTCAAGCCAATTACGTAAACAGATTGCTGAAGTAGATCACAACGTAATAGCATTTGCAGTTTATATCTCATCTTTTCCCCTCGACTTTAAACGAACTCAGTCTGTGTAGACAAATAAAATAAATCATTCGACAACGTAATAAAATGAACAACCATATAATTGTGTTTATTTCATATCGCTGTCGTGTTATTGGGCGCCAGAAAATATACCAATCCATTTCAACTCCAGTTTTGAAGTCGACAAATAAAAAATCTCCAAAATATCTAAGGGCTTCTGACCACCGAATAACCATCTCAGATGCCAGAGCGAAAGTACACAGTACGAAAAAGGGTAGTAACATCTAGGATTTCAGTTGGCTGGTACTCTGATTGTCAGTCCATCTGCGAAAAGTGGTGAATATGGCAAATGGAAAAGTCAATGTCAAGACTAGAGAACACTAGCAATGCTTTTAGCATAACTAATATGACTATAATAGCCGTGTGGTACCGGCTTAAGAGAATCTCCCACCCCATCACATCCCGTGGGTGTCGTAAAAGTCGACAGAGGGAAAATAAAAACCAGGAGATGGGCAGCAGCATCTTCCTGGAACATCTGCATAAATTAACTGCGGTTGCCAACCCGCCTGCCAAGCGTGACAACTATGGCAAAATCCCTCCAAAATGAGAGCTAAAAACTTTTGTGGCTATCTATGGGGGAGGCCTACGTTCAGCAGTGGACTTGTGATAGGCTGAAACGATGAATATGATTATAGTCGAATGGAGGGTTGGATCTGGCGATGACATATTTTTAGTGTGTATTGTGATTACTGGTAGAAGGAATCCTGGTCAGGAATCCGTCTAGCGAGGTACTACCGCAGGGCTACTTATTCTGCTGCAATGCAGTGTGCAAACATTACTATATTTCGGTCTGTTGGGCTCTATTAGCGGGCGTAACAACTGGGCATAAGAGACTTTAGAAGTGATGTCTTAGGGGGACGGCCGCGGTGTGATGCCACATAGTAATGTTTTTCGGTGACACTGCATTTGTTATGGGCAGATGTTGTACTTACCATCAGGTGAACGTTTTGCACGTCTTGTAACTTTCTTGTATAAAAAAACACCGACAGAAACCTACACACAAAGTTTCATAAAAATAAATTCCAACCCCACCTCTGACCAATCTATACTACCTATACATGCTTAAGGCAGTATTATATTTTGCAATAGCTATTTCCTTCCCGCAAACGCATAAGTGCTTCGAATAAAAAACCTTGTTCAGTTATTTAAAAAATACAACGATGCGTAAAATAAAGATATACAGACAACACCAATGAACCTGCTCTTCAAAATGTTATCCTGTCTGCTACACTAACACATTTATCCTGTCCGTAAACAAGCAGAATCGGCTTTTATGTGTTAAACCAAAGTAACCAAATTGGCGCGTTCATTAAAATGTTATATTGAAATATAATAGGTAGCAACATTTCTTCATAAAGCCCACGGTAACATGGAAATTGGATCGATCCACGCACTGCGCATGTCACGGGGGCTCTATGCAGATATTTTGCTTATATAAAACGGTATATAACCTTAAAAGTTATGAACTCCCCTCAAGCGGTGGGGGAGGAACGTAATTTAAAGATCTTGCAATATGCCGTTCATAGAATATATTCTATTTAATAAAGTTAGTTTTTTTTAATATAACGTGTGTTGAAAATTTCATAGAAACTCCATTTAAAGGCTCTTTTTAACTACCTTAAAAAAAGAAGGATGATCTCAATTTTTTTTATTGGATAACGTAACGAAATGAGCAAAACATTCACTTGGTGGTAAGTGCAACGTCTGCCCATAACAAATGCTGTCACCTAGAAAATTTCTGTGTGACACCACAATGCCTCCGTCACCCTGAGACAAGTTCTTAAGTCTCATATGATTACTCTAGCTCTCAGTGCCTTTCAAACTGAAACACAGTAATGTTTATACACTACTGCTTCACGGCAGAGTAACTGGCCCTAGGGTAGTACCTACCTAGATTGATTCCTGCATAGGACTCCTACCACCAATTCTCCTGTATATTTTTATGTATGTTCTGCGATCATTCTTTACCACGTGGACCGCTATCGATGAAACCTTAGAGTTGGTTCCTAAATAATTGTTGAAGTTGTGATGATAAGATCCACGACAAAATCCTCAAACTCTTAAATTCACATAAGCTGGTATATTGAAGTCAGTTTATAGTTATATACAATATGGCCAAAATTTTACTTTTAATATCATCTACGAGGATCGGACCAAAACTAAATTAAAAGTTAACGGTAGCCAGGATTAATCATGACATCAGGACATCTAAAAAGCGCTGGAGAAGACATACATACATACTGCCACGTCTTTTCCTCATGTGAAGGTTAGGCAGAGATCACACACGTAGCCCACTTTTCGCCCCCTCGTGAAACGAGACGTGACGGGTGGCGGAGGAATCACATCGCCGGCCATCTGGTAAGAGTCAAAAAATTCTTACTCCCCATTGCGTTTCCACGAGCAGTACAGATTATTCTGCGCGCACAAGGCATAATAGAGATAATAGTAAGATTAAACGCTATGAAATCCATTTTATTCAATAAGGATGACATTTTGATATATGATGCATGCTGCATCCTTTTATATAATTACTTGTGATAATGATGGAGGTAATTATGATGGCCAGTAATTACACTAGGTGAAAGTGCCCTTTAGAATGAAACAATAACTTTTTGACACTACCACTTGACATCAAAATAACTGGCACTGCAGTTGTATTTAAATATACCTAGATCTAGACGGATCCTTGCATAGCAATCTTACCACCACTAAAAGGAGTCATTTAAAAATATTAAAATATTAATAATAAAAAAGAATATTTTAAAAAATAAATAAGTGTGCAGCGGTGGTTCTTCTTACGTGACGATGATTGGGGGCGTGTGGGAGGTAGGGTGGAAACGACAGTGGTGAACTTTGTAAGTATTCGATTTCCTGGTATTACGATTTAAATTATCTCTTGCGAGCAAAACTTAACTCGAAAATTGACTAACATCGTGATGTATTCCAAAAGTTTAGTGTTCCGTTATTAATTTGTAAAACGGAATAATAATATAATTTCCTAGGTCTGACAATCAGAGATAAACTAGATATTTTGGTGGTGATAGGATTCCTATGCAGGAATCTGTCTGGGTAGGTACCACTTCAGGGACCAGTTATTCTACCGTGAAGCAGAAGTGTGCAAACATTACTGTGTGTCGGTTTGAAGGGCACTGTGAGCTAGCGTAATCACTTGGCATATGAGACTTAATAACTTATGTCTCAGGGTGATGGGAACTGTGTGGCGCCACACAGAAATTTTATGGGTGACACAGCATTTGTTATGTACAGATGTTGCACTTATCATCAGGTGAACGTTTTGCTCGTTTCCTCACTGTACCCAATAAAAAAATGTATAGTAGAAATTTGGTGTAACCAAAGCAGATTTTAGATTTAAGTAATAATTTTGGTGGTTACTGGTGGTAGGATTTCTATGCAGGAATCCGTCTAGTTTAGTACCACCCCGGGGTAATCCATATTAATGTTATCAAATATAATATATATATGTTAGTTATATATAATATTAAAACTGTCATGTACTGAGTATTCCGTAAATACTCATATATATTTATATATTATATATTTGTATATTATATATATATATATATATATATATATATATATTTATTATTATATATATATACAAATCTTATCCTACCATCAGGTGAGCCACTTGCTCGTTTGCCCCCTCTCCTATAAATACATATATAATAAATAGTTTATTTTAAGACTCTTTAGTATCGTCATTCCTGATTTTTTCTTCAGCTGATTAGCAATGGTGGTACAATAACTTTATAAAATGACAAATAGGTTAGCCGTGGTAGCCAAGGGGCGTTCACTACAAATTTCGTACTAAACGAGTGACCTGAGTTCGATCGCCGCTGCTGGCACCTCTAAAATTGTTCTACATTTGTTTATTTTTGTTTAATAATAGTAATTGTTTTACAAGTGCTGATTTACCAAGTGGTGAAGGACAACATCGTCTGCGTAATTAAAAAAAAATTGAGGACATGTAAAGTCCGTCAAGCCGCATTGGGGCAGAGTGAGCGGACTCTTTCCGGCTCCAAAATCCTCTCATAAATGAGAGGAGGCTTGGGCTCAGCAGTGGGACATTTATACTTTTTGTATAACGCTGTTACTTTACTCTTACTTTGAAGGTTGCAATTAATTGTCAACATTTTACCGTCGCGTGATATTTTAACATAAAAAGTACTCGTTCAATGAGTACCTTGTTAAGGTAATGTTGAATATTTAATGTTATAATATAAACTACATCCGTATAATGTTATAATATAAACTACATCCGTATATTGTCATGTTCGGGTAAAAGTAAAAAGTAAAATTTCTGCCTATAAATATCCCACTGCTGAGCACAGGCCTCCTCTCATCTCACCTCCTCTCATCATCAGAGTGTTTTGGAGCTAGGAAGAATCCGCCACGCTGCTCAAACGCGGGTTGGCGGACTGCACATGTCTTCGAAATATTTTTTTATTCCTCAGACATTCAGGTTTCCTCGCGACGTTTTCCTTCACCGCCGAGCACGTGGTAAATCAGCACTTAAAATTGCAATTAACAATTTTAGTGGTGCCGGCACCGGAAATCGAACCCAGGTCACTCGCGTACTATGAAAAGCGAGCGCCTAGCCCATGATCTACCACGGGTTGCTTCTTAATAACTATCCGTTGGGTTATTTTTACCATAATTTCTTCTTGACCTATTTGCAATCACAGCGGCAATAATCTGATAACTGACAACTGCGCAGGAGATATTATAGTGCCACAAATGTACCTTCAGACACAGAGGCAGTCGCGTATCCTATTCTACCTGCTGTCGACACAATTGTCATACGATAAGCGATATGCGAAGTTGAGCTAGAATGCAGTGTCAAAGCCACGGGACAACTACAAAACAACCAGGCCAGAAAATCAACAATTTGTGTCTTTTCCTTAAGTACATATTTTTAAAAGTAAACAACGACGGAAGTGACATATTACATGACATACGGGCATCAGTCCCCTTGAATAGTTCTCGAAGCGACTCGCAAGGTTTTAAGTTACAGATTGCCCGAAATGCTTGTTTTCGCAAAATAACAAAAACGGGCACAGCAATGTATATGCCATAGTTCTCTCTTTTGTCTTTATGACTAGGTACTAACTATTTTACGGACGTATTTTACGTCCTTTTCGCGTCAACGTTTCATATTTTGCACTCACCATTGATTTTACTGTCATTGCGTCCGAATGAATTTCACTTCAAAAATTATTATTTAGAATAGAATAGCATATTTTTTATTCAATATAGATTACTCACATAATACTTATTTGAAAGTCATTTCTTTTTTCTTCTTTAAACTACACTGGTTCGCAAAAAATGCCTCTGTCGTGGGAAGAACCAGTAAGAAACCCAGCGGGCTTTTTTTTCTAGTCATTTTTAAAATAATGTACAATAACAGCAGTATTATAAAGATGTAGAAATAGCTTGGCGGCGATCACCTCGATCCCAAGGGTTATCATCATCTATGTATTCTTTAATATTATAATAACCCTTTCTATCAAGTCTTTGTTTAATATGAAATTTGAACTTTTTGATTGAAAGACTTCGTGCACTTTCTGGGATTTTGTTGTAAAAACTTAAACATTGCCCCATAAAAGAGTTACTGACCCTGTGAAGTCGAGTAATGGGCATTATTAATTTATGCTTGTTCCTGGTATTTACGTTATGAACATCACTTTTTTAATAAACTGGTTTATGTTCTTGTGTACGTACAAAACGTTTTCAAATATATATATATATATATATTGAATATTATAATTTAGTGTCACGTCTCCGATATACCGTCATTTACCGATTCACTGTATGGCATTTATCAAATATATACTGTTAGATAGACTGTAGACCGTGACAGCTAACCGCAATGCAATCTCATCTCGCCAGAGCTTGCTGGGATCAGTAGCGAACACTATCACGATTTCATTTTCTTAAGCACTCATGTGTGGGCTTTATGTGGATTTTCATTATTCCTTTTTATCTTATGTAATACTAGCATTAAGACTTTTGAAGAACGCCTCTGGTCTGAAACTACGGCCGTTATTAGGATTTGTTCCTCCTTTTTTTCACTCATACAATCATACATAAGATCACGACTGTATCCCATAAGGGGTAGTCAGAGACTGGGCACGATCTGCCACAATCCACGTTTCACCAAAACAATATAATGCACTTGGTGGGATAGGTGGAGAGCCCATCGCCACCATGCGCTGTTGGGTGCACAGTGCAGTTTAATTCCTTACTCGCCTTTTACGAGATCCATTGGATGAGATGGAGTGGTAGTATTCTTTTAACGAGCAGCGACCACACGGTCACACATATAAAAACATTTAATTCAGTGGTAATTAAAATCAATTTAACAAAACGTTATCCAATTTTTTTTTTTGGATGCGAATTCCGTTCAAAATGTTCGATAACAACTGGTGCAATATAATCAGGCCAAACAACCGAGTGCGGTTCTTATCTAACGCATGCAGAATTTGATGGAAATTGACCTGGTTTCGATATGATAATGACGGTCTAACTTGAATAACAGTAGCTGCAGCACATTCAACTTTACGATATAAATATTATTTACTGTTCAATTAAGAATATTACAAATAAAAAAAAAAGAGCAGCGACAGCGCTCTAAAATCGGTCTAATATATCACAGTACGCGAGTTACTTTAGTTGATTCTCCGGCACTGCAAAAGAATGAACGTTTAAAAAAAAAATGAAACGTTCACCCGATAGAAAGTGCACCGTGTGCCCATAATAAAAGCTGTGTCAAGTTCTCAAGTCTCACATGCCCAGTAATCACACTAGCTCACAGTGCCCTTCAGACCGCAACACATTAATGTTTGCACACTACTGCTTCACGGCAGAATAACGGGAAATAATTGAATTCTGTATTTGCCTCCAATGTAGTTTTCGTAAACCGGTACAATAAGAGAAGAGTAAAAACTAAGACATATTCAGTGTCGTCATCGTGTCGTTTCAGCCTATCACAAGTCAATTGTTGAACTAACATGTTTGAGAACCTCTTACATAACGTATCTTTTTTTTCCATAGTTCTATTTTTTGCTGTTTTTTTTAAATGAATATGTTCGCATCTGAAACCCTAAAACATGTAAAACATGGTTGTAATTGGCTAACATAATTGGAAGAGCACATGGTGGCGATGGGCTCACCACCTGTCACACCAAGTGCATTATATTGTTTTGGTGAAACATGGATTGTGGCATTCATCTGTTTTTGCAGTGAGCGCCCAGTCTCTGACTACCCCTTATGGGATACAGTCGTGATCTTATGTATGTAATTGGATATAAAGAATTTGTTTAAATGAAACTAAGTTTACGGATTTTATCGCGTTTAATTTATTACTATTTATAACCCGACGTTTCGAGTGCTTTACAGCACCCATGGTCACGGGAGGACTGAGGTGACAGATGTCCTGATGTCATAGTTAACCTGGGGTACCTTCAGCTTTTAATTATTATTTTTGGGTCCGATCTACGCAGAAAGAGCTAACTGTGTCTTGAAGTCTTGCAGTGGTATGCTTGGTTTTTGATTTAATTTTATTTATTATTGGATCCCAAGCTGGTGGTAATACCCAACCATCTTCTCTATTGAAATTAGGATGTTTTTAATAAAGAATTTGTTTTGATTATTTTTTTGCTGTAACTATAAATAAGAAATAAATAAAAATCTATAAGTACACAGTAAAGGAGAGTAACAAACTTAACATGCTGAGATCCGCATGCAAAATTGTAACTGCATGCGGATCTTAGCAAATTAACTTTGCAACCTTTACTGTAATTGATTTTCGCGAAGTACTGTCCTAATCCTATTCATTGTAAATACTTTTATTAATTTATTTATTGAAATCAACTAAAGACGTTAAACAATAAAATGTCACAAACTAGAGAAGCATTCCGTAGTGTTGCCTTAGAAAGACTGCCATGAGAAGCATAGGTTCAATGGAAGCTTAATGTTATTAATACGTTTATATTTAACTAAAAAGAAAACAAATTTAGTTGTATAATAAAGATTTAAACTTATGATCTGAATAGGACATGTCAAAATTGAACTGATGGATGATGATCGTAAAAAATATGTAATACTACATACGATCCAAATACCTAATTGCGTCAAACTAAAATTACGTAAACCAGTGTGTTTTCGTCAAGCAACCACATCTGAACGTAAGTAATATTTAAAATGGTCTTGCTCTCAGCGCTTAAATAAAATTGTCGCCAACTGTGTTGTGTATCCATCCATATTATCAAAATGGAATAAATTTGCTTTAATTTACATTGAAGTCAGTCGTATGGTGGCGGCCTAAGAGAATCTACCGCCCCATCTCAGCCCGCGGGTGTCGTAAAAGTCGACAGTGGGAAATAAGAAAACCAGGAGATGGGCAGCAGCATCTTCCTGGAACATCTTATTAAATAAACTGCGGTTGCTCACCCGCCCACCATGCGTGGCAACTATGGCAAAATCCCTCCGAAATTAGAGCTACAAACTTTTGTGGCAATCTATCGGGGAGGCTTAAGTTCAGCGGTGGACTATGATAGGCTGAAATTTCATAAAAGTGACGGAAGGAGTAAAACGTTCACCTGATGGTAAGTGCAACGTCTGCCCATAGCCAATGCTGTGTCACCCAGAAAATTACTGTGTGACACCACACTGCGCCCGTCACCCTGAGACATCAGTTCTTAAGTCTCATATGCCCAGTGATTACGCTAGCTCACAGTACCCTTCAAACCGAAACACAGTAATATTTGCACACTACTGCTTCACGGCAGAATAACTGTCCCTGGGGTGGTACCTACCTAGATGGATTCCTGCATAGGAATATGAACATACTGCTAACTTACATACTATTGTAAGTTATCAACTGCGCAGGATATAACGGCGCATGCGGTCATGTGGTCGATATACAGCTAGTAAGGCAATAAATGACTTGGTATTAGATAAACAAATCCTCCCTGCTCCCCTTTGGCGACGGCCTTGCTGAGAGGAGTAAGGTGGATAAGGTCGTTATAAGATTACACTAGTAAATATACAGTACAACAAACTACATCCTACAAGTTACGTCACAAGTGCAGCAAAAGTATTTTAATCAACGAAGTAATATAAAGTCTTAAGAAGCAAGCTCTACCAACTTTGTAAGTTGTACGGAATTTTCAATGTTGTTTGAGTTTGAGAATGTTCGCATTTTATAGTTTTATAAAAATTTGTGATTATGTCGTTTCGTAGTCCGAAACGAGCAAAACGTTCACCTGATGATAAGTGCAACGTTTGCCTATAACAAATGCTGCGACACCTGGAATATTTCTATGTGACATCACATTGCGCCAGTCACCCTGAGACATCAGTACTTAATTCTCATATGCCCAGTGATTACACTAGCTCACTGCGCCCTTCAAACCGAAAGAGTATTATTCTGCCACGGAGCAGTGGTGTGCAAACATTACTGTGTTTCGGTCTGTAGGGCATTGAGAGGTAGCGTAATCACTGGGCATATGAGACTTAAGAACTTATGTCTCAGGGTGAAGGGCGCAGTGTTGTGCTACACAGAAATATTTTGAGTAACACAGCATCTGTTATGGGCAGACGTTGCACATCAGGTAAAGGATTTGCTCGTCTCGTAACTATATCAAACAAAAAAAAACTTATCATTATCTTACATGTTTTAAAAGAGTTAAGTATTTTTTATCGGTATTTTTCTCTGATATATATTACACCGCGCGCTACTAACATTTCATTTAAATTAAGTAAGGAAATATACAAGTCTATGAATACAAAATTGGGAATTCCTTTTTCTTGTGAGCTGGGATTAATGAACGAAACCGTACCTTATTTAACAAGGGTCGTGCGCTTTCGAGTCGTTGAAATCTTTTTCTCTTCATCCCCTATATACGTCACAATCACACATTTAATGCAAAAAAAATCCTTAACCTAACGAATATGCATTCCTATTCGCAACTATTCATAAAGCGTAAAGCAAAGGACTGGAACAATTTGCCAGGATCAGTCTTCCCGTCCGATTACAATGTAAGTGTTTTCAAGAGAAGAGTGAATGAAAGGAACACTCCTTTAAAAAAGGCCGATAGTGTCTAGCAGCGTATTCCACTCTTTCCCGGCGTCGTGTCTTATTAACAGAATTTACTGGTGGTGGGATTCCTATGCAGGAATTCGTCTAGGTAGGTGCCAACTCAGGGCCAGTTATTCTCCCGCGAAGCTGTAGTGTGCAAACATTAGTGTTTCGGTTTGAAGGGCACTGAGAGCTAGTGTAATCAGTGGGCATATGAGACTTGAGAATTGATGTCTCAGGGTGACGGGCGTAGTGTCGTGTCCACACAGAAATGTTCTGGGTGACACAGCATTTGTTATGGGCAAACGCTGCACTTACCATCAGGTGAACGTTTTGCACGTCTTGTCACTTTTTCCGAAAAAAAATATTCGTGCAGAATAATACCATAATATGCAATGCTGTCAATACTGTTCGTCGGTACGTTACGGGTAGTGATAATTTTTCAAGTTACGTTACCTAGGGGGGCGAAAAGTGGGCTACGGGTGCCTCTGCCTACCCCTTATGTGGGTAAAAGGCGTGACGGTATGTATGCATGTCTTTAAAAAAATACTAGGCTTATTAAGTCCAATATGTTGATTTCTCTGGCTGTAGGTTTGCTATTCAGGAATTCGTGTAGGTGGGGTCTACCGCAGGGCAAGTTTTTCCGCCTTCAAGCAGTTGTGTGCAAACATTAATGTGTTTCGATCTAAAAGCCACTTATAGCTATTGTAACTATTGGACATACGAGACTTAAGAACTGATGTCTCTGAGCACAGTGTGGAGCCTAACAGAAATGTTCCGGGTGACATAGCAATTTGTTATGGGCAGAGTTGCAGTTATCATCACGCGAACGATTTAGAAGTCTCGTCACTTTCTTCGATTCAAAAAAACTGGAGATGTGCATCAGCGTTATTCCGCTTTATCATTGGGCATACGAGATTAACGAGATACCGAGAGGATATGTGTGTGGTAACGCAATGCGCCCGTCACTCTGAGACATCAGTTCTTAAGTCTCATATGCCCACTAATTGCACTAGCTATCAGTGCTATATGTTGATGTCATATGTTGATGTCTGGTGTTCATAAGAATGTCGCCTATGATTCGAAGTCCCGGGTCTTTTCGTAATTTTAGTGGTCTCAAGTTCCGGGACTTTCGGGTCGAGACTCGAGACGAGACAAGATTGCCGAAATTGTTATGTAATCATTTTTCTTTTTAAAATAATTGAAGGAGCGTAGCGTTATTTTTTTAAAAGCCTATTTTATTAAATCAGCAAAGAAGTCTAATTAATGTGTTAGTTGAATATTTTTAAAGTGTGATTTATAAATCTGTTTTATTATTTATATTTAGAATATTTGATTATGAAAGAAATCTGTGATTATGAGAATTAAAAATGTTGTGATTAGATACTAGAATTACTAGACAATAGTAAAGTTATTAAGAATTGGTATGATTTTTAAGTAAGTTCGTTTGATAACTATAAGATTTCACTGCATAAAAGTGAATCGATGTGTGATTAAAAGAAATAAACAAAGCAATTATTAAGACTGAAATTAACGTTATTAAGATTTAATTTTCTGTTTAATAAATGTTGATTTTTACAAAAAATTGCCTTTTGTTTTGTTTGTTAACGTATTGATAACGTTTCAGCAGTAATTAACTCATTTAAAATTCTTCAAAAAAATCTTGAATTCCCGGGAATTCCCGGGACTTTGATTGTAGGCTGTCTCGTGTCCCGATACTTTGAAGTTGTCGGGAATTCCTGAACCCTATTAAAAGGTCAAAGTTAAAATTTCTTTATTTAATAATAGTCTTGTTTAAAGTTCTTATGAATGTCAAAATCAGAAGAACAGGCAAGAAACTCTGGGATTTTTTTTATAATGCCATTTATAAATTACATAAATTTAATAATAAAAAATAGTTTTTATTATTAAATTTATTACATGATCATATTTTTGGAAGCCAAGGGGTTTCCAAATCCGGAGATAACTCCGGATGCCACACATCTTTGTCATCTATGTAATGAAATATATTTTATATTATAATACACCTTATCCAATAATGTTTTCTTGACAAGAATTTTGAAATCTATTATTCTAATATTGAGCAAGTAATGAGTTCTCTTGGTAGATATTTCGTGTAATTCGCTTACAGATTTCTAGTAAAGCACTTTAATCTCTGTCTAACATGAGAAGTGTAGCAGGCGTGAAGTGTTATATGTAAGCATTCATCGAAGACTAATATTTATAAATAATAAACACATCGCGTGGAGAGATCAGTCAGGCGAGCGCGATGCGGCAATAACGGTAACCTACTAAAGCCGGAAGCGACGTTTGCAATCCATGTCGATGTCAACGTAGCTGTTTCGCCATGTACCACAGTTTTCATTAACTGACTGTGAGGTTATTTTAAACTTTGTACATTACAACGCTTGAAGATTGAATTACGGAAAACCGCAGCACTGTAAATTTTTTACATTCAAGTTCTGGTTGGTTGTAATAAATATATTATACAGTGTTGCAAAGTAAAATATACGTATATTGAATTAGCTGTGCGCCGCGGTTTCGCCCGCGTAAAAAAGCCTACCCCGAACGATGATATACATATATACCTTTCTATTTTAATCGAATCTTGGGGCTTTAACTTTTTTGCACGGGACCCTAATAATTTTTCTAAAATTAAAGTAGCCTAAGTTACCAGCTATCTGTCAGTGAAAGTCCCGTCAAAATCGGTGCAGCCATTGCTTACCATTGCGTTCCCAGGAGCAGGCACTGATCGCTAGTGTAATTAATTACAGGGCACATGAGACTTAACAACTGATGTCTCAAGGTGACTAACGTAGAGCGGTAACACACAGAAATATTTTAGGTGACAATTTGTTACTGGCAGACATGGTAGTCGCGTCACTTGCTTCCATTAAAAATAAATTAATTAAAATGTAATTTTTAATGATCAACACAACAGTCATAAACAGTCCAGTGGTGAACACAAACTTTTCCCAAGCTTTTTGCATGGGACTTGACGGTGTACTTCTCGCTGATTTCCAACGAATGTGGTCGGTAAGAGACACGGGGACGGTCACAATACAACCAGACCCAAAACAAATTCTTTTGTAGCGTGAATATTGGCATAATATCTCCAGCGCTGTTGATAGCTTCCGACAGTATTCGAAAATTGTCACCATGGCCGATTTTCGGCCATGGTGACAATTTATTATCAGAGATCAGAGAATTTAGGCCAGAACGACGTAAGTGTAATTAAATTTTTCAAAGTACCTTGAATCTATTTCCATGTCCGTCGTTGTTTACTTTTGTACGGAAAAACGTGACTTCATTAAACAAAAAAATTACTGTATCCTGTAGAATGGGTCGAAGCGACACTTCAGTGAGACATATGTTTAGGTTGGCCGAAACTAGATAGTCTTTTTTATAGTAGACTAACTGTGCAGCGCGGTTTCAGCCGCGTAAAAAAGCCGACCCCGATCGATGATATACATATATACTTCCCTATTTGAATCGGTTTTTGGGGTTTTACCTTTTTTGAGCAGAACCCCAATTATTATCCTAAAATTCAAATAGCCTATATTACCCGCTATAATATCAGCTATCTGTCATTAAAAGTCCCGTCAAAATCGGTCCAGCCGGTTCGGAGATTAGAGGGAACAAACCGACAGATAGATCGACAGACAAAAAATTTAAAAATGATTTTTTTCTTATAAGTATCGTATATACTTTTATAAGCATTGAGTAAAAAGCTGTTATTTTGTTATTACAAACAAACACTTCAATTTTATTTATTTGTATAGATCTATGTTTTTTATTTCTGTAAATGATGATCCATGGAAGTCTAAAGATACCTATAAAAAACCTATAAAATCAGACACATTACAAAAAAACGTGTTTCGAAGACTATTATATGATAAACCGTATTATAAAATAGATAATGTCATGAAGAGGTCAAATATGTGTGGAGATAACTTACATTGCCCTTGCAAATCTCTCATTTCTGAGAGGGTTTTGGAGCTAGGAAGAATCTGCCACGCTGCTCCAATGCGGGTTGGCGGACTTCACATGTCTTCGAAATATTTTTTTATTTCTCAGACATGCAGGTTTCCTCACGATGTTTTCCTTCACTGCCGAGCACGTGGTAAATCAGCACTTAAAATTGCAATTAACAATTTTAGTGGTGCCGGCACCGGGAATCGAATCCAGGCCACTCGCGTACTATGAAATTTAAAGCGAGCGCCTAGCCCCTGAGCTACCACGGCTTGATGTACCAATAATTAAATGTAATTTATAAATGAAACAATTAAATATAATTTGTAAATAACATGACGTTAAAATAAAATACCAAAGAGTTTCTTGTCAGTTCTTCACTTAGGCCTTATTTTTCGAAGCGGTATAGATTTTGACATTCATAAGAGCTTTGAACAAGCCTAAATTGTATAAAAAAAATTTGACTTTGTTATCATGTATAACCGTGGACATAGCCCTGTATAGTATAACAAACAAGAAAAACCTTTGGTATTCAGCATCGGTAGAAAAGTCAGACAAATAGAAGATAAGGTATATTAATTAGATAGAGAATAAGAAAACAGAAAAATTCGCAATAACAAAATGAATCGCGCGTCTCTCGCTGCGAGCAAAGTATATACTCGCTATTACTCGATTACATTTTCATGGAATGAACGAGGTCGCTCTCGCTCATGCGCGACTGGAATGTTAATCGCTGTACCGTCTTCTGTATCCACATACGCACCTCGATTGTGTGCTTGTATGATTTATTACGCAGTGGTGCGGATGTTGGAAATACAATTCGACTAATGGATCTTTATTTTAAGTATTTATAACTCATAAATTAAGACATTTTTCAGTAACATCAGCTTTTTCTCCCGGCTTCGCCTGCGTGTTAGGTAGTTTAAGAACTTCATTGCACTGTTTGGAGCCTGAAACCTTACCGAGAAACCACGACCTCCAACAAACCCCATTCAAATCCATTTTCCAGTACGACAAAACTATGATTAAGTCAGCTGCTAATATTACATTAATCTACACAAATCAATAATTTTAAGTGTCTGTTTCCAATAACAAAATGCTTATGAAAGTATATACGGTACTTATAAGAAAAAAAACATCTTTTCATTTTTTGTCTGTCTGTCTGTTAGTTCCAGCTAATCTACGAAACGGCTGGACTGATTTCGACGGAACTTTCACTGACAGACAACTGATATTATAGAGATCAACCTATGATACTTTAATTTTAAAAAATTAATAAGGGTTTGACGCAAAAATATTAAAACCCTAAAATTATAATAGGGAAGAATACAACGTTATTCATAATTGGTATAACATCCCGGCACCTACTCATGCTACTTTGATCTGATAAACACAACGGTGAAGCTTTAATGACAAAATTGAATACAAAGAATGTCCATACAAAACTTTGTTTTGTAAAACTTTACGCGACCTTAACTCAGAAAGTCGTTGCTTCGAACCAGACAAATTCAAAATACTTTTTCTTCTCCATTTAATTCATGTTACTCTTTAAAATTTTAAAGTTAAAATTTTATTAGGCTTTATATTATCCTAGTACTTGCGAGTTCTTTCGATGGCAGCTCAATGAAAAAACGCCCAATTAAATTTGTGAGTTCATTGCCTCGATCAGCTGAATCACATGGTAGTCACCTCATGATTTCTTATATTTACGTGAACACTACACATTTAAATGAAACTAAATACACAACTATACAAAACATACTAAATACAAAAACATACATACGTCCATAGACAGAATACATAGCTGACGTGAAACATCGTCGTTCTAGGAAGTCTGCAGTCTGTGACCACGTTCTGGATCATCCCAACCATTACATCAGATTTTAGATAGAGATAAACCACAGATCCTTGCAAAAGAACACCGATTCCTACCAAGGATGATTCGCGAGGCTATTGAAATCAAAAAACATCCTAATTTCAATAGAGAAGATGGTTGGGTATTACCACCAGATTGGGATCCAATAATAAATAAAATTAAATCAAAAACCAAGCATACCACTGCAAGACTTCAAGACACAGTTAGCTCTTTCTGCGTAGATCGGACCAAAAATAATAATTAAAAGCTGAAGATACCCCAGGTTAACTATGACATCAGGACATCTGTCACCTCAGTCCTCCCGTGACCCATGGGTGCTGTAAAGCACTCGAAACGTCGGGTTATAAATAGTAAAAAATTAAACGCAATAAAATCCGTAAAATAAGTTTCATTTAAATGGTAGTCACCTATGAGTTTTAAGCAAATTCTTTAATTCGACATATCACCTACAGGTATCACGCTACGAGGCTCATTATATTTTTAGGGACATATACACATCGCCCCTAAGCCCAGCCTGCCGGGATGTATAGGACATTACGAATGATCCTGTATATGTATTTCATCGATCGGGATCGGCTTTTTTACTTTTGTGAAACCGCGGGCCACAGCTAGTTTTAAATAAATGTACAAGTGCTGGACTACGATCCCATTTAATGGTAAGTCGATGCAGTCTTGGATGGTAGAACGCATTAGCTTAGTAATAGCCTATTCACTCTTCTTTTGATGACACTTAATTGTAAACAGAGGGGAAGACTGATGTACGCAGATTATTCCAGTCTTTTGCAGTACGCGTACAGATATTGTTGTTGCGGCTTTTATCTGAAAGAGAAATACCAAGAAAAACCCTTTTATTTACTCGAGGAGCGGCATTGAGTTTTCTCATATAGACTGCAGTGGAGGGTCATTATCAACCAACACGCATTATAGAATTTTATCTTTAAACTAATCAAGAATATGTGACGTAGTTAGACACTATTGAGGGGATTGAGCATAGTGCTAAGGACCTAGTAGTAGTTAGGATACACTACCGAGGTCATTGAGCAAAGATCTTTCAGCGATTCTCCCATGGTGTAATCGTCGTTGAAAAATGAAATATTTTCACCACATATGTTAATACGAGTAATATATTCCAAATCTGGTGGTAGGATTCCTATGCAGGAATCCGTCTAGGTAAGTACGAGTACCATCCCATGAAAGTTATTCTGTCGTGAAGCAGTAGGGGGCAAACGTTACTGTGTTCCGGTCTGCAGGGCACTGAGAGCTAGTGTAAATGGCACTGGGCATATGAAACATTACTGACAACTTAACTGATGTCTCTGGGTGACGGGCGCAGTGTAATGCCACACAGAAATGTCCTGGATGACACAGCATTTGTTATAGGCTGACATTGCACTTACCATCAGGTGAACGTTCTGCTCGTCTGGTCACCTTATCCAATAAAAAAACCAGTAACTTGAAGACATCTTTTATTGCGCCAGTAAAGAGGTCCGACAATCTTACATTGTCTTACGCCATTAATTTACGGGATTAATTTGCTTGTGCAGCCATCGAATCTTTACTGTACAAATCCTGAGCACCTGAATTTAATTTGAAAATATTATTATTATTTTTTTTTATTTGATAAAGTGACATAACAGGTACAGGACCCAGATCAACAATGTCCGATGGGCAGGAGTGTTTTCACGGCCGTATGGATTGGAGTGCGGGGTGAGGCAAGGGGGTTTAAGCTCACCAGCGCTCTTTAACCTTTATGTGAATGATTTGCTAGGCGAGCTCGGCAGCACCAAGTTCAGCTGCTACATAGACGGAGTTTGTATGAATAACATAAGCTACGCCGATGACATGGTGCTGCTGAGTGCGTCAATTTGTGGCCTCAGAAAGCTAATGGCAATATGTGAGGCTTATGTGGGAGGAAATGGTCTGATCTACAATGAAAGAAAAAGTGTAGTGATGGTCTTTGAGGCTGAGGGTAAAGCACCAAATGAAGTACCACCCATATTGCTCAATGGCACGACATTGGAGAGGGTCTTTCATATTAAATATCTCGGGCATATGTTGACTCCTGACCTCAAAGACGACAATGATATCGAGAGAGAACGGAGGGCGTTGTCAGTAAGAGCGAATATGCTGGCTCGCAGGTTTGTGCCTTGTTCAGGCAGCGTTAAGATCACGTTGTTCAGAGCCTACTGCACAACTTTCTACTGCCCTTCAAACCGAAACACAGCAATGCTTGCACACTACTGCTTCACGGCAGAATAACTGGCCCTGGGGTGGTACCTACCTAGACGGATTCCCGCATAGGAATCCTACCACCAGTAGGAATAAATTAGATAAATTAGATTTAACACTAATAACGATATTGCGTGACATCAATCATTTAATTGGTGTACATGAAAACTATGGCCTTATTGTAGATTGAAACAATAACTTTCCATTTAACGTTAAATACTCGTATGTCTGATAGGTCAGAGCGCCAGATGCGGCGGGTCCCGTATTCGAATCCTAGCCGAAGCCAACATTTGTGCAAACATTAATTATTTCACTCTGCACTTAGCAGCACTTAGCCTACCTCCAACCTTATCGCATGATATATCATTTCGGTGATGTAATTGCTGTTAGCCTTTTTGGCTTTTATAGCTTCATCGGATACTGTGCTCACGGGCCAGGGGCCCGTTGTCGCATGAACATCGGTCACGTAGACCAGGTCGAGTAAGTGCCTCTGTTTGCGCTCGCTTGTGGCACCATATTACCTCAGGCGCGGTTGATATCTTCTAGGATTCGGAAGTTGTCACCATGACCGAAAGTTGGCCAGGAGGATCAACAACGTATTATAGGCTTGTTGGAATCGAGAAGGCAATTTTACATTCTATAAAACAATTAAAATTTTCAATTGAACATACTTCTCCGGTGGTGGGATTCCTATGCGGGAATCCGTCTAGGTACGTACCACCCCAGGGCAAGTTATTCTGCCGTGAAGCAAACATAACAATGTTTCAGTTTGAAGGGCACTGAGAACGAGCGTAATCACTGGACATATGAGACTTAAGAACTGATGTCTCAAGGTGATAGGCGCAGTGTGGTGCCACACAGAAATGTTCTGGGTGACAGCATTTGTGCAAACGTTGCACTAGCCATAAGGTGAGCGTTTTGCTTGATTCGTCACTTATCCAATAAAAAAAAATATTTTTAATGATTCTACGGAGCAAAATGGCTCTGTGCGTAATATGTTGTGATGTTTGTATTACACACTATCTATACTGAAAGAAAGAAAGAAATTTCTTTCTTTCACTATCTATACAGCTTTTGCCGATACGATTTTTTGCCACAAGAACCTTTACGTATTAAAACAATATATGAACTAAATATGCTAAGCCCACCAACACTTGTTAAGACGGGGCGAAGACAATCTTCTAAAGTTTGAGATGTGGGTGAATGTTGGTTGGTGAGACTTGGCTTGATAAACCAATAGGGGAGGCCTGTACTTAGCACTGAACTACTGACTTCTTCTAGGGGTAAACACGGAAACGCAAGGGGTCTTTTTCCCTAATGTCCCGTCCTACTTTGAATAGTCCATCATATCAACGTTTTTAAATTGGTTTCGTCTAGACTTCACTTGATTTTTTTCTTTTTTAATATTACATTTACAGATTTTATCTCGTTTAATCGCACCCGATTTTTCAGAAGTCTTTACACCACTCATGGTCACGGTGGCATTGCGATGTCATATACGTTCTGATGCCATAGTTCATCTTTGCAACCTTAAGCTTTTAATTACTTTTGGTAAAGTACAAATCAATTTCTTAATGATAACAATTCATGAGTCTATTTTCTTCTGACACCTATTTCCATGGCGTAATAGATTTAGTTTTATATATTTTTTTTAGAAAGTAACGAACTTATTTTACTTAGGAATTAATAATTAAGCTTAGACTAAAATGGTTCCCCCTTTGATAACCTCAATTGAGAATACGGTCATGAGCGATTGTTTTTTTTTATGAAGTTTTCTTATAGATGATCATAAAGTAGTATATTGTTTAACTTTGTGACCGAAAAAACAGGTCCACATCATCAACTTATTTTGATTTCATTAAAAAATAAAAACACAAACAAAGGTTGGTCAACGAAAACGATTCTAGTGCCAGCTACTTCCCTTTATTGGTTAGTGCGGCCACCTCTATTAGCTATGCACTCATTTTAAAACCTTGAATGCTTGCTCCAGATCGCACGTTCCGTTTTCATCGCGAAGCCTTTTCTAGGTTCATTAAGATATTACTTTGTTAAAGTAATACTCTGTAAAACTCTGTAAATAGCAGAGATAAAAATAGTAAGAGTTATAAGAAAAAAATAATGATTATAATTATGTTTCGACGGAGGGGCTTTGATTTTTTTTATTAGAGAAAGTGACAAAACGAGCAAAACTTTCACCTGATGGTAAGACACGTTCACCCATAACAAATGCAGTGTCACCCAGAACATTTCTGTCTGACACCACACTGCGCCTCTCACCCTAAGACATCAGATCTTTAGTCTCATATGCCCAGTAATTAAAGTGGCTGTCAGTGCACGTCAAACTGTAACACAGTAATGTTTGCATACTACTGCTTCACGGCAGAATAACTGGCCCTGCGGTGGTACCTACCTAGTCGGATTCCTGCATAGGAATCCTAGCACGAGTGAAGAATTTCAATTGAAAATTTTAATTGTTTAGTGAAAAAGAAGGAAAAGTTACTCGTGTACGAAATATCGGAACAAATATCTTTCCGTTACGCATGTATTGAGGAAATAAGTACTTATTATGATATACGTACGCGGGGTGGCGGCTTAAGAGAATCTACCACGTGCGTGTCGTAAAAGTCGACAGAGGGAAAATGAAAACCAGGAGATGCGCAGCAGCATCTTCTTAATAAATAAACTGCGGTTGCCAACTCGCCTGCCAAGCATAGCAACTATGGCAAAATCCCCCCAAAATGAGAGCTGCAAAACTTTTGTGACAAGACATAGGGGAGGCCTGTGTTCAGCAGTTGACTAGTGATAGGCTAAAATGATGATGATACGCACGTGGTAGAGACGATAAGCTGGCATCTGTCATTATGAATAAAAAAATGTTTATTTTTTAAATATTTCGACGTAAGAAATATGAATCTCGTTTGTCACGCGTGATTTTTTACAATCTACCATCGCTTCGTGATTAAGTTCGTCTCACGGAGAAGAAAGAGGCCGAAGAAGCTCTTTTTTGTTACAGTTACGCTTATTGTAACTTAGTCACAAAGCATTATAGATAAATTTACAAAGATTATATAATATACAAGAGGCTACATTATGTTTTTAGAATAACTCTGTGTGTATGACACACAGATAAAAATGATAATAAATAATGCGCCTATGTTTTTTTAAATAAACCAATGAAGGAACTAAGTCATATCTTTGAGAGTGATGATGATGTTGGATATGATATAACTGAAAACACTTTTTTTTGTAAAGAATACTTGATAAGTAATAATGTGCATAATAACCCCACACGCTCATATAACGCTTTCACAAAGCCGAGGTCTTTGAAATAACTAAGAGCTGTAACAATGGTGAGCCAGCGCCATCTATCTGTTCACAAGATGCGACTTAATAAAAATTTAATATATATGTGATCTTAAATGAAGTATAGGATACGTTAATTTTCAACGAAAATTTAGAATTTTTTATTAATAAAACTAAAGTATAGCAGAGGAAAAGAGATAAGCTATATTAAAAAAAAAAACTAAAAATAATTAAAAGCATTTAATTAATAATCATATCAACATAGACTAACATAAACATTATGTAAGTATTATTCTTTATTTAAATAAAAAGGAAACTTTAGTGTGATATCGTACATTGTAATACAAATAACAAAGCTGAGAATACAATTTACATATTAATAAAACCTATTGCTAGCTTATATTGATATTCATCATAATGGATTGCATCTGAAAACGTCACTTTCGAATTACAGAAACGAAACATGGAACAAAATGGCGTTTCGTAAATGTAACTATAAAGCTTAAATAAATTTGCATTTCCGTATGTTTATACAAATTATGATCGACTAAAACTTGTAAACATAAAATTTCTTTAAAGTTTTAGTCAATAGGTGGTTAAATGGTCATTCTTTTAATGAAATTTTGTAATATCTGTGTGCACGGGTGTACGTATATACTGCGATAAGCGCGCCACATGACGCGATGCCAAGTAATAATAATAAGGAGTGAAAAAACACAGCGCCATCCAAACCGAGGGGTTAGCGTCTTCCATACGATAATGTAAATAGCCCGAGACGAGCAAAACGTACAATGTTACTGCTGATTTCATCTTCTATTTAACATGATTACAATAACGAAATCAAATTATAAATACTTATTTTAGACGGGCTGAAGTACGCAGAAACGAAAAATCATAATATTGCTTAGTTAATTTGCGTTATTTAATAGTAATTAACTAGGAAAAAGCATGTGTGCTGTTTGCGTTATTGCACGCCCAATGTTATCGTGCGCCTTCGGATGTCTCCGTCGGCGTTCGGCTAACGGCTCTTTTCCCGAGCGCGCCAGCGCAGACTTTCGCTACAAAAATAAACGCTCCTTGGCAGAATATCAAGGCGAGCCTTCGCTTTTTAACGATATTCGGCGATGTTTATGGGCGGGTCGAGTTTGATTCGTATTTGTGTCGCGATGCTTTATGTATTTGTTTAGGAACACCGATGTGCTTACCTGACTTTATAAAGTCATGAAGGTGTATAATCGTCGCCATTTTATGCCACGCTGTCGACTTATTTAAATGCCTGTAAGTGTACCTATATTACGAGCCTTAAATGAACTACTCGGTAGTTTGAATGAAATACTTCGTTGCATCGAACTGAAATATATAATTAATTGAAATAAATATCCCAAATATCTAAATTAATTAAGGTTATAATCAATTATAACGGCACACCCTCTTTAATAGTTTCATCAGTAATGTCCATTTACCGGTTGTCTGGAAGAAATCGCTCTTAGCGATAAGACCGCCGATATTGCTATACCATTTTATTCATTTATAATTATTATTCAATTTTTTTTTGTTTATAACATTTTTTTTCATGTACATTGGTATGTAATAATGTGTAAAATAAATAAATTAATTAATATAATATAATAATTACAATCAATTCATAAATTATTTAATTCCTTCATTTTCTGAGAACATATCAACACAGAGGATAATAAGAAGCACAATTTATATTTTACTCGTAATTGATAAATCAAAAATTAACGATTGCGATTTATCTTGTAATAAATACACTGGTACACGAATAATTAGTGACGGCAATAAAGGTCAGGCGTGAGACTTAAATAGAAATAGAGGGGAGCGGGGGGAGGCTACTCTACGCTTTCTTTTTGTAATTAATGGGAGTGTTAAACGAAATATTGTCTTTTAAGAACCACCTTTGAGTATGTTATGACATATGAATAAATCAGTAAAAAATAAAGCTGTAAAAGTAATCAGGTCAATTATATAATGAAATATTTTAATAGTTATTAAGTCTAAATGATTCAGATAAAGTCGATGGGATTGTCTACTGGATTTTTTGAAGAATTCAATTTTGTTCTATAACTGTTAAATCTAATTTCATAATTAATAAATGAAACTGTTAGGACTTGTCTGTGTTCATGAATAGGTAATATTTTTTGATATTTATATCTAACGGGCGTAGATATAAAAAGGAACTGCAGTCCGAACTATTTTCGCTGTAAATCTTTAGAAAAACCCTTCATGATCCATAATATTAACAATTAAAAACCCGTGCGAGTTATTTTTAATTGACTGTCATTATCATTACAGTTGCGATAGGCAAGTCCACAAGTCCGCAAATATTTTATTACACACAACTATTATTTAATTGGTAGAATTCGTTGCTTTTGAAAAAGGTCAACAACCTGGTAGTTGTCAGTCTCCTACGAGTTTTCAACTTGAGTTTGCGACTACCGCCATCTAGTGGTGCCCGTACATTTTAGTACTTACCTACGCTGACTTCTTCAGTGTTCAATAGTTTAATCTTCGGGTTTATATGAAAATACTGAAAAGTATTATCGGACTACAGAAATGACTAAATATGTAAATACATTTCAGATGTCCTTTTCAGTTACAGGTATTAAGAGTACTGCTAAAAAGGATGAAACTGTGAGACGCGGAATAATCAACTGATAAAACCCCTTCTTGCTAAATAAATTTTAAGGGAAAAGTTTTTTTCGCATAATTTCAACCTGTTAGAATCAACTACTGCCCACAGACGGCGGCGATTTGGCCAGCATTTTTTATTAGTTTCTAAAATAAGTGCTTTCTTTTTTTTAGTGATGTTTTTGATAATTCTTGTAATGAAGTATATTCAACTACTGAACAATACACAAAGTTTTACATATGTACTTCCCGTCGATAGTTCTAATCAGAATTGAGTTTGTAATTTCGATTCATTATAAGAAAATTTTCGAAAGTTGTCGATAACATGCGTGATCATTTGCCTACCGACAGCAACAACTACTGCAAGTTTCAACATATTAGCATGAAATACAAATAAAAATGAGTCGACAATCATCTTATCTAATATATTCTACATTATAATTGATACTTATATTCTTTTAATTTGTATTAAAATAACTATTTGCTACGAGTAGAAATCTATAATAAGTATATTAATTATTTGCAAATTCGTTTTTTGTTTTTATTTCATAAAGTGATGAAACAAGCAAAACGTTCACCTGATGGTAAGTGCAACGTATGCCCATAACAAATGCTGTGCCACCCAGAAAATTTCTGTGTGACACTACACTGTGCCCTGAGACATAGGTTCTTAAGTCTCATATGCCCAGTGATTACGTTAGCTCTCAGTGCCCTTCACACCGAAACACAGTAATGTTTGCACACTACTGCTTCACGGCAGAATAAATGGCCTTGGGGTGGTACCTACCTAGACGGACTCCTGCATAGGAATCCTACCAGTAAGAAAAATTCGCAAATTCAAATTGCAAATTCGTGCGGTCATTCATGGATGACAGTAATTTATAACACAGTGAATAAATTTATCACTTGTGCATTTTATTGTGTTGACTGTGTTCTGATAAATCTGAGTATTGCTATATTTGAAACAGCTGGAGCTAAATAACTTTTTAATAAAAAAACGACTTCCGCGCAGTGTCCTCAAAATTGCGTTATGCGAATTTAGAGTTTGATGAGTGACGGGACTAGGAAATCGTTCACGAAACGGTAAGTGACAACAAACAAATGGTAGTGGCGGTAACAAATGCTGTGTCACCCAGTACATTTTTTTCTGGCACTGCGCTCGTTGCTTTAGGACATCGGTTTTAAAGTTTCATATGTCTAGTGTTTGCACACTACTGCTTCACGGCAGAATAACTGGCCCTGCGGTGGTACCCTACCTAGACGGATTCCTGCCAAGGAATGAGACTTGATGTTCGAACTTGTGTTAGTTGCATTTTAACCAATTGTTCAGAGATAGATTTTCTTCAAGAAGTACTCTTTTTTAATATACTTAATAAAACTTGAACTTGACTGACAGACCTACACCGGTGGGTCTATAAGTACCAAAATTTCGCACAGGAGTACCTTATATAACAGAAGTCAGCACTAAAAAGGATTTTTGGAAATTTATTCCTTAACGGGGGTTAAATAAGCGATGAAAGTTTGTAAATAATAAATGACGTCAATTATTAGACAGAACTCTTCACCACTGCTTTACACCCCAAAGATGAGGGACGGCCAGCAGTGGAACGTGCATATATAGGCCTTTCATTTTCGTTACTATAACATCTTTAACATTTTTCCAAACTTTCTCTTCTCGGGGTTTTTGTTATAGTATGTAGTTGAAATTTTCTAAGTATAATAATTATTTTGAAATTATTATACTTAGAATTTTTTTTCAAAATAAACTGAAATGGAAGAGCTAAAACGTTAACGACACGAGCGTTGCCTGCGAATACGGTTGAGTAGCTCCATGCAACTTCCCGCATAATCAAATACATAAGGAAGGTAAACGTTATTATTCATAAAAATGTACGAAGCCTTTACAAACCGTGTGTATATTGAAATTGTATTTCGTGTATTTTTTGTAAACGTTCCATAAGCATCTTATATTTATCGACGATCGATATTGCAAAGCCGAATACACAAATAGGGGTAGTATATTAGTGAACATTTTGGTTATAGAGATCTTACAAAGAGTTTATAGTGATTTTTATGAATAAGACAAAAATAGATGATGTAAGATTACCTCGAGGTGTGAATTTAAATTAAAAAAAAAAACATCAACCTCGCAGCCCCAAGGAAGATAAATGAAATGAAACAGAAAGAATAAGAGATAGTGAAACTATTAAACAAAAATAAAGACAAATCTCAAAAAGACTGATTTAAATCAAAATATCAATTCAGAATGACTAAGATATGATCTGTTCAGCAACAGAATAGGCGGTGAAGACAAATCGGTGTGATAAAGACTCCGTGAAATCAATGGGTGGAACAGAGAGACAAAATGAAGATATCGAGGAATACAAAATAAGACACAAGAGGCTAGAAAGTGAAGCGAAAGAAAAAGAGAATTTTGAAAAAATAATACATACATACATACATAAGATCACGACAAAAACAGATGACTGCCACAATCCACGTTTCACCAAAATAATATAATGCACTTAGTGTGATAGGTGGTGAGCCCATCGCCACCATGCGCTGTTGGCTGCACAGTGCAGTTTAATTCCTTACTCGCCTTTTACGAGATCCATTGGATGAGATGGAGTGGTAGTATTCTTTTAACGAGCCGCCACCACACGGCCAAAAAAAAATGGTAGTAGAATAAATCGTCCTGTGTTTTAGATGTTCCAGACATCTAATGTAGATTAGGATGATGTATTGCGGGAAAAGGGATTCCAGCCTAAAAATGTCATGTGTCGTATAATAAGTAAAGTAAAGTAAAGTACAGTTTCAGCCTATCAATGCCTATCAATGGCACTTTGTCAGACGTTACATAAAATGTGACACTTTTGGTTTCATACAATAAATTAACAAAAACACGTAAAACTAGAAATGTTCGACACGAAAAGGAAGCTCAAAAGATAAGTTCGTTGATTTCTGTTTCCGCTCTATTTTAATATGAGTTTCCGATAAATATACAAAATATACGTTAGTGAAAGGAGTGTCATCATTAACGAGGATATTCACTTAGCGTCATGGCCGTTTACCATCTGCTATTGTCCAACGCAATTAAAAATAAAAATCACAGTTTAGTACGAAGCATGAAATGGCGCGAACGACTGAACGTCATCAGTCAGCGAAATATAAAACTTTTAGTTCTAGACGTTGGTGACATAGCTAAATGAGTGAAATAAAGGAATCGTCTAATAATTATTAAACCTGATATAATTTTGGGGTCACAACTTAATTCTGTTATTGTTATTAATTCAATCTGAAATTTATTACCGAATAAAAAGTTTTTTATTTGTATTTCATCATCATCATCATCATTTCAGCCTATGACTAGTCCACTGCTGAACACAGGCCTTCCCCATAGATTGCCACAAAAGTGGTATAGTTGCCACGGCTGGCAGGCGCGTTGGTAATCGCAGTTTATTTATTTAAATGTTCCAGGAAGATGCTGCTGCCCATTTTCTGGTTTTAATTTTCCCTCTGTCGACTTACGACACCCACGGGATGTGATGGGGTGGTAGATTGTCTTAAACCACCACCGCACGGCGATTGTATTTAAAAGTATCAATTTCTTAATGATTTAACAACACCAACACTAAAAATTCTGTTCTCTGGCTGTGTGCAACTGAAGCAACGAAACAAAACCTTTAGCGATTTCATGCACGTCGAATTATACGTACTTCGTATTGTACGAGGAGGGATCAAAAGGTAGTGAGAATGAAATAGAATATAATGACTATTGATAACTTAATAATTTATTTTTCTAGATACTCTCCAAGTCTCTCTACACACAGAGTCCAGCGCTTTTCCAAAGCTTCAATCCATTTAAAAAAAAAGTTATGTCTTGGTCCTGCAAAAAGCTCTCCACGGCATCCATCACCTCGTTATCGTCTTCGTACCTACCTTAAGTTTTCTTTCAATTTGGGGAACAGATAAAAATCGCTAGGCGCCAGGTCTGGTGAATAAGGGAGGTGGTCAACCAATTCGAAGTTAGCTTACTGTATGGCAGCCATCGCAACTGCAGACCTGTGCGCGGGTGCGTTGTCGTGATGAAGAAGTTTCCCTCTCCTTATCTCTTTGATGGCATTCCTCAACTTGGGAATTAAAGCTGCATAATATTGGCCTGTAATAGTGGTTCCACGCTCCAGGTAATCAATTAAAAATATCCCTTCTGAGTCCCAAAATATTGAGGCCATAACCTTGCCAGCCGATGCCACGGCACGAAACTTCTTCGGGGTCGGTGATGATGGCCGTTTTCATTGCGAAAATTGCAGTTTTGTCTCGGGATCAAAATGATGGACCCATGTTTCATCCATTGTTACGAAACGAGACAAAAAGTTTTCAGAATCTTTTTGAAACTTGTCCAACAATATCTTCGAAATGTCAAGACGATTTTGTTTCTGACTGTCGGTTAACATTCTCGGCACCCATCTTGCGGAGACTTTTCTCATATTCAAATATTTTTTAAATATGGATTGAATACTTCCATATGAAATGTCCGTTTATTGAATTAAGTATCGGATGGTAACTCTTCGATCGCTCAATCCAATTTTCTCGACTTTCGCAACAATTTCTTGGGTGACTGACGTCGATGGTACGGCCCCAACGATGTTCGTCTTCGTTGATCGCGTGCTCGTTCCCCCTACTCGAAATTGAGAAGCCCACCTTGCGACAGTGGAATACGGCGGAGCAGACTCTCATGTTGCCTCCAAATCGCAATGTATCTCTTGCGTCGTTAACTTTTTTAGGTATGTCATTAGGTATGTCATGTCAACGGCTCGCACTTCGTTTTTCACTTCGTTTTCTTTCGATTTTCGAGAACAGGTTCCGACACGAAGCAAACAAATGACTACAATCAGAAAAAAACAAAAGAGAATTGATTTATTAATATTGCAAATATGTATCTGAGCTATGCCTGCCAGTATTTGCCAAGGAGTATGTCGTCCTCACTACTTACTACTTTACTTTTTGATCCCTTCTCGTAGATAAACTCTTTTAAGATGTCCAGTCGTGCGATGAGGGAATAGGGATGGAATTTCTCTATGATCTTAGTGTTCGTATTTAAATTTCCGTTTTATGTTTGTTTGAGAAAGATGGATGTACACTCACAAACTCTTCGTGCTAAACACTACTTATGGGACACAAGCTTGTCGATGTTTAGGTTACTTTGAAAGTACTCAAACTATCATGACAAATGAGTATATTTACAAATATGTTTTCTTTTATTTACGCGAATATTACACATTTAAATAAAACTACTTTTTTATCCCATTTTAACCCATGGTCACGGGGGGACTGAGGTGAACAGTTAAGCTCAGTTAAGCTCGGTAACAGAGTAAGCTCTTTCCGCGTAGATCGGACTACAAATAATAATTAAAAGCTGAAGGTACTCCAGGTTAACTATGACATCGGGACAACTGTCACCTCAGTCCCCCCGTGACCATGGATGCTGTAAAGCGTCCGAAACGTCGGGTAAAAATAGTTCAAAATTAAACGCGATAAAATCCGTAAAAAAGTAGTTTTATTTAAATTTACAAATATGTGTTAAAATATTACGTTTGTTTGTATTTAGTTTCCATATTCCGTGTCATTTTTCTTTATTTCATTTAATCAGATTACACTACTAGCTGGAAGGGGACGTGCAAATCGTTCCCCTGGTGGCAAGTGTAACGTATGCCCATAAGAAATACTGTCACCCAGAATATTTCTGTGTGGCCTCACACTGCACTCGACACCATGAGACATCGGTTCTTATGTCTCATACGCCCAGTAATTACACTAGTTAACGCACTGTTAACTATAATTACTGGACGTAACACAGTAATGTTCGCACACTACTGCTTGAAGGCGGAAAAACAGGCACTGCGATGTCTCCAGACGAATCCTAGCACCAGTAAAATTATATATTTAGAATAAACGATATCATGAATATGAATTATTAAACATTTGGTAGCTGTTTATTTTAACAATCAGTTTTATATATTGATGATGTTCTCCTGGCCGATTGCCATCGGAGGTAGACTAGGATGCAGTGTCAGAAACACGCACACTCACAACACAGCCAGACCCGAAAACCAATAGTTTGTGTTTTTGCACAAATGTTGGCTCCGGCTGGGATGGCGAACCCACGTAGTGATCAGGTACTCTGACCACTAGACCACGCGGTATATATTAAAGGGAAGGGCGGACGTGTCTGCGCAACCACTTACTGCCCTAACATTATACTTGTACCTATTCGTAGCCGATGACATCTTTCGATACTAAATGAATAAAAGACGTAGTCGAAAGTAGACCAAAACATAATCTTTATTAATACTTGAACCACAAAACGCACTTCTGTACTAAAATTATTAAGTACTAACTGCGACTCGCGGTTAAACCCGCGTATAAAGGTCGACCACAGGCGACACGAGCTATCTAATGAAAAAAAAATTCCATATCAGATTAGTATTTCCTGAGATTACCCTGCTAAAACTTACAAACTCTCACTCCGGCTTTTTCTTGTAGTATAGGGTTGACATAAGTCCCGGTTTGAAGCGTTGTCTCCCGCTTATAAAGTCATTTGTCCTGGCATGCCACACAATTCATAAGCTACCGCTGCGTAAGGTCGCGTCTGCGATCTGATATCCGATGAAGCTGTAAAAGCCGAGAAGGCTAACAGCAATTACATCACCGAAAATATATCTGCGATCTGTGAGTGAAGTGGGAATGGAGTCGTGTTACCCCGAGTTTTTGAATGTTTGCCATGGTTTACCCTATTTCTGTTACCCTATTGCTGTAAAAACGAGCAAAACGTTCACCTGATGATAAGTGCAACGTCTGCCCGTAACAAATGCTGTGTCACCCAGAACATTTCTGTGTGACAGCGCACAGCGCCCGTCACCCTGCGACATCAGTTCTTAAGTCTCATATGACCAGTGACTACGCTAGCTCTCAGTGCCCTTCAGACGGAAACACGGTAATGTTTGCACACTTCTGCTTCACGGCAGAATAACTGGCCCTGTGGTGGTACCTACCTAGACGGATTACTGCATAGGAATCCTACCACCAGTAAAGTTATGGCAGCCCTATTTTAGTAGTAAGATAAGATTATTTCATTATAACTCAGAAATACTAGGATGCGAGCGTATCTACAAAGCAATGCTCCTTATATTAAATAGCCATTACTTTTGTCCACTTCGCGTTATCTTGAATTTCAAGCCCGAGTCGCAACAAGCGACTTTATCGACCATAATGACACGAGTTCATTGACACGACGCATCTCCGGGGTTTACGAGGGTACTAATTTAACTGGTACTACGTGACTGAACTCATAATTTAGAATTTACGGGCTTAATGCCTTAGGCTTAATATCATTTGTTATTTAAAAAACTAAAGATGTAATAGTGATTATATTATCAAATTTCCAATATGCTAAGGAAACGATGCTAAGAACCTTCTTGTTTAGAAGGTTCTTATCAAGGTTTCGATGCAACAATTACCAAAATGTATTTAATTTGAATGTGACAAGGGAGATGCACGAGCACGTGATGGAACATGGTGACTGAGGTCCATGAAATCCTCAATGAAGTTTTCTCTGGATTACCATGGAATGTCTCATTAACGGTAATTGTACAAGTTAAATTATTTTTAAGCAGAACAAAAAACTTAAGAATCATGATAACTAAGAGGCGAACCGGTGATTTTCTAGTCCAAGAAAGCAAGGGTGAAAGCCATGAAACGTCTACGCTCTGACAAACCACGAACATACAAATAAGTTGCATGCATTTTTAAGAACCATTTTTTTACATGAGTGGGCGAACAAAAATGTCATTAAGAAACCTGCGTGCACCATTATAATTTTTATGCTTTTACGAGTATTTTCGACCGCGTGGCCTAGTGGTCAGAGTGCCTGACTTCTACGCCGCGGGTCCTGGGTTCGAATCCCGGCCGGAGCCAACATTTGTGCTAAAACACAAATTGTTGGTTTTCGGGTTTGGTTGTGTTGTGATTGTCCCCGTGCTTCTGACACTGCATCCTAGCCTACCTCCGATCTTATCGAATCAGCGTTACATCGGGCGCGGGTAGGTTGGGACGATTGAGTGCCTCTGTGTTTGCGCGTACACTTGTGGCACTATAATATCTCCTGCGCAGTTGATGGCTCTCGACAGCATTCGAAAGTTGTCGCCGTGGTCGAAATCGAGTAGGAGAACATCATCATCATATTTTAGCTGCATGCCCGCAACTACGCGTGGATTTAGTTTTTTAAAAATATATTTCTATATTTCGTCAAGATCGGTTCAACGGTTGAGCCAGAGAGAGTTACCTTTCGCATTTATAATATTATTGTTGTATTATATATATATATATATATATATATATATATATATATATAAATGAAAAAGTTTTGTACATTTGTTTGTTTGTTATTCAATCACGTTCAAACGGCTGATGGGATTTGAATTAAATTTGGCCTAAGAGTACATATTGTCTTGGAAGATGTTATACGGACACTTTTTATAACATTTTGTTTGTCATAAAAAAAATCAGTAATGTCTAAATTTCGATAAAAACCCAGCGAAGCAGGCGGGGAACAGCTTGTATTGTATGTTATACAAAGGGAAACAAATCACGGAGGCTATGTCAGTTTTGTAGCTGACTTTCTAAATTAGAGCCGTGGTAGCTCAGGGACTAGGCGCTCGCTTTAAATGTCATAGTACGCGAATGACCTGGGTTCGAGCCCCGGTGCCGGCACCACTAAAATTGTTGAGCATGTCAGAGAACCACCGCAAATCTGCATGTCTGAGAACCACTGCAAACCTGCATGTCTGAGAAATAAAAAAAAATTCGAAGACATGTGCAGTCCGCATTGGAGCAGCGTGGTCGAGGCTGAAACTTTACTTTTTGTGGGGCGTTATGTCGGCTAATGGAGTCGGTGAACTATGCGGATTACCTCCAAAAACAACAGCTCTGAATTATGTTAATACTTTAGAAAACGTCATGCTACCAACCGTCCGAAACGCTTACCCAGAAAATGTCATCGTTTCAGCCTAACACTAGTCCACTGCTGAACATAGGCCTCCCCCATAGATTGCCACAAAACTTTGTAGCTCTCGTTTTGGGGGGATTTTGCCATAGTTGCCACGCTTGGCAGGCGGGTTGGCAACCGCAGTTCATTTATTCGGATATTCCAGGAAGATGCTGCTGCCCATCTCCTGGACCCAGAAAATGTGCTTCCCTTATTTTATTATTTACAAGACAAATGCTATTCTACCAGACTCAGTGATAGGCACTACATGATCTTTATCATATCTTGTATTGTTATAACGACAGAGATTTAATCGCCCATGTTGGCTGGATTTGAAGTTCTTTTCGTCTGTAAATATTATAGTTGACCAATCGAAATTTATGAACTCCCTGTCAAAATTCAACCGAGCGGCTTTATGGGCATCAGTCAAATAAACCTTTTTTAACGTAACGCCGGTAGTGCCTGTGGTCCTGTGCAAATGGCGGCGAATAGTTTCAGCGCTGAAGTCAAATTGTTCTGCAAAATGGGCCGTAGGTTACTTTAGGACGTCGACCACTTCGCCTGTGATCTCGGAGATTGCCTTCTTCGCCTTCTCATAGTAATCCAAATTCGTACGATGAAACGTGATATATAATATTCTCTCGAAACTTTACTTCCTGATCTGTGTGATGAAATTATTTCTGCGCTTTCGGATCTATTTAAATTAAGTGACAATTTAAATTTGAATTAATGTCAAGTTACCTACTGTCAGAAATAAAAAATAATTTATTTTTAAATGGTTTCTAAGAAGGTTCTATCATTAAAACTCCATAGATTCTAGTAACATTTAGATAAAGTGAATAAAAAAATAACATCTACTTCTGTGGATGAACAACAAGACGCACTTTTAACAAATGCTTTGATTGGCTTACAGTCAACTAATTGCGTTTGTTTAATACGTGAATAAAACTGAGCCTTAGTGAAATTTAAAATTATCGGAAAGTTGTTATCAAAGTGGTAAATCAATTATGTGATCGGCTAAACATCCACCGACTTTAAACCAAATTTTTTATTTTTATTTATAAATAATGCCCATTTTTTTATAAATAATAAACATTTTAAAGACATACATTACGATCACCCAGACCCGGAACAACTATCTCTAGGCCATACAAATATTTGTCCCGTGCGGAAAGCGCCAAACGAGCTGACATGCGCCAAGTCGTCGCTAGATAGTCGAGTTTTCCGGTTCTACCAGCTATGTGGTCGACACATTGCTACTTTGCCTTGCTACTATTTCGGGCTAATACTGGTGGTAGTATTCCTATGCAGTATTCCGTGTAGGTAGGTACCACACCAGTCAGTTATTCTGCAAGTAGTCCAGTAATCCCGTAGTGTGCAAACATTACTGTGTTTCGGTTTGAAGGGCACTGAGAGCTAGCGTAATCACGGGGCATATGATACTTAAGAACTGATGTCTCAGGGTGACGGGCACAGTGTGGCGTGGACAGACGTTGCACTTACCATAAAGTGAACGTTTTGCTCGTTTCATCACTTTATCCAATAAAAAAAAACTTTTGTTTTTGTCTTTTGTACTATTCTACGGAGGAACATTTACCTAAGTCACTTAGAGCTTCCTCATACAGCCATCAGTAAAAGACCACGTCTTACCCACTAATAACGGATTTTACGAACATTCACTACTAAATGGGTGAACGGGCTGATGCTGTTTTCTCTATACAGGCGATCTCGCTACGAGTAGTCTATTATAATAGTAAGGTAAGTAAAGGAAAACATCTTAAGGAACCGGCTTGTTTAAGAATTAAAAATAATTAAATGGAATCAAATTTAATCAATTCAAATGAATTCAATATAAAATATAAGTCCTTTTGTAGTGAACACTTCTTTAGAATCGTTGTGATTTGAAATTCGATCAAACGAAATAGCGACACTAAAAAGATACATACATATACATCTGTAGGATTTAGCCTTCGAGAGAATGAGATAGAATACAGTATACAATGCCAGAGGAATAGCAGATGCGTTGCCGGCCTTTGAGAAAGGAATAGGCTCTTTTCTTAAAGGTCCCTAAGTCGTAACGGTCCGTAAAAACCTCTGACTGCAGCACATTCCATAAAGTGCAAGTGCGTGGCAGAAAATTCCGCGAAAAACGCAGTGTGGTGGAATGCCAACCATCAAGGTGGTGACGATGGATTTTTTATATCTTCGAATTAGTCACAATCTTCGATTTTTTTGTAGATTTTGTTCTCATTAGCTCGACAAAAAGATCAAAAACAGTAATTGACGTTGTATTTCAAAGATATATTGATCCAATCCAAACCAAAGCATTTATTTCATGCTTTATTTACCTTAAGCCGCCACGCACGTCGCGTGTTGAAATTGAAAACTTGGGAGTCGGTATAATATGTAATGTGTAATATACATACATACATACATAAGATCACGACTGTATCCCATAAGGGGTAGTCAGAGACTGGGCACTCACTGCAAAAACAGATGACTGCCACAATCCACGTTTCACCAAAACAATATAATGCACTTGGTGTGATAGGTGGTGAGCCCATCGCCACAATGCGCTGTTGGGTGCACAGTGCAGTTTTATTCCTTACTCGCCTTTTACGAGATCCATTGGATGAGATGGAGTAGCAGTATTCTTTTAACGAGCCGCCCCCACACGGCTAGGTAATGTAATATGTAGAATAAAATGTTAAATAATTTTTAAACTTGGTAACAATATTATGATCAATAAGCCCTACAATTATAGGTACTAGTCCCGATACTCTGCATTAGTCTCATTCTCTCGAAGTTTAGTTTTCTGAAGGTTTCAATTCTACCGCGTGTGAACTGCATACGTTTGTTTTTTTGTCTGTCCGTACGAACGGATTTAGCTCGAGAGCTACTCAAGCTATTGACATGAATTTTACATGAGATAATGACACTGGGACCAACTTACTCGTAGACTATGTTTGATCGTGTTTGTTTCACTGGCGAAAAGTGGGGTTACATGAGTAGCCTCTGCCTACCCCTTATATAAAAAAGGCGTGTCTATATATGTATGCATGTTTCACTGGTTCCGAAATTATGAACATTTTTCGAGAATGTTTCACAAATCGCCATCTATGGTATTGCAAAACTCTTGATATATAACCTTTGAATTTGTTTAAAGTTCATTTTGAATAACCTGTTAAGACAAATTCTAAAGTTCACGTGAATAAAATGGCGGTTACGGCTAGTAGAACTTCAATCTATATTCCATAATGTTTTCAGAGAAGAACTGCTGGAACAGTTCAGTTCACTTTCTTATTTTTTTTAATGGAATTAAGTAAGTAGTGGTAAGCTGGCAATAGGATAAGTTATTGATGGTAGGGATTCCTATGCTGGAATCCATCTAGGTAAGTACCACACCCCAGAGCCAGTTATTCTGCCGTAAAGCAGTGTGTTAACATTTCTGTCTGAAGGGCACACAGAGATAGTGTAATCACTGGGCAAATGAGACTTAAGAACTAAAGTATCAGAGTGACACAGGATCTGTTACGGGCAGACGTTGCACTTACCATCCGGTGAACGTTTTGCTTGATCGCGTCACTTTATGCAGTAAAATAAGCCGCCTCGTCTGTCTGTAACGGTACTTTCGTCACTCAAGAATATTGCACCGTACTCACCTTCCCATCTCCAAACCTTTAGAACCGTACGGCAATGGTGTTAGCACCTTTAGTGGCATCTCATTGCATTGGTCTCCTCAGGTACAGGTACTTTTTTATAAGTTCGAGTAAAGTGTTGCCAACAATACCAGTATTAGTGTGACCACTGGATTAAATCCTTACTATATTCTAAAGCGTCCCAATTTAAGAAATCACTTTCAAAAAGACTATATTTTGCAGAATTTTGTACATTCGCCAATACTAGAAAGTCTATAAACAGATGTATTATGTATAAATTTATAAAACAACTTGTTTATAAGACATTATAACAGATATCGTACTATTAAATAGATAACTACATAGATAACAAAGATTTCTAGAAATCATTCTTACTCTGAAATGAAATGATAGTTCTTGATTTTTCGACGTAAGAAATATAAATTTCGTTTGTCAAATTTCTTTACAATTTATCACAGTTTCGTAATGTGGTCCCTCTGACGGAGAAACAGGCCAAAGAAACTCCGTAGGTATCTCCTTTTTTGTACATCCTTTTTAATTATAGTCAAAAATACATTATAATGAAAATTACAAAGAATAGTCTCAAGGGAAACCTCTATTCTTGCAGAGCAAGAAGTCGTATTGTACATAAAAAAGTATACTAAGTAAGTAACAGCCTATGAATGTCCCACTGCTGAGCACAGGCCTCCTCTCATTTCTGAGAGCGTTTTCAAGCCGGGATAAATCCGCCACGCTGCTCCATTGCATATTGGCGGGCGTCACGATATTTTCCTTAACCGGTGAAATGGTAAATCAGGCACTTAAAAAAACAATTTTAGAGCGGCGCATCGGGATCGAACACAGGTCACTCGCATACTATGAAATTTAAGGCGAGTGCCTGGCCCATGCGCTACCACGGCTTATAAATAGATATTATACATATTATAAGTAAATAATGTAATATGCGACATTATTAAGATTTCGCGCGTATTTCTATATGGTCAGTATATAAATATAGTCACAAGAAATTGTATTCGAGCAGAAATTCCAGTTGCATTCTATGACTGCCGTTAGAATCACGAGCGTATAATTGTCATCATCGTCATTTCAGCCTAATACTAGTCCACTGCTGAACATAGGCCTCTCCCACAGATTGCCACAAAAGCTAGTAGCTCTCGTTTTGTGGGATTTTGCTGTACTTGCCACGCATGACAGGCGGGTTGGCAACCGCAGTTTATTTGTTCGGATTATTCCAGGAAGATGCTACTTCTTGGAATTGAAAGATGGTACTGCCCATGTCCTGGTTTTTATTTTCCCTTTTTCGACATTTACGACACCCACGTGATGAGATGGGGTGGTAGATTCTCTTAAGGCGCCACCACACCATACTATATACCCCATATTAGCGTCTAATAATAAAAAGCTTCGTTCTGCTTACAAAATCCTTGCAAGTCAGATTTGCACTCACTGCGTGCGTCGCTCATCAAAATCGGGTCGTTGTTTGTGACGTCACGACATATTTGCCGTAAGCCGTTTAAAGTCAAGGTGCCAGTGTTTTATGGAGATGATGCAAACGTGTAAAATTTTAAACAGAGACTTTAATTTACTTGTTATGACGGCGTTTGACAGTATTACGTTTATTTTCAAAACTCCTCTATAAAAAAAGTAAGATTTAAAGGGCATAGCTAGCCCTATGCATAACATAATGCCTATAGGCATTCTGTACCACCAATTAATCATGGCTCTAGGAAGTCTGCAGTCTGTGACTGCCATGCCATGACTAGAGCCATGTTCTGGATCATCCCAACTTTTTGGATTTGAGAGACCACAAATCCTTACAAAAGAACACCGATTCCTACCGATTGATTTTATATAAATTAAAAAATATCCTTATTTCAATAGGGAAGATGGTTGGGTACTACCACCGGATTGGTATCCCATAATGAATAAAATTAAATTTTAAGCCAAGTAAACCACTCCAAGGCTTCAAGTCACAGTAAGCTCTTTCTGTGGAGAATCGGACTAAAAAAAAATATTAAAAGCTGAAGGTACCCTTGGTTACCTATGACATCAGGCTCACAGGACATCTGACACCTCAGTTCCTCCCGTAACCATGGGTAATGTAAAGCGCTCGAATCGTCGATTTATAAATACTTTAAACTAAACCTGATAAAATTCGTAAATTTAGTTTTATTTAAAGGTGGCAACACTAATATGCATTGTCTTATTTCTTCCTCAGTCTTCTCTAATAACACCTAGGGGACAAGAAGGTGTGATGGATTCCCACTCGCCGCACCGTGATGAAAGCAGACACGTAGTTCCTCTGCTCATTTCAAACATTATCGGTAACATTATTGCGCTTGTTAAAAAGTAAAAGACTAGACTAGAATAGGATAATTTTTATTCAACATAGATTATTTAAATAATACTTATAGAAAGTCAGTTTTTTTCTCTTTTTTTAACTACACTGGTTCGCAAAAAAAGCCTCTGTCTTTGGAAGAACCAGTAAGAAACCCAGGGGATTTTTTTTTCTTTTAAGACATTTTAAAAATAATGTATAATTGCAGTTTTATATAGATGTAGAAATAGCTTGGCAGTGATCACCTCATTCCCAGGGGTTTTCGTCATCCATGTATTCTTTAATATTCTAATAACCTTTTTTATGAAGTCTTTGTTTAATACAAAATGTGAACTTTGAAAGACATTGGGGACCTTTCTGGGATTATGTTACTAATTCTACTATTCAATATAGATTATTTACATAATACGTATTGAAGGTACATTTTTTAACCTACACTGGTTCGCAAACAAATGCCTCGGTTGGTAAATACACGCAAGGAACCCAGCGAGCCATTTTTTTGCCTTATTAGTCATTTTAACAAAATGGTATACAATAACAGTGGCATCATAAATATAATGGTTATCATCATCCATGTATTCTTTAATATTATAACCCTTTTTTGTAGTCTTTGTTTATTGAATGATGATTAAATTAATGATTTAATTACTAGATGTTAATCTACTAGTACTTTAAATAAAAACAGCAAGTGTAACAACGACTAAAGAAAAGGAACGACGATTAAGGAAAGGCCACTTGAAACGTAATTGCAACCGATGAGCTTACTGTGTTTCGGCCTGAAAGGGCACCGACTGCTGTGTAGAGAGTGAGTCTCCCTGACCACGATACGGTCTGTCACGATCCAGGCTACACTGTACACACAGTTAATAGCTTTAATATAACACGCACCACGACGCCGTAGAGAGCGGCGCGCAGCAGTCGACAATCACACCGCGTACACACGATACACCCTGTGTTCCAGGGCGGTTCTCACCGCCCAGAGTTACCGACACACAAGTCGACAGTCCGAATGGAGGCCCGCAGCCTCCCTCGGACGGTCATTAGACGACTTAAAATCATTTTCAGATAGTCTTAATCGCGCAAGCAGGCAGCGAACGCGACAGTCCGAAATTCGAGGTTTTTGTGGGAGCTTATCTATGTATTTATGTTTGGGTCAAACCAATCCTGGCACGCGGGCCCCTGGCCCGTGAGCACAGTATCCGATGAAGCTGTAAAAGCCAAAAAGGCTAACAGCAATTACATCACCGACATTATATAGAAAGTGATTAGACCGACAGAGTGAGAACTAGTGTAATTACTGGAAATATGAGACTTGAGAAATTATGTCTCAGGGGGATGGGCACAGTGTGGTGCCACACTGAAATGTTCTGGGTGACACAGCATTTGTTAAGTGAACGTTTTGCTCGTTCGGTCACATAAGTTTCACATGCATATCCAGACTAACAAATTGTGTTTTTGCACAAATGTTGGCCCCGGCTGGGTTCGAGCCCCGAACCTGGGGATTTGAAGTCAGATACTCTAACCACTAAGCAACGCGGTCATCAATTTCTCTAAATTATATTAAAGGCTTCTGCGCCGCGGGTCGCGGGTTCGATTCCCGCACGGGACAAAAATTTGTATGGCCTACAGATAGTTGTTCCGGGTCTTTATGTCTGTAAAACGTACCCACGACACAGAAGAAATCCTACTGTGAGGCATTTGGTTTTTAAACCCAAAAAAACAAAACTGATCATTGTAAGACGAGGACAAACGAATGTCATATGTGCATTGATGGTTTTAGGAATATTATGCCTAGTGAAAGTGACAGAGTCCGATTTTACACACAAGAGATGGTTTTATCTTACTACTATAATAAAGCTGTAGACTTTGTTTGTTTGATCGCGCTAATCTCAGGAAATGCTTATTGGATTTAAAGAATTATTTTTGCATTAAAAAGACTGATGATGAATATTGAGGAAGGTACCGTGCTATAAATACATGCTATGGAACTGCACGCTTAGTATCGAACATTACCGAGAAAGACTGAACTGTGAATGTTCAGATCAGCGAGGTATCATGCTATACGGCGCAATGATATGGTCGGTTTATTTTACGTAGATAAAACCGCGGGGCAAAGAAAGTTGATTGATAACAGTATATTACGTTCATGATCATTTTACTGGTGGTAGGATTCCTATGCAGGAGTCCATCTAGGTAGGTACCACCCCAGGGCCAGTTATTCTACCGTGAAGCAGTAGTGCAAACATTACTGTGTTTCGGTTTGAAGGGCACTGTGAGCTAGCGTAATCACTGGGCATATGAGACTTAAGAACCTATGTCTCAGGGTGATGGGCACAGTGTAGTTTCACACAGAAATTTTCTGGGTGGCACAGCATTTGTTATGGGCAGACATTGCACTTACCATGAGGTGAACGTTTTGCTCGTTTCATCACTCTATGCAATGATAAAAAAATGGCATATCAACGATTAGCGAAATGGCATGTTATACTTATAAATAACTGATGTATCAAGGTGATGAGAATAGTGCAGAAAAATACCACAATGAATTTTGCAATTAGAAATTATCGGTGACACTGCAACTGACGTGGACATATTCGGCATTTACCACCAAGTAAACGAATTACTCATCGCTTCACCACCAAAAGAAAACGGGTTTACTGATATCCCAATATATAAATTTAACATTATAACTTGTTAAATAAATTAAAACGTCTCCACTCCACCGCTCGACAAATGTTACGAGATAACGAGTGAAACAGAACAATACAATATAATGACGTTAACTCTCTTCTAAAGACTTATTATATAAGTTAATATATTTGTGATTTTAGTCTGTTAATCTCATATCTATTTTTAGGAAACGTTCTCATAGATTTGCTTTCAAATTTTTCAATGAGGATACATACGTCTACAAAAACTCCGCACTAGAGCAGTGCGGCGAACTGTTCGCAGCACGAACAATTTTTAATTAACTTTGTTTGCTTCCTTTTAAACACGAGTAACCTTAGTTAGATCCCTGGCGCCAGCACCTCTAAACTTGTTCATCAATTTTAAGTGCCGATTTACCGCGTCCTCAGTGGTGAAGGCAAACGTCGTGAGGAAATTTTGTGAACACTTCCCGGCTCCGAGATCCCCTTTCAAAAAATGAGAGGAGGCCTATGAGCAGCATTTATAGGATGTTTCTTTACTTTATACATCATACATGTTAAAAATAAATCAAATTAGCTAATATTGCATATTAAGACTAAACAGTACAAAAGTATTTTATATAATAAAAATGTATAAATAGTAGTAATAATATATATAATATATAATATATATATATATATGTTTTGGTAAAAAAAATCGACGTCATATGAAGTGCGCCATCCGGCAGTGTGGTGGCGGCTTAAGAGAATCTACCACCCCATCTCATCCCGTGGGTGTCGTAAAAGTCGACAGAGGGAAAATGCAAACCAGGAGATGGGCAGCAGCATCTTCCTGGAACATCTCATCTCATAAATAAATAGCGGTTGCCAATTCGCCTGCCAAGCGTGGCAACTATGGCAAAGTCCCCTAAATTGAGAGCTACAAATTTTTGTGGCAATCTATGAGCCTATGTTCAACAGTGGACTAGTGATAGGCTGAAATGATGATGATGATGATCCGGCAGTGGAGCAGCGTGGCGGATATTTCCCGGCTGCAAAACTATGAAAAAAGAACGCCTATGCGTAACATAGTGACATTAATAACCTGTTACTCTACAGTATAAATAGGTAACATGGAGAGAAAACCCGAATGTTAGAAGAAAAAAATTTCCAATAACGTGAATTCCGGCAATCCGCATTGGAGTAGCGTAGCGGACTCTTTCTGTGTGCTCAGCACTGGACACTTATAGGCTATTACTTTACTTTTTTTTAATTAACTTTGTAATTTATATCTCTTTTTCTTTATTGTTGATAGTGATAAGTAAGATAGATATTTAAGTTGTTCATATTTTAGGTTCTGATATAAATTAATACATACAAAAACTTCATTTAAAAAAAAGAAAACAAAAAAGATATACAGGCCTATAAATTCCGATCTACGCGTTATTTTGGACGGGTGGCGAAGTGGTGCGAGTGACAAAATTTTTCTTTAACAAATTAATTTAAAATAATGTTATTAATAGTTATTAATGCAATCTGAAAGTTTTTGCCAAACAAAAAAGTTTTTTTTTTTAATTTGTATTTAGAAGTAACAAAATTTTAATATATATATAATATTGAATGACATCAACAAACAAAAATATTTTTTCTGGCTGTGCGCAACTTAAACAACGAAACAAAACCCTTTGAGCGATTCCGGGCACGTCGAAGTGATTCTACGTAAAATCTTGTAAGATGTCCAGTCGTGCGATGAGGGAATAGGGATGGAATTTATCAATGTTTCTAGTGTTGATGTATGCGTTGGATGTATGGATGCCACACACTCACAAACTATTAGTGCTAAATACTACCTAGTTGTTAGAGTACCGGACTAACACGCCGCGGAATCTGGGTTCGAATCCCAGACGGAGCCAACATTTCTGAAAAAGCGCGTTTGCGCGTACACTTGTAGCACTGTAATACCTCCTGCGCAGTAGCAGTGTTTGTTTATTTGCGTGGCTGTCTCGTGTTCCACATTATTGTGTGATATCCTTGGTAGAAGGTATGTATCGTCGACCAGGTAAGGAAACATCAGTCAAGTGTAATAAAGTACCCAACGCTGTTGCGCTTCTAAAATGAGTAACGGATAACTGGAGCTCCAACTAGGCAATGTTAAAAGTATTCTATCACTTATTCTTGTATTTAGTCTATGGACACCTAAATCTGAGGATATACGAAGGTGGATTGAAAAGTACTCGGCCTAACACAGATCCATTCAATTCTAAAAATCAAATCTACCCACATTATTTAGTTCAGTTCAGACTAGTTCATGGTGTGAAGTTCGTAACGTGTGCGATAATTAGTTGTGATTTTATAAATTTATTAACAAAGTAATCGGTCATAATTTCCGCGAATGGAGCAAATCGAGCAGCGTGCCGTCATTAAGTACCTCCATAAGAAGGGGCTATCATCAAAAGCCATCCATGATGACATGGTCAGTACATTAGGCGATTGTGCTCTGTCATATTCATCCGTCAAAAAATGGATAGCAGAATTTAAGCGTAAGCGAAGGTAGAGAGAGTGTGAAAGATGAACCCCGCTCTGGAAGGCCTTCGACGTCAACTACTGACGAAAATATTAAAAAAGTACTTGATTTAATAATGGGAGACCGCAGATTAAAAATTAGAGAGATAGCCGAGATTATAGGCATCTCTTATGAACGAACTCAAAACATCATTGTCAACGAGTTGGGTTTCCACAAGGTGTCTGCGAGGTCGGTTCCGCGACTGCTTTCAGTTGAACAAAAAAGGACGCGATTGACTATTTCACGCGACTGTTTGGAGTTATTTGAAGCCGATGCAGATGATTTTTTGAATCGTTTTGTTACTATGGACGAAACATGGGTTCATTACTGTACACCGCAAACAAAACAACAATCAAAACAGTGGAGAAGACCTGGTTCACCACCCCCTAAAAAGGCTAAGTCGATTTTGTCGGCAAATAAAGTGATGGCTTCAGTATTCTGGGACTCGAAAGGTGTGATTATGATTGATTATCTTGAAAGGGGTCAGACTATAAACTCTGATTACTACTGCACCTTACTACGTCGTTTACGAGAGGAAATACGAGTAAAAGAAAAACGTCGAGGAATGCTCAGAAGAAAAGTCCTGTTTCATCAAGATAACGCCCGTGTTCACACGTCAGTACAGTCAATGGCTGGAATTCACAACTGTGGCTTTGAACTGTTACCGCATCCGCCGTATTCACCTGATCTGGCACCATCAGACTTCTTTCTGTTCCCTAACCTAAAAAAGCACTTAGGAGGTCAAAAATTTTCGACAAACGACGAGGTCAAAGCAGCTGTAGACGCATATTTTGACTCTAAGGAAGAATCATTTTTTTTTAACGGTATAAATGCTTGGAAGGGGATGTGGCAAAAGTGTATTGAACTTGATGGTGATTATGTAGAAAAATAAAAATATAACTGATTTAGTATGTGTTTATTTTCTTGGTTAGGCCGAGTACTTTTCAATCCACCCTCGTATTTAGATGTCCTTAATTTATAAAAAAACAAAACTATACAATAAAAAAGTTAAATCGTTGAATTGACAAGATGACATCACCCTTATCCATCATCGAGCAACTAAACGAACGACACGTGACTTTTCGCGTCAAATCAAAAAGTGACGCAAGTGTTTTCACTGAACTTTCTGATTTCTGTATATTTTGAGGTTTGATATTTAATATTGATAGTTTATTATGCAGCAAGTGCTTGTGAAAGTGTACAGTGATAGGAGAATTCAATTTAAGACCGGAATTGTACTATTCGTGTCTCCATCACTCAAGCAAATCTTCAGTAAAACTCAAGTGTCATTTTACTGTCGATCGACATTTTGAATTATCTATTGTCACTCTCGTGACTGTCTTGAAATTGGCAGAATTCTATTGAAAGAGACCAGAATTAAAACAAGAAGAACTAAACGAACGGCGGTTTCTATCGTTCAGATATATTCGGACGAAGCGTTTTGCGTTGTCATTCACAATGCGAAGGGCTGGGATAATTATAAAATGGGTGTCATCAAGATACACCTATATTCTTGGCTAGTGCGTTTACCATCCAGAATTTATATATTAGTTTACATAGATAGATAGACGTTTATTTATATCTTTACAGAACGCACAACTCAACAAATATTTAAAAAATACTTTGAAAACAGAATTATAAATAAACATTAGCTTAACCATGTGCACAGGTGTGTGTGCACTGCAATGTTATAAAGTTTATTTATTTAAAAAAAAATGACAAATTGTTCTGACAAAGCAATAATGAGTTTGTTGAGAACTATATTAGCAATTTGTTTTTACTTTTATACTTGTACTGTCGATATCAAAAGGTATCGAATATTTCGAAACACGAATTTAGCTACCAAAATTAGTAGTTGAAAAATGATAAAGTAGGGAACTGAATTCAAAATTATGTTCGCGGAATCCATTGTCCTATGTATACCTCTAATTCGATCACAAACTACTTAAACTAACAATTTTGTTTTATTGTCTTGTAATGTATTTTTGACAAATTTTTGTCTTTCTGTCTGTCTGTTTGTTCCGGCTAATCTCCGAAACGGCTTTACCGATTTTGACGGTACTTTCACTGACAGATAGCTGATATTATAGCGTACCCGCTATATTGGAAAAATAATTGGGGTTCCGCGCAAAAAAATTAAAACCCCAAAATCCGATTCAAAATTCGAAAGTATATATGTATATCGTCGATCGGGGTCGACTTAATTACGCATGTGAAACCGCGGGGTACAGCTAGTCATATATGAATGGTAAAAAAGGCGATACAATTTCAGTATAAAATACTGCTCAGACAGTCAAAAAGGTATCAAATACAAAAACAGACAAAGTATGTTGAGGATAATTTAAAAACAATTTTGTGATAATATTCCAATTTCAGCAAACGAAAAAGCTTCCTACTGTATTGTAAAAACCACAAACAATGTTAGTAGAGAAGGACTAAGTAATATAGGCAATTACATGTAGCAGTAACTCCGTATTTCTAGCTAATACACTATAACAACTTCCATTTATACAACAATATACATATAACAGCACAATAATGTAATTCATGTTTACATAAACCGCTGCCAAGGGGCGTAGAGGTCAAAGTAACGGCCTTCTGATACAAGTAGCGCCATCTTTTGCTCGCTAGCGTGCATCTTCGAAGTGACGTTAAAACACTACGTCATGTTTCACCTCGTCGTATATCAATTAAGTTTATGTCCGCTTGAAGTTACTGGTGTTACGAAGGACTGCTGATTTATGCATTTAAATTTGCGACATTGTGAATTTTTGATCGGGGCGTGTTGCGTTTGTAGAATGTTATGTAATTTTCTTTAACGTAACTGCGTATAAGCTACGCATATTTTTTAGGTTTGTTTCTTTAGAAGCTTTGAGTAATACGTTGTTGTTATTAACACTATAACGTCACATGTATGCAATATTAGTCTCATATAAAATATTTATAATTGTAAGCACGCAATTTCTGACTAGTCTGGACAAAATTTTATATAAGGACTAGACTAAGACTCTTATACAGACTAAGAGTTCCTAGACAGGAATTTTTCCCTATCTGCCGTAAGTGTGCAAACTAGTGTAGTAACTGGGCGTATGAGACGGGAACCGATGTATCATGGAGTCACAGTGTAGACAAAGTAATGTTCTGGGTGACACAGCATTTCTTATGGGCGGACGTTGCACTGCTCTCCATCAGGTGAACGTTTTGCTCGTCTCGTCACCCTCTAATATAAGAAAAATGGACACAGGCGACTCCCAGGAGTAGAATGTGTAATAATCACTAAGCTAGGGAAGCGGATCAGAAATCGATCTATCAAACACTTCACACCTAGACTGCTGCCTGCCGCGGTCCGTCTATTTTCGGTTTGGCATTTTTCGAAATGATTATTTCGTCAGTCGGAAATTTGGCATGGTCTTAGGCGAAATTAGTCAGTATATACATAATCACGCCTTTTTACCATATAAGGTGTTGGCAGAGACCACTTTTTTCCCAGTTTTCGCCCCCGTAGGAATCAAACTTGACGGGTGGCGAACCACGTCGCCGCCATTTTGGTAGGAATTGAAATTCTGGCTCCCATTGCGCTCCCACGAGTAGCTATCCATCGGCACGGCAACCACTGGCTTGGCAGAGAGAAAGGGAAAAGGATTAGTTAGGAAATGGACTTGGGCAAGAAATGAGAAGTTGGGAAAGGAGTTATCTGGGTGGATTGAAAAGTACTCGGCCTAACCAAGAAAATGAACACATACTAAATCAGTTATATTTTTATTTTTCTACATAATCACCATCAAGTTCAATACACTTTTGCCACCTCCCCTTCCAAGCATTTATACCGTTAAAAAAAAAAATTCTTCCTTAGAGTCAAAATATGCGTCTACAGCTGCTTTGACCTCGTCGTTTGTCGAAAATCTTTGACCTCCTAAGTGCTTTTTTAGGTTAGGGAACAGAAAGAAGTCTGATGGTGCCAGATCAGGTGAATACGGCGGATGCGGTAACAGTTCAAAGCCACAGTTGTGAATTCCAGCCATTGACTGTATTGACGTGTGAACACGGGCGTTATCTTGATGAAACAGGACTTTTCTTCTGAGCATTCCTCGACGTTTTTCTTTTACTCGTATTTCCTCTCGTAAATGACGTAGTAAGGTGCAGTAGTAATCAGAGTTTATAGTCTGACCCCTTTCAAGATAATCAATCATAATCACACCTTTCGAGTCCCAGAATACTGAAGCCATCACCTTATTTGCCGACAAAATCGACTTAGCTTTTTTAGGGGGTGGTGAACCAGGTCTTCTCCACTGTTTTGATTGTTGTTTTGTTTCCGGTGTACAGTAATGAACCCATGTTTCGTCCATAGTAACAAAACGATTCAAAAAATCATCTGCATCGGCTTCAAATAACTCCAAACAGTCGCGTGAAATAGTCAATCGCGTCCTTTTTTGTTCAACTGAAAGCAGTCGCGGAACCGACCTCGCAGACACCTTGTGGAAACCCAACTCGTTGACAATGATGTTTTGAGTTCGTTCATAAGAGATGCCTATAATCTCGGCTATCTCTCTAATTTTTAATCTGCGGTCTCCCATTATTAAATCAAGTACTTTTTTAATATTTTCGTCAGTAGTTGACGTCGAAGGCCTTCCAGAGCGGGGTTCATCTTTCACACTCTCTCTACCTTCGCTTACGCTTAAATTCTGCTATCCATTTTTTGACGGATGAATATGACAGAGCACAATCGCCTAATGTACTGACCATGTCATCATGGATGGCTTTTGATGATAGCCCCTTCTTATGGAGGTACTTAAAGACGGCACGCTGCTCGATTTGCTCCATTCGCGGAAATTATGACCGATTACTTTGTTAATAAATTTATAAAATCACAACTAATTATCGCACACGTTTCGAACTTCACACAATGAACTAGTCTGAACTGAACTAAATAATGTGGGTAGATTTGATTTTTAGAATTGAATGGATCTGTGTTAGGCCGAGTACTTTTCAATCCACCCTCGTATAAGGTGCAGGATACTATTATCTTGGAAGAAGAAGGAGGAGACAGCAGTAGCTCGAGAGGTCGGGATCGCTTTCGGAGTCGCAAAATGAAAACCAGATGGTGAGCAGCAGCATCTCGCTGAAACGTCTGAATAAATAAACTGCGGTTGCCAACCCGGTTGCAAAATAAAAAAATAGTTGACATACAATTTTTTTTCATCCCATCATATCATATCAACTTCTACAGGTATTGTTAAATTAAACATCGTGACTGTTCTTTAAAAATGACATTGTCTGTCTGTTTGCCCATCTTATCCTCGTAACGGCTGGACCGATTTTGACGGGACTTGCACTCTCTGATAGCTGATTTTATAGCGAGTAAATTAGGCTACTTTAATTTTAGAATAACAATAAAGGATCGGCGCAAAAAAATTAATACCCCAAAATCCGATTCAAATAGGAAGGTATGTATGTATTAAAGGAAAGAAAGTTAATTTGCTAAGATCCGCATGCAAAATGTAAAATAGTGTGTATTACTCGTGTCACTCGGCGGTTGACAGTCGTAGAGTCAATATCACTTGATAATGCCTCGTTTTGAGGTGGTGTGTATTGCCTAGTGGTAGTGTTGTAGTGGTGGAGGGTATCTGGTGGCGGCTTCCGGTGGCGGTATTGGTATTCTTGTGCACGCTGTTGTAGGAGGGCGGGCGGTGCTCTTCAGAACTAGGTAATACACACCATTACATTTTGCATGCGGATCTTAGCAAATTATCTTTCTTTCCTTAACTATAATGGATTTCCGCAAAGTAACGCCTGATTCCATTAACTATAGGTATGTATGTATATTATCGATCAGGGTCGGCTTTTTAACGCGGGTGAAACCGCGGGGCACAGCTAGTATGTATGTTATTGGCTGGGGTTTTATTTCGAACCAAGGTCACCCCCGACTCGGCGGGCAGGTACGTTGACGAATGACCCAAGCGAAGTAATTAATACAACATATCTAAACAAGGCAGTCTAGACAAAGAAAGCCTACAACTGAGCGCTATGAGTAAAGGGGTCCCGAGCTCATATTCATTGCTTTCGACCTTGCCTCTATAGAGGTTAATTAAAATTACATCGGATACTGCGAAAGCTATGATCAATAAAATATGTTCTGAGCGGGAATGTAGTAAACATTCCCGCCGAATGGCAATAACATGCGGTTAAAATAAGAAATTTGCCGTGTGGTGGCGACTTAAGAGGATCTACCACCCTATCTCATCACATGGGTGTCGTAAAAGTCGACAGAGGGAAAATGAAAACCTCGAAATGAGAGCTTCCTGGAACATCTGAATAGTTAAACTGAGGTCGCCAACCCGCCTACCAAGCGTGGCAACCATGGCCGAATCGTCTCAAAATGAGTGCTACAAACTTGTGTGACAATCTATGAGGGAGGCCTACGTTCGGCAGTGGACTAGCGATGGGCTGAAATAATCATTCCGCCACCTTTCGGAAGCTATTTCCCTTCTTTGACTCTAACAAAGAACACACAACAGACGGTTAAACAAGGAAATATTAATATAATAAATGCGAAAGTAACTTTCTCTGTCCCTCTATCTGTTTGTTACCTTTTCACGGTTCAACCGCTGAATTGATCTTGACGATACTTTTGATACTTTTCATCTCGGAAAATCAAAAAGTTCCCTCGGGATATTTAAAAACCTACATACACGCGGATGAAGTCGTGGGCATCAGCTAGTTGTATATAATTAAAAAAAAAAACTTTCTCATTCACTGGTAGCATTGCCAAGTGTCCCGATTTTCGTTGGGCGTCTCGATTTTCAGTGGTCTAGTGACACGTCCCGGATAACTCTTTACCGGGATTTTTCACTTACCTCTAATTTTTTTTAGTCTGTATAACTTTTTGTATGTTTTTTGTACTAACCAATGGTAACATGTAATTCGAAAAAAAACCATACAGCCGAAAATAAATGATGATTCGCAAAAACCTGTTTTATTGTAGTCATTGAGGCTGTCGCGATTCCCGATTATTTTTACCTTCCGTTTCGAAATTTGACACACTAGATCTGGCAACACTGGTGTTAGGATTCCTATGCAGGAATCCATCTAGGTAGGTACCACTCCAGGGCCAGTTATTCTTCTTACGTAAGCTTATCGATGTCAAACTGTCATGACAAATTAAGGGGCAGATATTTACAAGGTTGTGTTAAATATTACGCTTGATTGTATTTAGTTTCCATATTCCGTATCATTTAATCTTTATTAAGATTAATTTTCACATTCAATTCACGATTTGTGGTTTCTCACTGCGCTCGACACCCTGAGATATCAGTTCTTAAGTATCATATGCTCTTCAATTAAACTAGCTAAAAGTGTCCATCAGACCGAAACAGTAAAATTTGCTCACGCCGGCAGACTCAAGTTAAAAAGTATCCGATGAAGCTGTAAAAGCCAAAAAAGGCTAACAGCAATTACATCACCGAAATTATATATCAAGTTAGATCATTTCAGTTAAGCAAACAGGCATTTTAGACATTTTATTTTTAGCTACATTTTGTCAAGTAACGTATACAACAGAAACTAGCGAACGTGTGTATTTATGTACGAGCGTTATAAAAAAAAGTCCGTGTGATAGTGGAGTCCGTGTGGTAGCAGCTTAAGAGAATCTGTCACCCCATCTCATCTCGTGGATGTCGTAAAAGTCAACAGAGGGAACATGAAAACCAGGAGATGGGCAGCAGCATCTTCCTGGAACATCTGAATAAATAAACTGCGATTGCCAACCCGCCTACCAAGCGTGGCAACTATGGCAAACTCCCCGCAAAATGAGAACTACAAACTTTTCTAGCGATCTGTGGGGAGGTTTATGTTCAGCAGTGGACTAGTGATAGGCAGAAATGAATGAATGAAATGTTATAAAAATACCATTTTGAAAAACACATCATAACACAATTGTCAAAGAGAAAATATATTTTACAAAACACACACAATATTCTGTTAATGATTTCGAAAATTCGCTGTTCGAATCCCTAACACGTGATTCTGATAGTATATACACTTGATTTTCTTAGACGACTAACTTTATTGTGTCAAGAGATTCGTTGTAAGATGCTCGCGCATTCTGTTTCATGCTAAAATTTTACGCTCCCCAGAACGAAAGAAGTACAACTACAAAACGTAATATTATAACACTTAAAAACTCGCACTCATATCATACATCTGTGTGACTTTTTTTCGCATAGACGACTTTCAAAATTTAGCTGGTTCCGGTGAACCCCTTGCGGCTACATTTCTACCATATTCCCAAAACTCGACAAAAAAATGTGAAGATTAGGGAAAAATGTGAAGGCGGCAGCTTTGCAAGTCTCGACACATTGTACTGAATATGGAATATGCAAGTTATTAGAAGTAACAGTCGTTGAGCTTCTTAAAATATTATATGCCAAGCCAACATTTTAGTTCTTCACTATCGAAAGCAGATACATTTTCGTGAACCTCCCGCTTTCGAATTGTGAACCCCCATTTTTTTGTCACAGACCCCGTCGAGTCTTTCGTGGATCTCGGGGGGTCCACCTGGAACTAAGAATATACATAAACAGAGGAATTGTGTTTGAGTTGTTTTGGTCCATTAAGTTTCTAACGTTTAATTGCTAAGAAAATTATTAAGAAAAGTTATTAGACATTTTTAATTATGTGATCGTCTTTATGGTATCTCGTTTTATTCTTATCAATTTAAACACGCAGCGACGTAAATCGTATTGCCATGCTTAAGCAAGTAAACAAAATACATACGCAAATGCGTCCAGAAAGTTTCACAAGCATGCCGTAATTGCGACTCACAAGACTACTGATGGATCTCCGCAGTAAAATTACTCAGAGTAGTAGTTTTAGTAGATTCTCGTATATTAATAGTCGGTATCGTCGACACACTGTGACACTGTCCGACAGCTGCTCGCAGTTTTAGCTTAAGATTAGTGTTCCACCACTGGTTTCAGCGGCACCTTTTCAACTATTCTGGTAACCTCTGGAATTTACGGGAAGATGGTAGAAAAGCAAGAAGCGAGAGTTCCTGCAAGAAATTATTTCGGGGACACTTTTTATAAAGTGATTCGTATAAAATATTTTATTGTAACAGTAATCTAACGGCTGTTTGCTGACGTCATGTGTCGTCATTATCATCGTCATCATCATCGTCATCATCATTTCATCCTATCACTAGTCCACCGCTGAACATAGGCCTCCCCCATAGATTGACACAAAAGCTTGTAGCTCTCATTTTGGGAGGATATTGCCATAGTTGCCACGCTTGACAGGCGGGTTGGCAACCGCAGTTTATTTATTCAGATGTTCCAGGTAGATGCTGCTGCCCATCTCCTGATTTTCATTTTCCCTTTGTCGACTTTTACGACACCCACGGGATGAGATGGGGTGGTAGATTCTCTTAAGCCGCTAACACACGTCATGTGTATGTAACGTAATTATGGGTTTTATTTTATGTTTAGGTATATAGAATTTATTAAATTTGCTTTATTCTGTATTTTAGCATTTGTAGATAATGCAAATGCGACAGCATTTTACCATGCCATACATTTAAGCAGGGAATGCATTACGCATTACATCCGCCCTTTTTTATCTTAAAACTAACATAGTGGTCAGAGAAACTGACGTCTACGCCGCGGTTTTCGGGTTCGAGTCCTAGCCGGAGCCAACGTTTGGGCAAAAACACAAATCGTCGGTTTTCGGGTCTCGTTGTCGTTTTTTTCTACGTCCACTCATATTTCTCTTTTGAACGATTTCGATCGCGGTGTCAACTATGGTTAACAACTGGACGCTGTTGTCTGCACAAACGCACAGGCACTTATTCTTTTTCACTCGTTTTATTCACTAGTGGTAGGATTCCTATGCAGGAATCCGTCTAGGTAGATACCACCCCAGGGCCAGTTATTCTGCCGTGAACCAGTAGTGTGCAAGCAATTCTGTGTTTCGGTTTGAAGGGCACTGTGAGCTAGCGTAATCGCTGCGCATTTGAGACTTAAGAACTGACGTCTCAGGGTGACGGACGCAGTGTGGTGTCACACAGAAATATTCTGAGCGACACAGCATTTGTTGTGGGCGGACGATGCACTTACCATAAGGTGAACGTTTTGCTCGTTTCGTCACTTTATACAATAAAAAAATGTGCTTTTCAAATATAGAATAAATTATAAGAAACGAGTGAATTTAACTAAACAACATTTTATTTGCCTAAAAAATGTATGATTTGTTCGAAAATTCCTCAATTGTCCGAAAATAATTTTATTTGGTTATAAAAATCTAAGCATTAATTTAGGCACCCGTCACGTCTCGTTTCTCGCGGGAGCCGCTTTTATCGCTTTTATGGGAGAAAGGCATGGTTGTATGATGCTACGTGCGTGGCAGTGTTATTCAAAAGAAGAGAAATATAAGGTCTTTTTGGTATTATTACGAGAAAAAAAACCTACATGTATGGTTATTTTTTAACAACTTGTTTCTCCTTTAATTTTTTGGTCATTTTCAATTACTACGCATATTTATCTAATAAAAAAGGATATGAAGGTAATATACGTACAAAACCCAATCGTCCTTGCGGAAAATGTATCAATCCGTCAGGTCTGCGCCTAGCAGTATTTATATTCATTTATTTTTCTTTTAAGTTACCAATCAATCAATTATTGAAAAATGACATGAAGTATATACCAATAAACGACCATAATTCAACAAGAGCACTAAAATAACAGGCGCGCATATATATTTTCGGTGATGTAATTGCTGTTAGCCTTCTCGGCTTTTACAGCTTCATCGGATACTTAATCGGATACTACAGGCGCGCAACTGATGTTACGTAGCTAACGCAAAAAAATCAGTAAAATCGGTTCTTAAAAAAAGAAGTTATGACCGAACATAACTAAAAAAAATATTTTTAGATAAAGAACAACACAGGAATTGTGAACCCCCCCCCCATATTTGAAGTCGCCTAAGACGCTACACAAATCTTCATCTTCATCATGAAAAGTTGACAAATCGCAGGATTATCCCCTAACGTCGTAATGAATTTCCGCGAACTACCGCTTGATTCTATTCTATCTCAGATTTGTATTGATCTCTTGGTCTTATGGTCTCTGTCCACCCTTATATATCTCCCTTTCATGGGAAAAATTGTATGTATGTACAAAAATTAGCAACGCTACGCTACTAGTTACGATGATATTCTTTAGGAGCGCTCTCGCTTTTTTTTTGCAACCCAGCTTTTGAGCTGGGAAGAGAGCGCCACGCCAATGCGGGTTGGCGGATTTCTCACGTTATCGAAATATTTTACATGCAGGTTTCCTCACCATGTTCTCCTTCATCGCTGAGCGAATGGTAATCATCACTCAAAATTCGTACATGACGTGAATAAATCGCAAATATACTTTACAGGGCAGATATTTAAAAAATAAATATGATACACACTTTTTTTTTATTGAATATGTAACAGTTACTACGCATACAACAAATATGGTTTCTAACTGGATCAATCAATAAAAAAAATCTAATTTGTTATACAACAGAGGACATTTTCAGCAACACAAAAAACAGTACAAAATTGCATAATACAAATGACGGTTTGAGAGGACCAGTGGTCAGCTGTAAAGCCGCGGATACTGAGTTCAAATCGCAGCCTGACTCAACATTCGTGCAGTGTTGTGATTGTTAGCGTGTCTCTGACACTTCATCCTAGCCTACCCGTGGTAGACGTGGTGACTAGTGAGTGCTTGTGTTTACGCGTGCGCGTATGACACTATAATATTTACTGCGCAGTTGATAGCTTCCGACAGCATTCGAAAATTGTCGCAATGGCCGAAAAGCAACTAGTAGCGCATACTTTTAAAATTACAGAATACTCATCGTGATTTCTACGAAAACGCTGTGTGGGTCAGTAAATCGCAACGTGAGCGTACGGCGGTGCCGCGTCTGTGCCGAGCTCTCATTGGCTAGAGATAATGAAAGTCCAAGGTTCATGTAAAACGCGGTGGCCAAATTCGGGAAATATATAAGTGGGATATATGCACGAGTTTAAACACTTAGACGGGGCAAATAAAAAGATCTATATCTATATATATACATATATATACTCATATAAGGTATAAGCAGAGGCCACTCACGTAGACCATTTTTCGCCCTCGGAAACGAGACGTGACAGGTGGCGAACCACGTCGCCGCCATTTCGGTACGAGTCAAAATTTTTTTACTCCCCATTGCGTCGCCACGATCAGTATAGTGACAGCATTGCATATGGTGTTATCCTGCACCAATAACATGATAAACTATGATATTAGGATGTCTTATAGATACTGTGAAGCGATTGAAACGTCGTGAAATAGTTTTAAAAATTAAAGCGATTAAAATTCGTCAACTTTACTTTTATTATAATTTGATTAAAAAAAACATTCACGTAAATATAAGAAGTAATTAATTAAAATGTAATTAATTTTTGTCCGACTTCAAAGGAAGTTCTCAATACGTTTGCATATAGGGTATCGTAAGGGTGGTCATATAAATTTGGTCAAGTGCTGATGGTAGGACCCATGAGAAAATTATGAAACTCTTAAATTCGCATAAGCATGTTTGGTGCTGCTTTTTAATCCACCTATTTTTTCAAAAGTCGTGCAAACACGAATGCTTTGCTTTATCTGTTATTGGGGGGCGGTGTATTGCTATACTTTTGTTATAAATACCGTATGTACAGATTATATTTTTGTATCTACTCTGTTGGCTCATTTATAGATTTTTTTTTATTTAATATAAGTGACGGAACGAGCAAAGCGTTCACCTGATAGTAAGTGCAACATCTGCCCATAACAAATGCTATGTCACCCAGAACAGTGTGACACCACAATGCGTCCGTCACCCTGAGATATCAGTTCTTAAGTCTCATATGCCCAGTGATTACGCTAGCTCACAGTACTGTTTGCACACTACTGCTTCACGGCAGAATAACTGGCATTGGGGTGGTACCTACCTAGACGGATACCTGCTTAGGAATCCTACCACCACTAAATAAAAAAAAGATAGATAAATATTAAAAAAAAAATCTTCAATTACATTTAATATTCTTTAAACTTTTACCTAACGAGGTGCCAAGGAGAAGCGCGTCTCCTCCTGCCAAGTTTAGCCCATTATAATTTGTTTATGAAATTGTATTCATCTAAGAAACTTTAATAGAGCGACGAAAAACAGATACCGTGAAGTATGAGTTATTTCCTAAGCTGGTATTTATGAGGTGACTGGTCGCTGCAGACTATCACTGTTTTTGATTACAGCGTTTAGCGACAGAAATATGTTTTACATTTTCTGATCTCGTGTCAGGGTCGCTATAAAAAAAACTAATCACGTCTGAAATTTACTATAAGTTCACTTGAGATAGACTTGATTTTTCGTGATATAGATACAAGATCTAACTACGTAAAATTCTATTACCACAGGGGTCGCACATACACCATGCATCGCTAGCGAGGGGTGAGTACGAGGGGTGGCAGCTAATGTCTACATAAGGAGGGAAAGGGGGTAAATATTTTTTTTCACGTAGCTCTTTTTTTACCATTAAATATTAAAAAAGACTTTCACTTTTCTTAATATTTTTTTCTGTGTAATTTTACGTTACGGTGAGAGGAAAGGTTAGGAATATAGCATAGTGTTACATGGAAAGGTGAGGGTGCTAACGAAAACAGTTTATAAACGATCCCTTATCTGGTTCAATATATAAAAAATCAAGTTTGCAACACAACGGAGGAAATTTTGAGCAAAGTAAACATAATATACATGTAACTTATAAAACTTTTTAAAACCTTTGTAAGTCGTTGCAGCAATGGCATAGACTATCGTCTCAATTTTCAGAGTAAATACAGGACTGGTTTCCAAAAAAAACGATAGAACTGGCCACCTCAGCGCAATATTAAACAACGCGGATATGGATATGTTCCGGTTAGCCTCGTCTCACCTCCGACAGACGAGTCGTATGAAAATCGGTTTTATATTAGTTTTGTTACTTTCTGAACTTTTGCAATATAGTACGCGCATTTCATACACTTGCAACACAGCTTTCATACATCTGTATAGAAGTACTTGTTAGATCCACGATAAAAGGTTGTAGGGATCCGTCTAGTTAGGTACCACCCCAGGGCCAGTTATTCTGCCGTGAAACTGTAGAGTGCAAGCATTACTGTGTTTCGGTTTGGAGGGCACTGTGAGCTAGCGTAATCAATCACAGGGCATTTGAGACTTAAGACTGATGTCTCAGGGTGACGGGCGCAGTGTGGTGTCACACAGAAATATTCTGGGTGACAAAAAAGAAAACATATAATTGTTTTTTGGGTTTAGGTACATTGTAATTGTTTCCGTTTTTTTTTTTGACACTGTGTTTGACGTTCCGTGAGATCTTGTCGCAAAAACATTCCATTGGGCACACGAAGGTGGCGAGTTATGTTATGTATATCACTAAAGCTTATCATTAGCCCACTGCTGAACATAGGCCCCCTCCATAGATTGCCACAAAAGCTTGTAGCTCTCATTTTAGGGGATTTCGCAACCGGGTTGGCAACCGCAGTTTATTTTTTCCGTCGTTTTAGCAAGATTGCCACAAAAGCTTGTAGCTCTCATTTGGGAGAGATTTTGTCATACTCGTAGTTGCCACGTTTGGCAAGCGGGTTGGCAACCGCAGCTGATATTAATTAAGATGTTCCAGGAAAATGCTGCTGCCCATCTTCCCGGTTTTTATTTTGCCTCCGACGACTTTTACGTCACCCACAGGACGAGATGGGATGGTAGATTGTCTTAATCCGCCACCACACGCACTCATTCACCAAACATGCGGGTTCGTAATAAAGCCTGCGCAGTTGATAACTTCCGTTGATAATCTTATGAAGTCGCCGTGTCAAAGTCAGCCATAGGAAATTAACTAAACGCAAATTACGTATATATTATTTCGGTGATGTAATTGCTGTTAGCCTTTTTGGCTTTTACAGCTAAATCGGATAGTTACGACTGTAGTGGTGGCCGCACCATTATATTGGCGAAATCAATGGCGGGCACACGGGGCCTAAGCTGCCATGATGCTCTTAAACCGAATCGTCATTCTTGTTCGTTTTAAAAATTCGATGCACAATACTAGGTTTTCTCGGGTAGTGTGGGTGCGTTCGACGCAAATTAAAAATGGTTTTGAAATGGTTAACAAATGGTTTGTAAGTTGTAACAGGGAATCTTAATACTGCGGTAATAAATATATTTTACTTTAATCTCATTGTAAATAAGTATGTTTTGTATGGAATAAGTATTGTAAATAATAGATATATGTTCATTTTACTTTGTTTCAAAGTTTTTTGGTGCATATTAAGTCAGCCTAGTAGAGACAGCCAGATAGGTAAAACATTTAGAGATTTAAAATATTTATTTTTAAGCTGTCATTTAACGTCTTGACTGTCGGCTTATCATGAAATAAAATGAAAATGACACGTGCACAACACCCATACCCGGAACAACTATCTATAGTAAAGTTTCAGCCTATAAATGTCCCACTACTGAGCACAGGCCTCCTCTCATTTCTGAGAGGGTTTTGGAGCCAGGAAGAATCCGCCGCGCTGCTCCAATGCGGGTTGGCGGACTTCACGTCTTCGAAATATTTTTTATTCCTCAGACATGCAGGTTTCCTCACAATGTTTTCCTTCACCGCCGAGCACGTGGTAAATCAGCACTTAAAATTGCAATTAACAATTTTAGTGGTGCCCGCACCGGGAATCGAACCCAGGTGACTCGCGTACTATGAAATTTAAAGCGAGCGCCTAGCCCCTGAGCTACCACGGCTCTAACTATCTGTAGGCCATGGTGATATTTACACCGTGCGGAAATCGAACCCGCGACCCTATTAAATCATCATCGTTTCAGCCTATCTTAGTCCACTGTTGAACATATGCCTGCCCCTATCGTTTGCCACGGACAGATTGCCACAAAGCACGGTCCTGAACCACTTGCATCCATTGACTTCCCGCAAAAACCCTAAACCCTATTAAATATTTAAATAAAAAAAACCAAAGAACTTCAGCTCGTTGTCATCAAATTAGATACGGGATAACGACATAAATTAACTTTAAGGCATAGATACCGAAAAAGGAAATCTGTTTGAGAATGTAAGAGACCGGTCTGTAGCAAAAATAATAAAAAAAAATTGAATTTTTGATATTTGCAGGAAGATTTTTCAAGGCTTTTTTGTTTTTTTTATATCGCACATTTTATTGTCGTACGGAAACTTGATTCGTACACGGTGCTACAGAAAAATAATCAAATACGTAAAATACGGTGTGGTGGCGGCTCGTTAAAAGAATACTACCACTCCATCTCATCCAATGGATCTCGTAAAAGGCGAGTAAGGAATTAAACTGCACTGTGCACCCAACAGCGCATGGTGGCGATGGGCTCACCACCTATCACACCAAGTGCATTATATTGTTTTGGTGAAACGTGGATTGTGGCAGTCATCTGTTTTTGAAGGTGAGTGCCCAGTTTCTGACTACCCCTTATGGGATACAGTCGTGATCTTATGTATGTATGTAAATAAAGGAGCTCATCATATTCATCATATTAATAATTTTAAGTGTTTGTAAATTTTCTATTTTACTATGCAAAATACTGAAACATAAGGTTTTATTTGCATGCCCACAAATTCTCTTATCGCGTCTGCTGCGTTCATGACTTGGCTATGTTACCTCATATACATATAGGTAGTAATGTCAATATTTTGTGTATTACAAGCAATGGTTGCCGTGTGGTGGCGGCTTAAGAGGATCTACCACCCCATTTCAACCCGTGGGTGTCGTAAAAGTCGACAGGGGGAAAATAAAAACCTGGAGACGGACAGTAGCGTTTTCCTGGAACATCTCAATTGATAAACTGCGGTTGCCAACCTGCCCGCCAAGCGCCACGCTTGCAACTATGGCAAAATCCTCCCAAAATGAGAGCTACGAACTTTTGTTTCAATGTAAAGAGGTGGCGGCCTGTATGTTGGCATGTTCAGCCGGAAATGATGATGATGATTATGAAACTATGGTTTACAGCTTTCGATAGCTCTAATTTTGTACATAGCTCTAAAACATCTTTTTTGTGCTTTAAATATGGTTTGTTTCTTAACGCATTTGCCCCAAAAAATAACGCCATGTCTAATTTGTGACTTCACATCAGCAAAATAGGCACTTAATAGTGATTCAATATTTATCATATTTTATAGTCTATTATGGATACAAGCTGCTTTGCTAAGTTTATTACAAATCGTTTCTGAGTGGTATTTCCATCTCAACTTATTGTCTAAAGTAGTCTAAAATTTTGTAAATATAGTGTCTTTTATCTTATTTCAACCATTTATTATGTTAAGATTTATCGTTTTCGGACACCTCTGGAAGAAACACATTATTTTAGTTTTTTCTTAGTTAACAAGTAGGTTATTTTATTTAGCTCATCTAAGCACATTAGCTTTATCGTTTTAATTTCTTTGTTTCTGTTTCGAATAAATATATTACTAACTTTCGTGTACGACGAAGGTATACAAAGCGACGTTTTCGTGCGGTAGGTCTGTAATGACTCCTGGAAGCAATTAATCTGATTTACGGTTGCACAGTCAATAGCTTTAATATAACACGCACCACGACGCGCGACCGCCGTAGAGAGCGGCGCGCAATAGTCAATAATCACACCGGCGTACACCCGATTCACCCGTGTTCCAGGGCGGATCTCACCGCCCAGAGTTACCGATACACAAGTCGACAGTCCGAATGGATGCCCGCAGCCTCCCTCGGACGGTCATAAGACGACTTAAAATATTTAAGATATTCGAAATCGCGAAAGCACGCAGCGAACGCGACACAGTCCGAATTTCGAGGTTTTTGTAGGAGTTTATTTTTATTTTATGTTTGGGTCAGACCAAACCTCCGAGCACAGCATCCGATGAAGCTGTAAAAGCCGAGAAGGCTATCAGCAATTACATCACCGAATATGTATACATATATATATATATATATATCTCATGCTGCCCAACTCAGAGTTCTGGATGTGATCGATACAACGTTCAGTTCGGTGTCACACATTACCACCATTACACACTACACTGCCATTCAAACCGAAAAACGTTGACTTTTGTACATGTAAATAACTGATGCTGCGGTGGTACGTACCTAGGCAGATTCCCGCATAGGAATCCTACAAGGAGTTACATTCCCTTGTGAACATACAGTGAAGCTATACTCGCATGTTTTGATGAAACATGAATACTATATTGTGATTGATATAATTGCTGCGGCATCATTTATCTTGAGACTTGCCGACTTGAGACACCAAATCTTGGCAGCCTGTTAGGTGTATTAACACATATGTACACGTGGGATAGGCGATTGAATTATCAATATCAATACTTTGTTTTATAAACATACAACAGTATTTTTATATATCTGACATTCTACTTTATAACATTTTCTTTTTCCTCATTCAAATAATAAAACACAAAAAATATGATATAGGTAATTCCGTAAGACTGCTTGGGCGTTATGACCACTTTTTGTTAGGGTTATAAAATCAACACTATGTAAATAGTTCTTTATTCTGTCGTATTATTTAAAAAAATCATTTCCTTATTACAATTTACCTCCTCTGAACGGAGAAGAAATTTTAAAAGAGACATGAAATGAACGAAAGTAACCGCAGGTAAGATCTCATAACTTAAATTTAAATAAAACCTATATTAACAAAACAATATTTAAATTTAAAAAGCATAAAAAAGAGCTTATGTCGAATTAAGCAAAATTCGAAGCGAAAAAAGCTTATGTGAAAAAAGTCAAAAGTGATGAAACGAGCAATACGTTCACCTGATGGTAAGTGCAACGTCTGCAATAAAAATGCTGTGTCACCCAGTCCATTTCTGTGTGACAACAGAAACTACGCCCGTCACTCTCAGACATAAGTACTGAAGGCTCATATGGCCAGTAATCAGGGCTGGGGAAAATCGATGGTTTCATTAACTAAAATACTTTTTTGCTTGTATTTAAAATACGATCTACAAAATATTTTCAAGTCGCGTATTTGAAATATAAAATAGAAAATGTAGTAGTTTAGCCATATTTATTTAAAATAAAAAATACAAATTACGGAATGCATTGAAAACCATTGATTCCAATACATACATACATAGAGTGAAGCCTCTTTGCCAGGTAGGTAGAGACCACATGTTTCCTCTTGCTACTCGTACTATCCTATGGTATCCTAATGGTAAGTGCAACGTCTGCCCATAACAAATGCTGTGTCACACAGCACAATTCTGTGTAATATCACACTGCGCCCGACACCCTGATAAATCAGTTCTTAAGTCTCATATGCCCTATGCCTAGTGATTATACTAGCTTAATTTTTGCGCACTACTGCTTCACGGCAGAATAACTGGCCCCGTGGAGGTACCACGGGGCCAGTTATTCTGCATAGGAAGGATTCCTATACAGGAATCCGGAAAACCAACAATAAAACATGATAACAATTACGAAACTAGCAAAACGTTCACCTGATGGTAAGTTCAACGCCCATGGTAAATGCTGTGTCACCAAAAACATTTCTGTGTGGCACCACACTGCGCTCGTCACCCTGTGACATTCTTAAGTCTCATATGCCCTGTGATTACACTAGATTACAGTGCCCTTCAAACCGAAACACTGTAGTTTGCACACTGCTGCTTCACGGCAGAATAACTGCCCCTGGGGTGCTACCTACCTAGACAGAATACTACATGGAAATCCTACCACCAGTAAACTACGCATCAGCAGCACCTCTGATGTTCATTTCGCCCATAAATCTCATGGTGAACCTACTATAAGGTAAGGTAATATATGTATAATGTAGCATAAAATAATAAGATACAAAAAAAATAAATCAATAATAAAAGGTGACAAATAATGAATTTTACTACGCATACCGCAAGAGCGTACCCTAGGGTTCAATTCCCGGACCATTTCTTTTTCTTACTTATATCAATGACTTACTTTACTAAGTAGGGGATAAACAAGATATAGTATTGTTTGCTGACATATGACATGTCATGTTTTAAAATAAAACGGAATTCACAAACACATAACGCGTACTATTTCAAAAATACTAAATAAACGGTTAATTTTTTTGCGACATAGAATAAATACGCCCCGTGGTCGAAAATTGACCGTTATTAATAATATTTTTTTCTTCATTGAATTTAATATATTTGTAACATTGTAACACAAATATATATAAATTTTAGCTTTCTGCACTACTTCTCCATGTAAACTTAACTATACCAAATCTCAAACTCCTTCGTGCGTTCAATATGCTTAAAAAGGGGTTCAAAGTTTTTTCTTCACTATTAAAATACAGAATATTACAATTCATTCCATGATTTACTGGTAGTAGGATTCCTATGCAGAAGTCCGTCGAGGTAGGTACCACCCCAGGGCCAGTTATTCTACCGTGAAGCAGTAGTGTGCAAACATAACTGTGTTTCGGTTTGTGAGCTAGCGTAATCACATGAGCATATGAGACTTAAGAACCTATGTCTCAGGGTGATGGGTACAGTGTAGTGTCACACAGAAATTTTCTGGGTGGCACAGCATTTGTTATGGGCAGACGTTGCACTTACCATCAGGTGAACGTTTTGCTCGGTTCATCACTTTATCCAATAAAAAAAAATCCTCAGCTGTGACAATACACCACATCATAAAATAAATAAAATAAAATTTTTGGGTCTCTCTGTTTGTTCCGGCTAATCTCCGAAACGGCTAATTAATTAGATTAAAACCCCAAAATCCGATTCAAATAGGAAGAATGTATATCATCGATCGGGGTCGGCTTTTTTACGCGGGTAAAACCGCGGGGCACAGCTATTTGAAGCATAAAGGAGATCAAATATTTTATACGAGTTTTATTTAATAATGAATAAAATTTTTAGACTTTGTAGCATAACCTTTTCATATTACTTACAAAGAGAATGCGGAGGCGAACACAGTACACAAGCCGACGTCTTTACGCCGACGCCTTTTATACAGCTTTTTAAATAACTTTCCTTCATTTAAAAGCGCTTTTATGTTTGCGAACCCAAGTATAAAACCCGCCACAAAGTTTGACCAACATTAAATTAACTTTGAGGATAGCATCTATCAACAACAAGAAAAAAAACCTGCGTAGAATAGTAGGTATAATAATAATGATGTATATTTAAGGAAAGGTCACGCTACCGACGAATTTAACTTATGTTAAGTAACCGACGAAGAAAACTGTCACGAAAGTAGACGAATCGGAAGGTGTGTGTCAGGATCGTAATAAGTGAAAAGAAGTAGTCTCTGCCTGTCCCAATTGGAAAGAGGCGTGACTGTATGTATGTATGTAGAATAAATACATCATAAACGTTTATATACACAAACCACCTACTTAATACTCCAGAAAAAACAGGTAAGGACTGTTTTAATTTCTTTTATTCATAAAACTTTTGGTCGCCCTGTGGTCGATATTCGATCATAATTGATAAATTTAAATAATAATAAACTTAGTTTGAACATTATTAAGGATTGAGTGAATATACGTTGGCAACATTAAAAAATTCAATAGCGACAATCTGTTTTATATGAGACTGTTTGACCACAGACTATTATGTATTTGACATTGGCAGTATGAACGTAAACAAACGACAGACGATATTTGTAACACAAATTGTTCAAGAAAGTATACCTATGCATCCATTCTTCCACGAATCCTCAGCATATTCTTACCCCGCTCTGCCTGCCACCCTAATAACCCCGGTTAGACGTAAACCTACTGCGCGCATCGCGGACGTACGGACGAATACGAAACGTTGAAACCAAAAATTATATATACGTGTTATCCCGGACTCCCGGACCTAAGTATTGATCTTCACCAACGGTGGGAAGTGCGGTCTACTGATTCCTGCACCGGATTGGTAACTTAGTAACTTGCGTATTGCCTAATAAACCCTTTTGCCTAACCTTTCTATACTATACTTCTTCATCATCATCATTTCAGCCTTTTAGTCCACTGCCGAACATTATCTCCTCCCCATAGATTGCTACAAAAGTTTGTAGCTCCCATTTTGGGGGAATTTTGCCATAGTTGCCACGCTTGGCAGGCGGGTTGACAACCGCAGTTTATTTATTCAGATGTTCCAGGAAGATGCTGCTGCCCATCTTCTGGTTTTAATTTACCCTCTGTCGACTTTTACGACACCCACGGGATGAGATGGGGTGGTAGATTCTCTTAAGCCGCCGCTACACGGTATGCGCGTAAACATAAGAAATAATAATTTTAATAACATTCTTATAAAAGTGTAATGCTAAATATTACAGTGCGGTTGGCAACCCTACTATATGCAAAGGTTTCAATAGTAAAATATACATAATGATTCTCTTTGTAAAACATGTATAGACATAATGCTTTTCATCATTTCATATTTGTAGTTCAGTATAGATTTAAGTTCAACATACAAAAACTACGATCTGCGAAATTACTTCAGTAGTTGCTTTAAATAAAATATTTTTCAGCTCGTCGGCTCGGTTGGCGCAGTGGCTAAGCCCTTGGCTTCTGCGCCGCGGGTTCGATTCCCGCACGGGACAAATTTTTGTATGGCCTACATATACTTGTTCCGGGTCTGGGTGTTTGTGCATGTGGAATTTATGTCTGTAAAACGCACCCATGACACAGGAGAAATCCTACGGTGAAGCATCGTTTTTTTTTAAGAAAAAAATAGTACATTGAAAACCCAGCGGCGTCAACATATAAATCTGCCACGTCATCTCATCCTGTGATAGTCTTAAGAGTCGACTAAGGGTAAATCTTACGGCTTCCGACATGTGAAAATGCCAGCCACTACAGCCGTGTCAATTATTTTGCTGTCAAGCGTCACTGTGGGCAAATCTGAAAATTATTCACTCTTATATAAACGTTTTTCAGCATATTTGAATCACGTTTTGTCTGGATCCCAATTAGTTCTTTAGTATATAATATATACACACGTTAAGCTAGCTTATTAACTTTCATCAACGCAATGTTTAGGCTTATACAACTGAATTCTAGAAAAGGGTTGTGATATTTTTGGAACCAGTGCTATGTATAAAAATAAGTTTTATAATAATAATGCAAATTGAATCTTTTTTACATTTTACCATGATAGAGATCCGCGTGAATACGTTCCAGATACGTCACATAAAAGAAATTCTTATTGATGAAATATGAGTTTGTCCGAATATGACGAATAAGATAAAAGCTGTATCTATTTCTAAATGTCTATTTCTTTTTATGCCTCCAAGAAACCTTAAAAAATAAAAACATATAAAATTTGTTATAAAACGTAATGAACTGAAATTAAAATGCAGTAAAAATATTTTATAGAGCTTACACAAAGCTTTAGTGACTTTATTATTCATAATTGGCTATATAAGCAGATTTTCCGTACAAAGTAATTTTTATAAATTTTTATAAAAAAAAAATTATTTAAAAAAAAATTCGGTATGCTGATGTTTTCATTATATTATTTACATGAAAAGACCTATGTTTCATTACGGAAAAAAATGGACGGAGTATGACCACAACACTTTCCCAAAAATTAATAAATGTAATTGTCACGAAAACGTTTCGTTAACTGGTTATATGTATTAGATTATTTAAAGGTAATAGTCATTTAAATGAAACTATTTTTACGGATTTTATCGAGTTTAATTTTTACTATTTATATAACCGGACGTGACCAATGCTGTAAAGCACTCGAAACGTTTCATTTAAATGTGTAGTGTTCGCGTAAATATAAGAAATCATTATGTGAACCAGTACGGACTTGAAATCGCAAATAAAATACGCCGGTTAGAAGATCTCAAGACCAAGCGCGAGTCCAACCGTGACCATGGGTGCTGTAAAGCACTCGAAACGTCGGGTAAAATAAAAAGGAAAAATTAAACGCGATAAAAACCGTAAAATTAGTTTCATTTAAATGTGCAATGTTCGCGTAAATTTAAGAAATCATTAGGTAATAGTTAGGCTATGTACGTTACGTTAGCTTTGACAAGTATACTTTGAGAAAGTCGGTAACATTTGGCACACGACCCTACCTCGTTATTTATATCTATACTAATTATAAAGCTGAAAAGTTTGTTTGTTTGAACGCGCTAATCTCTGGAACTGGCAGTCGGATTTGAAAAATTATTTTGTATTTGATAGCCAAATTCTTGAGAAGGATCATAGGTTATTTAACATCACGTTACGATGCGACACTTGAGGGCGATTGCTTTGAAATTAAAGAGGAGGGGGGGGGGGGGGGGTGTAAAACCATGGGGCACAGCTAGTTTTAATATGAAATATTTTGCCCCGAAAGGTTTCCTACGAATCTAAGAAACTAGCTTGCCGGTTCGTGCTATCTAGGAAAAACTGAACGGTTGTTCTTAATATTTGTTACAGCAATAATAAGGTAAATTAAAGTTTATTTTACAATGTTGCCAAAGCAGAGTTAACTTAAGCAAATGTGACTTTAGTGATGATGTTCATAGTAAGTCTACTTTGTTTTCTTATCTGTATCTCCCCCCCCCCCCCCCAAACTATAAGAAATTCCTATTATTAGATCCGAAAGAAAAATATTTGCCAGCAAATAAGAAATTAAATTTACATTATCGTTAAAGGTGAACAAAACATTATGTTGAATGTTTTGATTTCCTCATTCTTGCCGAGAGGCGACGTTATAGTTTCTGTGACCTCCATTCATTTCGTGGATAAGGGAAAAGCTACAAAAATATCTAGGTCTCCAGTTGATAGTGGAATACCCATCACAATTCCTATCTTAAACCCATATTATCCAGCCTGTGACTGACAGCGGCTTCAGTGTTCGTTACCGCGATCGCCAATTCGTCAACCATGCGTGGGGATTCCGTTACTGGTGGCCTACCATTACACTAGCACAAAGTGCCTTTCAGACCGAAACATGTTTGCGCAATGCTGGGGTGGTACCAATCTAGACGGATTCCTGCATATAAATCCTACCACCAGTAAGGAATCCTACAACCAGTAAGAATCCTACCACCAGTGTGCCGAACACAATAATAAATACGAAGAAGTGCCTAGAAGTGGATCGTGAAGGCTCCGGCTACAATTATTGATTAAAAAAAACTGCTTACTTACTTTAATGCCTTTACTAAAGTCGGATCACCAAGAACTAACCCTTAGTTTCCTGACAGTCAGAACGTAGATGTTTTCAAAGCTTTACGTTTGCATGTTAAAAATGGTACGTACCTGCAACAAAAAAAGCTAATTTAAATAAATTTACTACAAAAAGGACAATGTAAATTTTCGGCTTGGCGGGAACAGAATTCTTGGAAAAAAAAAACAATTTTACCAAAAATTATCCTCAATTCAAACATGAATGTTTGTGATTTTCGGTTGTATCAATTTACACTGATAAAAACTGCAATTAAAAAGTATTTATTATTATTAATATTTTTTTCCGGGCAGCATTTTGAGGTCACCACTGTAAAAGTAAAGTAAAGTTTCAGCCTATAAATGTCCCACTGCTGAGCACAGGCCTCCTCTCATTTCTGAGAGGGTTTAGGAGCTAGGAAGAATCCGCCACGCTGCTCCAATGCGGGTTGGCGGACTTCACATGTCTTCGAAATATTTCTATTCCTCGGACATGCAGGTTCCCTCACGATGTTTTCCTTCACCGGTAAGCACGTGGTAAATCAGCACTTAAAATTGTAGAACAATTTTAGAGGTGCTGGCACCGGGGATCGAACCCAGTTTACTCGCTTAATATGAAATTAAAAGCGAGCACCAGGCCCCTGAGCTACCACGGCTTATCACCACGTCCGTCACCACTGTAAAAAAGCCAATTACTTATACTACTAATAAAAATCGTTTTAAAAATTGTATTTGTTACGATGGATTAAAACAAAAAACCATTTTATGTTGTTATTCAATGAAGGCGCGTAATATCACGGAATCACGGGGTAGGTACTGTATTATTTTAAATATAAAAAAGTAAAGTAAAGTTTCAGCCTATAAATGTCCCACTGCTGAGCACGGGCCTCCTCTCATTTCTGAGAGGGTTTTTGGAGCTAGGAAGAATCCGCCACGCTGCTCCAATGCGGGTTGGCAATTTCACATGTCTTCGAAATATTTTTTATTTCAAAGACATGCAGGTTTCCACACGATGTTTTCCTTCACCGCCGAGCTCGTGGTAAATCAGCACTTAAAATTGCAATTAACAATTTTAGTGGTGCCGGCACCGGGAATCGAACCCAGGTCACTCGCGTACTATGAAATTTAAAGCGAGCGCCTGGCCCCTGAGTTACCACGGTTATTTTAAATATAAAAGTAAGGAATTAATGTTAACTAATTGCATCAACTTCGATAATCCATGTACATAAGTAACAAATTACTGTGTCACGCGAAACATTTCTGTGTGGCACCACACCGTCCGTCACCCTGAGACGTTCTTAAGTCTGAGTTCAGGTACTCTGACCACTAGGCCACGCGGTCGCCAATGTATTGTGTATGATGTAGTATGAGGGAAAAGAAACAATCGAGTCGCTATTTCAGTCCTTACTAGATTAACTTAAAAATAAACACATAATGTTCAATCGATGTCCGGTGATAGTCTAATGTTTTCAGTTAAATATAGCTATAATTTGTACGATATACATTTCCGCTTTGTGTTGAAGATAAAGACAGTCGCAACATAAAAACAGTGCAAATTAAACCTCACACACTTCGCACGTCTTTAAATTACTAAAATACTACAATTTTTTTTTATTGGATAAAGTGACGAAACGAATAATCGCCTACCTAGACGGTTTCCAGCATAAAAATTAATTCAATCTTACGTCCACAGACACATATTTTTACAACAAAGTAATATATTCTTATTCTATATTCAAAAGAAGAAAAGAAAAACATATCCGCTGATAGTCATTCGGAATATATTGATGCAATTTTTCGTTTCAGAACAGCAATGCTACAAATAAAAATGTCTAAATCTACGTCAAAACCTTCACCTGATGGTAAGTGCAACGTCTGTCCATAACAAAAGCTGTGTCATCCAGAAAATTTCTTGCACACTACTGATTCTCGATAGAATTACTGGCTCTGGGCTGGAACCTACCTAGACGGATTCCTGCATAGAAATCCTACCACCAGTTAACATATACTGTTTGTATAAAAACAATATGTTAAATCTATCTCATACATTGTTTTTTCTTGGGTCAATCATAGTTTTTTTTAATTAGTGTTAGTAGTAATATCATTATAAGAACTATGGTCATAAACCAGTAACAGAACAGCAATGCTACAAAAAAAAGATGTCTAAATCTACGTCTTTTAAGAATTTATTAAAATTTCGGCTTGCCCTACACAAAAATCTTGTTGTGTCTGTAAGTTTTGAATGGTGGTAGGATTCCTATGCAGGAATCCGTCTAGGTAGGTACCACCCCAGGGCCAGTTATTCTGCCGTGAAGCAGTAGTGTGCAAACATTACTGTGTTTCGGTTTGAAGAGCACTGTGAGCTAGCGTAATCACTGGGCATATGAGACTTAAGAACCTGTCTCAAGGTGATGGGCACAGTGTGGTGTCACACAGAGGTTTTCTGCGTGACACGGCATTTGTTGTGGGCGGACGTTGCACTTACCATCAGGTGAACGTTTTGCTCGTTTCATCACTTTATGCAATAAAAAAAAAATAGAAGACTTAATGGAGACAAGTGTGCCGTAATATTTTGTAACTAGCTCTGCTCGCGGTTTCACCCGCATTATTTTTTGCACGGAACCCTAATTATTTTGCCAAAATTAAATAGCCTAAGTTACCCGCTATAACATCAGCTATCTGTCAGTGAAAGTCCCGTCAAAATAGGACCAGTCGTTTCGGAGATTAGCCGGAACAAACAGACAGACAGACAAACATTTTAAAAATTGTTTTTTTCTTTATACTTTCATAAGCATTGGTTAAAAAGCTGTAATTTTGTTATTACAAACAGACGCTTGAATTTTAATTTATTTGTATAGAAGAACATTTCAGAATAGTATTATTTAAACCACGTGCAGATTTGTCCTGAATCGTGGATGCGTTTTACAGTTATACAAGTACATTTTGGATGCACAAAAACTCACACCCGGAAACACTAGTAGAACACTTTAATCCATACAAATATTTGTCCAGTGCAGGAGTCGAACGCGCTACCCATGATGACGAAGCATAATTAGAAAAATAAAGTTTTCCGAAGAAAACTTTATTAAATATTAAAAAAGCCAAGTATTGTTATCGATATTGGATTTCTATGCACGTACGTTGACTCCGTCCTTTGGACCAAAGCCAATTTACCGTCCTTATGTTAAGATCTGGAATTTTTAATACACTTTAATAAGTATAATACTCTCAAATGCCCAGTGATTACGCTAGCTCACAGTGCCCTTCAAACCGAAACACAGTAATGCTTGCACACTATTGCTTTACGGCAGAGTAACTAGTCCTGGGATGGTACCTATGTAGACGGATTCCTGCAGGAATCCTACCACGAGTATTAACAACATGCACGGAATACCAATAAAGGCTACTGGTTAAATTAATTATTATAATTGTGATCAATGAAACCATTAGGTAATTTTAAATCGTCTATATAATAATAAATCAGCTTTAAAATTTATTTAATCAAATATTGATTCTATTTTCACGTTCACATGTGCCTCAAACCAAAATTACGGTGTTAATATCATCTACATCTTGTATATAGTTTATTACGTCGTTAACAAATACAATAAAGAAAATCGGCCCTAAAATCAAGCCTTGTGGAACTCTCCTACTACTACCGGCCAAAGAAATATATATGAGTGCATAGCATAGGCAGCAAAAATTGCAGCATATAATTCCAAAAGGGACTTCTTTTAAAGAAATGCACAAGTTCTACATAGTAAGCGTTATAGCTGCCGAAGATGGCGGAATAACTAACTCGCAGTCAAAATCAAAGCCAAAATTTCTTTATTTAATTTAGGCTTGTTTAATAGTCTTTGGGAATGCCATAATCTACACCGGTTCGAAAAATAAGACATTCTCGTAGAAGAACCGGCATGAAACTATGACGTCTTTTTTTCAACGCCATGTAAACATTTTTATAACATCATATATTTGACAGCCACGGGGTTTGCAAGTTCAGATAACGAGTAATTTTCACACAAACTAGAATCAAGAAATCAGTTCAAAATGGACATCAGTTCTTAAGTCTTGTATGCCCAGTAATTACACTAGCAATCAGAGCACTTTACAGCAAAACACAGTAATGTAGCACATTATGGCCTGACCGACAGAATTACTGGCACTGCGGTGGTATAGCAGCCTGTTTTGTCTCACCATCATCATGATTTCAGGCTTTCACTAGTCCACTGCTGAACATAGACCTCCCATATAGATTGTCACAAAAGTTTGTTGCTCTCATTTTGGAAGGTTATGCCATAGTTGCCACGCTAGGCAGCGGCGCAGTTTATTTATTCCGATGTCACAGGAAGATGCTGCTGGCCATCTCCTGGTTTTCAATTTCCCTCTGTCGACTTTTACGACACCCGCGGGATGAGATGGGGTGGTAGATTCTGTTAAGCTGGCACCACACGGCCGTAAACGATATCTTCTAATTATTAATATGTTAAAAGTACATATTCTATTTTTATTAAAGTATCGTTCAGTTTATATTAAATAGTAGCTCAGGGGCTAGGCGATCGCTTAAAATTTCATAGTACGCGAGTGACCTGGGTTCGATTCCCGGTGCCGGCACCACTACAATTGTTAATTGCAATTTTAAGTGCTGATTTACCACGTGCTCGGCGGTGAAGGAAAACATCGTGAGAAAACCTGCACGTCTGAGAAATAAAAAAATATTTCGAAGACATGTGAAGTCCGCCAACCCGCATTGGAGCAGAGTGGCGGATTCTTCGTAGCTCCAAAAAACCCTCTCCGAAATGATAGGAGGCTTGTGATCAGCAATGGGACTTTTATAGGCTGAAACTTTACTTTTTACTTTTTACCTACGACCTACGAGAGCACATTTATAAAAAAAAGAGGAACAAAAGCGACGATAAATTAATTTAAGGAACCAACATTGTAAGCCCCGTTATGGGAACTGAAGGTTGCTAACGTTCTAACATTCATCACAGAGTCAGTGTTATTTATTAAAAATACCTTATGGTTATCCCATCTCGTAAGCAACACAAAGCCCTTTGTTCCTTAGTTCGGTTTTACTACACGCAGAAGCGGTTACATACTCCGATTCCGTGGATTTTTTGAAAAATCTTCGATAGTATGGTTTTATTTTTTACGCTAGAGCGATTTTGCAGACTATTGTCAATTATTATGTAGCGTGCTTTCTTCAATTGGGCATTATTACCAGAATAATATAATCATAATAAGTATGTCGTATTGAATTACGTAACCGATTTTTCTTTTTAAAGTGAAAATTGTATATGGTAAATATTACTTTATTTACTTATTTCTATTTATCTACCTTGTCACAACATCTTTAATAATATGTAGTTAAAATAAGAAACTTCTTATTATTTTTATACTGAGCCTTTTTATTTCTTTTAGATTATTAATTTCGATACGATACTTGACTAATTTGTGTATTATAAAATAAACGCACTCGAAGTTAGCTTTGTATTGACAAATTGGCATTGCATTACATGAGGATCGAGTCAAGTGACGCCATCTGTCGACATATTTCAGCGTTTCATACAACGAGATTACATAAAAAGAATTAACTATGACACTAAATTATTTTGTTGATATTTTTTAATAGAAAAATAATCATAGAAATTTAAATTTAGAAGAATTATTTACGAATTTTGCTTGTAATTTCTAATAGCATATAAAGTAATAAAAAGTACAAGTTCATTCGTTATTAAACGTAATACGTATGTTTCATGGATATTTCTTAAGATAAGATACCACTGTGTTTACGCGTGATAAATTTTAGGTGTGAACTTGATGGTGTACGTAAAGATATCGGCTATGACAGAAAACTTATAAAATAATATTAAAAATTTAGGACAATTTTGAAATAGTTGCCCCTGTTACAAGGCCTGATATAACAATTTCTAGGGCTCTTTCACTGTAATGGACGAATTGAAAAACGATACGAGCTTATAATACTAACACCGCTTTAACATTTTGACTAGATCATATTACATACAATGAAATAATATATCTAAGTAATATAAACTTTCATATTAGGTAACGAGTATGGACTGTGACATGAATGAAATACTTCAACGTTTTCATAAGAAAGAGACAAAATTACATCGTAACATTCATGTGACCTTTAACTACATACGTCGGAACTGCCAACTGACGTCCCCACGTCAGTCCGGCATTTTTATGTATATTACATATGTAGATTATGTATATTACAAACGGTAAACAGATAATATTAATATGAAATAATAAATAAGCTGTATATATATATATATATATATATATATATATAACAAAAAAAACACTGTCTTTTAGGGTGCATAAACAAAGAAATTAGAATAAACAGCTTTCACCAACACTTAATGTTAACATATCATTCGGAAATATGAAATCAATTTAAACTAAATATAGTTGGATTATTCGATATCCTAGTCATGCTGTTCGAGTTGAGTCACAGCATAACACTTTGCAGTTTACACTCGTGAATATACTACAACAATAATAATAAGAGAATAGATTTTAGGAACATAAATTGCAATTGTAAATGATAAATAAATAACTATTATACATAAAATAAATTTAGATAAATAAATAACTGTAACTATTATTATTTTAAACAGAGATAGAATTTCTCTAAAGCTGTCCAAATTTAACACTTTCACTTATAAGTATATATGTTTTTTTTCATAAATTGTTAAAAGCAAAAAGCTTATAACCGACGACGCCAAGTTCAGGCACAAGGAAAAGGAGTTGAAGAAGTATTCAAGGGTCTTATGATTTTAAAATTCATCTCTCTATTTGTGTCATAAACAGAAGCGAAAACTGCTCATGTCCAAAATGATAAATAGAAAAGACGTAGTAACCTTCTTAACCACATCAATGACATATTTAAATTAATGCGCAGTTATGAAACGTTTTGACACAAAAATATTAAAATGTTCAGTGTTATTAAGCCAATAACATAGCGATTCTCTTGTATTCTTTTCTCTCATCTCTTTGTATGAATACGGTAGCAAGAAGCGCGACTTTACACGTGTACAACGTGACTCATATAAGTAGATTGTTCACTCGGCCAGCCTTTCATATGCGCTAAAAATAGAAACAGCCTTTATGCAACGGTGCATGGCTCACGTCGTAGTATCAGAGGGAGCAGTAATTGAATGAGTATTTTAGAATATTTATTGCCCATTTACAGAATGAATTATGATTAAAAGACGTGTAATATTTTAGATTTATTTATTTTGTCTTGACTCAAATTCAAATTATAACTCTGAATACAGCTACTATTTTGAAACATTCAATTTTGTTTTCAACTTTAGTGTGTTTTATATTACGCGAAGTACTTACTAATATTAAGTAGAAAGAAATACATCGTTCTCTAGGTAAGTAGGAAAGATCAGGACTAAGCAACAGGTAGAAAGCGTATGGACTAGTAGGTAGGTACCCACCCTACTTAATCTAAGAATTTCGAGAGAAACTACAACGACATGAAGCAACTGACTTAAGCCAAATGTTTTAATTGCAATATTTTTACGATTGTGAAGGCACTTAAATTTTCTTAATTAGAATATTTTTTATAAGTACTTATTTAATTATTATTTTAATTTACTCTTTATTAATTTTAAATTTTTTAAAATTGGGTGCTATATATTTTTAAATTAGATAATTATGAAAAGGCATTAACCAAATATAAGTATTAAAAAGTTTAAACACTGAACGCGTTCACAGCCCGCGTTGTTATAATATATAAAACAAAATGGCGGATTCGGGTGGCCGTGCCGCCCAACGCGCGCGCCGTTTATCGGCTGCCATCGACGCGGCTTGGCAACGCCGGCCGCATTCCTGTCTGCGCGGCAACGTCGCCTTGCTGTTCGCCACCTTTGTGCGTGACTCGCGCGATGATAAAGCGTTGTGGATGTGAAAATGTCCGGTTTTCGAACCACGTTCGAATGCGGCGTGAAAATCGATTGATCTACACTATCGGTAAATCAAGTTAGATACTGTTATGTACTTGTCTTACTGTGGATCTCATGCATTTGTATAGTGGGTTTAATACTTTGTTATACCATCTTTAAGATATGTACCATACATATATTATTATATAAGGACTAAAGTCCACTATATGAAGCGACGACCTGCACGGTTTTGCGGGAGGTCAATGGATGCAGCTCAAGACCGTGATTTGTGCAATCTATGGGGGAGGCCCGTGTTCAACAGTGGATTTAGATAGTCTGAAATGAAGATAATGTTAAGAATAATGCATAAGAATTAGATCAAATTCTTTGAACTAAATGTTAAGGAGGTATAGTTTTGTCTCTTTTCAGATCGTGTTATTAAAATATCGTGTAGTTATTGAAGTACGTGGTAAATAAAATCACAAAAATCGTTAATATTTCTCATTTTCGTATTTATCTGCCCTTTCCAATCCACTGCTGAACATATGCCCGTATTACGCACCCCTGTACTCGCTAATTTATGTGGCTTCGTCACTGCCACTTGAACTTGCAAACCTTTGACGGTGTGTTGGTTTTATTAATTCTCCGTAAGATCTTTTACTTCAGCCAGATTCCGATCTTAGATCGCTCCTTAACTTAAGAGCAATTCAAAAACGTCACGATATCTTTCAATACTTTTTTAGACTACTGGCATTGCTTTAGCCTAATATATGATAGTCAGTTCGTTTGTATAAACAGTCTTTATTATAAATTATTATGTAAAAGTTCTTATTAATATGTTTTGTCTTTAAAATTCTAAAGATCTTAGGTATTTAATTAACTGTAATAAAAAAGTATAAGTATCTGATGGTAAGTGATCACTGAGGCTTTGAAACATTCAAGCTCGGTAAAGAATGAAAAAATAGGTTTGTTCCATATTCCTAACTACTGAGATTATATCCCGCCGTGTGGTGGTGGCGTAAGAACATCTGCCACCCTTCTCATCCTGTGGGTGTTGTAACAGTCGAGTAAGGGAAATGCCTTAATAATCTTATGGCTTCAGATAGGTGGGGTATAAAGCATCTCGAATAATGTCTGACATAAAAAAACACAGACCGATGACAGACAGCAGCTTCTTTGGTGCGAGGCGTCTGGTACTGCGCCGCTGGTACTGTCTACTGGTACTGTCCGCCTGCCTAGCATGGTGATTATGGACAATTGTCTTTTCTTGGGAGAGGCCTATATTCACCAGTGAATTATTAACAAGCTGATGAAAAAGAAGAAGATTCTAGTTGGCCGTCAAGCAGTAGTTTGCAAACATCACTGTATTTCGGTTTGAAGGGCACTCAGGGCTAGTGTATATGTATATGCATATACCACCCCAGTGCCAGTTATTCTGCCGTGAAGCAGTAATGTGCAAACATTACTGTGTTTCTGTTTGTAGGGCGCTGGGAGCTAGCGTAGTCGCTGGGCATATGTGTCTTAGGAACTGATGTCTCGGGGTGGCGGGCGCATTGTGGTGTCACACTGTTTTGGGTGACACAGCATTTGTTGTGGGCGGACGTTGCACTTGCCATCAGGTGAACGTTTTGCGGGTGAACATCTGTGGGGCGTAATGTGCCACACAGATGTTCTGGGATACAACATTCGTTAAAGGCAGACGTTGCATTTACCACTTATAAAAATACTATCAGAGGCTTTGCAACATAGTACTCGTTATGGACCTAGTGAAGCAATCTCCGCTCTAAATACTTCAATAGAATACAGGCGAGAGTAAAAAAAAGTTGTGGATTCAACAGGGATTTTGTTATACTTACTTTACATAAAATACCACCGCGCGTTGACGACCGCGTGGCCTAGTGGTCAGAGTACCTGACATCTACGCCGCGGGTCCTGGGTTCGAATCCCAGCCGCAGCCAACATTTGTGCTAAAACCAGATTGTTGGTTTTCGGGTCTGGTTGTGTTGTGATTGTCCCCGTGTTTCTGACACTGCAGCCTAGCCTACCTCCGATCTTATCGCTTCAGCGTTACATCGTGCGCGGGTAGGTTGGGACGAGTGAGTGCCTCTGTGTTTGCGCGTACACTTGTGGCACTATAATATCTCCTGCGCAGTTGATGGCTCTCGACAGTATTCGGAAGTTGTCGCCGTGGTCGAAATCAGCTAGGAGAACATCATCACATAAAACACTACCTCTGTGTCTTTCTCATCGTCACCTTCCATTATCAGATAAAATGCCAATGCGATAAGATCTAAGGCGGTATCGGGGTAGTGTAAGGGGCAATAACAGAACATCTAGATTCGAAAAGTAAGGATTAATATGTACAACAAATAGCAGTTTCGGCTGGGATTGCACCTAGGATCCATGCAGGTGCATTAACAACTGACCAAGACTAAGCGATCCTGAAGTCACATTGATAGCCAACATTTCATTTGATTATGCAAAACCAATTTTAGTTCTTCCACCCTACATTTGCTTAAATTATGGAATGGAAAACGGACATAGCAGACGTAATAAAAGCTTAAGGAATAATTGGTTATCGTTGACAATAGACTCGCGAATCACTACCACTAGGCATACACTTGGTTACATCTTTTAAAGCCTTTTCCTTGCATGATCCACTCCAAAAAGGAATTTTATGCCCATTCTCTTATGAAAAACCTGTCCGGTCCGTGAATTAAGCTAATTTTCAGAAGCTCAGAATTTATAAAAAAAGGGAAAATGGAATCAGTGTTTAAAGTAATATTACTGACTTCAACACAAACGAGTTTCAAAGTAAAGTTACATTTCATAGTACGCGAGTGACAAGTTTGATCCTCGATGTCAGCACCTCTGGAATTATTCTGCAATTTTGAGTGCTGAATTACCACGTGTCCAACGGTGAAGTAAGACATCGTAAGTAAATCTGCATATCTTGCATATCTACGTGGTTTCCCACTCTACGTACCCGTTTCCCGTAAGGGCGAAAAATAAGTTACAGATGTGGTCGCTGCTTTAACGTAATGGGAAAGAGGCATGACTGTATGTATGTAATTTTTTAAAGGCCTTAAAACTAAATTTAGAAAAAAAATGTATTGAGCACCGCACACACACAATAAAACCTGTGTATGCAGTAATTAATAGAAAACTAACATAAGACAGTCGTAAGCTTTTTGCCTGTGACAAAGTGCGAGACTAAGATATAAAATAAGTAGCAAGACGTTATAGTTTACAAGAAGTTTCACAGTAAAATAATAGTTCACTTATACTCGCATAGGATTTCTATGCAGGAATCCGTCTAGGTAGGTACCACCCCAGGGCCAGTTATTCAGCCGTGAAGCAGTAGTGTGCAAACAATTACTGTGTTTCGGTTTGAAGGTCACTGTGAGATAGCGTAATCACGTGGGCATATGAGAATTAAGAACTTATGTCTCAGGGTGATGGACACATTGTGGTCTCACACAGAAATTTTCTGGGTGACACAGCGTTTGTTATGGGCAGACGTTGCACTTGCCTTCAGGTGAACGTATTGCTCGTTTCATCACTTTATCCAATTAAAAAAGACAATTCGAATACCTCGATTTCGGCCTTGAATTGGACTTTTCCAATCATATTACACTTTTACGAGCAGCTGCGGCTTAATAAACGATTAGTATTAACTATTAAGAGTCGAAATATATACATCAATAACAAAATTCATTAACCATCACAACTGACTTAGAATTGTTAAAAAAAAAACTCCAATAAGTATTATACAAATGTCCTCGTTTTTGCCGTGTGGTGATGGCACTAGAAAATTCATAGCACACCTAGTTCGACGTGTGACTTAAAATTCGAATAAGGGAAGTGTTGTGACCTTCGAGCAAAATAACTGACTTCATTAATGTAATATTGCCAATCCGTTTTCCAAGTGTGTTGATTACGGAAAATAACTCTCAACTTGGGGAAGACCTATGGACTGTTAATGGGCAGACGTTGATATGAAATGATATGATATGAAATAAAAATTTATATTTTGAAAACATAGTAAATATAAATTTCCTTTGTTAAACGTAGTTTTTTACAATCTACCACCGTTTCGTAATGAGGTAACACTAACTGTAATTATTTTAATATTAGTCGAAAAACATTATAAGTAGATCAATTTAAAAAGAAAGTTTCATAGACAACCGAAGAATGCTCCATCGCAAAATTTGAAACTAGACAGATGCAATAATACATATAAAGTGTATTACAAACACAAGCCTCCAGCCTCCACAAGCTGTTAATTTTATTTTCTATATTCTCATCAAAAGAATATTAAAAATTGTCAATGTGTATAATAAATTTAGAAATAAATTAACTTTAATTACACATTAGAGATTAATATTGATAGAGATGCAATCCTTTGCCACGAAGTCGCAATATTTCGTGAGATTTGATGAGAGAGGGAAATTGGAAACTCAACGAGACTTTCCTTTGCAGTCCTCAGGAGTGAGACTGACAGCAAGTTCATCTTGATTCTTCATGGAGGTTGAATGAAAGTACACCAACGAGGGCTTAGTGGGCCTGCATGTTCCTTTTTCGCAGATAATGGTGCCAAGGAAAAGGGTATGCAGGAATCCCTCTAGGTAGGTACCATCACAAGGCCAGATATTCTGCCGTTGAGCAGTAGTGTACAAACATTACTGTGTCTCGATTTGAAGGGCACTGAGAGCTAGTGTAATCAATGGGCAATATGAGTATTAATGTCTCAGGATGAGTGGCGCAGAGTAGTCGTCGTTTCAGCCTATCAATAGTCCACTGCTGAACATAGGCCTCCCCCATTGATTGCCACGCTTGGCAGACGGATTGGCAACCGCAGTTTATTTATTCAGATGTACCAGTAAGATGCTGCTGCTCCATCTCCAGGTTTTCATTTTCCTTCTGTCGACTTTTACGACACCCACGGGATGAGATGGGATGATAGATTCTCTTAATGCAGAGCAGTGCCATAGAGAAATTTTCTGGGTGGCACAACATTTGTTATGGACGGACGTTGCACTTACCATCAGGTGAACGTTATGCCCGTCTCGTCACTTTCTTAACATAAAAAAGCTACCCCCTGCCAGATAAGGATGTCTGATGTAGACAGGACGTCTTCTTCTACCAGTACGATTTAGATCTTATACATATAGTTAGCATCGATGCATATGAAACTACATTAGCGTGTTGGAGGACGTATGAGCTTTTTCTGGATCTACACCTTAATCTCGAGCTACACCTTATTACCCTTACAAAATTTCAAAGGGTAAATAAATTCAATAAAGACCCGACATCAATGGCGTCTGTGTAATATATTTTATTTCATGAATTTTTAATTAGGCAGGACAACACTAGTATAGAGAATAACGTTGACATTTTTATTATCGCATAATAATTTCTGTATATTCATTTTTTTCTATTTTTGTATAGGTTTCAGAATTTGTGGCACAAAATGTTCTTTTTTTATTGGAGAAAGTGACGAAACTAGCAAAACGTTCACCTGATGGTAAGTGCATCGTCCGCCCACAACAAATGCCGTGTCACCCAGAATATTTCTGTGTGCGACCACACTGCGCCCGTCACCCTGAGACATCAGTTCTCAAGTCTCAAATGCCCAGTGAATACGCTAGCTCACAGTGCCCTTCAAACCGATACACAGTAATGCTTGCACACTACTGCTTCACGGCAGAATAACTGGCCCTGGGGTGGTACCTACCTAGACGGATTCCTGTATAGGAATCCTACCACCAGTACTAATAGTCACAGATGCTTTTGTATGCTGTTGTAAATGGTTGAAATTGTATATGAATTGAAAAATTTACTATTGCTGTAAGATATTTCGTATACCTTACTAAAAGGTAAAAATAAAGATTATTATTATTATTATTAAAGATTGTTCGTGTCATCCTCGAGTGAACGACGAAATTGTTCGACATTGCGTTTATTAATTACTTACTTTCTAAACAGACTTTCTCTACGATTGTCGCAGACGGAGCTAACAAAGCATTGAGTACTGCATTCAGTAGTGAAATGCCATTAATGCAAATGGTATTAAGGTGGATGAAGTAGGTTTCTATGACATTCATATTAGCAACTACGTACCTTAGACGGAACCCGACCGAAAGTAATATTTGTGAAGCACAAAAATCATATGCGGTTAAAATCGGGCATTGCTAGATCATTATCGGCGTTTTGGTAGACCACTGGAAAACTGTGCACACACACGCACACGCAAGCACATACGCACTCATATACACATATACATAAATTAGTGGTAAAAATGGATGTTTAAGGTTTAAAGTTTCGTTTTAAAATTTTAATAAGGTATAATAAGTAAAATGAATGTTTTTTTTCTATGTCCTCAAAAAGAGCAGAATTTCTTAACACAAGCAATTGCTCAAAAGGATATTTCTAATCACTTATAATTTTGTTTATCCCACTCTTAAGTTGTTGAAATCAACATTTCATTTTGATTTTTATAAGTAATTGTAAACTATATAATATGCTTATAGATCGTCAAAATAATAAATATACATAAGTACGTATAAAATGCGTAATTTTTAAATAATAAATAGTATGAATAGACTATTTCCGTGATGATTCTGTCAATTTATTTAGGCATTTGCAAACATTCATCTTGATCTAATCTAATGATTGTTAGTAGACCCGATTTCGAGAGGGAGTGCCATTCAAATGAAGAACAGGTTAAAGAGACGATAATAACTTGACTAGGGAAGAACAATGACAGGGATACTGAAGTAGAAGGTTATTTGATGAACGAAGGTTTCTGTCGTGATTGGGTCGTCCCGTGGGTGTTGTAAAAGTCGACAGAGGGAAAATTAAAAGCAGAAGATGGGCAGCAGCATCTTCCTGGAACATCATAATGAATAAACTGCGGTTGCCAACCCGCCTGCCAAGCGTGGCAACTATGGCAAAATCCCCCCAAAATGAGAGCTACAAACTTTTGTTGCACTCTATGGGGGAGGCCTATGTTCAGCAGTGGACTAATGGTAGGCTGAAATGGTGGTGGTGGTGGTGGCATGCAAACTATGGCGCCAACGAGCGGGTTCCATTTTAATTCAGTGAAAAATGTACTCGTAGGCATGATTATACTTTCGAAGTTTGAAAAAGAATCAAATGCAAATATTTTGATTATAATCGTTAACAAGATCTGCATTCAGGTGAAACCAGCACACCTTACCATATTCAATCGCGGGGATCGCCTTTAATTTCATAGTAAGCGAGTAACCTGGGTTGGATCCCCGGATGCCAGCACCTCTAAAATTGTTCTACAATTTTAAGTGCTGATTTACCACGCGCTTAGCGGTGAAGGAAAACATCGTGAGGAAACCTGCTATGTCCGAGGAATAGAAATATTTCGATGACATGTGAAGTCCGCCAACCCGCTTTGGAGCAGCGTGGCGGATTCTTCCTAGCTCCAAAAACCCTCTCAGAAATGAGAGGAGGCCTGTGCTCAGCAGTAGGACATTTATAGGCTGAAACTTTTACTTTTTTTCATGCATAGATAGATAGATACTTTATTGCACACCAAATAAATTAATAAAAAAAAGATATACAAGTGGATACTTTAAGTTTACATACATACATACATACATAAGATCACGACTGTATCCCATAAGGGGTAGTCAGAGACTGGGCACTCACTGCAAAAACAGATGACTGCCACAATCCACGTTTCACCAAAACAATATAATGCACTTGGTGTGATAGGTGGTGAGCCCATCGTCGCCATGCGCTGTTGGGTGCACAGTGCAGTTTAATTCCTTACTCGCCTTTTACGAGATCCATTGGATGAGATGGAGTGGTAGTATTATTTTAACGAGCCGCCACCACACGAGAATACTTTAAGTTTAAGGCAGTTCAATGGCCGGTCTTATCGCTAAAAGTAATTTCTTCTAGACATAAGTAAAGTTTCTCCCGTCCAGGAGAAACTTCAGATGTCAGTGTTTTTGGCTCGCATTCGTCGCTTGAGTTTGGCAGCTTAGAGATTCATCGATATGTAACCCAAGATACTTAAACAGTAGGACATTTTTGTAAAATGGTACCATTAAAAACGAGTGTAGGAAAGTTACATTGTCCAATATGATGACCTACTATCACGGCGTGAGAGACCGCGACCGACGGCCGCGTGGCCTAGTGGTCAGAGTACCTGACTTCTTAAGCCGCGGGTCCTGGGTTCGAATCCCAGCCGGAGCCAACATTTGTGCTAAAACATAAATTGTTGGTTTTCGGGTCTGGTTGTGTTGTGATTGTCCCCGTGTTTCTGACACTGCATCCTAGCCGCTCAGCGTTACATGGGGCGCGGGTAGGTTGAGACGAGGAGTGCCTCGGTGTTCGCGCGTACACTTGTGGCACTATAATATCTCCTGCGCAGTTGATGGCCCTCGACAGTAGTCGGCAGGTCGCCGTGGTCGAAATCGGCTAGGAGAACATCATCAGGGCGTATCATCTGAATCAGTTAACCATTAGACCAAACCTATTCCCTATAAATCATGTCTCACGTCTGTTTGTACAACTGCAAGTCATCGTCATACAAACAATACGAACCCCGAAGTCTGGGTGATGAAATTAATAAATACTTAAGACAACAAATAAGATAGATGTCCTCATGGCTGATTTTCAACCTTGGCAACCACTTTCGAATACTATCAGCAGCTATAAACTGCGCGGGAGGTATTATAATGCCACAAGAGTACACGCCTACAGGTGTACTACACTCACTCTTCTTTAACTATCTGCGCCCGATGTAACGCTTATGCGATAAGATCAGAGGTAGTCTAGAATGCACTGTCAGAAACACAGAGACAATCACAATCACTGGACCCGGAAACAAACAATTTGTGGTACTACCTTGTACCTTGAGTAACACGTATGTGGTGCCAGCTCGATGAAAACTCACCAGTGTGGACCGACTGCTGGCATTTCTAGAGATGTCTGCTCCGTCTGACTGTATTCCATTACAAATCAAATTAAATATTTTGCAATGATGATTATTCTATGCATGTAAGCTGTTCACTGCTGCTTGCGAGCATCTTTCAATCTAGGTACAGTAGGCCGTAATTGTCGTTTGACAGGGCGAATAGCGATAGAAGGCGCACACGTTACTTTATGCCACTGTTCTGGGCATTTTAGTTCTTAGCATATTTGATGCCAAATGAAGTAAAATATAGTAGAAAATAATATCTATATCAAGTCAAGTAAATAATGCGGCCAAGAACACTTGACCTAGATGCCTTGTCCGCCAAATACGATAGAGTACCGAGTTAGCGACCCCGGCATCACGAGCTAATGCTGTCTCCTCCTGTTCCTTCCAAGATAGTAGTATCCTACAGCTTATAGTTTTGGTTCCCAGCTTCCCATTTACTACCCCAAGTCCATTTCCTACCGAATCCTTTTCCCTTCCCCTACTTCAAGCCAGTGGATGCAGTGCCGATAGCTAGCCACTTGTGGATACGCAATGTGGAGCATAAATTTCAACTCGTACCAAAATGGCGGCTGCGTGGTCGGCCACGCATATGGGAAAATAGCTTGTATGTATGTACGTAAATGTTAAAAGTCTATGAGACAATTATTGGGAGCGGAACGGTAAACATTAACTATTGAATCACCTACGATCGTTAGTATAATAAACGCAAATAAAACTAAGGTCGTATTGATTGAACACCAAAACGGGTGCGATGACATCATATAGCCGTGAGGAAAGAATTACAAGAATTTTGTAACAACACCTTTAGAACTACTACATAGATACATTCAAATATCAACCTATGTACGTCCCATAGCCGCAATAGGGAAGGCAGGGATCGGGATCTCGTTTTTTTTAAGTAACACTTCCTTAGGTGCGTCGTGGGTTAAGTTATTATACGTATATATATATAGATGTATGGATACGTATATATATATATATATATATATATATATATGTATGTATATGTATGTTGACCATCAAAGAGAATTAAGTGTTCATATTTCTTATACCAAGTTCACACGTAGGAGAACAGAAGTATTAGTTTTTTGGTAAGAGTAACTGTAAATATATACTCATCTCTATTATAAAGCTGAAGACTTCGGTTGAACGCGCTAATCTCAGGAACTACTGGTTGGAATTGAAAAATTATTTTAGTATTGGATAGCCCATTTATCGAGGAAGGCTATAATCTATATAACATCACGCTACGATCCTTAGAGCAATTTATTTTAATTAAACGGCGCGTGAAACCTCGGTGCACAGCTAGTGTAGGATAAAACCAAAATGTATGGTTTTAATCGCGTTTTATTTTCACTCAATGAATAGTGACTTTCAATAAGTATTCTGTAAATAATCTACATCGAATAAAAATAATTCTATTCTATTCCAATAGTATTCGCGAAATTATAACATATCGTAATGTGTGAAGTATTTAAGATATTTTTTGTAAGAATTATTCTAGTCTTTTTATGTTACCGGTACCGGTACAACCGGCCCATTTTGGTAAAGTTCTGTTCTTAGTGTGGCGGCAGCTTAAAGCCGTAGCAAAAAGTTTTGTAGGCAGAACCCTCACCAATAAACGGGCTATCTAATGCAAAAACAATATTCAATTCGGATTAGTATTTCCTGAGATTAGCGCGTTCAAACATATAAACTCTTCGACTTTATAATAGACTAGCCGTGCCCTGTGTGTGTGTGCTGTGTGCTCTATGGGTCGTAGCGTGATGTTATATAGCCTATAGCCTTCCTCAATAAATGAGCTATCCAATACTAAAATATTTTTTCAATTAGAACCAGTAGTTCCTGAGATTAGCGCGTTTAACTAAACAAACTCTTCAGCTTTATAATATTAGTATAGTTAGACGTAAAAAAAAGAACTATGAATTTTCTTAATACTAAACCTACCGATATGTTATATGTATGTTTTTTACCAATAGATAACGGCAGAGTACATGTGATTATCAGAAAGAACGAAAGAAGAATAGAGATAGATATTGAAAAATTATGTACCTGTATATTATAGAAAAAGTCGTGCAGTAATTTCAAGAAAAATTGAAACCTGGAATTCAACAATTTTGATTAAAGTCTCAAAAGCGGTCATTTGACCGCTCTGATTTAGTGTTAACTACATATTCAGACTATTAAGACAAATATTGAAACTGCCGTGAACTAAAACAGCAATGACCACAATGCAAATTAAAGCCGCGCGTTACCCTTCAATCCGTATATCCGCTAATTTCTATAATTTTTCAGATTTTACTGGTGGTAGTATTCCTATACAGAAATCCGTCTAGGTAGGTACCACCCCAGGGCCAGTTATTCTGCCGTCAAGGAGTAGTATGCAAGCATTACTGTGTTTCGGTTTGAAGGGCACTGTGAGCTAGCGTAATCACTGGGCTTAAGAACTGATGTCTCAGGGTGACGGGCGCAGTGTGGTGTCACAGCATTTGTTGTGGGCGGACGTTGCACTTACCATCAGGTGAACGTCTTGCTCGTTTCGTCACTTTCTACAATAAAAAAAGTAACCTTCAATTTTTACGAAATAGAGATAAGCTACACTAGCTTGTGTTACTAAAGCCGTGTGGTGGCGGCTTAAGAGAATCTACCACCCCATCTCATCCCGTGGGTGTCGTAAAAGTCGTCAGATCGAAAATAAAACCAGGAGATGGGCAACAGCACCTGCCTGTAACATGTAAATAAATAAACTGCGGTTTCCCACTCGCCTAACAAGCGTGGCAGCTACAACAAATCCCTATAATCAGAACTAAAACTGATTTTGAAGTCACAAACAGAAACTTTAATATTTTTACTGACGAGACTTGAATTCTACTAAAATTTTATGAATACAGGTAGCTTACGAGCTTATGACTGTGCTTTTTGTCAATCTATGGGGGAAGCCTGTGTTCAATAGTGGACTTGCGCTGGGCTGTAATGATAATAACTGACGACGGTAGGTTGCCACTATTTTTGCGATCATTAAAATTGGTTTCTAATGCCGTAAGTTTTTTAAACGTTACTTGTGGTAGGATTCTATACAGGAATCCGACCAGGTATCACAACAGTATCAGTTACTCTGCCGTCTGCCGTGATTCGGTTCGTAGGTCACTGTTAGCTAGTGTAATCACTGGGCATATGAGATTAAGAACTGATGCTTCAGGGACGAGTACAGTGTGGTGCCACACAGAAATGTTCTGGGTGTCAAAGTATTTTTTATAGACGACTTGCTAGTTTCGTCAAATTCTAAGAAGGTTAGAACATGCCGTTCTTCTAAGAGACTGTCTACGCAGTGAAGGATTACTCACGTGATGTTATTCAATCCAAAATATAATTTGACACCGAAATCCTAATCTAAAATAATGCAGCGCTGCCACAACAACGGAACGTATTACAATAATAAACATTATCTTATCGCTATGTCAATATTATCTAGTTGAGAACATAGTTAATTACTTAGTTGTTATATTTCGTTTCATAATTACTTTATTATCAATGTAAACAATTCGATCACGGTGGAATGTACAATTAATTTTTAGTCATGTCTTAAATAATCGGTTAAAAATTTGTAGGCCCATAGGTATCCGGCAGAGTAGAACAGCACCTTCCTCTTTCCTACCGAGGTGTCGTAAGATGCCACTAAGTACACACATAATATGCAATGCTGTCACTATACTGCTCATGGGAACGCAATGGGGAGAATTTTTTGACTCGTACCAAAATAGCGGCAAATTGAGACGCCACCCAGTCACGTCCTGTTGCCCGCGAGGGCAAAAAGTTGGCTGCGTGAGTAGCCTCTGCCTTACTTTTATAAGGGAAAAAGGCGTGACTGTATCTATGTATGTAAAATTCGTAACTGTAAATTCAAGCACCAACTTAGTACTCACACTTGACATGATGATGATGTCCTCCTGGCCAATTTTCGATCACGGTGACAACTACCGAATTCTGTCGGAAGCTATTAACTGCGCAGGAGATATTATAGTGCCACACGTGTAAGCGCAAACACAGGAGCACTCACTCGTCCCAACCTATGCGATAACATCGGAGGTAGGCTAGAATGCTGAGTCAGAGACTCAAGGACAAACAAACACAACCAGACCCAAAAACCAAAATGTTGGCGTAGGCCTAACGGCGTTAATAAAAATTCCTAATGGTAATTAAAATTATTATACTACTTATTATATATACCACCATGTAGCGTCATCCTATTCAAGGTTTAACTATTGTACGTACTTAATTACTTTCCAAGAATGCGTGTAAAAAAGAAAAGTAAAGTTTCAGTCTATAAATGTCCCACTGCTGAGCACAGGCCTCCTCTCATTTCTGAGAGGGTTTAGGAAGAATCCGCCACGCTGCTCCAATGCGGGTTGGCGGACTTCACATGTCTTCGAAATATTTCTATTCTTCGGACATGCAGGTTTCCTCACGATGTTTTCCTTCACCGCTAAGCACGTGGTAAATCAGCACTTAAAATTGTAGAATAATTTTAGAGGTGCTGGCACCGGGGATCGAACCCAGGTTACTCGCTTACTATGAAATTAAAGGCGAGCACCAGGCCCCTGAGCTACCACGGCAAGAATGCGTGGTAAAGTAATAAACTTTAAGTAATACAATAACGAGTAAAGTTTTAGCCTATAAATGTCCCACTTAAGGACATAGCCCTCCTTTCACCAAGTTTTTGGTAACGGGTTAGTGTGTCAATACTCCTGTGGGGATTGGCGGGTTTTTTTATATTGGATAAAGTGTATATACATATAGTAACGAGCAAAACGTTCACCTGATGGTAAGGAAAACGTCTGCCCACAATAAATGCCGTGTTACCCAGAACGTTTCTGTCCACACTGCGCCCTTCACCCTGTGACATCAGTTTATAAGTCTCATAAGCCCAGTGATTACACTAGCTCAGAGTGACCTACAAATCGAAACACAGTAATGTTTTCATACTACAGCTTCACGGTAGAATAACTGGCCCTGAGGTGGTACCTACCTAGACGGAATAATTCCTGCATAGGAATCTTACCACCAGTTAAATTTATTCGCTTAAATGTTTGTTTCGATTTCGTGTTCAGTATTACCACGAATAAGATATTAATTTTAATTCAATAACAATTACGTTATAATTAGCTACAAAGTCATTGTATTAATCAAAGACTTAATAATGTATAAACTTAGAAAGTTTATTTACGTTATGAATTAATAATTAATAATTGTTGTAAGATGTAACATGACATCCGAAAGAGAACTATCACATATAAGATATTCATTTTATATTTAATAATAATTATCTTGTAATTGCTTGGCTTAATAGCTTCTTAGTCATTGCACAAATCAGAGTTAATAATGTATAAACCTGAAAAGTTTATTTACGGTATGAATAAATAATTAATAATTGTTGTACGTCGGTTGTAACATGACATCCGCAGCAGAACTATCACAAATGAAATATTAATTTAATTCAATAATAATTATCTTCAAAGTCAATTTACAAATCTTAATAAAGTATAAACGTAGATAGTTTTGTCATTGTATGGAATAATAATTAATAATTGTTGTTAAATGTAAGACAACAGCCGCAGAAGAACTAGAGTAACCGACATAGTTTTAAGAATCAACAAGCTGTAGTTGCAATGGGTCAATCATATTGCTCGTAGTAGCGATAAGGGTTTGAAAAGAAAGGTTCCGGAATCGTATCTTCGTGACGCCCTCCACGGTTTTTTGGGAAGTCAATAGATGCAGGTGGCTTGGGAACGAGTTTTGTAGCAATCTATGTGGCTAGGCTTTTGTTCAGCAGTGGACTAGTTAATCGCTGTAATGAAGATGATGATTATAAAATTATATTAATATTATATCAATAATAGTTTTTGGCAATGATTGTCAAGAAAATAATAATTAAAAGAAAGCAGCCTAAAAATCCTGTGGTTTTGTTACTGGTACTGCTCAGACGAAAGTGACCATAAGTATATTTGACCACTATTTCTATTTATTGTAATAAAAAAAGAATCATCATCAAAAAAGGTTCATTAACGAAGGAGTACATATATAAAAAATTATTTTAGTTTAAGTATTTGTATCCGTATTTTACACTAATGGAAAAAGTAAAGGAAGAGCGGAGTCTTATATTACAGGCATCATGTGCTGAAAAGATGGCTTCAGCAATGATTATTGTAACTTTGTTGATAAAGAAATAAATAAATTTGAATTTTAACATACATTAAAAATATGTACGAGAAATACGAGTATATACAGACGAATTGACGTTGTCACTAATTCCTTAGTCTGGTTTTCCTTATAGCATACCCTATACATAACCTTTACAATGTGTGCAGTTTAAAAGACGGGGATATTCAATACACTGTTAACATGAAAATAAAAAATAAGTGACCGATTTAAATGATGATGAATTATTTACATACACATAATATTATGTATATTAAAATCAACACAAAATATATAAGATAGACCACTGATTTAAGTAAAAATACTTAGTTTGTTTTTTAAACGACTCAATACTTTGAGCCTTTCTGATTTGTAACGGAAGCAAATTCTACAGCACTACAGCTTTCACACCATATTGAGAGATATGGCCATACTTTCGCAAACCAAAAATAAACCTAATGCAGTTGTTGAGCAGGCGCTCCAGCTTGTTAAGAATATCTTGGGATAGGTCTGGATAACACTACATTGTTGTTAACTAAGCACAGATGTACTGAAAATAGGCTCTTAAAGATAAATCATATGACAGGTGAATCTACCGTGTTTATTATTCTGTTGCGCCTTATGTCCCGATGTAGATTAATGTAATGTTATGCCCTGGGATAAAGGTGACCGCTGCCAAGCTATTTCTACATATTTATATTATACACGATATGTGTCCGGCAGAGTAGAGTAGTACCTACCTCTTTCCTACCGAGATGTCCTAAGAGGCGACTCAGGTAGTCTACGGACAGCCTTTATTCGTGCAGAATAACGTCATAACATGCAATGCTGTCACTATATTGCTCGTGGGAACGCAAGGGAAAATATTTTTTTTTTACTCGTACCAAAATGGCGGCGACGTGGTTCGCCACCCGTCACGTCCCGTTTCCCACAGGGGCAAAAAGTAGGCTACGTGTGTGGACTATACCTTATATAATTTTTTTTTTAATTTAACAACCATTACTAGAAAGTAAAAACTAGAAACTAGACAAGAAAAGAAATGTCTGATAGATTTCTTGATGGTATCAGGACAGTAGCATTTTGTGATCAACCGAATTTAAAAAAAAATGGAAGTTATTGTAATACATTAAATTTAGTGGTAGCACGCATAAAACATTAGTACGCGAATGACCCGAGTTCGATCCATAGTGCTGGCACCTCCAAAATTCAGTGGGTCATTTAAAGGCTGCCACTTTAATTTTTCGTTCAACGTTCACGTTGATTTACGTAAAACGTTAAGAAGTAAATATTTGAGAGGACCCTACGAAATGATTTTTGATTCTTAACACTTATTTATTAACATACTTTTGAACAGTATTTTAAAATAATAAAAATAAAAAAATAAAATAAAAATAGCCTTTATTTGCTACTACTACTACTACTACTACTACAATGAAACTTTGTATGAAAGCTTTAACCTATGTGAAAGTAATATTACGTATAATCAATTTATGTAAATAACAAATATAAAAATGCATGTTTAATAAGTAGTAAAATATAAAAAATATATATTAATGCATGCTAGTAGTAGTCGCCTCTGCGGCGTAGGCCACAGAGACACTACAGATTTTAAAATAATTGTATACTTTAAATACTGAAACTGCATTTAGGATTTCAATAAATGCTGCAATGCGTCAATGACACATCGTAAAAAAAAACGACGCCTCGCACTAGGATTTCTCCTGTAGCGTGGGTGCGTTTTACGGACTAAAAATCACACGTTGTGCATGTGATTTAGACAAGAGCAGACGCTAAAACCAACAATTTTTGTTTTTGCACAATTCAGAAATCGAACCCAGAACCCGCGGCGTAGAAGTCAGGTACTCTAATCACGCAGTCTTCACGTTATTGTCTAACCCATAATTGTTAGACGTGAAACTGCTACAGTTTAATGTGAAAATAAGTCGATCGAAACCGCCGAGCTTCGTTAATCTTTATACGAGTAATATTATAAAAGCGAAAGTTTGTATGTTTGTTTAACATTCAATCAAGCTCAAACGGCTGAAGGAATTTTAATGAAATTGGACACAGAGGTACATTTTATCACAGAAAAAAGTAACAGGTTGTGCAAGTATATCGCACAGGCTTCCTCCATTTTCTGAGAGGGTTTTGGATAAAGGAAAAGTCCGCCACGCTGCTCCCAGTGTGAGTTGGCGGACTTCACATGTCTTCGAAATATTTTTATTCCTGTTCTATTTTAGACCTGCATGTCTGAGGAATAAAAATTTCCTCACGGTGTTATCCTTCGCCGCTGAGCACATGGTGAATCAGCATTTAAATCAACAATTTTAGAGGTGGCGGAACCGGGGATCGAACTCAGCTCACTCGCATTCTATGAAATTTAAAGCGAGCGCTCGGCCCCTGAGCTCCACTGCCTTTTGTCATGGAAAATGCCTTGTATAACAAAATCGATATTAATGATTTCTTATATTTACGCGAAAACTACACATTTAAATAAAACCAATCATACCACTGCAAGACTTCAAGACACACTAAGCTCTTTCTGTGTAGATCAGACCAAAAATAATCATTAAAAGCTGATGGTACCCTGGGTTAATTATGACATCAGGGCATCTGTCACCTCAGTCCTCCCGTAACCATCGGTGATGCAAAGTGCTTGAATCGTCGGGTTATAAATAGTTCAAAATTAAAAGTAAAAAAAAGTAAATTCAGCCTATAAATGTCCCACTGCTGAGCACAGGCCTCCTCTCATTTCTGAGAGGGTTTTGGAGTTAGGAAGAATCCGCCACGGTGCTCCAATGTGGGTTGGCGGACTGCACATGTCTTCGAAATATATATTTTTATTTCTCAGACATGCAGGTTCCCTTACGATGTTTTCCTTCACCGCCGAGCACGTGGTAAATCAGCACTTAAAATTGCAATCAACAATTTTAGTGGTGCCAGCACCGGGAGTCGACCCCAGGTCACTCGCGTACTTTGAAATTTAAAGCGAGCGCTTAGCACCTGAGCGTAAAAATTAGTTTTATCAAAAATCAATGATTACAAGCGAAGCGGGCAGGGGACAGTTGTTTCTTACCAGAAACCTTCTTAAATTATAAAAAAATCAGCTCGGCCCGCGTTCACACGTGAAGACTTGACGTCACCTTAAACACAATAAGTGAGAACTGGTGTTCCTCCGTGCCCCACTTGACGGTGCGACGCTCTAGTTGCGATGGGAAAACCGCAAGCGACGTTAATGTGCACGACCAGTGACGGTGAGACACCGGATTAATTCTGCGTTGAAAGTACGATAAGTCCAATAAAGCAAGATGGCGGAGAATGATGGAGATGGCCGATTTTCGAATACAGCGTCCATTTCCGAATAATATTGGAAACCATCATATGCAGGAGATATTATAATGCCACAAGTGTACGCGCAAACACAAAGTCAGTACAAGTACAGTACAGAGACAGTAGTCCTAACCTACCCGCGCCAAATGTAACGCTCTTGCGATAAGATCGGTGGTGCGCTAGGTGCAGTGCCGGAGACAGGGAGACGATCACAGCACAACCAGACCCAAAACCAACTATTTGTTTCCCTGCAACTACTTTCTACTTACTTTGTAAGGTTTTTTTTTATAGAAGAGGGGCAAGCAAGCGGCTCACCTGGTGTTAAGTGATCGCCGCCGCCCATGAACATTCGCAACACCAGGAGAGTCGGTGCGTTGCCGGCCTTTGAGAAAAGAATAGGCTCTTTTCTTGAAGGTCCCTAAGTCATATCGGTCCGGAAAAACCGCTGGTAGGACTGTAAGGTAACTGAAGTCCAAACACAAGTCATCTCTTAACTTAAAAGGTCATCATCATCATCATCATTTCAGCCTATCACTAGTCCACTGCTGAACATAGGCCTCCCCAAAGATTGCTACAAAAGTTTGTAGCTCTCATTTTGGGGGGAATTTAGCCATAGTTGCCACGCTTGGCAGGCGGGATGGCAACCGCAGTTTATTTATTCTGATGTTCCAGGAAGACGCTGCTGCCCATCTTCTGGTTTTAATTTTCCCTCTGCCGACTTTTACGACACCCACGGGATGAGATGGGGTGGTAGGTTCTCTTAAGCCGCTACCACACGGCGGTGCGAGATGTGTAATTTTAGATTAATTCCAGCCAAAGCAAATGACTATTTATTATTTATTATAATGTTTTAGGCGTTGACGGTTTATTTGTACAAAAAATGTTAAAAACTAACAGCTAATCGAAATCAGTCAATATCTCTACCGAATTTTATTAATAAGTTTAATTGTTATTCAACTCCAGTGGATACATTTGGAGCGGGATCCAATTAGTGTCGATTCGACACCTCGCAGAAATTGATGCCTTTCACTCACTTGCCAATAAATGCAAGCCTCACGAGAGCTCTTGACAAATCGCTGCTGTAAACAACTGGGACTTTGTTAACGTTATTTCTTTGTTAGCTTTAACTGCCAATTTAATTCGAAAAAAGTAAAGTTTCAACCTATAAATGTCCCACTACTGAGCACAGGCCTCCTCTCATTTCTGAGAGGGTTTTGGAGCTAGGAAGAATCCGCCACGCTGCTCCAATGCGGGTTGGCGGACTACACATGTCTTCGAAATATTTTTTAATTTCTCAGACATGCAGGTTTCCTCACGATGTTTTCCTTCACCGCCGAGCACGTGGTAAGTCAGCACTTAAAATTGCAATTGCACAATTTTAGTGGTGCCGGCACCGGGAATCGAAACCCAGGTCACTCGCGTACTATGAAATTAAAAGCGAGCGCCTAGCCCCTGAGCTACCACGGCTCTTTTTTAATTTAATTCGAGTGCTGAGTTATTTTAAAATTTCACATCTAAAATATAGAAAAAGGACACTCTCTCTCACACAACTAAGCAAGAGTTCCCATACAACGTTCGCCCAAGACCAGTCATAAAACTACTGGTGGTAGGATTCCTAAGCAGGAATCCGTCTAGGCATGTACCACCTCAGAGCCAATTATTTTGGCGTGAAGCAGTAGTGTGAAAATAATTACTGTGTTTCGGTCTGAAGGGCACTGAGAGCTAGCGTAATCGCTGGGCATATGAGATTTCAGAACTAATGTCTCAAGGTGACGGGCGCAGTGTGGTGCTACACAGAAATATTCGGAGTAACACAGCATCTGTTATGGGCAGACGTTGCACTTACCATCGGGTGAACGTTTTGCACGTCTCGTCACTTTAAACAATAAAAAAATTAGAAGAAATAATTGGGTTCAAAATAACACTTTTGTGTCCGTGAAAGCCGATTAAAACTATGGACACTTCTCAGTATTTATTACCTAAAATGTTTTAGATTTTGAGGTTATTCTTAATAACCTTGCTATTCGATTTTAGGTTTATTTCAAAATATTAGTTGTTATAACCCCCCGGTAGTACAAAAGCAAATCGATGTATGTACGATGTACGAATGTATGATTTTAGATGTTATTAGGGGAACGGTAACGTGTCGTATTTAATGAATAGCCTATTTAATTTTCTTCCATTAATCTGAAGTGTCCGTTGAATTCTACAATTTGGAATATGGGGCATAAAGTAAGCCAAGAATGATGGTATATGTCAAACGTGTGAAGATTCTTAGGCGAATTTGGGCAATGTCCTTTTTTAATCATTAAAAAGCTACAACAACAGTTATGATTTGGCCCAACCCTTGCAACATACTGAATGTTGATTGCATTTTCTCATGGATGGCGAATCTCGGCGATGCCTTGCGAATGCTGACGGTAGCTTTACGGCACCGCACTGTGCTCGGCACCCTGAGACATCAGTTCTTAAGTCTCATATGCCCTGTAATTACACTAGCTCTCAGTGCCATTCAAACACGAACACGATGTTTGCACACTACTGCTTCAGCAGGCAGGATTAGAAGCAGTGCGGCAAAATTACCATAATCGGTGTAGTTGGCAAGCCTTTGATAGTACTACACTATAGACGCTGCAACTCGACATAGATCTGAATAATTTAGGTCTGGCGTAATGATAATATCCTCAGTTTATTTAAACTGCGGTTGCCAACCCGCCTGCCAAGCGTGTCAACACGAATCAAAGAAGTGAAGTAACAGTATATAAATATCCTCTACACAATTGTTGAGAGTTTTGCAGCTGGTAAAAGTACGCCAAGCTGCTCCAATGCGTGTGGGCGAACTTTACATGTGATTGAAATATTTTTATTTCATTGATATGCATGTTTCCTCACGATGTTTTCCTTGACCGCTAAGCATGCGACAAATCAGCACTCAAACTGCTGCAAAATCAGGTGAACAACAGGGCTATCTCATAGAATAGTTGATACTTTATATACCTATAAATGTATCTCTGCTGAACACAGGTCTTTTCTTATTTCTGAGAGCGTTTTGAAGCCGGGAAGTCTGCCACGCTGCGGCAATGCGGCTTAATAATAAAAAACCGTTTACTGAATTCCTCGCCCATCCCTCACCGGACAGAGTAATGTTTAATTTTTATCAACGGCCGAAATGTGTTTGTTTATCAGTTATCGTACAAACCAATTTTTCTAAACCGGTTATGGCTTCACAGAGAACTTCTGCTGAAATTTGAAAAAGATTTACTCGTATTTGTTGGTCTTGTAGAAATGATGGTCGATATGTGTTTTTCTGTTCGGTTGGCGTAGTGGCTAAGCGATTGGTTCTCTTCGCTACGGATCGCAGGTCGATTATCGCAATGAATATTTATTGAATGGCTTAAAGACAGTTCAAAGTGTTCCGATTTTTTATTAAAAAAAAATCCAATTCTTTACATTACAAGTAATCTAATATAACTATAATCGGAAGAAACAACAGGCACACTGTACATACATTAAAACATAAATAAATTCAACCCTGCACACAAAGCGGGAACTTTTACCTCTCTTATGTTATTATGGAATACAGAAGGATTAAGATTACTCTCGTTGTCAGATTTAGTTTGAGTATCTTTTATTTTGTCCGTGCCCATCCCGTGGGTGTCGTAAAAGTCGACAGAGGGAAAATAAAAACAAGGAGACGGGCAACATCTGAATAAACAAACTGTGGTTGCCAACTTGCCTGCCAAACGTACAAATCCCCCGAAATGAGAACTACAAACTTTTGCGGCAATCTTTGGGGGAGCCCTATGTTCAGCAGTGGACTAGTGATAGGCTGAAATGAACTTTTATTTTATGGTAGTAAGCAACGAGGCGAACGAATAAGTGCACTGTAGTGCGCTTATCGCCATTAGATATGCTTCCATCTCAAGAGCAACAAAATCAAAGTCACTGATACTAGTGTAAATAACACTAGTTTCAGTTTTTTTTTTATTGTATCAATTGATGTAACAAGCAAAACATTCACCTGATGGAAAGTGCAACGTCTGCCTATAACAAATGCTGTGTCATCCAGAAAATTTCTGTGTGACACCACACTGTGCCCATCACCCTGAGACATAAGTTCTTAAGTCTCATATGACCAGTGATTACGCTAGCTCACAGTGCCCTTCAAACCGAAACACAGTAATGTTTGCACACTACTGCTGCACGGCAGCGTAACTGGCTGGGGGGAACCTACCTAGACGGATTCCTGCATAGGAATCCTACCACCACCTTGAAAACGAAACGAAATAATTGGCAGCTTCGGTGGTACTAGGGTTCACCTTTTACTTGCCCAAATAAAGCTGAAAAATACAGGTTGATATAAGTAAGAAAAAATGTAGATTGAATCAAAATAAAGTATTATTTATTTTAATTAACTGTCAACATGTTTTATTGCTTTAACCAATAATTGTCACTGCTAAACAGCTTCACAGCATCTTTGCAATATATATTTAAGTTTAGATAAAAAAAAAATGTCAAATTCAGAGACCCTTGTTGTCTTCTGCCCCGCCACTTAATATTCATCAAAGAAAAAAACTCTGTGAACGCTAAAGTGGCGGGAAACGACAAGACAAATGAAATTACACACATACACACTTTTTTCCCACATAAGGGGTAGGGGGAAACGAGAAGTGACGGGTGGGGAACCGCGTCGCCGCCATTTTGTTACGAGTCAAAAAAAATCTCACTCCCCATTGCGTTCCCATGAGCAGAAGTGCAGTGACAGCATTGGATATTATGATATTATTCTGCCCGAATAAAGGCTGTCTGTATAAAACGTCGCATCTTACGACACCTCGGTAGGAACGAGGTAGGTGCTATTCTATTCTGCCGGTCACCTAAAGGCTGCAAATGGTACAATTTTATAAAAAAAGGCGACCTATGTTAAATGAAGTATTTTCGCGTACTTTCTTGTTGTCATAAAGTATAAAGTACCTACAATTGCCCGAAATAACGTAACACACTTTATTATAAAGTACGGGATGATCGTGGTAGCTCAGGGGCTAGGCGCTCGCTTTAAATTTCTTAGTATGCGAGTGACCTGGCTTCGAGCCCCGGTGCCGGCACCACTAAAATTGTTAATTGCAATTTTAAGTGCTGATTTACCACGTGCTCGGCGGTGAAGGAAAACATCGTGGGGAAACCTGCATATCTGAGAAATAAAAAATATTTCGAAGACATGTGAAGTCCGCCAACCCGCATTGGAGCAGCGTGGCGGATTCTTCCTAGCTCCAAAACCCTCTCAGAAATGAGAGATCATTTATAGGCTGAAACTTTACTTTTAAACTTTTTACGGGTGGCAGCTCTTGGTGGTTCGTACCAACGCGGATTCCTGCAAAGGAATCCTACCGCCAGTAGAAACTATCTCTTTTAAACCACGTTTCTGGTACGTTAAATATATAGTATCGGCTCGGTTGGCGCAGTGGCTAATCCCTTGGCTTCTGCGATTCCCGCATGGGACAAATACTTGTATGACCTACAGATAGTTGTTCCGGGTCTGGGTGGTTTGTGCATGTGGAATTTATGTCTAAAACGTACCCACGACACAGGAGAAATCCTACTGTGGGGCATCGTTTTTCAAAATTAAAATAAAATAGTATATTGTAGATTGTAATTATGGTTTATGGTGCGAAGGGTACGTTTCTGAGATCACCAATCCATCTGCCGGCGATATCGGCAAATTCTCTCGTTTTGGGAGAGGCCTATCTACAGCAGTGGTCTATTAACATGCTGATGACGAAGATTGTAATAATTGACATTTTAGGAAGCCGTGGTGGTTCAGAGGTCAGGCGCTCGCCTTCTTCATTGTACACGTATGACCTGCTATTCAATATAATTATGAGTTGCAATTTCAAATGCTTATTTATCACGTGCTCGGCGGTGAAGGAAAGCATCGTGAAGAAATATACATGCCAGAGAAATAACGAATATTGAAACAATATGTGAAGTCAGTCAATGGATACTTTAGAAGAATAGAATAGAATATTTTTTTATTCAATATTACCCATTTAACACTTACATAATACCCATTTAACGTCATTTTTTTAGCTACACTGGTTCGCAAAGAAATTCCTCTGTCCTGGGAAGAACCAGTAAGAAACCCAGCGGGTTTTTTTTTTCAGGCCTTTTAAATATACAAATACAGCAGTTTTATGAAGATGTAGAAATAGCTTGGCAGCGATCACCTCATTCCCAGGTGTTATCATCATCCATGTATTCCTTAATATTATAATAACCCTTCTTAAAAAGTCTCTGTTTAACAAATAGTTTGAACTTTTTGATTGAAAGACTTTGTGCACTTTGTGGGATTTTGTTGTAAAAACGTATACATTGCCCCATGAAAGAGTTACTGACTCTGTGAAGTCGGGTATCTAGCCGAAGCGAAGTAGTCTCTTCCCGGCTCCAAAAACCCTCTTAAACATGAGAGATGTGCTCAGCAATGGGACATTAATGGGCTGTTACTCCAGTTTACTATATTTTAAAGACGGCACATGCGCATAGCTCTAAATTGAAAGAAAGAAAATTTATTGCAGCTAGAATACTCTACCCTTTTTTTAAAAAAAAAAACGATATCACACGTTGGATTTCTCTTGCATCGTGAGTTCACGGACATAAATTTCACATGCACAACACAACCAGACCAGAAAATCAACGGTTATTTTTGGTCAAATGTTGGTTGCGGCCGGGATTCGAACCTAGGACCGCGGCGTAGAAGTCAAGTCAAAACATTGGGCTACACGGCCATCAAATACGACTGCTAAACATCATGCTATGGCCTTAAGGAGCCGTAAACCGATAATCGAATGCTCAGATCAGCGAGGTACCATGCCGTACCGTCATGTGGTCGACTTAAAACTAAATCAACTTTTAATAAAACTAAACTTAATAAATACTCTTATCTTATAATAAATATACTATAACTTTTAAAGCACGTAAATTTGTTTTTATTTAAATGTGTAGTATTCGCGTAAATATAAGAAACCATTATAACAGCATCTTATCGTACATTAAAATCGCTCATATTCTTTTTGTTCCACGTGATAAAGTCCAGAAATACATTTAACTAAATGTAATATTACCGACCTAATACCAACTTCAAAAACTTAATTGTATATATAGTTTTTGTATTGTTCAAGATTTTTTTCCAAAACGTTGCTCTTGTGAATAAATTCGCCTTCTGGGAACTCCGATATGAAGTAAACGACTAAACGTTGCTTTTCCTAAAACCTAGAACATGTTTGGGATTTTTATAATAAGATAGTTTTAGAACCATATGTTTGCAATTCTCAGCACTCATAGTTACGGCGACTTTGCGAAAGATTTTTTAAAAATTATATACAACTAGCTGATTCCCGCGACTACGTCCGCATGGATATAGGTTTTTTTTAAATATTCCTTGGCAAATATTAGATTTTCCGGGATAAAAATTATAGTATGTTTGTCTTAAGTCTGTGCCAAGTCTTGTCAAGATCGGTTCAGCAGTTGACCCGTGAAAAAGTAAAAAACAGACAGAGGGGCAGAGAGAGTTACTGTCGCATTAATATTAGTATGGATCAGTTTAAAAAATAAAATAATAGCCTGTAAATGTCCCAGAGCTGAGCACAGGTCCCTTCTCATTTTTGAGAGAGTTTTGGAGCCGAACTCTTCGTCCGCCACGTAGCTCCGCAGGTTGCGGACTTCGCAAATCCTTGAAATATTTATTATTTCTCAGATATGCAGGTTTCCTCACGATGCTTTCGTTCGACGTCGGGCATCATTTTAGTGGCACCAGCACCGGGAATCGAACATATTTCACCCGCGTACTATGAAATTTCAAGCGCCTAAACCGTGGTAGCGAGAACAGATATCATGTGCAGGAATACTCACGCAAATTTGGTAACTAGGTTTTTTACAATAACACTCTTGGTAGGATTCCTATGCAGGAATCCGCGTATTTACCCTATATACCGCTGTATCATCTCAGTACCAGTTATTTTATCGTCGAGCAGTGTCGTAAACACACCAGAGTGTTTCCGTTTAAAGGGCCGTGATCAGAGCCGTGGTAGCTCAGAGGCCGAGTGTTTGCCGTAAATTCCATAGCACGTGAGTGACCTAAGTTTAATCCCCAGTGCAGGCACCTCTAAAATTGTTCTGCAATTTTAAGTGCTGTATTACCACGTGCTCAGTCCTTACCTTTGGATGAGACACTGTTGCAGCGCAATGCAACTAATTTTTGGTAGGCATATATTCATATATTTTAAATGTTCTTCTTGTGTCGTGCAGTGTTATTGTTCAATAAATGTATTTCTTTCTTTCTCAGCGGTGAAAGAAAACATCGTGAGGAAACCTGAATGCACAGCTCAAATTATAACGTTAAATTCATTAATAATTATAATCATCATAATTTGAAGGAAATTACTTTTCAGCACCAAAATGGTACCTAGTTGAGAACCTAGCATTTCACATGATTAACGAAGTGACTAACTATTTCATTACGAGATCAATAGATGTCACTATTTTCAATTAATTAATAACCGAATATAAGAACCGTGCTTTTTTTCTCATTGGTTAATATAATGATTTTGTGTTATAATTTGACAACACGATTACACGACGCCAGAAGTGATATATTGAAATTTTACTCCATATTTATTTATTGCTTTTCTTTTAATTAAAAAATCTTTTAATAACCATCAATTTCAAAATTTCAAATCTGCCGGGCGTTCCGTGACGGTCCCTGTTCTGTTCTATTACATACCCACAAACTGCAGAATAAACAGATTGGTGCCATAAAAAGATACATGTAACAGAATAATCGAATCATTTGTGTACTCTAAGAGGACAGAGCATTCAAGTAGGGCTTCGGCTTGCATAACATATAAGTTATTGCGCAAATGGGAAAAGAAGAGAATCTTTTTTGTTTTTATTTTAGTATTATTTATTTAAATTAGTGCGATGAAGGAATGAGAAACATTACATTAATGATCTACCATATTTGGTACAAAAAATGTCTGAGATAGTTCTGTTTGCCGATGATACATCATTCTTGTTTAAAGTTGACATTAATGACTTAACGCTGGAACAGCCCAATAAAACTCTAGATATTTTTCTGATTGTTTCAAAATGGTTTGCGACAAATAATTTAGTTTTAAATGCGGGCAAATCACAATGTTTAGACTTTAAAATGTCTAAGTCGGCGCATAATATTAATTTACAGCAATATCTCTCATATTGGAGGGATTTTGCCATAGTTGCCACGCTTGGCAGGCGGGTTGGCAACCGCAGTTTATTTATTCAGATGTTCCAGGAAGATGGTCAACATTTGTGCCAAAAACAAATTGTTAGTTATCATGTCTGTTGTGTTGTGCATGTGAAATGTCCATAAAATGCTCCAACGATACAGACATACCTACACAAATCTTAGTGCGGCACAGAGATAACATCTATTAATAGGAACAAAATTTTACGGATTTCATTGGATGTCGGATGTCCTTGTGTCACACTTAGTCTGAGCTTCCTTCACTTTTAATTATTTGTTTTGGTCCGATCTATGTAAAACGGGCAGTGGTATTCATGGCATCGAGTTGACCGACCCCCACTGGTCTGGGATCCTATTATTTAATTATTTATTCCTCTATTAGAATTAAGAACGCTTTATCCTTCGTTTCGAAAACGAACGAACAAAGTGTCTTCTGGGAACGATACTTCTTTTGTTGATCCATGACAAATTTTCTCAGCCTAAATTCGGACGATCGAGATCGCTTGAAAAGCCAGACAGACGACACTAAGCCATTTGAGCAAAGGACACAAATAAAATTGTTTTTTCTCGTTTTTATTGATCATCATCATCATTTCAGCCTATCACTAGTCTACTGCTGAACATAGGCCTCCTCCATAGATTGCTACAAAAGTTTGTAGCTCTCATTTTGGGGGATTTTGCCATAGTTGCCACGCTTGGCAGGCGGGTTGGCAACCGCAGATATTCCAGGAAGATCCTGCTGCCCATCTCCTGGTTTTCATTCTCCCTCTGTCGACTTTTAGGACACCCACGGGATGATATGGGGTGGTAGATTCTATTAGTAGTAGTAGTAGTTTTATTGATATTTTCGTTTAAGTCAATTACGTTTCATTTTTCTAGAACATTTCACCTGTATTTGAAAGAAATAACATATGTAAAAGTTTTATCTTGTTTAAATGGCGACCTCGTGGCCACATTCCTACGCCAAAGGTTCCAGCCGTAAACAATTTGTTGATGGGAAAAGAATGTTAATTTGCTGAGATCCGCAAAATATAAAATGGTGTATATTACCTAGTTTTTCAAAAGCCTGACAGACATACGGCGGTATGTGGCGATGCAGTCTTTCTCTTCTGCAGTTGGGAACGTAGTGGTACTAGATGGTTTATTACAAAAAAGAACTTGTAAATGCACAAAAATACCGATCAGTTTCCTTCCGCTAGTTTTATATAAAAAACTATACGTTATAGAATAAAACCATTTCAATATGTTAGACGTTTCCGCAATCAAGTATCAATAAACGCACAAAATGTAATAAAACTGTATAACGAATTGCTCTAAACATTCAATAAAGCATTCACATTTCACAAGCCGGCAGTCAAAGCTTCGGTGAGGGGGTTATAACCAGTCGGTTACAAAGGAGAGCGAAAAATGAACTGTAACTAAATACAGACATCAAAGGGGATGGTTCCCCTAAATTAGCCTGGATTGAATAGGACTTTATAATTAATATTAAGCGACTCATACAGATATTTATATTAAACGAGTCTTTTTACGGTATAATTTCCGCAGATTTTTTTAAATACATAAATACTGTCACGCCTTTTTTTCATACAAGAGGAATGCAGAGAACACACACGTAGCCAACTTTTCGCCCTCGCGGAAAACGAGACGTGACGGGTGGTGAACCACGTCGCCGCCATTTTGGTCCGAGTAAGAAAAAATCTTACTCTCCATTGCGTTCCCACAAGCAGTATTGCATATTATGGTATTATTCTGCACGAATAAAGGCTGTCCGTACAATACCTTAGTGACTAAGGTAAGTGACTTAGTGAGTAACCTTAGGGACTTAGTAAGAGGAGACTAAATAGTCTAGTCGACAAGTTGAAAATGGTACAAAATAGAGATACTGCTCTTAAAATTATGTGCGATAGCTCATTGGATCCGGAATGACGTCTAGAAAAATGTGCCAAAAGCGTGTATTAGCACATAAAAAATTGCAAAAGTTATAAACAATTAAAGATGAAAAAAATGGCATTTCCTTTTTATTATATATTTAAGAAATTTCAAAAAAAAATTCTGAAAGAGGAGGAAATTTCCAATAAAAAACTCCTAACTCCCGGAACTCTATCTCCATTATTTATAATTTTAATTTAACGCTGAAAATAGATCTGCGCGTGACATTTTTAGGATGCGCGCGTGGCGTCAAAAGCGAGTACGGCACATTAATTAATTTATTTAAGGTATTGAATATTTTTTTTTTATTTGAAAAAATTATGGTGTGTTCTGAACACTATAATTAATTTATTCCCGTTGGAAATTTTACTTAAAGTTAATTTTTCAACAAGTTAAACAATTGTAAACTAACGAAATTTTCTCCAACTAACCAGAAGATAGGCAGCAGCATCTTCCTGGAACATCTGCATACCCGCCTGCCAAGCGTGGCAACTGTGGCGAAATCCCCCAAAATGAGAACTACAACCTTTTGTTGCAATCTATGGGGGAGTACTATGCGTATGTGGATTGGTGATAGGCTGAAGTGATGATGATGATGAAGTGTTATTGTCTTCGTGTACGTCACTGCATCCTAGCCTTCATCCGGTCCTATCGCATGAGCGTTACATCGGGCGCGGGTCGGTCAGAACGATTGAAGGCCTCTGTGTTTGCGCGTACACTTGTGGCACTGTAAAACCCTCGGACAGTATTCGGAAGTTGTCGCCTTGGTCGGAAATCGGCCAGTAGAACATCATCATAACCTACTAACATACACAGAAACCACACATGCTACGCTTCTCCATTAGAACGATGCACTGTTATCTAAGGAGAACTCTAAGGACAGTTCGAGTGCAAAACTGTCGACATTAGTATCCAAAAGTGATTCAAGGTCGCTCCCCTGAATTGGAGAGATGGATATGTTTGAATGTTGTAGAGAGAATGAAGGTTTGATTCGGAAGCAAAGCGACCTTTAGATATATTATAAATTAGATAAATAGAATAGAATAGAATATTTTTTTATTCAATATAGATAATTTACATAATACTCATTGAACGTCATTTTTTTAAGCTACACTGGTTCGCAAAGAGATGCCTCTGTCCTGGGAAGAACCAGTAAGAAAGCCAGCGGATTTTTGTTTTTCAGTCATTTTAAATATACAATTACAGCAGTTTTATAAAGATGTAGAAATAGCTTGGCAGCGATCACCTCATTCCCAGGGGTTATCATCATCCATGTAATCCTTAACATTATAATATTCCTTCTTAAAAAGTCTTTCTTTAACAAATAGTTTGAACTTTTTGATTGATTGATATGACGACTTACAAAGGCCAATCGAGAACCGGAAGAGAATGGCTCTTAGTTCTCAATTATCGATGTCCCTAACTTTGAGCTATCAGTTTGCTTATCCTATCTCCTATATATATATCGGCGACATTAAAAAAATATATCATTAAATATACTTTAAAAGCTCGGTGTCCCGCAGAGTAGAATAGAACCAACCTCTTTCCTACCGAGGTGTCGTAAGAGGCGACTAAGTGCAATGCTGTCACGATAATGCTCGAGAGAATAGGAGTAAGACTTTGACTCCTATCAAAATGGCGACGATGTGATTCGCGACACGTGAAGTCTCGTATCCCGCGGGGGCGAAGTGGGCTACGTGTGTGGCCTCTGCCTTCTCCTTATATGGGAAAAAGGGTAAAATTTAATTAAATAAATTAGCAATCACGAAACTGTAAACGTTAATACAATACGAGGTCGTTGAACTGTGTGTGTGTGAACTTGTATTTTAATGCCATCCAATCCGATAACGAAGCAGTGAGAAAATGGTTTAATGAACCGCAATACTTTCGTCGATTCGAATTATAAAGTTAATGAGATGTATGAGCTCCCGGTAGCTCAGGGGCCCGACGTTTGTAGTACGCAAGGGACCCGAGTTCGAACCGCGGCGCCGGTACTTACAATTATTATAGAATTTCAAGTGTTGATTTACAACATGCGTAGCGGTGGAAGACATCGTGAAGAAACCCGCATGTCTGAAGAGTAAAAAATATTTCCAAACCGCATTGGAGCGGTGTGGTAGACTCATTCCTACTAAAATACGAGTACTATAAATGAAAACAAATATTAGGCTATTACTTTATGAAGAATTCGGACTTGTAAAAACTATTGAACAAATTATTGACGCTGGAATTACGAATTTAGTCACGTAAGCCCCGGTTCCCTTGCCTCCGGCTGAAATGTCGTTGACCCGCTATTTAACTCGATCAATTACTTGTGTTTAAAACGCAATTAAACTACGAATTGGCAATAAAAAAAAACATGACTTTCATTTGCATTTTCATTTGTGAACAGTTTGAATTTATCTTTACGGCTGTTGAGCTGTTTTCATACATACATACAGTCACGCCTTTTTGTCATATAAGGGGTAGGCGGCGGCCACACACGTAGACTACTTTTCGCCCCCATGGGAAACGAGACGTAACGGGTGGTAAGCCACGTTGTTACACATTTTGGTAGGAGTCAAAAAATTACGTTCCCACGAGCAGAATAATTACAGCATTGCATATTCCCGTGGGGAAAAGGTAAAGGCGGTAGGTATGAGCTAGGTTCTATTCTACTATGCCGGACACCTACCGACTGTGGGGTATTGATACCTATTATAAACACTGGGCAGGTCTCAGGATGACGAGTGCGTTAAGAAATTATTGTGTATATATATGAGATTTCTATGGTAAAAGATCCAGTACAGCTAATGTGAAAGTTTTATCAAACTATATTACTAGATTCCTCTGAATAGGAATCCGTCCAGGTCGGTACCACCGCAGGGCCAGTTATTCTGCCGTGAAGCAGAAAAGTCAAAGTCAAAGTCAAAATTTCTTTATTCAATTTAGGCTTATTTAAAGCTCTTATGAACGTCAAAATCTACACCGGTTCAAAAAATGACCTTCTCAGAGAAGAACCGGTAAGAAACTCTGGGGTCTTTCTTTTTTCAATGCCATATTACATAATGTCATTTACGGATTACAGATTACAAAAAAATTACATCATAAATTTAGTAGCCAGGGGGTTTGCAAGTGCAGAGTATGAGTTATTTCCACACATCTTTGTCCTCTATATAATGATCTATTTTATAATATGCTTTATCTAATAATGTCTTCTTGATAAGTTTTTTAAAATCCATGCCCGATTTTTGTGTTACACTTTTAGGAATCTTATTATAAAACTTTATACATCTACGAAGAAAAGACTTTCTAGTTTTAGCCAATCTAAACAAAGGATACTGCACAAACATTACTGTTTCGGTCTGAAGGACACTGACAGCTAATGTAATCACTGAGCATATGATGTAATCATTGGGCTAATGTAATGACTTACGAACTGATGTCTCAATATGACGAGAGCAGCGTGTTGCCCAGAACATTTTTGTGCAGTGTGTGCAGTTTGTTATGGGCAGATGTTACACTTATCATAATGTAAACGACTTTGTCGTCTAGACTACTTCAATAAAAAAAGTCAGAAAGTCATAACCATTCCTTGACTATCGTTGGCCAAAAGTTTTAAATTTTTTTTTATTGCATAAATTGATTAAATAAGCAAAACGTTCACCTGATGGTAAGTGCAACGTCTGCTCATAACAAATGCTTTGTCACCCAGAAAATTTGTGTGTGACACGACACTGCCCATCACCCTGAGACATAGGTTCTTAAGACTCATATGCCCAGTGATTACGCTAGCTCACAGTGCCCTTCAAACCGAAACACAGTAATGTTTGCACACTACTGCTTCACGGCAGAATAACTGGCCCTGGGTCGGTACCTACCTAGACGGACTCCTGTATAGGAATCCTACCACCAGTGTAAGCTTTATCATAGGTACTTTGTAGACAGTCACGGCTAAAACGTTACCAATTCTGCACTTAAAATATTTGCGAAACCATCTAACAAGCTCCGCATTACGGCAAATTATCCCAACTTGATATACACTTGGGGAGGATCTATGTCCAGCAATGGACTGTTTAGAGGCTGTTCATGATAATGAAGCGCTATTACTTAAAACATCTGCTTAAACACTATTATAATAAATAATATTACCACTACAATAAAGCTGGGGACTTTGTAAGTTTGAACACGCTATTAAAATAAAATATCATCAGTACATATAAAAATCCCATCTGAAAAATAGTTTTTGCTTTAGATAGCCCGTTTATTGAGGATGGCTATCCATACTAATATTATAAATGCGAAAGTAACTCTCTCTGTCCCTCTGTCTGTTTGTTACCTTTTCACGGTTCAACCGCTGAATCGATCTAGACGAAATTTGGCAAAGAGATAGCTTGCATCGTGGAGATGGACATAGGATACTTTTATGCCGCATAATCATCGAAACCCGTCAATTTGACGGGTTGTCAAACGGTATAAATTCAGAACTGAAAAAATCCATAGCGATTATATGATAGTTTTTAATGACATTATGCAGCGAATTTATATATCTAGTAGTTTTATCTGAAACACTCAAATCTGCCAACCATTTTCATCGCATGGTTAAAAAATGCGGACTTAGCTAAACGCCAGAAAAATCTGACGATTTCTAATGAATGGTGGAATAAACCATCTCAGCTATGCCAGACTGAAGTTATCCTGAGTGGTGATGGGCAGCAGCGTCTATGGTGCAGGCGTGACTGTATGTATATATAAATACAGTCACCCCTTTTTCCCATATAAGGGATAGACATAGGCACGCAGACCTCTTTTCGACCTCGCGGGAAACGAAACGTTAAAGGTGGCTCACGAATATTTGTATGTGTCAAAAAATCTTGCTCCCTATTGCGTTTCAACGAGTAGTATAGTGTGAATGAGTAGAATAAAGGCTGACTACAATACCTTAGTCGCCTCTTAGGACACCTCGGTAGGAAAGAGGTACGTGCTATTCTACTCTACCGGACACCTATCGGCTAAAACTATGATCGCCAATTTGACTGAGAAGCGAGGCTATTATCGTAAATCCTTCAAACTTGAGCGATTCCTATGCCCAGCGTTTGACTTTTACAGGTTGATGCAGAAGAGGAACTTCCATAATAGTAATACATACACGACGCTATTTGTCATGCCTGTCTTTGGCAGCCTTGGTGGACAGATTGGCAGCCTAATAGCAGTACTAAAAGCTCTTCCGTCTTTGGCCCGCAACCCGTTGCCAGCCTGGACTATATCGGCATATTTGAGATAGTCAAACCATGTCACGAAATTTTGCGTGCTGCTTTCTTAAGTTTCCGACATCCACGTGACGAGTTCACCCATGGAATAAGTGTATGACACGAAGTACCCTCTGCTTACCCTGTTTTTGATTAGGTCGGTGAACTAAAGCTACAATGTATTTAAGTTCATATTTATTGCCAACAATAACTAATGTAATTTTACTTCTAAACTGTATAAATACAAAAAACAGTCTGACTTTTACCTTCTAACTTAGTCTTAGAATTGTATTACGTACATAAGATTGCATTTATCGATTGATGGCATGTGCTTACAGTTAACAGTATCCGGCGACATGATATGCACTATAATACTGTGTATCGCTATCATAAATTAAGAATAATTTGCAAAGTAGGACAATCACAATGCGCGCGCGCAAATCTCCGCGTGTGTGCACGAGGGTACGTCACCTTGACACGAGGCCCCACAGGGTACTACACCCGGCCTTATCGCACACACGCGTAGCGGAACAGTTAGAAAGAGATGCAAGCACCCCGTAGACGGACGCTTTCAGAAACGCTACGCGCCTTCTTCGCGTCCGCCATTTTGTGTTCCTTTTGTTGATAGATTATTTAGGAGCCTCCTCAATTATTTTTTGTTTTAAGTCTCGACGCTTTGTGGTTTTATGAATGATGCTTTCTTTTTTGTTTTTTTAACATTGGAATTTAAATAAAGTAAGACGTAAAAGGCGTTAAGGTATGACGCTTGATTGAAGATTAATGCATAGCTCAATTAGAAAACATTAAATGTTACCAATATCAGTTATTGACGTAACTTTGTGTATTAATGTGGTACGCAAAGTATTTCATTAAAATGTGATATCTACAGTAATTAACAGCAAAATTATCTTTGAATGTTCTTTACGAAAATACTTAGATAAAATACTTAATTAAAAAAAAGATTTGTTGGAATTATAGATTTCTAATAATTAGACTCGGTTATTCCAAATCAACAAATGTAAGTCATCTTACTGTAAACATCACACCATCCCACGTAATAACAGAAATTGCGTTGCAAAAAATAAACGGAAAAGTGAACATTTAATGCGACACTCAAAAATAAAACGGCATAAAACCACATTACAATGTAACATCACGAAATGTAAGTTTACAGTTTCGAAAGAAATTTAATGCAAATAGCAATCTATCTATCAGTGTCATAACCTGAAAAATATGTTGTAATATCATAAAAGTTTAATATTTCGTAACTGGTAGCGCCATCTATCGCATAACTTGGTATACTTCGATACGCGGGCAAGGTTATATACCGAAGCCGATACGGTGTAGTTATTTTTGTAACATACCTAATATTATTAGTGTTCAGGTGTTTTAATATAATTTTATGATGTCAACCTATTTTGAACCTTCATTTAGTATAAGTTCTGTCCTATTTTGTTTGATCATTATTATAGACCAACTACGAATATGGATCTAATCGTAGTGATTGCTTTTGCGTATTTTATTACATAAGCAAGACAATAAAAAGATAATCATCAATTTTAATATTTTTTTGTAGTTTAGTTATTTTTCATAGATGTATTATTTGACAATAATTTCATATCGATGTAAATATTGTCATTGAATTAATTTCTCGAAGCATCGTAAGTTATCTTTAATTATGCTTCACAAGTCGGCCATTTTGTAATGTCACTATTGCATTTAGACGTCTTATACTTTATCTAACATCTGTTATCGAGTATAGAAACAAATAGAACAGTTATACGACGTTGTTTGTAAACGTTTGCGTTGAGAGTCATTTGTTATGAAAATATTGTATGTACCTAATAGCTTCAATGTAGGAAAACACAGTCTTTAAATACATTTAACATGGTAATTTGAAAGATATTTAAAAATAAGGAAACCTTAAGATTAATGAATATTTTTTTATCGGTAAAGTGACGAAACGAGCAAGATATTCACGTGATGGTAAGTGTAACATAACAAATGTGTGTTATCCAGAATATTTCTATCTGGCACCACACTGTGCCTATTACCATGAGACATCAGTTCTTTAGTCTCATATCCCCAGTAATTAACTAAAAGTAGCTCTGAGTGAGAAGGTTCTTTTGATCATTCTACTCTACCAAAGCTGCTGGATTGTATATTTTTAATGGCGGTAGGAGATGGAGGAGTCCGTCTGGGTAGGTACCACCGAACTGCAAGCTATTCTGCCGTAAAGCAGTTGTGTGCAAACATTACTGTTTCGATCTGAAGGGCACATAGAGCTGGTGTAATAACTGAGCTTATGGGAAATTAATACGTGTACTTCCATTTTCAATCGGCACAAACTTTTAATTATAAATCATACAGTACACATATCAAACATACAGTACTCCAGTTTAATACACAGTACGTATACACAAATTCGTACGTCCAATACAATAAGAACACATGAACCTTAAGAGCTTTATGGGAAAGCAATCGGCAACCTAAAATCAAAATCCAAAGTCCGGCTTCGATGTACAAATACTTAATTAAATAATAATGTGTATCAAAGCCAATGAAATTTCAGGAGATAAAATCCGTAACTGACGAAAAGTCGCGGGATCCCGTTATCGGAGCACTAATGACTGCATCTTATACTATACATACATACATACATAAGATCACGACTATATCCCATAAGGGGTAGTCAGAGACTGGTCACTCACTGTAAAAACAGATGACTGCCACAATCCACGTTTCACCAAAACAATATAATGCACTTGGTGTGATAGGTGGTGAGCCCATCGCCACCATGTGCTGTTGGGTGCACAGTGCAGTTTAATTCCTTACTCGCCTTTTACGAGATCCATTGGATGAGATGGAGTGGTAGTATTCTTTTAACGAGCCGCCACCACACGGCTTATACTATACGAGCCGTATAGGACGTCGGAGCTAATATAATAAGCAAAGCAGCTTGTCCTTTGCCCAAACCAATACTCTGCGGATAACAGTATAATCTATGGTGTTGGACTGAAATGATTGGTGGTGGCATATTATCATACCATATGTAAATATTAGATATTTTTGCGATGGAATTGTTATCGCCCAAATGGTGAATGGGCGGATGGAATGGAATTCACTGTTGGATAGCATGGTCTGTGGACAGGCTTTCAAGCCGTGGGCAGTCATTGTAGTTGTCAGTCTACCAAATTACACGCAGACAAAAGAAATTTTCACAAAATACTGCTTGCATGCTTTATCCATATATAGTGCATTACAAATCGGATAAACTTTACAGAAAAGTAGGCACAGGATAAATTGACGTTACTCGTTAAATTCATTAACTTATTGAAGAAGCCGCCGTGTGGTCGTCTTAAGAGAATCTACTGCCCTATCTCATCCCGTGGGTGTCGTAAGAGTCGACAGATGGGAAAATAAAAACCCAGGAGATGGGCAGCCGCAAATTCCTGGAACATCTGAATAAAAAAACTGCAGTTGCCAACCCGCCAGTCAAGCTTGGCAACTATGGCAAAATCCCCCCAAAACGAGCGCTACAAACTTGTGTGCCAATCTATGGGGGATGCCTATGTTCAGCAGTGGACTAGTGATGGGCTGAGAAAATGATGATGATTTTTAACATTCATTAATTTGTCTTTATGCGGTGGTGGCAAATTGCCATACACTAATTGGATCACTATCAAACAAAGTAACATTGAATTATTTTATAAAAATAACACGAGTGCCGCTCTAGATTACATTAAAGCACTTAAAAGTTAAATACTGGATTTAATCACGGGGAAATGTTGTCTCCGTAATTAAATCAGAGAGTATACAAGAGCTCTACTTAAGTGTTATTGGAAAGTTAATAAAATGAAAGTGTATTTTACAATATCAGTAGTTTTATATTTGGTTTAGTCAACGTCGTCCTTTCGATTATATTTGTTAAGGAGTAAAAAGCGATCGAGCCGTGGAAAGGACTATGCTCGGAGTTTCCCCGCAAATTATGAATCCGACGATGACATCCGCAGCAGAAGCTGTAGTGGTTATAGGACGACATACAGCTCGTAAACTCGATGGTAAGCGGTCACTATGAGTCAGAGACAACTGCATCCATCCGTGATAAAGGTCCTTTATCGCCCTTGAAGACTCAGATACAACGCCTCTTGACTATATATATAAATATATATATCGTCGGGATATAAAAGAACAACGATGAATATGTACTGGGAAACTTTGGGTATGGTAAAAGAAGTGTTTACGTTTCATTTTGGCGTATGAAGCTCATTAATTGGTGAATGGGATGAAATGAAACCGATCACGAAACCAACCAGAGTTACACAATCGACCCTCTGGTCGTTCTTAATAGTATCTTCAAGAAAAACAAGTACAACAAATGAACTTGGATTTCTCCGGATGTAAAAAATAGATTTCCACAAAAGTATGTTGCCACTCTTGACCGGCGGTTTGGAAACTGCATTTCATTTATTTAGATGTTCCAGAAAGACGCTGCTTTCAATATCCTGGTTTTCATTTTCCCTCTGTCGTCTTTTGCGACAACCCATGGGAAGAAATTGCAATAATTGTAAGTGCTGATTTATAAAATTCTCAACGGTGAAAGAAACATCGCAGAAAATTTGTTCACGCTGAGATTCTCCACTGATTTCCAAAACGTTAAAACTTTTAAGATACTCTATTGCTTCTTGTTCGTAGTCATTTGTAGTACGCTTCACTAGTGTGGAATCCAAACTAGAAAAGTTACATTGATAGGATTGAGCAAGTATTTTTTACGTTTTCTACAATTCAATTCGACGCTATACGCTAAGGATTATTTACACGGTTTAAAAAATTTCATTTACTGCCATAGGCGCATAGTGGATATGATATATCTTTGTAAATTAGTAAATGCCACCGTTGACTGTCCGGATCTGCTGAGTCGGTGAGGACTATTAACAAGAACTGCTATATAACGAAAACCTGGCTTACTTCACGGGACGTTAGTCCGGACCATATAGGCAAAAATAGTTTTTTATATAATTTCGGTGAAGTAATCGCTGTTAGCCTTTGGCTTTTACAGCTTCATCGGATGCTGTGCTCGCGGGCCCGGGGCCCGCGTGCCAGGTTTGGTTTGACCCAAACATAAATACATATATATAAACTCCTACTAAACATCTAAATTCGGACCGTTGCGTTCGCTAGCGTGCTTGCGCTACTGTGAATATCTCCATAAAATTATTATCTGAAGTCATCTAATGACCGTCCGATGGAGGCTGCGTGCCTCCGTTCGGACTGTCGACTTGTGTGTCGGTAACTCTGGGCGGTGAGAACCGCCCTGGAACACGGGTGTATCTTGTGTACGCGGTGTTATTTACGATAGCTGCGCGCCGCTCTCTACGGTGGTCGCGCGACGTTGTGCGTGTGATGTTAAAGCTATTGACTGTGTGTACAGTGTTGCTCGGATTGTGACTGACCGTATCGTGGTCAGGGTGTGCTGAGACGTCCGTGTCGTCTAGCACATTTCGCGGGCGACGTTTGCGTTCGGTCGCGTTTCTGTCGGATCGATAATTCGCTGCTTTAACCACCAGCGGGTTTGGATGAACCGCGGCTTTTTCGAAAAACCGCCGTGATACTTCTCTGAAGTGTTCAGAGAGTAAGGGCATTTCACAGTCGCTGTGAAGGTCTACATTGCGTTGGTACCAGCCGGCTCCGGTGGCACCTCGCAAGAATCTATTTTGCACGGTCTGCAATTTCTTTATATGGTTGCCCGACGCGTGTGCGAACGCGACGCATGCATAGGCCATTACGGGTCTAATGCATGTCTTGTAGAGGCGAAGTTTGTGCCTAAGGCACATTTTGCTTGAGGAGCAAGTTAATGGATATAGTCGGCTTGAGATAAAAGCCGCTCTATTTCGAACGTTTTTTATGTGTGCAGCGAACGACATCGCTGCGTCTAAAGTGACCCCGAGGTATTTGACGCTCTTTTCCCAGGGAATAGAGCGTCCGAACAGGGTGATCGTGTCTAGTTGATTGTTGCCGATTGTGTGAATTCGTCTAGTGGGCTTTGGCGTGTCCCTCGAGAAGTATATCGCTACACTTTTCTCGGGGTTTACCTCTATTCTCCATTTCCGGAACCATTCGCCTAGGCGATCGGCTGCGGCTTGGAGATTGAATCGTTATGCGGCCCTTGTGCTTGTCGGAATAGTACAGGGCCGTATCATCTGCGAAAAGCGCAAGATTGACTTTCGGGTCTCTAGGAATATCGCTAGTATATAGCGAAAAAAGGAGTGGGGAGAGGCAGAAGCCCTGAGGGACACCCGCTCGGAGAGGGCGGCTTGAAGAGCGCGTTCCCTCTACCCGGAATCGAAATAGGCGGTTGGACAAGAAGGCTCGTATGATGTTCACGAGTCTGTCCGGCACTTCAGTGTGATACAACTTGTAATACAAGCCGTCGTGCCAGACTTTGTCAAATGCCTTTGCGACATCGAAAAATAAGGCGCCTGTGCCTACAGGCTTAAGGCGGTCGTTTAAATTCTCTAAAATGTGCTCCGTTAAGCGGTGCACTTGATGAGTACAAGAGTGTTCGGGGCGAAAGCCGAACTGCTCGTCTGGAAGAATATTATTGGTAAGGGCATAGTCTTTTAAACGACTGAGTATAATTCGCTCATAAATCTTTGCCATCGAGTTGAGGAGACTTATTGGGCGGTAATTTGACGGGATGTTCCTAGGCTTGTTAGGCTTCGGAATGCCTATAACATCGGCTTCCTTCCAGGCGTCCGGGAAGGAGCAGCTGGAGAGGAGCGCGTTAAAAATACTAACTAATAGACACAATAGCGGCGTAGTTAGAGCTTTCATCACCGTGTTGTTTATGACGTCGAGGCCGGGCGCGGATCGGTTTTTAAGATTTTTGACTATCTTAGTGACTTCGTCGAGAGTCACTGGAGGCAGTGGTTCGTCCACTGGTGGTATTGCAGCCCTGCGTTCGAGTTCCGCGGCCACCTGCTGCAGGTGGTCGGGATCCGCAGGCGCGAGAGACGGAGTGCATTGGCTCTCTAAACTGTCTGCGAGGCATTCAGCTTTTTCGCTGTCGTCGAAGGCGAGCGAGTTGTCGTTCGATCTAATAAGTGGCGGCATGGGTGAGACCGGCTCTGCCTTGAGAGATCGTGCCAACTGCCAGTAGGCAGTGTGGAATGGCTCGATTTCTCCAAGCATAGTGTCCCAGCTGTCATTAGTGTACTCAGATATGCGCTCTTTAACTTCCCTTTGTAGGAGGCGTAGTCTGAGTCTATTCGCGTCTGTTCTATATCTATCGTGCGCTTTGTTCGCACGGTTCTTTTCTCTAATCAGGCGTCGGAGGTCCGCCGGTAGATTACAGCGTCGATCGCTCGACACCGTAACCGTCCGGGAAGATTCTCCGACGACTGTTTTGAGATGACTTGAAAATGATTTTGTCGCTCGACAAGCTATCTCTGGCGAGTCGATACTATCTGGGATTTCATCCAAGTGCTGGGAGCTCGTAGCCTCGAGTTTGACCCCGAGGGTACGCCAGTCCACAATGGTTTTGGTCTGAGTGACCTCACCATTTGGCCGGCCCAGCTTAAAAATGACCGGACGGTGGTCCGACTCAAGTTCGTGAAGCGTAACTATAGAGTCTATTGCTAAGTTCACGTCCTTAATAATGGCTACATCTAGAATGTCCGGCTGCTGATTTAATTGCGCCGGAACTCTGGTTGGTGTTTCGGGAGCTATAACGTTTACGTTATGGCTCTCCGCTAAGTTGTACAGTATATTACCGTTCGTGTCCGTACGTTGCAATTCCAACTGCCGTGCTTGCTGTTCAAGTCTCCGGCAAGAATAACAGAACGGCCTAAATCTAGAAGAGATTTTAAGTCTGATTCTAATAATTGTTTGGATGGCGAGAGGTAAACTGATGCTAGTACAAGCGGCCTGTGGCCGGTCATTGCTAACCTACACGCGGAAGTTTCTATATTGACTAAGTCGGGTGTATCGAGCGCGATACAGTGCAAGGACTTTTTATAGTAGATCAGAGTGCCATCTTTCGCGGTCGCTCTGTCGTTACGGATGCATTTGTAATTGGCAATCTTTGGATCGCGCATACTAGGTTTCAAGAAAGTCTCTTGCACTAGCATAACGTCGATGTCGTGGTCACGAAGGAAATTCGCGACTTCAACTAACTGCGTCTTAAGACCGTTTGCGTTAAAATACGAGACAGTCAGAGAGCGAGGTTTAATTCTACCTATATGGGACGCCATTGCTAACAATTAAAATTTTTCTATTCGACGCGGCGCGTTATGTTTAGGCGCATTGAAACGTCTAAATCGCGTCGATGACGTTCATGTGCTCTACGGTCGCCATGAGTCGGTCCTGAGTGGACTTTGCTTCGCGGATTTTACGCGCTAAGCTTGATAGTTCCGCAACGTTGATACTGCGTATGAAGCCGCAAATTAACGAAAAGTCTGCGGCGAAGTTTGACGAGCCCTGAATTTTGGGCTCTGCGGTTCGAGGCGCGGGCCGTGAAGCGACTGCGCTCTTCTGCGTCATGGGCAACGGTTTTGTCCATGCGTTCGGCGCCGGCGCGGCGCTCTGGCTTTTGCTCTGCCCGGTAGTCCCGTCAGCGGGACCGGGTTTCGCTGCGGCCGGAGCGGGCGCGGGCGTTGATTTAGGCGCGGGTTTAGTCGCGGGCTTTGTTGCCGGTTTAGGAGCGGGTGTTTGAGGCTGCGAGGCCCCGGGGCCCTTCCTACGGCCGTTCTTTTGGCCTCCCCTGCGCTTCTTACTTTTCGGCGCTCTGTTACACCCGCGGTAATTCGCAGAATTGTTTTTTGATACGTGCGCGTAGAACTAACAATGATGTTATAGGTAAAATAGACTTGGACCTGTTCAATACCAATGTTTCTCAGCTCAAAGATATTTTGGCGACAAAATTCTTTTGCTGAGTATGTTGTTACTGTGTTTTTTTTTTGAGTGTGCGTTTGTCATTTTCCTTTTTTATTTGATAAAAGTAACGTAACGAGCAAAATGTTCACCTGATGGTAAGTGCAACGTCTGCCCATAACATATGCTGTGTCACCCAGAACACCTCTGTGTGACACCACACTGCGCCCGTCACCCTGAGACATCAGTTCTTAAGTCTCATATGCCCAGTGATTACGCTAGCTCTCAGTGCCCTTCAAACCGAAACACACTAATGCTTCACGGCAGAATAACTGGCCCAAGGGTGATACCTACCTGGACGGATTCCTGCACCTGCAATCCTACCACCTCATAGGAATCGTACCTCATTCTTTATATTGTACCGACAAATGTTTTCATTACTGGTTTAATGTTTAGCGATGAAAACTTTAAAATGACCTTCTTATTTCTACTTCACTTTAATATAGTTTAATACTAGCTGTAAGTAAAATAAATACGTTAAAAGCTATAGGGAAATCTTTAAAACACACACAGAAATAGGAGGACTTTTGTAGTATGTAGCCGTATATAAACTGTTCCTTATATAACGCATCAATACTACTTTTTATTCAAAGTTGTTATTCGCGTTGTTACTCTTCTTCCACAAAATCAAAAAATTAATTCGGACGAAGTTTTCACTGTTGGATAGCAAAACGTTCACCTTATAACTGCAACGTCTGCCCATAACAAATGCTGTGTCACCCAGAACACCTCTGTGCGACAACACACTGCGCCCGTCACCCTGAGACTTGAGTTCTTAAGTCTCATATGCCCAGTGATTACGCTCGCTCTCAGTGCCCTTCAAACCGAAACACAGTAATGTCCGCCCGAGAGAAACAGCTACAGGAAAATGTATTTAAAGTATTGCAAATGTGATGAAGTTTATGAAAAAAAAAACTGCTGATTTTTTTAATATAAATCGAATCAAATAATGGTTTTTGCTATTAAGTTACAATTACCTAACCACCTACTTATGACCTAAGAAGCCTTTTCCAGGCGTTGCAAACGAGGGCAATTCTTTAAATCTATTATATGTATATTAATACGTGAAGAGAAAACTTCGTACCCCTTTTTAAGCATATTGCGCGCACGGAGGAGTGTGAGTAGTGTAGTAGTGTAGTGTAAGTAGTGTGATTTACATTAAATTGAACAAAATAAAACGTTCATTATTTACGTTCATACTGCCAATCATAGATAATACACTATACACTGGGAACTGCCAATGTCAAACACATATTAGTCTGTGGTCAAACAGTCGCAACCAGAAAATGGGCAGTAGCATCTTCCTGGAACATCCAAATAAATAAACTGCTGTTGCCAGGCCGCCTGCCGAGCGTGGCAACTATGGGAAAACCACCAAAATGAGAGCTACAAACTTTTGTGGCAATCTTTTGGGGAGGCCTATGTTCAGCAGTGGACTGGTGGTGGGCTGAGGTTATGATGATGTAACAGTCGCATAGAGTAGCGATCATCTCCTTAGAATTTTAAAATGTTGCAACAAATAATTACTCAAACCTCTATAATGAACAAACTTTAAAAAAAAAGTAAAGAAAAGTTTCAGCCTATAAATGTCCCACTGCTGAGCACAGGCCTCCTCTTATTTCTAAGAGGGTTTTGGAGCTAGGAAGAATCCGTCACGCTGCTCCAATGCGGGTTGGCGGACTTCACATGTCCTCGAAATGTTTCTATTCCTCGGACATGCAGGTTTCCTCACGATGTTTTCCTTCACCGCTAAGCACGTAATAAATCAGCACTTAAAATTGTATAACAATGTTAGAGGTGCTAGCACCGGGGATCGAACCCAGGTTACTCGCTTACTATGAAATTAAAGGCGAGCACCAGGCCCCTTTAACAAACTTTAACATTTTATTAATTACGGTCGAATCGACCACTGATTGGCATCTAGTTATTATTTATATTATTATATAATTATTATGTAATAGTATTTATATTTTCACACCACACTCCATATTTTACTTATTTGAACCTGCCTATCAGTTTTCTAGTCTCCTAGGGTTGACTGGAAGAGAATGCCTCTAGGCATTAAGTCCGCCCATTGTATTAATTAGATTAAGGTGTTACATAAAAATAAAAAAATATTCTAGTAATGAATAATAAAAGACAATTAAGAGCAAATAATACTTAATAATAACAAAGAATCAAGTGAAACAGGTTAATGTATCGCAAAATGCAAGTAGTAAAAAAAGTAAGTAAAGTTTCAGCCTGTTAATGTCCCACTGCTGAGCACAGGCCTCCTCTCATTTAGGAGAGGGTTTTGGAGCTAGGAAGAATCCGCCACGCTGCTCCAATGCGGGTTGGCGGACTTCACATGTCTTCGAAATATTTTTTATCTCTCAGACATGCAGGTTTCCTCACGATGTTTTCCTTCACCGCCGAGCACGTGGTAAATCAGCACTTAATATTGCAATTAACAATTTTAGTGGTGCCGGCACCGGGAATCGAACCCAGGTCACTCGCGTACAATGAAATTTAAAGCGAGCGCCTAGCCCCTTGAGCTACCATGGCTCTAAGTATGTCCACGGCTCCACGGCATGCAAGTAGTATTTTATCGTAACTTATTCAAAAGTAAAAAAGTAAAGTATCAATAGCCTAAGAATGTACCACTGCTGGGCTCAGGGATCCTTTTTAGGAAATGTATTCATAGACAATAGTCTGAACTACTAAGGGTAGTTTAAATACCAGTCTTTCATTTAAATTGTTAAAGACTAAGAACTTAATTTGATTACTTTGTAAAAGAGAACAACTCTTCAACTGAAGGTAATCACTACGCTAACTTTTTACCCGTTCCCTTTGAAACTGTAGCGTCTTTTATTTGTGCATATTCATTGTTCACAAAGAGTGGCACATTTGCCAGACTATATCTTAATAAACCATTGAACTAATAAAGTATATTATTGAATTAGACTATTATGTTTGATAAAATATATAGAGTACTTGTAACTTTCATCACAACTAACCGCGCCGAATGCAGCTATACAAGTTTTTGACCTAGTTCGGCAACGTACGTTTGCTGTTTCATGCTTTTCAACATATATATTCTAGTTATATTCAAGTATGCGTAGTAAACCTATCTGTTACAATAAAGTGTCATTATGATGTAGATATTCTCGTCTGGTTGATAGATAGAAAAAAAGAAAGAAAAAGCATTTATTGGCACAGTACAAAAAGACAGCACACTTTGACTACACATAAACACATAATTTACTGGTGGTAGGATTCCTATGCAGGAATCCGTCTAGGTAGGTACCACCACAGGGACAGTTATTCTGCTGTGAAGCAGTAGTGTGCAAACATTACTGTGTTTCGGTTTGAAGGACACTGTGAGCTAGCGTAATCACTGGGCATATGAGACTTAAGAACTGATGTCTCAGAGTGACGGGCGCCGTGTAGTGTCACACAGAAATATTCTGGTGACATAACATTTGTTATGGGTAGACGTTGCACTTTACATCAGGTGAACATTTTGCTCGTTTCGTCACTATCCAATAAAAAATAAAAAAAACGTACTAATAAAAGAAAATAAAATGAATTAAAACAAAAAACAATAAAGCACCCGAAATGAAAAAAATATACAAAAACAGCATAAAAAAGAGATATGCTATGTGTCCACAGATCAGCTTAATGTCAGACTAGAACCTGAATATAAATGCAAATATTAGGTCGGGGAAAAAGTCTTTTCACATATTATTTTTAGTATATAAAAACTTCCTATAAAATCTCTGGCTGTACTATTTGTATCTGGCTGGTTTCGATGACATTATAAAGGTTACATTTCAAAAAAATAAAAGTTTTAAAATTTTAAGGCCGGCAACGCATCTGCTGGTATGTTCATGGGCGGCGGTGATCACTTACCATCACGTGAGCCACGTGCTCGTTTGCCCCTTATTCCATAAAAAAAAACAGTTGTTGTTTTCAGCAATTTTTCATTTGTTTTTCTTTCTGTCAAAATGAATGAATCTAACGAAGAAATTCGATACATTTTAAAATGTTATTACAATAAAGGAAAAATGCAACGCAAGCCGCGAAAAAAATTTGTGACGTTTATGGACCTAATGCAGTGTCAGAGTGGCATAAAGTTGCTTTAAGCGTTTTCAATCCGGGAATTTTGATGTCAAAGATGCACCTCGCTCTGGTCGCCCTGTTACGGTTACACTGCGTATCTATAGTACGGCATATCTGTAGTTACGACATAGCTGAAGAAGTAGGAATTGACCACATAACAGTTTTGAATCATTTGAAAAAAGTTCGATATTTCGTTGCCACGCGAGCCCACTGAAAGAAACCTAATGAACCGTGTACTCATTTGCAATTCTTTACTGAGACGTAATAAAACCGAACCGTTTTTAAAGAGATCGATAACTGCTGATGAAAAGTGGAACACGCACGACAAGACCATGCGAAAAGGGTGGTGGGATGAGAAGGGCGTTGTTCGTTATGAGGTTTTACCGCCAGACAGAATCATCGATTCGGATCTCTATTGCCAACAACTGATGAGAATAGAGCAAGAGGTTGAGAGAAAGCGGCCGGAGTTGATCAATAGAAAGAGTGTGATCTATCATCACGACAACGCTACACCACACACATCTTTAGCCACTCAGCAAAAATTAAGAGAGTTGTTAATGAGATGGCGGCTCGATAAAAGAATACTACCACTCCATCCCATCCAATGGATCTCGTAAAAGGCGAGTAAGGAATTAAACTGCACTGTGCACCCAACAGCGCATGATGGCGATGAGTCCACCACCTATCACACCAAGTGCATTGTATTGTTTTGTTGAAACGTGGATTGTGCCAGTCATATGTTTTTGCAGTGAGTGCCCAGTGTCTGACTACCCCTTATGCGATACAGTCGTGATCTTATGTATGTATGTTAATGGGAGGTGCTAAAGCATCCGCCATATAGCCCTGACGTAGCACCTTCAGATTCCCACCTTTTTCGGTCTCCACAGAATTCTTTAGGTAGTGTCAGTATAACATGGAGGACTGCCAAAACTACTTGTCGCGTTTTTTGCCCAGAAGTCCCAAAATTTCTACAGCAACGGGGTCATGTCACTACCTCCAAGATGGCTAAAAGTCATGGAACAAAATTGCTCAATATGTACTGTAATTAAATGTAAATAACCTTTGAAAAAAAATGATTTGACTTTTCACATAATATGCGATAAAATAAATAAGATACAAAAAAATATGAAAAAATACCATAAAATATATAAATAAAATCCAACCAGACGCAAGCCCTCGGCAGGGTAGCAGGCGAGGGTCAGACAGATAGGGAAAGAGCACGTAGCGGCCCGTCACGAACTATTATTATTATATTGTTAACTATTTGAACGACATCATCATTTTTTAGCGGTGGGTGTACCACAATATTTGAGTCCCCATAAAGGGGATTCTTTGTTAAAGTCCAGCCAGTATCAACATTTTCGGTAACGTGATGGGTTTTCACGGTTCATTGGTGATGCCTCTAAGTATGCAGGAACGTTATGTTACGGGTAGTAGGATTCCTCTGCAAAAATCTGTCTAGGTAGGAAACACCGAAAGGAAAGTGGTAGGATTCCTATGCTAGATCCGTGTATTTAGACATAGCCACAGTGCCGAGTATTCTGCCGTGACACATTAGTGTGAAAAAATAACCGTGTTTCGGTCTGTAGGGCACTGATAGCTAGTGTAATTACAAGGCATGTGAGATTGACTAACTACTGATGTTCCAGGGTTCACATTCTATAAAAAAAAGGAAAAATTCGTACCATTAACTATGAGTAGCATAGCTCCTCAGAATTTTTTATATCGCAACTATGTGCATCCATACAGTCAGGCTTTTTCCCCATATAGAGTATAGGCAGAGGCCACTCACGTAGTCCACTTTTCGCCTTAGTGGGAAACTAGACGTGACGGGTGGCGAACCACGTCGCCGCCATTTTGGTAACGTTCTCTACTATGTTCTACTAATGCGTTCCCACGAGCAGTATAGTCACAGCATTGCATATTATGGTTTCATTCTGCACGAAGGCTGTTCGTACATAACCTTAGTGGTCTCTTATGACACCGCGGTATGAATGCGGTAGGTGCTATTTTTCTCTGCTTTTTTTTTTTTTTTTTGGACTGATGGTCACTGTTAGCCCGAAGGCTTTTACAGCTTCGCCGGATTGAAAGGTGGCATAGCGCTGAGGGCGCTTAGCCGAAACCTTTATTTATGGATGACTGGCGCAAGGGCCCCATTTTCTCTGCCCGACACCTATTGACTAAGCTCAACATTGTAAGCTAACAAATACCGATATAATGCTTTCATTAATTATTCAGCGCTAAATGGACAACCGGACGGTCAGTAGTATTGATTACCAGCGAAAGCCACGTTTTTATTTCAAGTACTAAAGTAATATTTTTGATTACTACGCTTTTCTATTAAGCAATTCATGATAGGGAAAGAAAGTTGATTTGCTAAGATCCGCATAATAATCCGCAAAATTTAATTCATTTAGTCAAAAAATCTACTTAAACGCAGCCGCTTCAAACATGCTTATGCGAAATTAAGGTTTTTCATTTTCTCATGGATGCAATCATCAGAACTAGAAGCTATACCTACCTTTCACATGGGACCATTTGTATGGGACTTCCCTTATGGTACCTTCTTTGCTGATAAAAAAATTATCTTAAAAATCGGTTCATAAATAAAAACAAAAAAAATATACAGACTGAATTGAGAACCTTACTCCTTTTTTGATGGCGGTTAAAAATGGTGTAAAGGCAGGACTCTATAGTGGTCTTCAAAAACTGGGTAATATACACTATTTCATATATTTTTAAAATTAACTTTCATTCCTTTATTGTAGTGGATTTCCGCAAAAACGATCTGTTTCTGTTAACCATGCAAAATTCTTGTACCGGTACAACCAATACGAAATTCAGTGGCAACACCTTCATGATACGCAGTAGTACGTCTTTGAATACACTCGCACAAAAGGTTGATCTTCTGCACACTAACAGGAACTAGACATAAAACAACAGTACCAGCACAAAACCAATTTGCACCAAAGTAATTTCTTGCACAGATTCGTACTTCTGCTTGAGTTCTTTGAATTAGCAGTTATGTTTATTACTTGGCAGTGTGGTGGCGGTTGAAGAGAATCTACCAATCCATCTCATCCCGTGGGTGTCGTAAAATTCGACAGGGGAAGAATAAAAACAAGTACGATGGGCAGCAGCATCTTCTTCGTCGTTTCAGCCTATCACAAGTCCACTGCTGAACATAGGCCTCCCCCAAAAATTGCCACAAAAGTTTGTAGCTCTCATTATGGGGGGATTTTGCCATAGTCGCCACGCTTGGCAGGCGGGTTGGCAACCGCAGTTTATTTATTCAGATGTTCCAGGAAGATGTTGCTGCCCATCTCCTAGTTTTTATTTTCCCTCTGTCGACTTTTACGACACCCGAGGGATGGGATGGGGTGGTAGATTCTCATAGGCCGCTACCACACCACATGTTTTTTTTTTTAATTTATTCCAATAAAAGATTACAAAAAATATTACACAATTCATTCCTCGCCAAACTATAATCATAGTTTGCAGGCGTTACGCTCCTCTTCTTACTTTCATAACGTAACATTTTTTAACATCGTTAATCTAATACTTAATAATGCTTACTAAAAAAATACTTAATAAAAAAGTCGCATTTCTAAGTTAAGCTACCATATTATTTCACTAATATACAATCTTTTAATTTTCTTTTTAATGTTGCTTTACATTTAATTTTATTTTTGCTTAATAATAAATCAGGATAATTATTACATAATTTCGGAATTATGTACTTTCGAGTCCGCTTACCGTAATCATTATTTGCCCTTAGCTCAACTAATCTCCCTCTCGCTTTAGACCTTGTATATTGTTTAATATTTCTTTTACATTTATATTTGTCACTACAGTATGTTTCAGTTGTAAGCAAATAATCTATTTTTTTATTTACAGCCAATATTTTACAGTGTGCAAATAGCCTATTATAGTCGTCTTTGCACTTATCTATTTGTAATTTCTTAATTTCTTCTAAGTATGTTTTAAATGTAAGGCCATAACAACTCAGTCCATAGCTGACTACTGATTCGGCTAATGCATAATAAACCATATACAAACTCCAGAACATTTCTGTGTGACCATTCACTACACAATGCGCCCTACACCCTGAGACGTCAGTTCTTAAGTCTGTTATGCCCACTAATCACACTAGCATTCAGGGCCCTTCAGACCGAAACACAGTTATGTTTGCACACTACCGCTTCACGGCAGAATAACTGGTACTGCGGTGGCACCTAGGAGGATTCGGATGCATAGGAATCCTACTACCAGTTAATTATTACCATATGGATCAACAGCCTATAATTAGGCCACTCCTCAATTGGAAGTATTAGCCGTAATCATCACGCTTGGCAGGAGGATTGGTGATCGGAGTGCCAGACGTCTCGCAGCTCAGTTCCTTCGGCCAGTCACCGGTCTTCAGTGTGTCATTCTTCAAAGTTATAATTTCTGAGTTCAGTTTAGGCTTGTATAAAGCTCTTATGAATGTCAAAACCTACACCGCTTCAAAATATAATACCTGCTCAGAGAAGAAACTCTGGGGTAATTTTTTTTCAATGTCATATTACATAATGTCATGTATAAAGTACATCATTTAATTACAATACCACATATTTTGTATCACATGGTTATTCTGCGATCATTCTTAGATCATAATGTTGTTCTGGCATTTATGTTAATTATAACATAACTCGTTGTGCTCTGTGGTTTTCACATGATTCGCGCCGTACTGGCATGGTACCTCGATGACCTGAGCATTCTCAGTTTGACCCTTCTCGGTAATGTTCGGTTGTTATTTTGCGGCTTATTAAATCGGTAGTATTATAGTTTAGAACATTCCTCAATAAACGGGCTATTTAATGCAAAGATAATTAATTCAAATCGAATTAATATTTCCTGTGATTAGCGCGTTCAAACATACAAACTCTCCAGCTTTTTATAGCAGTAAGACAATAAGTAAAATAATTTCGTAAAAGATCTCACTCATCATACAGTCACAACACACACAAATCTGAAAATTAACAATTGAGAATCGATCCTAGGATTTAAATCGATAGGCTGGTTTGCCATCCCTTGAACAACGCAGTCATTAAACTGTGAGTTTTTAATATTTAATACTTAAATAATTTTAGTCAAGTAAAAGATACCAGGGAAGCATAAATATAAAAACATAGATGAAACTGTAGCCGCGTCAGATCGTCGACCCCGCAAAGCGTCGGCCAATGAACTCGAGCCACGGAAGTACTGTGGCCAACTCGCGGACTCTGAGTCTGAGAATGTAATTATTAATATATTCCCGTATATACTTACTGCGCAATGGTAGTTTAGTGGGAAACGTGTAAGATTTTCTAGTAAATAAACGCGACAGCATTGATTTCGAATTCCGTAAATATTTACATTTTAAGTTACGATGCTCTGCGATGAAATAAAACGTCAGGAATTGCATGGGAATATCAGTCAAGAGCATATACGACCACTAACCCGTATTAGCGCAATGTGAGGAACTACTGGGTAATCACTAATATTGCGCAGGGCGTTATCGGTACGGGGAATCATGTTGGCACATACATTCAAGCGTTTTACAATTAAACTGACTCTAATCCAATACTTTTGTTAATATTTTTATACAAGTGCACTATGGACCAATTTTACTCAGAAGTCACATAATGTCCCGCGACTTCCGCGTTGCAGTGCGTCGGGCATGTTTGTGGGTGCTGGAGTAGATAACTTCTACGCAATCATGAGCAAAATTTACATCCTCCTGGAACATCTTAACAAATAAACTGCGGTTGCCGACCCGCCTGCCAAGCGTGTTGGTGCAAAATCCCCCTAAAATGAGAGCTACAAACTTTAATGGCAATCTATGGGGGAGGCCTATATTCAGCGAGGACCAGTGAGGATGATGATGGCGATAAGAATCTAAGAAACTAGGTAAAATTCATGCTTACGTATTAATACATAAGCAGTACATAAATAAACTAGGGTAAACATATAATTCGGTTGAGAACTACCTTATACCCATTAGTGTTTAATCCATACTAAGATTATAAATGCGAAAGTAACTGTCTCTGTTATGTACCCTCTGTCTGTTTGTTACCTTTTCACGATTCAGCCGCTAAACCGATCGTGACGAAATTTTGCACTGAGACAGCTTGCATCCTGTCGATGGACATAGGATAATATTTGTTACGGAAAATCAAAAAGTTCCAACGGGATATTTAAAAATCTAATTCCACGCAGACGAAGTCGCGGGCATTAACTAGTTTTTAATAAATCTTGTGGCATCGTAGCCAAATATAGCAACCCATCTAAAGCATATCATTTTCGAACTTCTTTATATCACAACACTTGATGGACTCATGACTTCCGATAGGTGATGGAATGGTGGAATCACCGTCACAAAAAATGTTAGAATTGATTCGCGGTAATCTTTTTTCTAAGATTTTTTTAAATAATAAATATTTTACTTATAAATATTTCTTAAATAAAAAATCTTCTAAATGAAACTAAGTTTACGGATTTTATCGTGTTTAATTTATTACTATTTATAACCCGACGTTTCGAGTGCTTTACAGCACCCATGGTCACGGGAGGACTGAGGTGACAGATGTCCTGATGTCATAGTTAACCTGGGGTACCTTCAGCTTTTAATTATTATTTTTGGGTCCGATCTACGCAGAAAGAGTCGGGTTATAAATAGTAATAAATTAAACGCGATAAAATCCGTAAACTTAGTTTCATTTAAATGTGTAGTGTTCGCGTAAATATAAGAAATCAAAAAAATCTTCATTTAGATCTACAACTAGAGCATGGATCCTTTACCGTGGTAAAGTTGTTGTGTGTCGCCGTGTGCTTGCGGCTTAAGGGAATCAATCTGGGTCGGTCTCATACGGTGGGTGCCGAAAAAGTAGACAGAGGGAAAATAAAAGGAGATGGGCTGCAGCATCTTCCAGGAACATCTGAATCATTTTTTCTTATTGTATAAAGTGACGAAACGAGCAAAACGTTCACCTGATGGTAAGTGCAACGTCCGCCCACAACAAATGCTGTGTCACCCAGAATTTCTGTGTGACACCACACTGCGCCCGTCACCCTGAGACATCAGTTCTTAAGTCTCTTATGCCCTGTGATTACGCTAGCTCTCAGGGCCCTTCAAACCGAAACACAGTAATGCTTGCACACTACTGCTTCACGGCAATAAACTTCGGTTACCAACTTCCACGCCAAGCGCGGCAACTATGGCAAATTACCCCTCAAAAGGAGAACTACTAAACTTTTGTGACAATGCACGGGGGAGGTCTCCACGTTCAGTAGTGGACTAGTGATAGGCTGCAATGATGATGATAATAATAAACGTGTGTATTGTATACGAATAGGCAGTCGGACAGATAACTTAACATTGGATATGGCTTAGTAGGCGTACCAGCATATTCGCAAACTAACTACTGCTAAAACTGCTGCTTAAAAAATCTGTCGCCATCACAGATTACACGTTACTTTGTTCTCAGCAGTAGAATAAATTATAGGCTGTTACTTTACTTTTTTAAGTCAGGGGAACATTAACTCACTGTAGATAGTAGAGACTATACAAGTTTTTTACATTTAATTACATTCAATTTAGACATATATATTAATACGTGAAGAGAAAACTTTGTACACCTTTTTGGGCTCGTTGCTCGTACCTTAACACTTATTTATTAACCCGCAGTCAGTTTTGCTAATATGTAGCTATATTAGTGATACTAGTATTTTTTTATGGAAAGAAATGATGATATGATCAAATCATTCACCTGATGGAAAGCGCAATGTCTGCCCATAACAAATTGTTTTCAGAGTAAAATTATGTGGCACCGCCACCACAGCGTTCGTCACACTGAGACATCAGTTTTAAGTCTCATATGCCCAGTATGAATGCCCGTCAAACCGAAACACAGTAATGTTTGTACACTACTGCTTCACGGCAGAATAACTGGCACTGGGATGGTCTGAATAACTGACACTTAGACGGATCCACCACAAGAGTCCTACTACCAGTAAAAAATTAAGTAACAAAAATTTAAACAAGATTAATAATACTTTATTAACTTCTGTTAAACTTTAATAATAAATTCAGCCTTCTAACGAGGAAAGTTTAATAAACCTTTTCTAGGTTAATCTGCTATACAAGACCACTTAACCTTTTGATGACCTGAAGTGAACCACAAGTTATGAACAAAGTTGGTAAATACTTAGTTCATAACTTTCTTTTAACGCATATTTGCAAATACATATTAGTATTATTATTTTTTTATTGGATAAAGTGATGGAACGAGCAAAACGTTCACCTGATGGTAAGTGCAATGTCCGCCCATAACAAATGCTGTGTCACCCAGAAAATTTCTGTGTGACACCACACTGTGCCCAGTCACCCTGAGACAAAGTTCTTAAGTCTCATATGCCCAGTGATTACGATAGCTCTCAGTGCCCTTCTAACCGAAAAAGCAGTAATGTTTGCACACTACTGCTTCACGGCAGAATAACAGGCCCTGGAGTGGTACCTACCTAGACGGATTCCTGCATAGGAATCCTACCACCATGTATATATCTTCCGTGCCGTGGTAGCTCAGGGGCACGGGCGCTCGGCTTAAATTTCACAGTACGCGAGTGACTTCAGTTGGATCTCTGGTCTTCTAAAATTGTTATGCGATTTTAAGGCCTCCTTTGACACTTCGTTTTCAAGTCTCATATTTACACTAGCTTCAAAGTAGAATAATAGGATTACGGTGGCAAAGCAGTACGGTGATACCTGCCTAGAAGGATTTCTGCATATAAGTTCTACCTCCAGCTACTCTTTTTAATGTTATTTTGAAATTAAAGTGTTAAGATAAATGTGGTCATTTGTTCTGTTCGTTTCGTCTATTTCTGCTGTGCATTTTCTTTCTCACTTTCAAAGTAATCCTAGAGGTGACAACGTACTTATAGGAATTAATTATTTATCGCGAATGCTTATAGGTGTCTAAAGGGGACAGTGATCACTGCAGGGTACTCGTTTGAACCCAGTAGTAATGCACAAAAATTATATAAGGTAAAGGTAACAAAAGAACTAAGACTAGTGCGTGTATCGCGTTGGGAGAATTTCTTACAAAATTACAAATGTAAGTTTGTACGTACAAATATTGACATAATTATTGTTATTTAAAAACCAACGCCAAGGTTTTAGTGTAATCGATAAAAATGAATAATTTTACTGTATTTTTTTCCAAATTTTAGTTGCAGTAATTTTGGGCATCCCCAAACACAACTTTTTTTGGACTTTTCATACTTTGGACAATTTTCATCGATTTTCTTAAAGAACTTTCAAACTATTCATTATAAAATTATTAAAGAATCTAGACTCTCACAAGAAGTCCTTTCATATACAATGTCACACGGTACAGTTTGGATTTTTGTTTTATTTCCTCATTTACCCGACAGTGATTCCGACGTATAACATACTTTAAGTTGTAAAGTAAATTCTAAGCTTTAAGTGATGAACTTTAAAGTCATACAGTGCACGTATGACTAATTTAGGAATCATTTTTATTGGTATGCTCTTTGTACTTGATGGTTACTCATTTCGGTGCCCAATGTGGGCGTTATTATACAAAATAATAATTGTCAGAACATTATTATATGAAAACAACATTGTAGCTCAGCGGAAGGTAGTCCTTACCAATACTCGAGTCCTTGGTTCAATTAGTAGCCGAAATTAAAAAATAGAAACGAATTTATTATTAGTGATTCTTCCCAGATAAACAGAGACATTTATAAAAACTATTTAAAACACCATACAGACAGATAATAACAATTGACTATCATTGTTACAGTAGCTTCAATTATTGTCGCACCGAATGTACTAAAGCGGCAAAACTCCCAGCCCAGTACGATTTCCCTTAAAGTAAGGTGTAGAACAGCACCTACCTTTTTCCTACCGAGGTGTCGTAAGAGGCGACTAAGGTATTGTACGGACAACCTTTATTCGTACATAATAATACCATAATGTGCAATGCTGTCACTATACTGCTTGTGGAAACGCAATGAGGAGTAATGCCTTGACTCGTACCAAAATGGTGGCCACACGTCTCGTATTCCGCGGTGGCGAAAAGTGGGCTACGAGTGTGGCCTCTGCCTATCCCTTAAACGGGAAAAAGGCGTGCCTATGTATGTAACACTCTTGAAATTTGGTTTAACTAATTACTTTTGTAAAATGTAATATGAAAGCCTTACAGCTTACCCTTGAGACACTATTTAGTTTTAGTTAGGAAATATTTACGTATTTTGAATACGTGTCGTAGACAAATTACGAGATGGTAAGTTTCTCATTAGGAATCCGTCTAGGGTATATGAGATTAAGAACTGATGTATCAGGGTGACGTAAGCGGTGTGGTGCCGCACAGAAATATTCTGGGCACCATCAGGTGAACGAAGTCACTGTCGATGCTGGTTCGTTGACGATATGAGGGTGTAGAAGTATGAAGAGGTGTAGAGACCGGGTAGCGTCGGATAGCAATGACGATTTTAGCATACCTTGTCTTTCGGAGGTACGATCTATTTTACATCAAGACACTCCATGCAGCCCGAAAAATCGTAATAAAAAAGGTATATAAGATATTCTTAGAGATTCATGCAAAAAGCCGTCTTAATTCTTTTTCATAAAACTCTTTCATCATACAATGTGGTGTCGGCATAAGAGAATCTACCGCCCCATCCTGACCCGGTAGTTCTCGTAAAAGTCGACAGAGGGATAAAGAAAACCAGGAGATGGCCAGCAGCATCCTTCTGAAACATCTGAATAAATAAACTGCGGTTGTCAACCCGCCTGCCAAGCGTGGCAACTATGGCAAAATCACCCCTTAATGAGAGCTACTAACTATTGTGGCAATCTGTGCGGGAGGTCCATGTTCAGCAGTGGACTAGTGATAGGCTAAAACGGTGATATAAACAATGATTAGTTAGGGTATAAATAAAGTACGGGATAAAAGATATAAAGCAACTAACTCACTAAAAGCCCCTAAAATTGCTGAGTATAGACCTAGCTGATGCTGCTAGAGTGAAGGTTGACGGATTTTGCATATCCTTAAAATATTTTGTTATATTTCTCTGACATACAGGAGGTAAATCAATGCTTCTAATTACACTTAGCAAGTATTCACTGGAGGTAGGACTCATATACACAAACCAATCCGTCTAAGTAGGTACCGGCCGAGGGCCCATTATTCTGCCGTGAAGCAGTTGTATCCACACATTATTGTGTTTCGGTTTGAAGGGTACTGAGAGCTAGTGTAACCACTGGACATACGAAACACAAAAGCTGATGTCACACACACAGAAATGTTTAGGGTTACAAAATGCTGTTTTTATAGGCAGACGTCACACTTGCATTAGGTGAACATTTTGCACGTCTCGACACTTTATCCAATATTAAGACGACCTTTCGACATCTGAGTTACTTTAGTCTCTTTTGCTCTTACCGAGACTATTTTCAAAGTCACCGCATAGTTGCGTAGTCACAAAGTTCAACAATATATTAATCATATCATAAATGAAAAAGCAACGCAAAGTAGCAACGGGATGTATTCCATAATGCTCTTAAGAAATGTGAAGACAACGTTCCTGCTAAGTTTAATTACAGTGATAAATTCACATTCGTGTGTATATTTTTCACTAACAATATTATACATTAATGATATAACATCATGTCCTCTTGGACGATTTTCTACAACGGGCGATAACTTCCGAATACTGTCAGAAGTTATTAACTGCGCAGGAAATATTATAGTGCCACAAGTGTACGCGCAGACAGAGGCACCCACTCATCCCAACGCTCATGCGATAAGATCGGAAGAAAGCTAGGATGCAGTGTCTGCGACACGGGGACAATCACAACACAACCAGACCCGAAACCCAACCATTTTTGTTACTTAAAAATTTTAGCTCCGACTGAACTATGAATTCAGAAGCTGCGTCGTAGAAGTCAGGTATAGTATAGTCATACATACATAGAGTCATGCCTCTTTCCCATTGGTGTAGGCAGAGACCACATCTTTCGCTTCATCTGCTTTCAGCGGCGTTTTCATACGAGCTCTTCGGTTGTGGGTATTTTTGACGTGGTCTTTCCTTAAAACGTTGTACGTGAGCTTATGTCGACTATCTGTGTCGTCAATCTTTTTTCATACTTCCTCTCTACGTGTCCAAACCATCTAAGCAACCCTTTGTCACTACTTAAATATTCGCATCCCACATTTAACTCTATGAGAATCTCCGGTTTATGCAATTCATTTATGTCATAGAGCTAGTATTTATGGGTAATAGAAATTTATACACACATTTTTTTATGGAATAATGTTATGAAACGAGCAAAACATTCACCTGATGGTAAGTGCAACTTCTGCCCATAACAAATGCTGTCTCACCCAGAATATTTCTCTGTGACATCACACTGCGCCCGTCACCCTGAGACATCAGTTCTTAAGTCTCAAATGACCAGTGATTACGCTAGCTCACGGTGCCCTTCAAACCGAAACACAGTAATGTTTGCACACTACTGCTTCACGGCAGAATAACTGGCCCTGGGGTGGTACCTATCTAGAGGGATTCCTGCATAAGAATCCTAAAAAAAATTCATTGGAAAACTTGACGACATCTATGCAGAATTGGGGACAGAGCGACTTAAAAAAAATGGTAATGCACTACCTACATTTAATTATAGGTTAAAAATATAACATTAGCGTGAAACTAACAATGAAAACTGCTGGTTGTTTGGTGCAGTGGCAAAGCTTTTGGCGCTACGTGTCGCGTACATTTAAAAGAAATGAAAATTATTTATTTTTCGACGTGATAAATATAAATTTCATCATTTTTTTTCATAATTCACCACCGTTTCGTAATAAGGTCCCTCTAACGGAGAAGAATCAGCAACAATTCCCGCACGGAACAAGTATTTGTATGGACCACAGATAGTTGTCCCAGAGGTATGCATGTGGATTTTATATTCGTTGTATATTGTAAAATATGTATAATACCAAAAGCAGGTAACCCTAATCATTTCAAATAATACCAAAATAACAATATGAAACACGTCACAGTGGCCCAGAAACGCCCAATTATAACAGATTTAAAACACAACACAACGAGACGTCGACCTAAATCCTTAATAACAATGGCGAGGTAACTCAGCGCAGGAAGTACTGCGTCACTTCCGGCCGAAGCGTGCGTTTTCGCAAAACAATTGTGCCAATTCCATACTGTGAACCGCATGGGAACATCTACACGACCAGAACCTTCCACGGTGACAGCAGACCCTCAAGAGTTTACAAAAAACACTTCACACCGGAAAGGAATAAATGCATGCTACGAGTAAATCGTGGCGGCTGCCGCAGTGGCTAATTTACCTTTGAATCGCAGGTTCGACACCCGCACGAGACAAATATTTACTTAGCTTAAAATGGAAAGTTGTTCCGGAACTAGGTGTTCGCGAATGCGAAATTTATGTCTGTATACACAATGCGGATATTTTTTTAAACGATACTCATAGAAGTATTTTAATTTCAAGTACTTCCAGGAAGTTTGCGCTTCAGAGGGGCTGATAAATATTTAACTTTAAATTTCTCCGTACTTGTTTACTATTTCTTAGTGATGTGGTGGTGGTGGGCAAATCGTTCCACACTGTTTTGCTGGAGTTAATCTAAAACATCCCCTATATCGTGTACTTTAAAGGCATCTTCAGAAGGTTTGTGCATTCGTACTAAGGCTTCTGTGTGCAAGGTCCGTGGCCTAAACGAACTTTTCGAAAAGGTATTCTCCATTTTTGTTCCATATTACTTTATCAACAGTACATACATACATACAGTCACGCCTCTTTCCCATAGGGGTAGGCAGAGACCACATCTTTCCTTGCTTCTTGCTACGATCCTGACACACAACTTTAGCTTCCTCTACTTTCATTGGTGTTTTCATACAAACTCGTCAGTTGCAGGCACTTTTGACGTGGCCATTCCTTAAAACGATTTCGATCTGATCGTAATACGAGTACGTTCGCATACGTCGACCCTTACCGGCTTGCCCATTCACACTCGCCTCATAAATCTGTTTCGTCAATCTTCTTTCATCATCCATCCTCTCTACGTGTCCAAACCATCTAAACATCACTTTCTCTATCTTGGTCACTAAATCTTCTACCACACCGCAACGTTCCCTTATCACGTTGTTTCTCAGTTTGTCCATCAAATTCACTTCAGCTATACTTCTCAAACTTTTCATTTTAACAGCAAATAAGATTTATTTTCATGCTTCTTCTGCCAGAACCAACATTCACTACCGTACGTAAGTGTGGGGACCAGTACTCCTCTATGTACAGGAGTAGTGAAGATCTCTTCCAGTACATATTAGCTAAGACTTTCCTGTTCAGTAATGGGGTTATGTTTTTTCTTTTAGGTACATTAAAACAGAATCGAATACACGGTTTTGTACTCGTTGTATTGCTCTTTCTGTGTTTGAATTCAATCTCGTAGCGTAGGTGGGACTACAATAAAGAAATTGCGAGAGCACCAGTGAATCACATAAAAGTATACGTAACTCCTCCTTAATGTAAGACCAGATTTTGTAGAGCGTTCCAATTACAAGAATGCTGTTCTGATTTTGATACTTATATTCAACAAATTTTTGTTCTTCGTAGAATTACACCATGATCACGTGCGGATGTTACTCGTTTAAGAGCACTGTTACTGATTTTCACTTGATCTTCCAAATCTAATACATTTTTTGTTTTTTTTTTTTTTTGTTACCTAAAACCAACATTTGAGACTTTCTTTCTTGACCAAATGATGATTTCTTCAGTGGCGGTATTAGTTTGCATGTGCACGCTACTTAGGGAGGGCGGGCGGTGCTCTTCAAAAACAAGGTATACAACATTTTATATTTTCCGTCCGGATCTTAGCAAATTAACTTCCTTCGTTCATAAAAAACATCTACTGAAAAATTTTACTGGTGATAGGATTCCTATGCAGGAATCCGTCTAGGTAGGTACCACCCCAAGGCCAGTTATTCTGCCGTGAAGCAGTAGTGCGCAAAAACTACTGTGTTCCGGTTTGAAGGGCACACTGTGAGCTAGCGTAATCACTGGGCATTTGAGACTTAAGAACTGATGTCTCAGGTGGTGTCATACAGAAATATTCTAGGTGACACAGCATTTGTTGTGGGCGGACGTTGCGCTTACCGTCAGGTAAACGTTTTGCTCGTTTCTTCACTTTATACATAAAAAAAAAAAAATCCATTACACTTGGTAACTAGGCTGCTGGTTTCAAGCGGTTATAAAACTACTCGATACTCACTAGCTCATGACGCAATATCGTAAAAAGCGTTATCTTGAATTTTTAATAACAGATCATTTCGTTTTATTACCAACTAGCTGTTGCCCGCGACTGCGTCTGCTTGGATTTAGCTTTTTTAAAGACATACATAAGATCACGACTGCATCCTATAAGGGGTAGTCAGAGACTGGGCACTCACTGCAAAAACAGATGACTGCCACAATCCACGTTTCACCAAAACAATATAATGCACTTGGTGTGATAGGTGGGTGAGCCCATCGCCACCATGCGCTGTTGGGTGCACAGTGCAGTTTAATTCCTTACTCGCCTTTTACGAGATCCATTGGATGAGATGGAGTGGTAGTATTCTTTTAACGAGCCGCAACCACACGGCTTTTTTAAATATCTCGTGGAAACTATTTCTTCTCTTTATTGGATAAAATGATTACGAGCAAAACGTTCACCTGATGGTAAGTGTAATGCTGTGTTACATAGAACATTTCATTGTGATTCGGCGCTCGTCACCCTGTGTTATTAAGTCTTAAATGCCCAGTGATTACAATTGCTCAGTGCCCTTCAGACCGAAATACACTAATGTTTGCACACTACCGCTTCACGGCAGAATAATAGGCCCTGGGGTGGTCGTCGGCGGCTTACCTAGACGGATTCCTGGATAGGAATAATACAACTACGAAATATGATTTGTTATTTGATTTTCCGGGACAAAAAGTATGACATGTCCGTCTCTAGGATGCAAGCTCTGTGCTAATTTTGTCAAGATAGGTTCCACGGTTGAGCCGGAAAGTTAACAAACAGACAGATGGACAGAGAGTTACCTTTGCATTTATAATATCAACTATGGATTCTCGTTTTAGCGTTATTGGTACATCGAAACGATACGATTTATTTTTATGTACATACAAGTTTACAACTCTATTGAGTAACGTGGTCGTTAACTACGTTACTCAATAATCAACGTATATGCTTGGTGAGTAGTGGGCCCTGGGTTCGAAACCAATTCTTAGCGAATGTTAGGTGAACTCACAGATTTTGTTCGTTGGATGTTTTGTAATTGTCCCGTGTCTCTGACATTGCATTTCACCAGTCCCTCGGTCTTCTCGTATGTCAGTGTCGTTGTGTTGGCGCTAATATTAACGTCACTGTAATGTATTATGCTATAATAATACGAGTAACAATAATAATTTATTTACTACTTCCCACAATATAGTCATAACTATGAACATTTTATAAAAGTATTAAACATTCGAATACTGTGAGAGACTGGTGCCTAAACTAGGCTTTGCGCCAGTATTTCAGGACACTAGGTCTCCGCCCTTAGGCGCCGCCTGTCTGTCTGTGCTGTCTATGATGATTTGTGAGCAAGAACAATGAATAAATTCTGTCTTATTAATGTAATTGGATGCGAATATTTTGATTAAAGTGAAATAAATAAATAATTATAGCTGTCAGGTGTCAGTGTAGGTGTCATCTTCACGAGCTAAACTAACCGGAATTTGTTGCTGTGAATGAAATCGGAAAGAGAGTTAAGAGATAAATTTCACATGCACAACACAAAACGACCTGAAAACCAACGATTACTTTCGTTCACAAATGTTGGCTTCGGCGGGGATTCGAACCAAGGACCCGCGGCGTAGAAGCCAGGTACTCTAATCGCTACGCCATGCAATCGTCAATACACCTTATGATACAACAATTTTATTATTTCAACCACGGATAACAATGCCAGTGAATAACCACAGAAGTCACTGGAGTCGGGAAGAATATCGTCCCTCCTCCCTCCTTTCAGCCATCACAAGTCCACTGCTGAACATGGCCTATGTTCAGCAGTGGACGTAGCTCAGGGCCTAGACGCTCGCTTTAAATTTCATAGTGCGCGAGTGACCTGGGTTCGATTCCCGGTGCCTCCACTAAAATTGTTAATTGCAATTTTAAGTGCTGATTTACCACGAGCTCGGCGGTGAAGGAAAATATCGTGAGGAAACCTGTATGTCTGAGAAATAAAAAATATTTCGAAGACATATGAAGTCCGCCAACCCGCATTGGAGCAGCGTGGCGGATTCTTCCCAGCTCTAAAACTCTCTCAGAAGCGAGAGGAGGCCTGTGCTCAGCAGTGGGACATTTATAGGCTTAAACTTACTTTTTACTATATACATAAATAAATATCATCGCCCTGTTGCAGTTAAATTATGTTTTTACATTGAGTTACTCTCCACAACATTAACTTGACCTTACGGAATGCTTAGACGTTGCGTTTTTCATTTTATGGCACCGGTTTGTGTCACGATTCTGAGTACGCTTAGTCGTTTAAAATAATGATGACCATAAATTAATAAATTAAATACTGTCATTTATATTGTTATGTGTTGTTGCCGTGTGGTGGCGGCTTAAAGAATCTACCACACCATCTCATCGCGTGGGTGTCGTAAAAGTCGACAAAGGGAAAATGAAAACCAGGAAATGGGTAGCAGCATCTTCCTGGAACAATTGAATAAATAAACTGCAGTTGCCAGTTCGCCTGCCAAGCGTGGGAACTATGGCAAAATCCCCCAAATCGAGAGCTACAAACTTTTGTGATAATCTATGAAGGAGGCCTATGTTCAGCAGTGGACTAGTTATAGGCTGAAATGATGATGATGACGATGAGACTTAAGAATTTGTCTCAGGGTGACGGACACAGTGTGGTGCTACACAGAAATTTTCTGGGTGACACAGCATTTGTTATGGGCAGACGTTGCACTTACCATCAGATGAACGTTTTGCTCGTTTCGTCACTTTATACAATAAAAAAAAAAGATCCGCATTCAAAATGCAAAAAAGAGACATTATTTTGTGGTGAAACACGTGTCGTGTTCTCGACTTGGTGGTGTGTATTGCTTAGTGGTAGTGTTGTAGTGTTGTAGTGGTGGACGGTATCTGGTGGCGGGAGCCGGTGGTGGTGCTGGTTTGCTTGTGCACGCTGTTGAGGAAGGGCGGGCGGTGCTGTTCAAAAATTAGGTAATACACACCATTTTAAATTTTGCATGCGGACCTTATCAAATTCGCTTTTTTTCCTTTATTTTAACGGATTTCTGCAAAGTAACGCCTGATTCAATTAACTATATAACATATTGTATGTTTGATTCTAGTTTCTAAACGTATTGTGCTGTCAGCACGTATAATAATTTTAATAAGATTCGAGTAAATATTTCTATATATATTTACATTAATGAAGGTACTGGTAAGATTCCTATGCAGGAATCCGTCTAGGTAGGTACCACCTCACGGCCAGTTATTCTGCCGTGAAGCAGTAGTGTGCAAACATTACTGTGCTTCGGTTTGAAGGGCACTGAGAGCTAGCGTAATCACTGGGCATATGAGACTTAAGAACTGATGCCACAGTATGACGGGCGCAGTGTAGTGTCACACAGAAATGTTCTGGGTGACACAGCATTTGTTCTGGGCAGACGTTGCACTTACCATCTGGTGAACGTTTTGCTCATTTCGTCACTTTACCAAATAAAAAATAAAGGGATAAGACGAGCAACTTGTTCACCTCTAGATAAGTGCAACATCCAGCCAGTTGCCAGACAACCCAGAAGCACCTTCAATGTAACACTGCACAGAGCTCGTCAATATAATACATCAGCCGTGGTATATCAGAGACTAGGCGCTCGCTTTAAATTTCATAGTACGCGAGTGGCCTGGGTTTGATTCCCGGTGCCGGCACCACTAAAATTGTTAATCGCAATTTTAAGTGCGGAATTACCACGTGCTCGGCGGTGAAGGAAAAAATTGTGAGGAAACCTGCGTGTCTGAGAAATAAAAAAATAAAAATTATTTCGAAGACAGTGCAGTCTGCCAACCCGCATTGGAGCAGCGTGGCGGATTCTTCCTAGCTCCAAAAACCTCTCAGAAATGGGAGGCGGCCTGTGCTCAGCAGTAGGACATTTATAGGCTGAAACTTTACTTTCTTAGTGTCATTTTCCCAGTAATTTCCCTATACCTTGTGCCCTTCAAACGGAAACACAGAAAGGTTTTGACACATCTGCTTGACTGCAGAATAACTGGGATTCAACGATATTGGTGGTACTAGGCGCATTCCTACCTAGGAATTCTGTCACCTTAATTCACCACCATTAATCTTTATTTTTCCTTTAGGTAAGTTTAGAAAAAGTAAGGATTATGTAATTCAGCGCACCCGACAACTAAGTAATGAGTATATCGACTCCCAGATGAATGCTAAATTCATACAACACAGTTTATTACTTAAGGTACTTGAGTGCCCCGACTTATTGAGTAAAGTACAATTTAATGTTCCTGCTAGATCAATGATGTTTCCCCAAAGATCAAATAAATATAAACTTTTTCATCAATCTAAGCATCACACTTATCTTAGAATGCATTGTGTATTATCGCGGATATGTATTACAATTGCAATAAAGAGATCGTCTTAGCAGTAATATCTAAGAACGAAATAATACTTTTTTCGAAAAGTCAGCAGTAATTTTGTAGTATTTGTTTTCGATTTTCTTTTGGAGTTGTAATATTAGTTTTAATTATTTTTTATAGTAAATAGAGGAGAGTCTATTAATGTAAGTAGAGGTAAGGAGCAAATGTTTTAGTGAATGTTGTGTTTTCCTAAACGATGAGGCAGTCATTGTAATTTACTGTTTATTTTTTTTGGTGGTAAAGACACTTATTGTTGGAAAACCAAATAAATAAAAAAAGTATTCTATGATTTTTTTAAGTGAATTAAAATAAGTATTTTGTATAAATCTGAAGAAAATGCGCTTTTTCTCGTATTACCAAACTCATTATTGCAAGTATAAAAATCAACTGTCCTCAATAGAAAAAATGTATCAAGCCCATATCTGAAGGAAGTTTCTTTAAGAAACCTACAGAAATAAATAATAAAAAACTAAGCAAGGAAGAGCCACGGTTGCCCAGGGGTGGGGTGCTAGGCTTAAATTTCATAGTATACGAGCGACCTGGGTTCGTTACCGATGCCGGAAGCACTAAAATTGTTAAATTCAATTTTAAGTGCGGAATTTACCTTCATCATCGGCGAAGGAAAAATATGGTAAGGAAACCTTCATGACTGAGAAATAGAAAAATATTTCAACGACTTATGAAGTACGACAAGTCACATCTGACTCTTTCCATGAAATTTCGAAGAGATGTGTCCCGTACTAAAATTAAGATGAGGGGACTCCTTAAAAGTACTGGAGCTTCGAGCCTGGGATGAGATATACGAGGGTGGATTGAAAAGTACTCGGCCTAACGAAGAAAATAAACACATACTAAATCAGTTATATTTTTATTTTTCTACATAATCACCATCAAGTTCAATACACTTTTGCCACCTCCCCTTCCAAGCATTTAGACCGTTAAAAAAAAAAAGATTCTTCCTTAGAGTCAAAATATGCGTCTACAGCTGCTTTGACCTCGTCGTTTGTCGAAAATCTTTGACCTCCCAAGTGCTTTTTTAGGTTAGGGAACAGAAAGAAGTCTGATGGTGCCAGATCAGGTGAATACGGCGGATGCGGTAACAGTTCAAAGCCACAGTTGTGAATTCCAGCCATTGACTGTACTGACGTGTGAACACGGGCGTTATCTTGATGAAACAGGACTTTTCTTCTGAGCATTCCTCGACGTTTTTCTTTTATTTCCTCTCGTAAACGACGTAGTAAGGTGCAGTAGTAATCAGAGTTTATAGTCTGACCCCTTTCAAGATAATCAATCATAATCACACCTTTCGAGTCCCAGAATATCCCCTTATTTGCCATCACCTTATTTGCCGACAAAATCGACTTAGCCTTTTTAGGGGGTGGTGAACCAGGTCTTCTCCACTGTTTTGATTGTTGTTTTGTTTCCGGTGTACAGTAATGAACCCATGTTTCGTCCATAGTAACAAAACGATTCAAAAAATCATCTGCATCGGCTTCAAATAACTCCAAACAGTCGCGTGAAATAGTCAATCGCGTCCTTTTTTGTTCAACTGAAAGCAGTCGCGGAACCCACCTCGCAGACACCTTGTGGAAACCCAACTCGTTGACAATGATGTTTTGAGTTCGTTCATAAGAGATGCCTATAATCTCGGCTATCTCTCTAATTTTTAATCTGCGGTCTCCCATTATTAAATCAAATACTTTTTTAATATTTTCGTCAGTAGTTGACGTCGAAGGCCTTCCAGAGCGGGGTTCATCTTTCACACTCTCTCTACCACGCTTAAATTCTGCTATCCATTTTTTGACGGATGAATATGACAGAGCACAATCGCCTAATGTACTGACCATGTCATCATGGATGACTTTTGATGATAGCCCCTTCTTATGGAGGTACTTAACGACGGCACGCTGCTCGATTTGCTCCATTCGCGGAAATTATGACCGATTACTTTGTTAATAAATTTATAAAATCACAACTAATTATCGCACACGTTTCGAACTTCACACAATGAACTAGTCTGAACTGAACTAAATAATGTGGGTAGATTTGATTTTTAGAATTGAATGGATCTGTGTTAGGCCGAGTACTTTTCAATCCACCTAGTACTTGCAAAATTCAATACCAGGGCTTCCAAGTACGAGTATGTAAGAAAACCAGGGCCGAAATCCGGTTTTAAAATACTTGAAATTGTATATTATCTAGTGGTGGTATTGTAGTGGTTGGTGGAGGGTACCTGGTGGCGGTTCCTGGTGGCGGTGTTAGTTTGCTTGTGCACGCTACTGAGGGAGGGCGGGTGGTGCACTTCAAAAAACTAGGTAATATACACCATTTTTATATTTTGCATGCGGATCTTAGCAAAGTAACTTACTTTTATTCATTATAATGGATTTCCGCAAAGTAACGCCTGATTCTATTAACTATTGAAAATATTTGGCAGTATTCGGTCGTTTTTAGATGAAATGAAATATTTCCTTACTACTTTATTAATGACAGGCTTAGGACTGTCTGCTAACAGTATTTTTACGGTGTATTGTCATTAGCTGGTTTAGTAGCATTAGCAGGTGTAGTTTAAAGATTTTTTAGTTTTTTAAATATTTTTTAGTTTCTTTTTTATTTTCCCAAGTCAAACTTTTCTTAGGCGCCTTGTTTATAGATTTGTGACTTTTTTATTATTTACAACTATTAGCATGTTATATCGTGGCAACTGTGGCAAAATCCCCCCAAAATGAGAGCTACAAACTTGTGGCAATCTATGTTCAGCAGTGAACTAGTGATAGGCTGAAATGATAATGATGATGATGATGATCTAATTATTATCCTTACTAAAAATGTTTACAGTTTTACTAACACATTACAGTTATTTACAGTTCCAGAATCGTCGATTCGACAAGCCTGCGGATTAACTTCTTATTTACAATAACAAGAAATTAACACAGGGTCAGGACGAAAAAAAAGTGTTACTTATTTTTACACACTAACTTTTAAAGGAAACTATAAAAATTGCAATTAAACATTAAAAAATTGTCTTTAACACAACTTAATAAAGAACAAAAATTAAATTTTTACATGAATGTTCATTACTTTTTTAGGTACTTGAATATATTAAACGTAATCTTCTTGTTATTTAAAATACTTTCGTACACTCAATAATGTGTCTTATTTGTACAGAGGTAGGGAAAACTGGCGCGAAGTAGTATAAGTTAAAGAGCTGAAGTTACGAATTTTATTTTATTTCATAAAAGTGACGGAACGAGCAAAACGTTCACCTGATGGTAAGTGAAACGTGTGCCCATAACAAATGCTGTGTCACCCAGAACAGTGTGACACCACAATGCGCCCGTCACCCTGAGACATCAGTTCTTAAGTCTCAAATGCCCAGTGATTACGCTAGCTCACAGTGCCCTTCAAACCGAAACACAGTAATGTTTGCACACTACTGCTTCAAGGCAGAATAACTGGCCCTGGGGTGGTACCTACCTAGACGGATTCCTGCATAGGAATCCTACCACGGTTTAACGGTTAAGCGATAACTCTTTCTTTATTTCGCTATAAATAGGCCAGCAAATTAGCTAGTCCCATTACACAGGCACTCGAAACACATATATTTCGGTTCGTGAACTGGGGCTTTTTCGTTAGAACGCAAGAAAGGCATGGCCACCGAGCCCCGAACCCGAACTAACTAGGCCGCCGCCTTCGCCCAACCCGGAGAGGCGCGTACTACCAGGCTACGCAGTAGAAACACTGTCAACGCACTTGCAAGTATTTCTTGCTCGTACCAGGGCGCCCTACTTTGAAACGCGGCCCTGGTTTCAAAACCTCGTAGTGTCTCTCCCCGTCTCATCCCTACTTCGAGCCCACAACTTGCCGGTCACGTATGATTACTGCAACCCAATCGTCAGATTCAGTATTCAATGTATAACTATACGCAATTATGATAAGTCGCTACACACATCCGCTTGACACGATGCACATGTCATCGACACTGAGATCGTTCTTGAAGCGGTGACGTCACGTCCGGCCGCGCGCGCCCATTGTGCCGCGCACGGTGCCATATAGAACGCGAATTAATCGTATTTATAGATTTGCATGTAATTACTTGTATGGACGTGGGTTTCGTAAGATTTTTGGTTTATGTAATGAGCTTGAAGAAATCCGGAAAAAGCTTTGAGAACGACTTACAACTTTTACCACATGGCCAAAGTGCGAATCCGTTACTATAGCTTTTTAGTAAACTCGACCAGCAGCATTTCACCAGTATTTTTGTACACCAGGGAGTAAGAGGAGCACCCTGGCCTCCCGAACTATTCGAGCCCGAGCCATTTCCTTCCGAGATAGTAGTGTCCCACACTATTTAGTTAATTTGGCAACTTATCATTTCTTACCTTTCGTTCACCTGATAGTAAATTCAACGTCTATCCTAAACCGTTGTAGTGTCAGTCGGAACATTTCTGCTCGACATTTCATATTTACTCCCATATATTATGGTGATAGGGATATGTGGTGGTAGGATTCCTATGCTGGAATCCGTCTAGGTAGGTACCAACTCTGGGCCAGTTATTCTGCAGTGAAGCAGTAGTGTGCAAACATTACTGTGTTTCGGTTTGAAGGGCACTGAGAGCTACCGTAATCACTGGGCATATGAGACTTAAGAACTGATGTCTCAGGGTGACGGGCGCAGTGTGCTGTCACACAGAAATGTTGTGGGTGACACAGTATTTGTAATGGGCAGACGTTGCACTTATCATCAGGTGAACGTTTTGCTTGTTTCGTCACTTGATCCAATAAAAAAAATCGAGATTCAAAACAAATGGTAACGTCATTGTAAAAAAAATTACTGGCGCAGTTTGTTTTCAGTTTTTTTTTTGTTTTTTTCCTATCTAATACTATAATACCTAATACCTAATAGTTTTTTTTAGTTAATATAGCATAACATTTTTTTTCAACTTGGTATAAAAAGTAATATTTTTTTTTATAGTATAAAGTGACGAAACGAGCAAAACGTTCACCTGATGGTAAGTGCAACGTCCGCCCACAACAAGTGCTGTGTAACCCAGAATATTTCTGTGTGACACCACACTGTGCCCGTCACCCTGAGACATCAGTTCTTAAGTCTCATATGCCTAGTGATTACGCTAGCTCGCCCTTCAAACCGAAACACAGAAATGTTTGCACACTACTGCTTCACGGCAGAATAACTGGCCCTGGGGTAGTACCTACCTAGACGGATTCCTGCATAGGAATCCTACCACCAGTAAGTAGTTTTAGACTGTAGGGTAGACATGGGATGATTGACCACGTTTTAGGTTATATTTTTTTTAAATAACTGTTGTCTAGGTGTCAATGAGAAATATTGAAGGCTGTGACAAATTGCATAGTCAATTAGAAAGAAAAGGTTCTGAGTGGATATTATTAAATAAAATCGGGATTTTAGGAAACCTCTCTGAGATGGTCAAAAAAATGCCCCAATGCTGGGGTAGGTAGACCAGTCAACTGGGGCAGGTTGGATTGAATTACGTGATGACAAAATTTAATGTGTAACAAAAGTTTCACAGAAATATTCTGGATGACACGGCATCTGTTATGGGCAGTTTATTTAATGAAAAAAAATACATTTTTTGTCAAATATACATGATAGCGAACATTAAATTGAGAACTCTAATAACTTTGTGACATCTTTTGATTTGTTAATTGTTTGAACATACATTGCCTGATACGATATAAAAGCCAAGCAAACCACTGCAAGACTTCAAGACACAGTTAGCTCTTTCTACGTAGATCGGACCAAAAATAATAATTAAAAACTGAAGGTACTCCGGGTTAACTATGACATCAGAACATCTGTCACCTCAGTTCTCCCGTGACCATGGCTGCTGAAACTGCTGAAACGTCGGGTTATAAATAGTATAAATTAAAAGCGATAAAATCCGTAAAATTAGTTTCATTTAAATGTGTAGTGTTCGCGTAAATATAAGAAATCATTACGAATTTAATTATTGAAAAGATACCACTTTACATAATATATACCAAACAACTCTGAATCATAAAATTTAGAGGAAATTTGTTTAGGCTACGTAACAATAGTCACTATCGTCATTATAGTCATTATCGTCGATATCCTACATATATCTAGTCGAACAGAATGTACATTAATCACAATAACTTATGACATGTGACAATAACTTAGCGCCATAACAGTTTTAAATTAGAATTACACAATAGTAAGTTACAATACTTTCTTGACAATGGATGGCGAAATATGCAGACGTGGCAGGCACGCTTACAGACTTGTCATTTTTTTTCACAAATTACCCTAATTTCGTAATGAGGTTCCTCAGACGAAGAAGACACAGGCGAAACTCTGCAAGTAACCTCTATTTTGTATTGAGGGAGGTCCTAGGATATTAAAGATCATGCTGCGGCGTAATAGAGCTGCAAGCTAAGAACCGGACATTACCGAGATGGGCCGGTCTATGAATGCTCAGGTCGGCCGGAGAACATTCCGATCGGCGCAATCATGTGGCGGCTTATTATACGTGGGATAAACCGCGGGGTGTGGTGGCGGCTTAAGAGAATCTACCTCTCCATCCCATCCTGCGGGTGTCGTAAAAGTCGACAGAGAGAGAATAAAACCCAGGAGATGGGCAGCAGCATCTTCCTGTAACATATGAATAAAAAAACTGCGGTTGCCAGCCCGCCTGCCAATCATGGCAACTACGGCAAAACTCCCCAAAGTGAGAGCAACAAACTTGTTGCGGCAGTCTATGGGAGAGGCCTATGTTCAGCGGTGGACTAGTGATAGGCTGAAATGATGATGAAACCGCAGGGCAGAACCAGTGAATTATAAATAACGGGGCAATTTTATTAAGTTTACTGTGAGGACTACTGGTAGTACTTATGCAAGCTGTCTAGGTAGGTAGGTACCAACGCAGGGTCAGTTATTCTTCAAGCATTAGTGTGCAAACATTACTGTTTCAATCAGGGGCACTGAGGTTAATTACTGGGCATATGAGACTTAAGAACGGATGTCTCAGGGGGGGCGGGCGCAATGAGGTGCCATACGGAAATGTTCACGGAATGCACTTGTAATAGGCAGACGTTTCACTTACAATCCGGTGAACGATTTGCACGTCTTGTGACTTTCTTCTGTAAAAAAAAACGTGGTACCACCCCGGCCTTGGCATTATCGAAACCAGCGAAACCAATCATCGCACTTCAACAAAAAGGTTTTCGACTGTTCTAATTTCTTTGGTCACGTCATTAAAACGTTTAATTGAGCTCCAGGACCTCAGCAATCGTTTATCTTCGTAACTAACTACGTGACTTCCTTTCAATAATTGAATCTAAAGTCAAAAGACAAAGGCGCTTTGTGTAAGCTGTTTTAGGTATACCTCAGAAAATAGTAAGAAATGTTGGTCTTTGCAAAGTAAGGTTAATATTTTCATCTTTTAATGCATGAAAGAACAAAAAGTTAATCCCGATCCGGTCCAGATTCGTCCGGTAAAAATTTGGTCTATACAGTGATATAGTCGTACTTAGTAATTAAATTGAGAAAAGAAATAAAAACATTTGATAATATCGGCATACATTTTACCAACTTGATTCGCTAATAATATAGTTAATGCTAAGCTCCTTAAGGCATTTTTTGATAATGTCTTTATTTACTCTTCTCTATTTCTGTTTTTTCTGTCTTTATTTACTCTTCTCTATTTCTGTTTTTTCTGTCTTTATTTGATAATGACTTTAATATAGTTTTGCGCTTTATTACTTTAAAGAGGATAACTCGAAAAATTGCTATATAAGCCTAACAGAAATGTGGAAATATATAAAATGTTTAATATAAAATGCGCAAAAAAAAATCAAGGCCCTTTTTTTGTTCTCGGGAGTTGACACTCAAGGAAATCATATCTTTATATTAATACGTTAAGATAAATTAACAAAGTGTGTAAAAATAACCCTTCTAAAGCATATTGCTCGCTCGGAGGAGTGTGAGATTTGGCATAGTTAATGCTTATATGGAAAAGGAGTACAGAAAGCTAAAATTTATATATAATTATAATTTTAGTTACAAAGTACAGGTATATTTATGTCTTACAAATATGTTCAATTCAATAAAAAAAAATAACGAATTACGGTCGAATTTTGACTATTGGGCGACCACTAGTAAATGATAAAAGCAGTCGACCTACATCATGGGTAATAGTTTGTATAATTAAACATTTTAACACGTAGTTAATGTGAAGCATCGGCGCTCTAGGAAGTCTGCAGTTTGTGACCATGTTCTAGATCATCCCAACCATTATATCAGGTTTGATAGAACACAAGTCCTTGCAAAAACAAAAAACACCGATTCCAAACAAGGATGATTCGCGAGGCTATTGTAATTAAGAAAACATGCTAATTTCAATTGGAAAGAGAGGAGGTTGAGTAATACCACCGGCTTTGGATCCTATAAGTAATAAAATTATATAAAAAACCAAGCATACCACTGCAAGACTTCAAGAAAAAATAATAATTAAAAATCGGAATGTACCTCGGATTACCGACTGACATAAGGACATCTGTCCCTCCGTCCCCCTGACCATGGGTGCTGTAAAGCGCTGGAAACGCCGGGTTACAAATAGTTCAAAATTAAACGCGATAAAATCCCTAAAATTTGTTTTATTAAAAATAAAAATACTGTTACGCGCTGGTTCTGATTTGAGAGAACATAGATGTCTCATAGATTCTCTAATAATCAAGACATCATGAATAAACTTGTCCCTAATTCTTGTTTCGCTCTGTAGCTCGTATAAATTCAAACTCATAACAACTCGCCCTTCGGTCGGCCATCATAGGCCATCGAATATTCATCGAAAATTATAAAAATCGCAATAAAGAATATTCGTTTTAAGTCTAGAAACTTCGCTATACGTTAACATAAACACAAGGAACTTCGATGGAACGGGAACGTTCGCGGGAATATCAAGCTAATAATTTTTATTATTTATAATTCAAAAAAGAAATACTAATAAGAAACGTAGTAGAACCCGATTTCGTATAGAATTAAAGACGAAAGATGAGCCTAAAGTCGAGCAACATTTAAGACTGTGGGACTGTTGTGCGGTGCGTGACACCCGGGTATGATGAAATGCTGCGTTGCCAGTAATTAAGATTGCGATCCTCATCACATACGAAACACATCAGAATGCCTAGGCCATTATGTTTATAACCAGCGTCCTTATAACATACTAGCTGTGCCCCGCGGATTCACCCGCGTAAAATAAGCCGACCACATGATTGCGCCGCACGGCATGGTGCCTCACTGTCCTAAGCATTCATAGTTTGGCCCTTGTCGATAATGTTCGGTTCCCAGCGTGCGGCTCCCTAGCATGAAGCTATATAGTGTACAACATTCGTCAATAAACGGGATATCTAATGCAAAAATATTTTTTTAAATCGGATGTGTACTTCCTGAGATTAACTCGATCAAACATACAAACTTTCCAACTTTATTATAGTACTAAAGCCACTGCCTATAAAAGTCCCACTGCTAAGCACAAGCCTCCTCTAATTTTTGAAAGGGCTTTGGAGCTGGGAACAGTACGCCACGCTGCTCTAATGCAGGTTGGCGGACTATTTTTTTTTATTGGATCAAGTAACGTAACAAGCAAAACGTTCACCTGATGGTAAGTGCAACGTCTTATCATAACAAATGCTGTGTTACCCAGAACTTTGCAATGTGACACGTACCCACTACGCCCGGCACCCTGAGACATCAGTTCTTAAAGTATGTATTCTCATATACCCCGTAATCACACTAGCTCTCAGTGTCCTTCAAACCGAAACACAGTAATGTTGCACACTTCTGCTTCACGGCAGAATAACTGGTCCTGGGATGGTATCTACCTAGTAGTTGGTGTAGGCGATAGGTGTCCGGCAGAGTAGAATAGCACATGCCTCTTTTCTATCGAGGTGTCGTAAGAGGCGACTAAGGTATTGTACGGACAGCCCTTATTCGTGCAGAAAAACACCATTATATGCAATGCTGTCACTATACTGCTCGTGGGAACGCAACGGGGAGTAAGGTTTCTGTCGACCCGTACCAAAATGGCGGCGACGTGGTTCGCCACCCGTCACGTCTTGTTTGCCACGTGGGCGAAGTCGGCTACGTTTGTGGCCACTGCCTACCACTATATGAGAAAAAGGCGTGACTGTAAGTAAGTATGTATTGTATTTACTAATTAAATACCAGTAATTATTTTTTACAGTTTATATTACAAAGTACCTTAAAGAATCTTATATTATTTTTAATTTATTTATAAAAATTTTAAACCTATATTTTCGTCCTCCTTGACCTAGTTGCGTTAATGGATTTTAGACATCGTTCTTCGACGGTTTTTTTGTCGAAGTAATTACCAAACCAACCAACTTCTGACCAACAAGCAAATATGTATAGTATACATAAGTATTATAACGTCTAATTTCCATTGAACCAAATGATTAGCGACCTACAATATAAAACTAATTTCAAAATGGAAGGAACAGATATGATTTACTGCTGGTAGGATTCCTGTACATTCTTCAAGCAAGTAGTGAGCAAACATTAGTGTGGATACTGGGCTATATAGCTAGTGACGATGTATCTATCAGGAACTGATGTCTGAGGGTGTTCTGGGTGGCAAATCATTTGTTATGGGCTGGTGTCACACTGATCATCAGGTGGACAATTTGTATGTCTTATCATTTTTTTCGATAATGAAAAAAAATAAAAATATCTTAAATCATTTAACAATAAATATAAAGTGACTAAAATCGCGATATACATACATACATACATAAGATCACGACTGTATCCCATAAGGGGTAGTCAGAGACTGGGCACTCACTGCAAAAACAGATGACTGCCACAATCCACGTTTCACCAAAACAATATAATGGTACTTGGTGTGATAGGTGGTGAGCATACAATAATAACATCACAACAAATTGACTATAAAAAATTTGCTATAGATTTTAATGCCGTTCAGGATTGGCAACAATTGTCCATATTCACACAACAGAAAAGAAAATACATTGTGGAATTTAATACTCGTACATCAACATTTGACCTTTTGAGGACAACACTGAAACGATCGATAGCATTAGACATAACTATTTCAGAGAAGCACTATATATGAAAATACAACACAATCTCTGTACACAAAATATAAAAACTGTTACAAAAATCATAATGCTAGGCGATTTTAATGGGTGGGTGGGAGTGAAGCGTGATGGATATGAAAGTGTGCTGGGAAGGTTCGGCGATAACAGAGTGAATGAAAATGGAGAAAGTCTGCTTGAAGTATGTTTGGAGAGGAATCTTGTGGTAACGAACACTATGTTTGACCATAAAAAGATCCACTTGTATACTAGAGAAGAAGGAAGCCTGAGAAGTATGATTGATTTTGTAATTGTGGATGAAAGATTGAGAAAGAAAGTCCTAGACACTCGGGCATTCCGCGGTGTCGGCATTCACACAGACCACTTTCTGGTGTTGAGCCGATTAAGAGGTGTCTTTAAGAGATGGCGGCACCGTGTGCATGAACCTATTAGTGTTCTAGAACGCATAAAAGTTGAGGGTCTGCAAGAGAAAGGTGTGAGAGAAGAATTTGTAAAGAAACTTATCGAGAAGTTTGACACGTTGGATGAGGCATGTGAGGTTGAAGAATTATGGAAGCTGTTTAAGGAAGGAATCGTGGAATCTACTATTGAAGTGTGTGGTGAAAGTAAGAGAAGAAGAGGGTGTAAGTTAAGAACTGTGTGTGCAGAGGTGCAAAAGGCAATATCTAATAAAAAAAAGGCTTGGCTGGATTGGTTGGCCACAAGAGCCAATCAGAGAATAAAAAAGGCAACGAATGAAGATGTAAGCAAGGCAAGGAATGAGTATAATAGGTTAAAGGTCGTGGCAAAAGAGGTCGTGAGAAGAAAGAAAGAGAATGATAGAGATGAATTTGACAGGAGGTTATCTGATGACTTTCAACACAACATAAAGTTTTTCTGGAAGTCCATAAGAACGACCAGAGGTAAAAATACAACCTCGCAATTGGAGAAAATCAGAAACCAGGATGGAAGTATTGTGAAAGGAGAGGAATGCATCCTAAAGAGATGGAAGGAATATTTTGAAAACTTATTTGAGAAAGGAATTATGCAAGTACAGGCCCCATTCGGGGACATGAATGAAGATTGCAAAGAAAGTGATATAAGCATGGAAGAGATCGTGGAAGCGTTGAATAGTATGAAATTAGGCAAGGCTGCAGGATATGACAGAATTACAGTAGAGATGCTGAAAGCTGGACAGGGCGTGGTAGCTAGTCAGCTGTACCGCCTTTTTAACCTTTGCTGGAGGAACGGCGTCGTACCAGGAGACTGGTGCAAGGCCGTCATTGTACCACTTTACAAAGGAAAAGGGTCGCAGCAAGACTGCAAAAACTACCGAGGCATTAGCTTGCTCAGCATTGTTGGCAAACTGTATGCAAAGGTGTTGATTAAGAGAGTGATGAATGATACTGAAGAGAAGATATGGGATGTACAAGCGGGATTCAGGAGAGGAATGGGATGCATGAATCAGGTCTTTTCCTTACGAAGCATAGCCGAAAAATTCTTGGCTCAAAGTCAAAAGGTCTATTGCGCATTTGTAGACTTGGAAAAGGCTTATGACAGAGTGGTGAGGAATGAACTGTGGTCGACATTGTCTATATATGGGGTGAACGGCAGCTTGATACAAGCACTGAAATCACTGTACAAGGATTCCAGTGCTTGTGTCAGGGTAAACGGGGCGTACACAGACTGGTTTAACATCGAAAAAGGTGTTAGACAGGGATGTGTGGCTTCACCGTGGCTGTTTAACCTATTTATAGACAATTGCTTGAAAGATCTTAAAGAGAGTGCATTTGGATTAAGAATGAATGATCTGACCGTCAAATGCCTCCTATACGCCGATGATCAGGTTATATTAGCATCATCGGAGGAGGAGTTGCAGGCGATGGTTAATATTATGAATGATGCTCTACAAAGCAAAGGAATGAAAATTAATGTAGATAAGACGAAAGTAATGGTTTTTGAAAGAGAAGAAAGTATGTCGGATTGCAAAGTTCTGATTGAAGGAGAAAGAGTGGAACAAGTGAAAGAGTTTGTATATTTGGGTTCAAAATTTTCGAGAGACGGAAAGTACGACTGTGATATTGAACGAAGAGCGTTGGCAGGAAATAAATTATATGGGGCCCTGCATAACTTTATGTGCAGCCAGAATGTTTCTAAAAAGGGACGACTGGCTGTACATAGAGGAGTACTGGTCCCCACACTTATGTACGGTAGTGAATGTTGGGTCTGGCAGAAGAAGCATGAAAATAAGATTAATGCTGTTGAAATGAAAAGTTTGAGAAGTATAGCTGGAGTGACTTTGATGGACAAACTAAGAAACAACGTGATAAGAGAACGTTGCGGTGTGGTAGAAGATGTAGTGACAAAGATAGAGAAAGGGATGCTTAGATGGTTTGGACACGTAGAGAGGATGGATGAAAGAAGATTGACGAAACAGATTTATGAGGCGAGTGTGAATGGGCAAGCCGGTAAGGGTCGACGTAGGCGAACGTATTACGATCAGATCGAAATCGTTTTGAGGAAAGGCCACGTCAAAAGTACCCGCAACCGACGAGCTTGTATGAAAACACTAATGAAAGTAGAGGAAGCTAAAGATGTGTGTCAGGATCGCAGCAAGTGGAAAGATGTGGTCTCTGCCTACCCCTATGGGAAAGAGGCGTGACTCTATGTATGTATGTATGTTACAAAAACTAATGAACAAACCAATGTACTAAATTGTAAAAACATACATAAACAATAAATATAATATAAAATCATTCTAGATTAAGGTGCGCTGTGTGGTGGCGGCTTAAGAGAATCTACCACCCTATCTCATCCCATGGGTGTCGTAAAATTCGATTGAGGAAAAATAAAAACCAGGAGATGGGCAGCAGCATCTTCCTGGAACATCTGAATAAATAAACTGCGGGTACCCGCCTGCCAAGCGTGGTAACTATGACAAAATCCCCCAAAATGAGTGCTATAAACTTTTGTACAAATTTATGAGGAATCACTTGTTCGAACATAGGCCTATGTTCAGCAGTGGACAAGTGAAACTAGAAACTACACACGAAGCCTACGTTTTATTCACGAAGGGAAACGTGTCGGGTGGCGAACCATGTCGCAGCCTTTTATCAAAGTAAAACTAATATCTAAAGGCAAATAAATTAAGCAAGGCGGTTCGCCAAGGAATCCCATTACCACAAGTTATTTATCGCAGTGCTAAAAAATAACTAGTTTGCTGACAACATTCTTATATTTGCAAAATCAAGCCAGCATTTTGGAAAACATTACACAACGAGGATACTAAAGTAGGTTCCGAGATGAACTCGAAAGAAAGCCAAAGTTATAAATAATAAAAGTATCACAATTTTACATATACGTACAAACAAGCTAACATAGACGATATTGGAGACAAAATTGACAGAAGATTTACAAATGCCTGAAATAACTCTGGGTCTATAAAGAACTCATCCGCAACTTTCGAAACCATTTTCGTCTACGTGCAAGAGTTTGATACTGAACAAATCTATCCATCGAGCGAAGAGTGTTGGCAGGAAATCAAGTATATGGGGCCCTGCATAACTTTATGTATAGCCAGAAAGTATTTAAAAAAGCACGACTGCCTGAACATAGAGGAGTACCGGTCCCCACACTTATGTACGGTAGTGAATGTTGGTTCTGGCAGAAGAAGCATGAATATAAGATTGATGCTGTGGAAATTAAAAGTTTGAGAAGCTGGAGTGAATTTGATGGACAAAGTGAGATACAGCGTGACAAGGGAACGTTGCGGTGTGGTATAAGATTTAGTGACAAAGATAGAGAAAGTGATGCTTAGATTGTTTGGAAACGTAGAGAGGATGGATGATGAAAGAAGATTGACGAAACAGATTTATGATGAGGCGAGTGTGAAAGGGCAAGGGTTGACGTAGGCGAACGTATCAAGCAACCGACAAGCTTGTATGAAAACACTAATGAAAGTAGATGAAGCTAAAGATGCGTATCAGGATCGTAGCATATGGGAAAAAGGCGTGACTCTATGTATGTTACATAAAATATTAAATATATTTAAATAAAAATCAATTGCTGATTGTATGAAAGATCATCACTTGAGAACGTTTTGGATGATTCTTTTTTTGTGTTCGTATAAAAGAAAATTTTTGAAAATTCCAACGGAAAAGTCTAAAATTTGCGATGGTATTTTTGTACTAAAATCTTAATAAAAGATAAGGGCTCGTTCAGTTAGACAGTTCTGGACGCAGAGACATGCTATAAGACTTGCTTAATAATTTTTTGCTAAGCGTACTTCTCATTTTCGAATGCGAGTTCGCGTGCGAATCCGGGGCGGGTCGCTAGTTATAAATAAATATTGATTTTAAATACAACTATCACTTCACAGCCTTAAAAGAGATCAGCGAAGTAACAAATAGCCTACTTTCGTTAGCATAATGACGCTCAAACACTAACTTTCTAAAATCTGCAAACTGGACCTACTTTTGCCTTGAAATAAAACTGGTACAAGAAGAAATTATAACCGGTACGGTAGTTACGATTAGTGGCATCAAAATATTTTATTGATATTTGAGATACATTTAAGTACTACTACTCCTGTATATAAAAATGGATGGAGCGACGACCTGGGGGTCTACTATGTAACTCTGGTTGGTTTCGTAATCGGTTTATTAACCATAATCAATAACCAATGAAGGAGCTTTATACGCTAAAATAACCGATCACTAAACCTACCAGAGTAGCAATGAGACCTCCCTGTACGGTCTTGACGAAAGTCGATGGAAGCAGGTAACTCTAGACCGTGTTTTGTAGGCATCTATCTAGGGGTGGCCTGGCCTATCTTTAACTGTTAATTGCAATTTTAAGTGCTGATTTAAGGAAAACATCGTGGGGAAACCTGCGTGTCTGAGAAATAAAAAGTATTTCGAAGACATGAGAAGTCCGCCAACCCGCGTTGGAGCAGCGTGGCGGACTGCTCCCGACTCCAAAACCTTCTCAGAAATGAGAGGAGGCCTGTGTTCAGCAGTGGGACATTTATAGGCTGTTACTTTACTTTTACTTATCTATTTTATTTGGTATAAATATACATGAGATATCTTTTTTCAAATGTAATTATCTTTTTTTTAAATATATGACATATTAATTATCGTTCGTTATAGATTATCCGCGTTGAAGTTAGTCCAACTAATTTTCGGATTTTATCGCGTTTAATTTTACTTTCTATAATCTTGCCGTACTGAGTTTCTTGAAGTGGACCCATTAAGGAAATTAACTACGTAATTCCTTTATATTTTAAATAGAATTATCTGCCTTATTATTTTTTAATCATATAGTTTTAGCTGACAGTTATGAATTGTAAAAGTGAGTGCTTGCTTTTCGCCAATAAACTGTTGAACGGATTGGCGTAACTTTTAGGGTAAGAATCCAAAGCTGTGTATATAAATAAATAAATAGAAAAGATGATGATGATGTTCTACTAGCCGATTTCGACCACGGCGACAACTTCCGACTACTGTCGAGAGCCATCAACTGCGCAGGAGATATTATAGTGCCACAAGTGTACACGCAAACACAGAAGCACTCACTCGTCCCAACCTACCCGCGCCCGATGTAACGCTGATGCGATAAGATCGGAGGTAGGCTAGGATGCAGTGTCAGAAACACGGGGACAATCACAACACAACCAGACCCGAAAACCAACAATTTATGTTTTATCACAAATGTTGGCTCCGGCTGGGATTCGAACCCAGGACCCGCGGCTAAGAAGTCAGGTACTCTGACCACTAGGCCACGCGGTTGTCCAATAGAAAAGATAGTATACTGATAACTGAAGTCAAATATGTTAATACTTGCCAGCCCCGTGTTTAAGTAGAAGCACACAAAAAGCAACCTCACAGCAAAGTAGTAACATGGAAGTATTTTAAGGCCTCAAATGTAATGCCCCTAATTTTCACGAGCCCGGAAGCGGCGGTGTCCGAGTTCTAAAGAGACCTCCTATACTTTTTACTGGTGGTAGGATTCCTATGCAGGAATCCGTCTAGGTAGGTACCAATCCCCAGGGCCAGTTGTTCTGCCGTGAAGCAGTGGTGTGCAAATATTACTGAGTTTCGGTTTGAAGGGCACTGAGAGCTAGCGTAATCACTGGGCATATGAGACTTAAGAACTTATGTCTCAGGGTGATGGGCACAGTGTGGTGTCACACAGAAATTTTCTGGGTGACACAGCATTTGTTATGGGCAAACGTTGCACTTACCATCAGGTGAACGTTTTGCTCGTTTCATCACTTTATCCCATAAAAAAAGACAACGTAGACTAACTTAAATTGTCAGGAACATATTGAAAAAACAGTACTGATATATAATTTCTATGAAAAGTTATATTTTATAGCAATTGTGAATTTTTAGAAGACCTTTATTGAAAAATGTTGTAAAAGAACGCAAATAAATAAAAATATCTATGATTATAGATAAAATAATTGTAATATTAGGTCGGGGAAAAAGTCTTTTCGCATGTAGTACAATAATAATGTATAAACTTAAGAGAGTCTCTCTTAGTCTCTCTTTGAGTGGCTAAAGATGTGTGTGGTCTAGCGTTGTCGTGATGAAAGACCACACCATTTCTATTGATCAATTCCAACCGCTTTCTCTCAATTTCTTGTTTTATTCTCATTAGCTATTGGCAAAAGAGATCCGTATCGATGGTTCTGTCCGGCGGTAAAAGCTCATAATGAACAATTCCCTTCCAATACCACCATCCACACAGCATCATCTTATTGCGAGTTAACCCGGGTTTTGGCAGTCTGTGAAGCATGACCGACCTTTGACCACGACCTTTTTCGCACGTTCTTATCGTACGTGATCCACTTTTCATCATCAGTTATCAATCTCTTTAAAAACGGCTCGATTTCATTATGTCAGAATAAAGAATCGTAATGACTACAAGGTTAATTAGGTTTCTTTCGGTGAGATCGTGTGGTACCCAAATATCGAGCTTTTTGTGTACCGAGCTTTTTTCAAATGGGTCAAAACTGTTTTGTGGTTAATTCCTAGTTCTTCAGCTATGTCGTAACTACTGATATGCCGATTTTGCTCCACTTTTTTAAAAATTGCGACCATTTTATCCGTAACAGGGCGACCAGAGCAAGGTACATCTGTGACATCGAAATTCCCGAACTGATAACGCTTAAACCAACTTTGTGCTACTCTTACTGATACTGCGTTAGGTCCATAAACGTAACATTTTTTTTCGCCCTTTGTGTTGCATTTTTTCATTTTTTGTAATAAAATTTTAAAATGTACCGAATTTCTTCATTAGATTCACTCATTTTGACAGAAATAAAAGCAAATGGAAAATAGCTGTAAACCAAATTTTACTAATTTGTTTCTTTTTTTGAAATGTAACCTTTTTAATATCATCATAACCAGTATACAAATAGTACAGCCAAAGAGATTTTATTACAAGTTTATACATTATTATTGTACTACATGCGAAAAGACTTTTTCCCCGACCTAATATTACAATTATTTTATCTATAATCATAGATATTTTTATTTATTTGCGTTCTTTTACAACATTTTTCAATAAAGGTCTTCTAAAAATTCACAATTGCTATAAAATATAACTTTTCATAGAAATTATATATCAGTACTGTTTTTTCAATATGTTCCTGACAATTTAAGTTAGTCTACGTTGTCTTTTTTTATTGGATAAAGTGATGAAACGAGCAAAACGTTCACCTGATGGTAAGTGCAACGTTTGCCCATAACAAATGCTGTGTCACCCAGAAAATTTCTGTGTGACACCACACTGTGCCCATCACCCTGAGACATAAGTTCTTAAGTCTCATATGCCCAGTGATTACGCTAGCTCTCAGTGCCCTTCAAACCGAAACTCAGTAATATTTGCACACCACTGCTTCACGGCAGAACAACTGGCCCTGGGGATTGGTACCTACCTAGACGGATTCCTGCATAGGAATCCTACCACCAGTAAAAAGTATAGGAGGTCTCTTTAGAACTCGGACACCGCCGCTTCCGGGCTCGTGAAAATTAGGGGCATTACATTTGAGGCCTTAAAATACTTCCATGTTACTACTTTGCTGTGAGGTTGCTTTTTGTGTGCTTCTACTTAAACACGGGGCTGGCAAGTATTAACATATTTGACTTCAGTTATCAGTATACTATCTTTTCTATTGGACAACCGCGTGGCCTAGTGGTCAGAGTACCTGACTTCTTAGCCGCGGGTCCTGGGTTCGAATCCCAGCCGGAGCCAACATTTGTGATAAAACATAAATTGTTGGTTTTCGGGTCTGGTTGTGTTGTGATTGTCCCCGTGTTTCTGACACTGCATCCTAGCCTACCTCCGATCTTATCGCATCAGCGTTACATCGGGCGCGGGTAGGTTGGGACGAGTGAGTGCTTCTGTGTTTGCGTGTACACTTGTGGCACTATAATATCTCCTGCGCAGTTGATGGCTCTCGACAGTAGTCGGAAGTTGTCGCCGTGGTCGAAATCGGCTAGTAGAACATCATCATCATCTTTTCTATTTATTTATTTATATACACAGCTTTGGATTCTTACCCTAAAAGTTACGCCAATCCGTTCAACAGTTTATTGGCGAAAAGCAAGCACTCACTTTTACAATTCATAACTGTCAGCTAAAACTATATGATTAAAAAATAATAAGGCAGATAATTCTATTTAAAATATAAAGGAATTACGTAGTTAATTTCCTTAATGGGTCCACTTCAAGAAACTCAGTACGGCAAGATTATAGAAAGTAAAATTAAACGCGATAAAATCCGAAAATTAGTTGGACTAACTTCAACGCGGATAATCTATAACGAACGATAATTAATATGTCATATATTTAAAAAAAAGATAATTACATTTGAAAAAAGATATCTCATGTATATTTATACCAAATAAAATAGATAAGTAAAAGTAAAGTAACAGCCTATAAATGTCCCACTGCTGAACACAGGCCTCCTCTCATTTCTGAGAAGGTTTTAGAGTCGGGAGCAGTCCGCCACGCTGCTCCAACGCGGGTTGGCGGACTTCTCATGTCTTCGAAATACTTTTTATTTCTCAGACACGCAGGTTTCCCCACGATGTTTTCCTTAAATCAGCACTTAAAATTGCAATTAACAGTTAAAGATAGGCCAGGCCACCCCTAGATAGATGCCTACAAAACACGGTCTAGAGTTACCTGCTTCCATCGACTTTCGTCAAGACCGTACAGGGAGGTCTCATTGCTACTCTGGTAGGTTTAGTGATCGGTTATTTTAGCGTATAAAGCTCCTTCATTGGTTATTGATTATGGTTAATAAACCGATTACGAAACCAACCAGAGTTACATAGTAGACCCCCAGGTCGTCGCTCCATCCATTTTTATATACAGGAGTAGTAGTACTTAAATGTATCTCAAATATCAATAAAATATTTTGATGCCACTAATCGTAACTACCGTACCGGTTATAATTTCTTCTTGTACCAGTTTTATTTCAAGGCAAAAGTAGGTCCAGTTTGCAGATTTTAGAAAGTTAGTGTTTGAGCGTCATTATGCTAACGAAAGTAGGCTATTTGTTACTTCGCTGATCTCTTTTAAGGCTGTGAAGTGATAGTTGTATTTAAAATCAATATTTATTTATAACTAGCGACCCGCCCCGGATTCGCACGCGAACTCGCATTCGAAAATGAGAAGTACGCTTAGCAAAAAATTATTAAGCAAGTCTTATAGCATGTCTCTGCGTCCAGAACTGTCTAACTGAACGAGCCCTTATCTTTTATTAAGATTTTAGTACAAAAATACCATCGCAAATTTTAGACTTTTCCGTTGGAATTTTCAAAAATTTTCTTTTATACAAAACTTGTCTAGACATTTACGAACACAAAAAAAGAATCATCCAAAACGTTCTCAAGTGATGATCTTTCATACAATCAGCAATTGATTTTTATTTAAATATATTTAATATTTTATGTAACATACATAGAGTCACGCCTTTTTCCCATATGCTACGATCCTGATACGCATCTTTAGCTTCATCTACTTTCATTAGTGTTTTCATACAAGCTTGTCGGTTGCTTGATACGTTCGCCTACGTCAACCCTTGCCCTTTCACACTCGCCTCATCATAAATCTGTTTCGTCAATCTTCTTTCATCATCCATCCTCTCTACGTTTCCAAACAATCTAAGCATCACTTTCTCTATCTTTGTCACTAAATCTTATACCACACCGCAACGTTCCCTTGTCACGCTGTATCTCACTTTGTCCATCAAATTCACTCCAGCTTCTCAAACTTTTAATTTCCACAGCATCAATCTTATATTCATGCTTCTTCTGCCAGAACCAACATTCACTACCGTACATAAGTGTGGGGACCGGTACTCCTCTATGTTCAGGCAGTCGTGCTTTTTTAAATACTTTCTGGCTATACATAAAGTTATGCAGGGCCCCATATACTTGATTTCCTGCCAACACTCTTCGCTCGATGGATAGATTTGTTCAGTATCAAATCTGACGACTAGGCCACGCGGTCGGTAGCTCTTACAATAATATATTACCGAAATTATTGTCTTCAACATTTATAATTCCAATAATAATGATTTGTTTTAGGAACAATTGAATTTAAAATTTGGTAGAAGTCCGCTTCTATGCTTTCTACGCGCTTTCGTGATTCTTTCCGTTAGTTCCGCTTGTTTTCACTAGATGGCGGGAGTTGTCCCTTACGAAACCATCTTGCATGTTAATGGCAAAACTGAAACTATTGTTGTTCACGTCAGAGATACTTTTTTTTTCTAATATGTATACCATAAAAAGTAAATAAAACATTAAAAGGAGACCTTATAAAATATTTTTAAATTATATTTGTTTTTGAAACTATGCAACAAGTAATAATCGAATATACGATTTGCGAAACTCAGGCATCTTCTGTGTAAACAATGAAGGGGTAAAGTGGGTTGACTTTGTACATTAAAATATTTTTGAAAAAATTGGCGTTTGGATGTATCATGAAAAATATTTTTCGGATTCTTTGTACGTTTCAGGGCCGATTTTGATGAAATTATCAGTATTGCATAGCTTTTAGTTAGTTACACTTGAAGACATAGGCAACATAAGTTTTATTTCAGTCGGTTGAGTAATAAAGCGGGGCTTTAGGCGGGTTCATGATTTTCTGGTTACTGCGAACTACAATTATACTTACGCGTAGCCGTGGACTGTCTTTGAGATCTGTAAGACTGTCATCGTTGTTACTTTCTGTTATTTCAAATATTTCTCATTGACACCATTTTTAATTTTAAAATCTAAATTTTCAGTTGACTTATGAACTTTCTTGTCTACTTACTCCTTTCAAAGTGTATTGAACTTAAGGCAGGCTTTTCCCGGAAGGTAAAAAGTATGATTTAAAGTATAAAACAAAACACTGTTTAAGCCGAGTCTGTTTGTATATTTATATTTGTTGATCATTTTGATTTTAATTTAATGATAGTATTCCATGCCTATTTATATTATAACCTAAAATTGTAATTTGTAATTCATATTTCAAATACGTATGGCTTCAAAATATAATTCACATATAAAGCGTCAATTGTACATCTACATTGTACAATTTTCCACAGTGAAAGTTGTTAATTTTGTCAGATGGCTTGTAAAGCTTTTTGATATAGGGCTGATATTATATATATTTTCTGATATAGGGCTCTGTAAGCAAACGTGCAAGTTTAAAGTCGTCCTTAGATTAAGGCACTCTCGAAAATTTATTGCAATCAAAGGTTCTGATTTTATTTAGTAATTAATATTTTAAATGGTTAAAATTTTGTATATCATATTTTAAATATCTGCGAAAAAGTAGTTTAATTGCAAATCATGTAGTTTGTCCAGTCCTGCTCGTCGGGAATACCGATTAAACACTAAACCTATCGACATTTTTACACATATGCAGGAATCCGTCTAGGTAGGTACCACCCCAGGGCCAGTTATTCTGCCGTGAAGCAGTAGTGTGCAAACGTTCCTGTGTTTCGGTTTGAAGGGCACTGTGAGCTAGCGTAATCACTGGGCATGTGAGACTTAAGAACTTATGTCTCAGGGTGATGGGCACAGTGACACAGAATTTCTTATGGGCAGACGTTGCACTACCATCAGGTGAACGTTTTGCTAGTTTCATCACTTTATCCTTTAAAAAAAAAATATTTCCGTGGTATAGCATTTTAGAAGACAGTATGGCAATTAACATCAAAAGTCAATATATAAAGTTTGACGATAGAAACTGATGTCAATTTAAACAAAATATGTTATGGATTATAACAAAACCCTACTTTTAATAATTTTAATTAAAATCTTAAAAGCGGTCATTTGACCGCTCTGGTAGGTTTAGAGTACAATTCTTAAATACGGACGGTGACGTATAATTTAACCATGAATACGACATCACATTTATCACTTTAGATGGTCGTGTAAGGAGTGCGGCAGCTAGTTCATGATGTCGGCTAGCTGTTTTGTGGTATAGATACACCATCATTACTAGATCGTTCGTATTCGTTCAAAAAACCGATATTTATTATATACAGAAAACACACGAAATTAACAATATATTGCAAGCACTGGCTGGATTGATTGGGTCCAGTGAGAGGTTATTGAATAATTATGGAGTTTTAATTTATTAACTGGTGTTATTGGATGAGGTGGATTCCTAGGCAAGGTCCGTCTAGGTAGGTAACTACCCAGTTATTTTGCGGTCAAGCAGTAGAGTGTAAAAAATACTGTGTTTCGGTCTGAAGAGCACTGATAGCTAGTGCATTTACTGAGACATACACACAAACATCCGCTTTTCGAACGTTTGCACACTACTGCTTCACGGCAGAATAACTGGCCCTGGGGTGGTACCTACCTAGACGGATTCCTGCATATGTGTAAAAATGTCGATAGGTTTAGTGTTTAATCGGTATTCCCGACGAGCAGGACAGGACAAACTACATGATTTGCAATTAAACTACTTTTTCGCAGATATTTAAAATATGATATACAAAATTTTAACCATTTAAAATATTAATTACTAAATAAAATCAGAACCTTTGATTGCAATAAATTTTCGAGAGTGCCTTAATCTAAGGACGACTTTAAACTTGCACGTTTGCTTACAGAGCCCTATATCAGAAAATATATATAATATCAGCCCTATATCAAAAAGCTTTACAAGCCATCTGACAAAATTAACAACTTTCACTGTGGAAAATTGTACAATGTAGATGCACAATTGACGCTTTATATGTGAATTATATTTTGAAGCTATACGTATTTGAAATATGAGTTACAAATTACATTTTTAGGTTATAATATAAATAGGCATGGAATACTACCATTAAATTAAAATCAAAAATGATCAACAAATATAAATATACAAACAGACTCGGCTTAAACAGTGTTTTGTTTTATACTTTAAATCATACTTTTTACCTTCCGGGAAAAGCCTGCCTTAAGTTCAATACACTTTGAAAGGAGTAAGTAGACAAGAAAGTTCATAAGTCAAATGAAAATTTAGATTTTAAAATTAATAATGGTGTCAATGAGAAATATTTGAAATAACAGAAAGTAACAACGATGACAGTCTTACAGATCTCAAAGACAGTCCACGGCTACGCGTAAGTATAATTGTAGTTCGCAGTAACCAGAAAATCATGAACCCGCCTAAAGCCCCGCTTTATTACTCAACCGACTGAAATAAAACTTATGTTGCCTATGTCTTCAAGTGTAACTAACTAAAAGCTATGCAATACTGATAATTTCATCAAAATCGGCCCTGAAACGTACAAAGAATCCGAAAAATATTTTTCATGATACATCCAAACGCCAATTTTTTCAAAAATATTTTAATGTACAAAGTCAACCCACTTTACCCCTTCATTGTTTACACAGAAGATGCCTGAGTTTCGCAAATCGTATATTCGATTATTACTTGTTGCATAGTTTCAAAAACAAATATAATTTAAAAATATTTTATAAGGTCTCCTTTTAATGTTTTATTTACTTTTTATGGTATACATATTAGAAAAAAAAAGTATCTCTGACGTGAACAACAATAGTTTCAGTTTTGCCATTAACATGCAAGATGGTTTCGTAAGGGACAACTCCCGCCATCTAGTGAAAACAAGCAGAACTAACGGAAAGAATCACGAAAGCGCGTAGAAAGTATAGAAGCGGACTTCTACCAAATATTAAATTCAATTGTTCCTAAAACAAATCATTATTATTGGAATTATAAATGTTGAAGACAATAATTTCGGTAATATATTATTGTAAGAGCGACCGACCGCGTGGCATAGTCGTCAGAGTACCTGACTTCTACGCCGCGGGTCCTGTGTTCTATCCATACCAGTATCCAACCAATAAAATAAAGCCAACATTTGTGCTAAAACACAAATTGTTGGTTTTCGGGTCTGGTTGAGTTGTGTTTGTCTCCGTGTTTCTGACACTGCATCCTAGCCTAGCTCCGATCTTACCGCATCAGCGTTACATCGGTAGGTTGGGGGTAGGTCGGGTGTTTGCGCGTACACTTGTGGCACTATAATATCTCCTGCGCAGTTGATGGCTCTCGACAGTAGTCGGAAGTTGTCGCCGTGGTCGAAATTGGCTAGGAGAACATCATTGTAAGACGAAAATTTTTTTTGTATTTCAATAATGCGTGGATAAAAGATTAACATTTTTCATCCCAACTTAATGTTCTACAGTAAATAACATAACCTGCTTACGTTTAATAAAAGAAAACACACACACAAACATCTCATTTATTGACTGTTATTAGTATATAATTAGACAAAAATGGGTGTCGAATAGATGACAAAGGACGTACGTTTACTGGTGGTAGGATTCCTATGCAGGAATCCGTCTAGGTAGGTACCACCCCAGGGCCAGTTATTCTGCCGTGAAGCAGTGGTGTGCAAGCATTACTGCGTTTCGGTTTGAAGGGCACTGTGAGCTAGCGTAATCACTGGGCATTTGAGACTTAAGAACTGATGTCTCACGGTGACGGGCGCAATGTGGTGTCACACAGAAATATAAATATTCTGGGTGACACAGCATTTGTTGTGGGCGGACGTTGCACTTACCATCGGGTGAATGTTTCGCTCGTTTCGTCACTTTACACAATAAAAAAAAAAACTCGGTAAATCACTGTCCGTTAGATGGTGGAATAATCATCTTAGACAGTAGCGTCTAAGGTTACGAGGTGCTTGTTACTGCGATCAGATAGATATTAATACATACTAATATTTTAACAGCGAATGTGCGACTCGCTCTTTCCCTCATGTTTGTTACCTTTTCACGGTTCAACTGCTGAACCGATCCTGACGAAATTTGACACAGGGATAGCTAGGAACCCGAAGACGGACACAGGATACTTTTTATCCCGGAAAATCAAATAGTTCCCACGGTAATAAAAGACCTGTATCCACGTGGACGGAGTCGCGGACATTATTATAAATTAGCGGGCTAGTAATATTATAAATGCGAAAGTAACTCACTCTGTCCCTCTGTCTGTTTGTTGCCTTTTCACGGTTCAAACCATGAACCGATCTTAACTAAATTTGGCACAGAGATAGCATGTATCCTGGTGACGGATATACGATACTTTATATTTCGGAAAATCGAATACGGGTTATTTAAAAAACCTACCTCTATCCATCTACCTAGTTACGTATAAATCCGGGACTCCATTTGAGAGACTTGAACCAAGTGAAGCAGCCCTTCAGTGTCGATCAATGTCTGTGCTCAAAGGTGCCTCAGCGTGAGCCATGCGTGCAGTGGAGACGGTATATAAGTGGCAAGATTAACAATGAAAATGTATAGAATTAATTAAGTTATATGAAGCTGCAAGATTTTGTGGGATCCGACTTCACGAAACTGCTGTAACAAATCATTGAAAGAAGACTACCCATTTCGAAAATAAAAAAATATCTTTGATGTCCTATTTGTGAGGATCATTCCCGAGGCATCCTTGCAAAATTCGACACAATCACAGCAACAGGTAAAATTAAATTCTTTACGATATTTTTAATAATAACACTAGAGGTCAAAAAGTAAGAGAGCAGAGACGGTGTGCGTCGGACGAATGAAAAACATTATATTATGAGATATATATGCAAGTTATATGCTTAACCTCTGTGTACAGAAGTTCAAAGTTTTCTAAATTCATTCTGTGAAAATTTGTGATTGTATCCTCTACGCCTTCAAAGACTATAGCAACTTGAAAGTTGTTTTGCATGATCATGTTTCTGACGAAACAGTCATTTGGTCCACCATCGATGTGTTCGCTTTCGTTTTGCTTTTCTTTTGTAGTGATTAATTGCTATATATACAAATAAATAAAATTGAAGTGTCTGTTTGTAATAACAAAATAACAGCTTTTTTCCCAATGCTTATGAAAGTATATACGGTTGTACGAGCGAGCGCGTACATTGTCTGGTCGGGTGTTTTGGCGATGACGTAATGACGCTAATTTAAGTATTTATTAGCAATAATTTTTCAATACAAAATCAGTGCGCAATCATCAAGCAAGCAAGTCACGCGTAGTCATATCATTCATCAGTTTATAATTATTTTAGTTTTTTATATCAAATATACAAGTTTAAATTTATCAGTTTATCATGTATTAGTTCTATCCAGAACCACGGTACTTATAAGAAAAAATATTATAAAAGGCTAATCTCCGAAACGGCTGGTCCGACTTTGACGGGACTTTCACTGACAGATAGCTGATATTATAGCGGGTAACTTAGGTGAGTAATTTTAAGAAAATAATTAGGGTTACGCGCAAATTAAATTAAAACCCCGAAATCCGATTCAAAAAGGGATTTTTACGCAGGTGAAACCGCGTGGCACAGCTAGTTGCGAATCAAAGTCAAAGTCAAAATTTCTTTATTCAATTTAAGCGTGTTTAAAGCTCTTATGAACGTCAAAATCTACACCGGTTTAAAAAATTACCTCAGAGAAGAACCAGCGAGAAACTCTGGGGTCTTTCTTTTTTCAATGCTATATTACATAATGTCATTTATAGAATGCAAAAAAAATTACATCGTCAATTTAGTAGCAGGCTTTGCAAGTGCGGCTATGAGTTATTTCCACACATCTTTGTCCTCTATATAATGATCTATTTCATAATACGCTTTATCTAATAATGTCTTCTTGATAAGTTTTTTAAAATCCATGCCCGATTTTTGTGTTACACTTTAAGGAATTTTCTTGTAAAACTTTGTACATCTAAAACGCACCCGCGACAACGGAGAAATCTTAATGTGGGGCAAACTTTTTTAAGAGATAAAGAAGAAGAATGATTTAGGGTACGGGCTGCGAAATAGTCTCAGGTTTGTATCCGCCATTCGACTATTGTCGTGAACTATTTCCTGGCACATATTAATCTTGGTTGGAGCGGTTAACAAGGTTAAGTAATGATAACCTTTTAATATATATTTCTGTTATTGTAAATGCTTTGGTCTTCCATTGCATTGAATTAATTACCGTTTTATCGTTTTCCCGTTTCCGGCGTGTGGTAGCGGCTTAAGAGACCACCCCATCTCATCCCGTTGGTGTCGTAAAAGTCGACAGAGGGAAAATAAAAAACCAGGAGAACATCTGAATAAATAAACTGCGGTTGCCAACCCACCTGCAAAGCGTGGAAACTATGGCAAAATCCCTCCAAAAAGAGTGCTACAAAGTTTTGTTGCAATCTATGGGGTAGGCCTATGTTCAGCAGTGAACTAGTGATACGCTGAAATGATGATGATATTGTTTTCTATAAGAAATGTATCCAATGTTGAAGAACTTAAATAAATAAATGTCTAATCTTTTTGCATATAGAATACAATCTAAATTATAATTAAGACTTGAACCGATCAGTAGGCACAGTGGGTAAGTGATTGGCTTCTCTGATAGGGGTAGCGGTTCGATTGCCGCACTGAATTTCAAATGATCTACGGATAGTTTTTATCTGCGATACAGGAGAAACCACAGCGTGAATTTACTTACGCTCTTTAAAAGATATTGTTAGCGTAGCTGACTTCTGCGCCACCGGTCCTGGGTCCGATTCCCAGCCGGAGGCAACAATTGTGCAAAAACACAAATTGTTGCTTTTCGGGTCTGGTTGTGTTGTGCATGTGAAATGTATGTCTGTAAAACGCACCCGCGATACAGGAGAAAATCCTAGTGTAGGGCTTCGTTTTTTTTACAGAAAAAAAAACCGCACATGCACTACACAACCAGACCCGAAAACCAACAATTTGTGCGTTTGCACAAATGCTGGCTCCGACTGGGATTCGAACTGAGGACCCGCGGCGCGGAAGTCAGGTCTACTGACCACTAGGCCACGCGATCGTCAATTATCTTAACTATCGTCGTAACTATCTTATTTCAAAGACTTTCTCCTCAGAGACTATTTCCTAGTCCGAAGCCCTCTTCAAAAATGAAGGGTGATTTTTGCCCTATAGTGGGACGTGCGTTAAATGGCTATTTCTATTAGCACTTACCTTAAAATGCTGGTGAGCAGCCTGCTCCTCGGCCTCGTAGATGTGCTTTATGTTCTCTATACGCATTTGCTTCAGTATGCCGGCCACCTCGATCCTGAAACAAGCAATTATGTTTAATAATTTTTACTGGTGGTAGGATTCCTATGCAGGAATCCCTAGTCTTTTATTTGTGCATATTATACTATATCTTAATAAACCATTGAACTAATAAACTATATTATTGAATTAGACTATTATGTTTGATAAAATATATAGAGTACTTGTAACTTTCATCACAACTAACCGCGCCGAATGCAGCTATACAAGTTTTTGACCTAGTTCGGCAACGTACGTTTGCTGTTTCATGCTTTTCAACATATATATTCTAGTAATATACAAGTATGCGTGTGCGTATAAAGTGTCATTATGATGTAGATATTCTCGTCTGGTTGATAGATAGAAAAAACGAAAGAAAAAGCATTTATTGGCACAGTACAAAATGACAGCACACTTTGACTACACATAAACACATAATTTACTGGTGGTAGGATTCCTATGCAGGAATCCGTCTAGGTAGGTACCACCCCAGGGCCAGTTATTCTGCCGTGAAGCAGTAGTGGGCAAACATTACTGTGTTTCGGTTTGAAGGGCACTGAGAGCTGCGTAATCACTGGGCATATAAGACTTAAGAACTTATCTCTCAGGGTGATGGGCACAGTGTGGTGTCACACAGGAATTTTCTGGGTGACACAGCATTCGTTATGGATAGACGTTGCACTTACCATCAGGTGAACGTTTTGCACTTTTGTTTACGAGCCAAAAGGACTATTTACGTTTTTTTTACAAAATAATTTATATTGTTAACAATGTTGTTTCACTATTTAAATGATTATTTTTTTGGTTATTTCTATAAAATAACTTTGGTAGTTGGTAAAAGTATAACTCCTAACGCCATCTATCCACAACAATATGAACTAAGCTAAACGCGTAATATGTAACAGTAAGGCCCTCTACAACCTGCTCATTTTGAAGATCTTTTTTTGATAGAACAGAATAGAATATAATAAGTTTTATTCAAAATAGATTATTTACATAATACTTATTGAACGTCATTTTTTTTCAACGACACTGGGTCGCAAAAAATGCCTCTGTCCTGGGAAGAATCAGCAAGAAACAAAGCGGAGAATTTTTAATTACAGTATTATAAAGATGAAGAACATCGACCTGCACGGTTTTGCGGGAAGTCGAAGGATGCAGGCGGCTCAGGACCGTATTTTGTGCCAATCTATGGGGGAGGCCTATGTTTAACAGTGGACTATGGTAGACTGAAACGATGATGATTTTTTTTTATTGCATAAAGTGATGAAACGAGCAAAACGTTCACCTGATGGTAAGTGCAACGTCTGCCCATAACAAATGCTGTGCCACCCAGAAAATTTCTGTGTGACACTACACTGTGCCCATCACCCTGAGACATAGGTTCTTAAGTCTCATATGCCCAGTGATTACACTAGCTCACAGTGCCCTTCAAATCGAAACACAGTAATGTTTGCACACTACTGCTTCACGGTAGAATAACTGGCCCTGGGGAGGGACCTACCTAGACGGACGCCTGCATAGGAATCCTACCACCAGTGATGATGATGAAAGATGTAGAAATAGCTTGGCAGCGATCACCTCATTCCCAGACATAATTTGACAATATGTCTATTTTGCCGCAACACGCACGTGCAAACGATAGCATTAAAACGAACGACACTGCATCTGATGCAGTCCCATAAAAACGACTAGTTTTGTAAAAAAAATTGCACAGACGATAAACATACAGACGCTAAACACTAACTTAGTCTTCGTTTCATATTCTTGCTAATGGAAAGCAAGATTAACAAGTTATCCCTATTTATTTACACGGGTAAATATCTCGCCGATAGATGTCTTTCAGAGTCGAATAGCACCTGCCTCTTTCCTACCGAGGTGTCGAAAGAGGCGACTAAGGTATTTTTTTGGTTATTACGTAGTACGGACAGCTTTTATTCGCGCAGAATAACACCATAATATGCAATTCTGTCATTATACTGCTCGTGGGAATGAAATGGGGAGTAAGATTTTTTTTTGACTCGTACGATTATGGTTGCAACGTCGCGTATCGTTTCCCACGGGGGCGAAAAGTGGGCTAAGTGTGTACCTCTGCCTCTTAGATGGGAAAAAAAACATGACTGTATGTGTGTAAATATCTCACGCGTACCCGCCTCGTGGGGGCTAGGACAGGTTATGACAGGTTATGGCTTGCACCGTCTTAAATCCTGTGGTGTTCCGCCATCGTCGCATGTTGGCGGGGCTAAGGGAACATTCACGCACAAATCTGCGACCACTTTGGCAACCACTCCTCGGAGGAAGAAAATCATCTCCCCTCACACCCGCCAGACGGTCTGGGTCACGGGACACGCCTTTCTATACGTCCTCCATGTATCCACAGTGAAACCCTTCTTAATCCTAAGGAACAGAGTTTTGTTATGGAAGAAAGTGACAAGACGAGGAAAACATTCACATGGTGCAACATCTTTCAATAGAAAATGCAGTGTCACCCAGAAAATGTATATGCGGCACCACACTATGCCCGACACTCTGAGACATCAGTTCTTAAGTCGTATATGCCCCGTCATTACACTGGCAGTGCCCTTCAGACCGAAACAGTAGTTTGCACACACTGCTTCACGGCAGTATAAATCACTGCGGTGTTCACCTAGACGGATTCCTGCATTCGAATCCAACCAATAACGATGATCTTGCTAGGCCACTACCGAATTATACGCGAAAGGAACTCATGCGAGCGTGTATATATGAACAGTGTCTACCTCACGCGCATATTCTCCTGTAGCCTTCTCAGAGGGCCGAGGTACTCCTGCGATCGACCCCCACGGACCTCCGCGAGCTGGTACTCTACATGCTTCACCCTCTCGTTGTAAAGCTGCTCACGGAGCACCGTAAACTGTCGTTCCAGATTTGCTGAAATGTATAATTGAGTATGTTAATTATGAACTGGAAATATATTTACACACACATAATCGCACCTTTTTCCCATGTAAGGGGTAGGCGAAGACCACACACGTAGCCCACTTTTCACTCGCAGTGGGAAACTAGACATCGCGAACCACGTCGCCGATATATATGAGTCTTACTCCCCATTGCGTTCCCACGAGCAGTATAGTGCAACATAACGTCTGTCAGTATTCGTGTAGTGTCTCTTACGACGCCTCGGTAGGAAAGAGGTAGGTGCTCTTCTACTCTGCCGGACACTCAATCGGCTATATTATATATATATTAAAACACTAAATATAATACAAATAGCCGTGGTACCTCAGGGAACGGGTGCTCGCCTTGAATTTCATACAACACGAGTGACGTTGGTTCGATTCCCGGGGACGGCACCACTAAAAATTGTTCTACATTTTTAAGTACTGATTTATCACATAACGATTTTTTATATTTATACACGAATACTATACTTTTAAATAAAACTACTTTTATGATCACGTCGTCATCATCATCATCATTTCAGCCTATCACTAGTGCACTGCTAAACATAGGCCTCCCCCATAGGTTGTCACAAGTTCGTTGCACTTATTTTGGCAGAATTTAGTCCTAGTTGTCAAGCTTGGCAGGCGGGTTGGCAACTGCAGTTTGTTATTCAGAAGTTCCAGGCGCTGCTGCCCATCTCCTGGTTTTGATTTTCCCTCTGTCATCTTTTGTGTCACTTACGGGATGAGACGGGGTGGTAGATTCTCTAAAGCCGCCACTACATGGCATTTATCATGTGCTCAGAAGTAAAGAATAACATCGTAAGGAAACCTGCATGTTTATTCCTCATAAAAATATTTCGAGGATATATGTAAAGTCCGCCAAACTGCATTGGAGCAGTGTGGTAGACTGTTCCCGGCTCCAAAACCCCCTCATAAATGCGAGAAGGCCTGTACTCAGCTGTATGATATATATAACTTTTTAACAACATGTGGCACATACACAAATTGTTGGATTTCTGGTGTGGGTGTATACAGCATTTCGCTTTATCGTCCAAATCTTCCTCCAATCAATCAATTAATATACTCTTTATTCTTTATTCTGACGACTGCATGGCCTAATGGTAAGATTATTCAGGTCCTGAATTTGTATGCCAGCTGGAGCCATCATTATTGCAAATATACTTATTGTTGGTTTTTTGGGTCTGGTTGTGTTGTGACTGTCCCCACTTCCAACATTTATTTATTTAAATTTTTACTGTTCACTTAAATATAGGTAACAAAGGGCAGACTTAATGCCTATCGGCATAACCTGCTCGTCAAAACGGAAACGGAAAAAGTAGTGGCAGGTGCATTGATTGCCCCGTGTGTTTGCGTATACACTTGTGGCACTATAATATCTCCTGCACAGTTGATAGCTTTCTAAAGTGTTAGGAATCTGTCGCCGTGGTAGACAATCGGGCAGTAGGACATCAATACTCTTTTGTATACCAGTACAGAAATAAACATGAAGTATTATATTTAAGTTAAGGTACGAAAGCAGCCTTATTCATTAAGTCTTTAGGTGGCAATTTTATTTCAAAAAAAGACCCCAGATTTTCTTGCTGGTTCTACACTGAGGTCTTATTTTTCGAACTGGTGTAGATTTTGAACTTCATTCGAGATTTAAACAAGTACAAATGGGATAAAGAAATTTTGAGGTTGAATTCCAGACAACCTTAGCATACAAAACAGATGCAGCCAGCATTGCCATTTATCTGTCTGTCTAAACATAAATTAAATACTATAGTGTTGTCTCTTTGTCTGCCAGTCGGATTTACTGGTGGTAGGATTCTTATGCAGAAATCCATCTAGGTAGGTAATACCGCAGGGTCAGTTATTCTTCCATTAAGCAGTAGTGGGAAAACATTACTATGTTACGGTTCAAAGGCCACTGAGAGCTTAGTGCAATCACTGGGAATATGAAACTACAGAACTAATATTTCTGGGCAACGGATGTAGTGTGAATCAGATATCTCTTATACATAGCTTTTGTTATGGGCAGATGTTGCACTTACCATACACTAAGTATAGGAGTATTTTATAAAAGTGACAACCGCATGGCCCAGTGATTAGAGTACCTGATGTCTCTGCTGCAAGTCCAGAGATTAAATCCTGAAGCCAACATTTGTACAAAAATGCTAATTGTTGGTGTTAGGGTTGTATTGTCCCTATGTCTATGTATATAGAAATTGTTAGCATGATCTAAAGTTGGACAGATTTATTTTTAGAAGAATTAAAATATATATAATCAGGTGAAAGTTTTGCTTCTTTCCCCACTAACGCAACATGTTCAATAAAAAATTATTAAAATTTACTTTGTTTTATTTCACGCATATCATCTAAAGTATGATTTTCTAATTATAAATTTATTATTGATTAAATTAAATAACTCTAAATATGCTGAAGGAAGATGGAAGAAGTTATCAAACATTGACTATTGCTTTGTAAGTTTAAGTTTAGAAATGACACAGATCTTACAAGTAAAATATCATCTAACCAGTAGGACTGCTAAGTCTTTGTATTTTTTTAATTATTAAACAGTATGATATACCCAATTATACCTTTTACAGATATTCTCAAACTTTTTTAATTCAATTTCTTTTCTTTGTTTTTGAATTTTATTATATTCACAGATGTTTTGGAACAAAAATAAACATGCAAATTGTATATTGTGTATAAATAAAAATTAAGTGTTTGGGTTTAATAACTAATAGACAATTTTGTTTATGACATATAAAAGACAGTTTTTACCATTTAATTATAATAATTTAGAGACAACAAATAATCAGTAACGCCACATGAAGATATTTTAATATTTCATTTTCATTCTAAAGGATGTTTAAATCAAATCTCTCACCTAAGGCTCAAATTCGCCTACACTGTAAAATGTTTGTAAACATAACCTCAAAATGGTAATTTATAACTAACCCAAATTATCGAGACACTCGTTACGTCGCCGCTCGCACTCACTCTCATCCATTTCCGAGGAGTCGTCAGAATCCGGTTCATCGGCCTCTTCGGCGCTGGAGTCACGGTCCGGACCCCTGGATGAACCTCCAGACCTTTCTGTATCTCCACCAGACATATCTCCGTCTCCATCACTATCACCCTCCACCTTCATGGAAGGCATGTTGATAACAAAACTGAATTTAAAAGTGTATGGTCCTTAACCTATTGGTTTGTCAATTTCGCTCCGTTATAAGATTTTTGAATAACAAAATCACAAAAAGCAGTCAGTAAAACGTCAAAATGTAAACGTCACAATCAAAGGTACACGGACATGTCAGTGTCACAATCAAGTTGGTAAACGTCAAATAATAGAGTAAACAGATTATAATACTAATATCGTAGAAAAACCTGAAAAATTATAATCATTCATTTCTTTTCAAGCATAATATAGCGCTTGTGCCAGGAGTCACCGCTCTGTTACAGGTAAAGTAAACTATAGGATTATATGAAATATCACTGACGTAAGATATTCAGATTTCATTTGTTGAATGCCATTATTACTTTAGTTCATGGCAATTAAAATATTGTGTTTTAGAAAATATACATAGTTCTGTTTAACGCCTTTATCATATCTTAAAAATATAATAAAGCTGGCGGTACATGTTTGGACGCGTTAATGTCAGGAAGTACTTATTAGAATTGAAAAAATATTTTTACAATAGATAGCCCATTTATTAGGGAAGGTTCTAGACTACAATACTTGATGCTATAACCTTAAGAAGATGCATGCTGACAACATATCATGTTGTCGGCTTATTTTATGCGATTGAAACCGCAGGCTCCAGGTAATCGGATTATAAATGACTTAGCATTAGAAAAAAATCGAGTATCATCGAGGCAGCTGCCCCACCCTGCTCCCTTTGGTGACGATGTTTACTACTGTATCCATAAATAAATAAATAAAAAGAATATTCAAAACCGGTCCGAGAACATCACATCACTTGTAACTAGATCAGACAGCGACAAACAAGCAAGCATTAAAACGTTATGTTCAAATAAAATCATCTGTAAAAGGCGGCCGTTCATATATTCTTTTATAGAATTAAGTAACGAGACGAGCAAGTTGTTCACCTGATGGCTAGTGCAACGCCTGCTTATATTGGTTGCGGTGTCACCAAGAATTTTCCATTGGAAAGTTTTGTGTAGTACCATACGGGGATTGTCACCCTGAGAGCCAGAGACATCAGTTCTTAAGTCTCATATGCCCAGTGATTACATTAGCTTTCAGAGACCTGCAGACCGAAGCACAATAATGTTTGTAAACCACTGCTTGACGGCGGAATAACTGGTACTGCGGTGGTAACTACCTAGGCGGATCCCTGTATAGGAATCTTAGCTGACAATGTGTCTGATGTTGATTGGTAATCTCAGATTATACATACTATTTTGATGTCAACTATGATCTGTTTGGTTTATGTAGTTTGAATTATTTTAAATTTGGAATGTCAATCTTATTTATTCAGATTGAATTGTCATATTTTATTAATTCCGTGAAAATCACTAGAAGAAGTAACTTATGTATTTTTTATAAATTTTATAAGGATTAGGTCTTATCCAAAGTAAATTCAAAAATGTTTCATTTAAAATAAATAGTTTTCTTATCAGTCCATAAGTGCCTTTTTGGTTTTAAAGTGACCCCATTAGCCACATCTATCATTCAAGAGGTTATAGGCCCAGGAAAAGGAACAATTTAAAAGGAAACAATTGAAGATGTTGAAAATGAAGAGTACAGAAACAAATGAATTAGTTTGTGAAGAAAAAATTGAAGATTGTGGAAGCGACTTAGGCGGAGGTGAACGACGGAACGACGAAAGTGGATATGGAAACGGCGGTGGATCTGGTAGCTCAGGCAGTTATGCAGGTGGTTCCGGTTTTTGAAGTTGGATATGGAAGCGGCGGTGGATCTGGTGGCTCAGGCAGTCATGGAGGTGGTTCCAGTTTTGGAAGTGGCAGCGGTGGCGGTGCAGGAGCAGGCAATGGTAATGGAGGTCATGCAAACAGTTTAAGCGGATCTGGTGGAATCGGTGGAGGCTTTGGAGGAAACGGTGGCAGTGGATACGGTGGTAGAAGAATAGAGGAGACAGAAGTTGTTGGATGTTGTTGATGTTTTTAATGATGCTGATGAGGTGGATGAAGAGGAGACAGAAGTTGTTGGAGGTTGTTGATGTTTTTAAAGATGCTGATGAATCGGATGAAGAGGAAACGGAGGTTGTTGCAGAGAGTGTTTGGTTTCAAGGAGGAATCCACTGAGAAATGGCTCTTGAGACATTTTGATGATTTTTTTTGATGCAAGTGAGGATAGAATGGAGGAGGTTGTTGATGTTTTTAATGATGCTGATGAAGCGGATGTAGAGGAACAGAAGTTTTCTTTGGAGAGGAATGGCACGTTGGAGTTGGTTGATGAAGGGGAAGCTGAAGGGAGAAAGCTTTTAACAAGCAAGTGGGTCTTTGCTAAAAAGTCGGATGGAAGATATAAAGCTAGATTAGTAGTCAGAGGTTTTCAACAGAAATAAGTGGACTATGAGGAAACCTATAGTCCTGTGGTGAAGAGTACTTCGCTTAGAATTAATAATAATTTTATCGATAGCAGCTCAGAAGAATTTAAAATTAAGACAATTTTGAAATTGAAATTCAGACAAACGGAATTTTTTAAAGAAACTTTTTACAGAATCTTTGATATCTCCTCTTCCTTTATAGTGTATTGTTTTTCTTGTATTTTTGTGGTTTTAGTTATTATTAAGAGTTTTGGTTTTTGTTGAGAGAGAGTGTATTGTTGTTGTTATAAGAATGGTGGTTTGTTTGTTGGTAATTTCTAAATTTTTTGGGTTATCTGTACTTGTCTGGTGTTATGATGTATATCTGAGATTAAGGGGGTGTGTTGATTGGTAATCTCAGATTATACATACTCTTTTGATATCAACTATGATCTGTTTGGTTTATGTAGTTTGAATTATTTTAAATTTGGAATGTCAATCTTATTTATTCTGATTGAATTGTCATATTTTATTAATTCCGTGAAAATCACTAGAAGTAACTTATGTATTTTCTATAAATTTTATAATGATTAATTTTCATCAAAAGTATATTCAAAAATGTTTCAGTAATAAATTAAATAGTTTTCTTATCAGTCCATAAGTGTCTTTTTGGTTTTAAAGTGACCCCATTAGCCACATCTACCTTTCAAGATCTGACAATATTAAAAAAATCATAAAATCATTTGTATGCCATGCCATGTGTTTCCCGAATGATGCGTAAGCAGAAGCGGAATTAAGTAAGATGCGGTAGAGCGCCCAAGGCCCATTGCGATAAAACGCCCTTCGAACAATGCAACTAAACGGACTTTAATAGTATTATCAATATGTCTCAGTAATTTTATATTGCATACTTAATAGTTCTAACAAACTAATTCTGCACTTGAAATTAAAACAACGATCGAAGCCAATCAATATTGAGTTTTATGCGCCCTTTAAATATTGTCCTCCAAGGCTAGGGCCTCGCGGACTGAAGCCTAAATCCATCACTGTGCGAAAGTGATTCCTTGCTAAGTACATCATACAGATAATATTCAAAATTTCTTTCTTCTATAAATCCTTTGCGGGCCATGTTTGTGCGACTTGCTATGCAGTCAAGTAAAAGTGAAACTAGAAATTATGTGTTTGATTACTTTAGTTACTCTTTTATGAATTACAAAGACTTATTTCATAAGAAACAACCAACAATACTTGTCATTCGAATGTCCCTATGTTTTTAACTATGTCATAATCACCTCAAGCTAAGAATTCTATCAGAAATTAGGGATAGTGATTCCCCTTTTCTGGGTTTTGAGTGAAGACAGTGAAAATAAAAGACGGTTGTTAACCAAAAGATGTTGATTTTTTTATAGAAAAGAAGGTGAACAAGAATGCGCTGCACTGCGGAAGTGATCACCGCCGCGAATTTGTCTGGTATTGCGGTGGAATCCAATCGGTCACAAGAATGCCCATCAGGCAATATTTTACATGAATATCTTAAACAGTGTCTTACAGAGCGAGTTATTAAATTAAAATAGGAGAATGAAATTAGTAGAGTAATTTTGATTATGATTTTGATATATGACCAATTATATATATGTATACATATAAACAATTTGAAAATCGATTTATTAAAAAACTTTAATTGATGATAACTATTAAGGAGGTGGTAATAAAATAAAACGTACATTTAATCTGATATTAAATTTAATAGGTACTCTATTATTTACACAGAATTGTTCTCTATTAACATGTTATTTATAATATATTTATTATTCATTTAATTGTTAATATTATTTACAGGACTATTTATAAATTAGATAATATCAATACTGTGAAATCCCAACAAATCCGTGTTCAGATGACGACGCGCATGAACTGTGTTGCCAATATCGCCGCACTTATATAATACAATAAGTATATTTCTTGATTCAAAACAGTTCATGCGGACGTCATGCAAAAATTAAAATACACAAAGACAGAACAGAATAGTTAACAACAGCACCTTCACAGGCTACATTGAAATTTATACTCAGATATATTATAATAACATCCAAATTACAATAAAATGCCTTCACAATCAATTTTTAATAAAACACTATTACACTATATCCCGAAAATCAGCACGCATAAAAAAAGGAGTCACGATCCAACAAACTACAAACATACAAGTTAAAATAAACATTTTTAATTCATAAATTGTGATAACGTTATACATATACTGACCACACAATTCATTGGGGCCTTATGTATTTGGCACTAAATTATTTGGAATGCACGATTCTATCTACTTAGATATACAACAAGTGTATTGAAACTATTTATCAAATATTTAAAAAGTGGACTTTTTTAAAAATCGGTTTATAAATGTTTTTTTTTTAAAACCACTATTATAATACAGTTCGGCAACATTTACGTAATCGCTGCTAATAAATTCAATGATGATTGATTAAAACTACGATGAAAACGAATATCTCTCGAACAAAATATCATTATTAGTTTCATTAAATTCAATAACATATGGTCTATAGTATACAATATTGAATAGACTGGTCAAAATTTAATAACAAAGATATTACGAATTAATATACAAACAGGAACCATTTACAGAGAAAATTACGTTAATCAAATGTAAATTATTAAACTTTTATATTAACTGTCACTTCTATTTATTGGCTCACATTCCCTCATATAACATGTTAAAAGTAAGGGTCCTTGCCATTTATGAAGTTGATTATACAAACACTTTTATGTAAATTGGAAGAAGTTTGTTATTTATTACGAGTAAAAGCGGTAAACACTGCAACACCTATCCATACTCTTTACATTTAAAATGGTATATTTGACAAAAAGGTGTTTTAAATTGGCCACATTGAAATAGGTATAATATAAAAACAGATATGTCGTTGTACAGTAGGAGATTACATGATTATGAAATATTGCTTTTCTACTCACTATCATAGCGATTGGGTTTTAATCAATGTTAATTTGAATGCATTAAATTTCTATCTCCAAATGAGAAGTTCCCGTATCTTAGAAAGAGAAATTCGCAAAAGGCTAACTACTTATGATTTTTTTGAAAATTTCTAACTTTTTTTTTAACTCTACTGTATAAATTTTGACAATAGTGAATAGTTTTAACTTTAATAGGATTGTCTGTCGTCTTATTCAACAGCAAACTATAAATTCCTTTGCGTTATTGTTAACGTTGAAATATTCGTTATACATTTCAAAAACTTGATGGGATCTTACAAAATTATATGTATACTTTAGAATTAGAACACTTTAAATGATACATATAAAAAATATGTTCAATTGTTAAAAAAAAATTAGCTTTTATTTTACAGCTAATAATTTTTGGCGAACACAAAAAGTTTTCGTGTTTACTTTCAATATGGTGATGTATTTATTAGTTTTATAAATATGAAATACATATTAGAAAAACCAATGTTCTTAAAGTAAGTTCAATGACTGCAAACTAAATGACATATATTAATTTCATATTAAAGTACATACAATATGGGTGAGAAATAAAGTTAAGGATTTTAGCAAACTAATTTTATTACTCCGCCATACTGTAATGGTTTTCCGAAAAGTAACACCATAAACCCAGTACATGATTGTGTTATAAGCTATTTCTTGTTTAATTAAAATGATAACACGAGATGCTTATACATATTTTGGACGCTGCATTTTTGATTTGTTAATTCAGTATCGATTGGTGAAATAGGACAAGATTTCAAAAATTACGAATAAGGCAGTACATTTGTTGATTTCAAATAAACCAGCTATCTATATCATAACCACAGATAACGAATTATTTAATCCTAAAATAAGGTCACAATATTTCATTATTGCATTACACTGTAATGGTTTCTTTTAAAGTGATTATTTTCACCTTAATAAGATATTGATGCCACAACTGGCTGAATTTCAGGCAAATGGCATTATTTATAGCGAAAATATGCTGTGTGGATTATTTTTTATTTTACGCTTAAAAAGACAAATGCCTAAAGCACTTGATGCCTTAATAAAATTAGAACACATTAAGGGCACGTAGAAGTTTCGTCAAAGATTTTTATGATTAAGAAAATATATAGCGATAAGTTATTAAAAATTATTATACATAAGTTCTCACCGCATCCTGGATTAACTTTTAGAGAATGCATGTAGGCATAAAATTCGCCCTTTGTTACCTTTTTATGTAAGGTTGGCAAAAAGCTAATAAATAAATAAATATAAAGTAAAGAACGTAAATAGTGAAAAAATTATGATTATTATGTAAAAATACGTAACATAATCCACAACGCCCATGTTGTGTGTTCAAAAAAATATTTTTGGCGCGAAGTATTTTAATCTTCGATACAAGAATGCCATTTGCTTGTATAAAAATTTTAATTGTAACTTTCACATTTTCAACGACCCATAAGTAAATTTAAAATAATGTTCACCTACCAATCGATTGGTAAATGATCGCGGGGCACGTGCATTAAATCTATTTCTCTCTTCAATTTGAAATAGTTACCGTTAGAAAAACAAAGTAATTTAGGGAACACATCACTATATTCTATTTTATCTACCAGTTCGTAGTTTGCGTCACCGTCACTGTTCACTTCCATATCGTTATTAAGAACTTTGATACTCAGTAAGCCCATCTCCTTATTCTTGCCATTTAAAAAGTAAGCTAGCAAATGTAAAACCATTTGCTGTACGGATTGAAAAAGCGACATCAGCTTCGATATGCCGTGTCGTATGATCGATTTATCGGTTTTGTGAATATCGATTTTTCCGTTTATATTGTCTATCACATTTCGATTTTTGAAAGTTACTATCGAACATCGATTTTTTAATCGCTTCAGCCTTTGCATTTTGCATGCAAGGGGGATTTCTCGCTAGGTCTGTTTCAACCAATGCGCCGGGACCCATTGGGGCTCCCTTTCTAGGCTGTTGATTTCGTTGAGAAGCTGTTGGTAGGCACGTTGTGTATCGTTATTTATTATTATCATATCGAACAAGTGGCCCCATCGTAGTTCCATGTCTCTAGCCGTCGCTATTATTTCTTTTAGTTCCTCCTCCTGCAAAAAAATAACAAGATAATATTTAGTACTGTATAGATATTCTAAAGGCATTGGCGAACGATAAAAATTATACTTAAAGTATGTACTACACTTGTATGGCACTGCGTTTTCGTAACACAGAATATTCTACAGTTGCTATACTCTATAGTATCAATAATAAATTTGAATTAAGAATAGTGTAAAACTTCTAATAAATATAAATGAATAATAGTGTAAATAAGAAAAAAATGATTTATTTTAAAAAAAGCGTGTGCTTTTCATTTTTCATCGAAATGATAATCCTTCTTCTAATATCTGTCAATGAAATATTTATAACTATTGACACCATGCACCCCACGCTTTTTTAAAATAAAACATTTTTTCTTATTTACACTGTTATTCATTTATATTTATTAGAATTTTTACACTGTTCTTAATTCAAATTTATTAAAATTGATTTTCTATTTTATAGTTAGATTTCTATAAATGCGTGTTTTTTGTTTTTTTTAACTATTATTTATTTGAGTTTTTTAAACTATTATTAATTTTGTTACAAACTAATGCAAGACGATGGCCTCTATAACAGGTAATATATTAGCGCCACCTATTGAGTAATTTAATAATTTCACAATCAGATCGGTGAACTTTTGAGGAAAGGTCACGTTAAAAGTACCCGCAACCGACGAGCGTGTGTGAGGACGCTAATGAAAGTGGAAGAAGCTAAAGATGTGTGTCAGGATCGTAGCAAGTGGAAAGATGTGGTCTCTGCCTACCCCTCTGGGAAAGAGGCGTGACTGTATGTATGTATGTATGTATTGAGTAATTTAGTAGGATTTTCTATAAAAGCGTGTTTTTTAGTTTTTTAAACTATATTTTTTAGTTGGATTTTCTATAAAAGCTTGCTTTTTTAGTTTTTTTAAATTATTATTTATTTTGTTACAAACTAATTTAAGACGATGGCCTCTATAACAGGTAATATATTAGCGCCATCTATTGAGTAATTTAGTTGAATCTTATATAAAAGCGTGATTTCTTAGTTTTTTAAACTATTATTTTTTATTTTTTAGTCGAATTATTGCATTGTCATCGGTCTTTGACAGGTGTGCAAAATTTGAATTAAATCGGATCGTTCAAAGTAGGAGAAATATCGAGCCCTAAGGAGTACGGTTACAAACATACAAACATACAAGTGAAGCTAATATAAAGCGTGTAAAAAGTAAAGTAACAGCCTATCAATGTCTGCTGGGCACAGGCCTCCTCTCATTTCTGAGAGGATTTCGGAGTCGGGAAGAATCCGCCACGCTGCTCCAATGCGGGTTGGCGGACTTCACATGTCTTCGATTTTTTTTTATTTCTCAGACCTGAAGGTTTCCTCACGATGTTTTCCTTCACCGCCGAGCACGTGGTAAATCAGCATTTAAAATTGCAATTAACAATTTTAGTGGCGCCGGCACCGGGATTCGAACCCAGGTCACTCGCGTACAATGAAATTTAAAGCGAGCGCCGATCCCCTGAGCTACCACGGCCTATAGTATACGGAATCGGTGTTCTTTTGCAAGGATTTGTGGTCTATCAAATCTGATGTATTACCACCGGCTTGGGATCCTATTATTAATAAAATTAAATCAAAAACCAAGCATACCACTGCAAGGCTTCAAGACACAGTAAGCTCTTTCTGCGTAGATCGGACTACAAATAATAATTAAAAGCTGAAGGTACTCCGGGTTAACTATGACATCGGGACAACTGTCACCTCAGTCCCCCCGTGACCATGGGTGCTGTAAAGCGTCCGAAACGTCGGGTAAAAATAGTTCAAAAAATTAACGGGATAAAATCCGTAAAAAAGTAGTACTAATGTTTTCTTTTAAATAAATAAAATAAATATTTTCTGGTGGTAGGATTCCTATGCAGGAATCCGTCTAGGTAGGTACCACCCCAGGGCTAGTTATTCTGCCGTGAAGCAGTAGTGTGTAAACATTACTGTGTTTCGGTTTGAAGGGCACTGAGAGCTAGCGTAATCACTGGGCATATGAGACTTAAGAACTTATGTCTCAGGGTGACGGGCGCATTGTGGTGTCACACTGTTCTGGGTGACACAGCATTTGTTATAGGGAGACGTTGCATTTACCACCAGGTGTTTTGCTCGTTCCGTCACTTTTATGAATAAAAAAATAATAATAAAAAAAACTTATTATTAATTTTTTCATGAAACAAAGCGACGTGACGATAAAATCGTTCATCTGATGGTAAGTGCAACGTCTGCCAATAACTGCTGTGTCACCCAGAACATTTCTGTGTCACCAAACTGTGCTCGTCACCCTGAGACATCATTTCTCAAGTCTGATATGTCCAGTAATTACAGTAGCTGTCAGTGCTCTTTACACCGAAACACAGTAATGTTAGCACACTACTGCTCGACGGCTGGAACTGCGGTGGTACTTACCTAGACTACCTAGATTCCTGCATAGGAATCCTACCATTAGTAAAAACTACTTAATTTAAACAATTGGCAGGCAGGTTGGTGATCGCTGTACCGGGCGAAACGCACTTTAGACGCTATTACCATCAACGGTCGGTGTATCTTCGTCTGGCATTTTTCAAAATTATAATTCCATCATCTGTCGACTCTTACAATGCGTGCGGGATGAAATACAGTGGCATATTTTCTCCTATTTCACAGTTTATGAGGGCGGGTTTCGATGTCATACAAGGGATTCTAATAATGACGTTCTGTCTGTATGCCCTAAGACTAAAGCTAACGAAATATCATGCTTTCAAGTACCTGGTAACTAAAAATCTGTGAAATATCTGATTAATACCTCTTATCGAATACTTCCTATTAATCATAAAGAACGCTGTACAGTTTATATTTAAAAAAAAAGTATTACATCTGCACAGCAGAACCCTACACTACTTCTGTCCCAACACCAACTTGGCCGATTTATAAAAGTATATCATTATTACCTTAAAGGCTTCGCCGTTGCGTATCTTCTTCTGCCTCAGTTTCTCTAAGCTTGGTGGCGCTACGAACACCGTGTATGGCTTGAGATCCGAGTTGCGCAAGATCCGCAACGATTGCGGATGCAAGTTTAGCACGCAGATCTTGCCTGAATTTACTACCTCGCGGATCGCTTCTAGGGATGTTCCTGAAAATTTCACGACTAACATCACACAATGGTCTATATCGTTATTGATGTTTTTTTATAGGTGTGACCAAGCAAAATGTCCACTTGGTAAGTGTAACGTCTGCTCATAACAAATTCTGATTCCCCCAGAATATTTCTGTGTGGCAACACACTGCGCTCGTAACCCTGCGACATCAGTTCTTAAGACTCATATGTCCAGTGATTACACTAGCTATCAGAGCGCTTCAAACCGAAACAGCGTCATTTGCACACTACTGCTTCACTGCAGTATAACTGGCCCTGTCCTACCACTTGTAAAAGGTGTTACATATCTAAATGCATTGGTTATTTACCATACACAAATAGGCCCTAACACGTCTCCTTGTGGAAATCTAATATAAACGATTAATTTTTTAATACGATTAACTTCTCTTTTACATGCTTCGGAGTTATTAAAAGCAAATTAACGAGAAATTATATAATATTCACTAACCGTAGTACGCTTTCTCATATTCTCCGTGCTCAACAAACTTCCTATTAAGTATGTCAGCCTCAAACTGCGTGCGCGATATGAAGTGGTAGTCCTGACCGGGCACTTCGTGGATCTTTGCGCGGTCGAGACGTATCTGAAACAAATAGACAATAATTATTAAAAGAAATATTAGCCCTAAATTTCATATGGCAAAAATAATATGAATTGAGGGTAAGAGAATTTAAATCGAAACTTGCATTAAATCCAATAGATAATAGTTTTGAACAGTTACGGTATAAAGTAAACAACGAAATGGTTATAGCATTGATTGCATCATTAATATAAATAAAAAAATAATGCGGTCCTAAAAGTTAACCTTGAGCAACACCAATAACGATAATTTAAGTAATACAACAAAATATATTATTTTTAAATTTAAATGATGCCGTTTTCAAAAGTTCAAAAGAGACACATTAACGTTACATTTTTCCATCTTTTAATTTTTCAAATTATTTGAAACTAATGACAGAATCGCTCCATTCTAGCTTATTCATTAATTTTTTCACACGGAAATAACTCATACTCTGTGTTTGTGTTGACATTATGTAATATGGCATTGAACCACCCCGGAGTTCCTTGCCGGTTCTTCTCTGAGAAGGTCATTTAGAAGCGGTGGAGATTTTGACGTGCATTAGAGCTACATACAAGCCTAAATTGAATAAAGAAATTTTGACTTTGAAAAAAAAAATCATTGGAGTTAGTTTAGGAAGGCATTTTAGGCATTTTAAATACTTACGAGGTACAGCGGCCGCGAATCTCGAACTGTCCTCCATCAGCCGCTGCCTGAGCTCATGTCGGCCGATGTTGGGCGGCCCGATGAGGACTATGGGGCGTTTGTGTGACGCGCGAGGGTAGTACAAGGCGACTTCTTCGTACGTTAGGATCTCTTCCTGCTCGTATTCTACAAGTTAAAAAAATTATTAGCTGACTCGTTTCAACAATTCTGTAATTTCCATTACTATTTATTATATAACATATACTAGCTGTACCCCGCGGTTTCACCCGCGCAAAATTAAATGACAAAAAGTTATATTCATATCTTCTTAACCCTGCAAGATATCGAAATAGAACATAACGAAACTTTTAATATCACCAAAATTATAATTGAAATCCGTTGTGAGAGTCTATTCTAGACAAACTTTCAGACCGACAGACCGACAAAAATTCTTAAAACGGACATTTGGTCATCGTGTAAATAGCAGTTTTCCCCATAAATTTTGGGTTTTATTTTGAAATCACAGACAGATGGACGATGGATGACTTCAATTTTAATATTGGTAGAGATTTCATTTCATTAATTGTTTGCATTAATATTCTAGTTTTCAAGTTTAATTCATAACAACACCATCAGCGTGTTAGCAATCCACTGCTGGAAAAAAATCTTTTCCAAGTTAAGAAAAATTGCCTTGATCACGACGCGTTGCAAACGGATTAACCAATTCGAGACCTTTTGCAACTTGAACGCTGCTTAGATACTTCAGGCCATTCCTAGCATTAAATTTTACATACATACAGTCACGCCTTTTTCCCATATAAGGGGTAGGCAGAGGCCACTCACGTAGCCAACTTTTCGCCCTCGCGGGAAACGAGGCGTGACGGGCGGCAAACCACTTCGCCTCCATTTTGGTACGAGTTAAAAAAATTCGTCCGTACAATACCTTAGACGACTTACGACACCTCGGTAGGAAAGAGATAAGTAATTCTAATTAAATTTTATGTCATTAAATTTTACAGTCGACATTAGGTAAAATATTACAATACCCACGTGTCACGATGGGGTAGTAGATTCCTTTACGCGCCACGCAGTATAATTAATATTCGAGACATAAATATTTATGATATAAATTATATAAGCAACTAACAGAAGAACACTTACCATCTGGCCCTGAGGTGGAATACAGCGGGTAGCCAGCCTCACTGGTAGCTTTTTTGCCTTTCTTTTTCCTTGGAGGTTTTTTCGCGCAGAGCAACGTGCCGCCTTTACGCGGCTTGTCCCTGGCGGCTACTTCGCCCGCAAGCGTCAGTTTCATGGATTCTCGTCTATAATTAGGAAATAGATTGATTTGAATCTTGCAGTAAAGAGCAAATCAATATACTTTTTTATATATTTTAATCGAATACGAAAACTTGTTTTCACTAGAATGTAAATACTAGCCAGGAGTAGATAAATGAAAATTTGTTTCGGATATATTATATTCTATACAAACATGTTTGGACTCAAAACTCGTAGGAAAATGAATGAATATGATGTTTTTTTAGAAATTAGTTACTGGTGTACTTGACTGCCCTGACTTATTGAGTAAGGTACAATTTAAAGTTCCTGCTAGTTCAATGATGATGCTAGAATCCTCAAAGAACAAATAATGTTAAACTTTTTCGTCAATCTAAGCATCACACTAAACTTAGAATGCATTGTGCATTATCGTGGATGTATACCATATACCACAATTGCAATAAAGAGATCGCCTTAGCAGTAATATCTAAGAATTAAAAAAAATCGGAAAGTCAGCAGTAATTTTGTAGTTTTCGTTTTCGCTTTTTTCTTTTGGAATTATAATATTAGTTTAATTTCTTACACTAAGTGGACGAGAGTCTATTAATATAAGTAGAGGTTAAGAGCAAATGTTTTAGGTATGAGGTAATCATTGTAATTTACTTTGTATTTCTTTTGTGTTACTTATTGTACTCATTGTTGGAAAACCAAATAAAAAGAGCGATTTGTAGAATTAGTAATAACTGTAAAATGTTGACAGCTTGACAAGTCAGTTTTTCATAAATAAATCCTCGAAAATTACCAATTTGAAATGAAATCGGTATTGTAATCTGCTATCTTATCTACTTTTCGTCAATATACCAAGTTCTACTATTACTCACTGGTGTTGGAATGCTTGACTGGGTATCAAACCCGCTAGCGACTGATCCTCCTCGCCTTCGCGGAATGCCTGCCACCAATTCGGGTCGTCTCGACTAATCACGTGTAGTACGTCGCCTTTCTGGAAACTGATACCTGGAAAGGAATTTATTATTTATATATTATGCTATACACATAAAAACAGGTGCTTTCCTTTGTAACATCATATTAAATATTTTGTAGTATGATATTTTCATTCAGTAGTATGTAAAGTGAATGTAGTTTAGTTATCGCCCCAGCGGAAAACAGGCCGTGACGGGTGGCGAATCGCGTCGCCACCATTTTGGTAAGATTAAAAAAAATCTTAATACCCATTGCGTTTCTACGAGCAGTAAAGTGACAGCTTTGCGCATTATGGTGTTGTTCTGCACGAAAAAAGACTGTCCGTGCAATTAGTTGCATCTTACGACACCTCGGTACGAAAGAGGTAGGTGCTATTCTGCTCTGCCGGACACCTAATGGCCTAGTGAACCTTTAAAAAAAAATTCCTCAGAAATATGACACTCCTTACGGGTGTATTTGTGTTTGTGCGTGCATGCGAGCGTGCATGTATGTGTATGTTTGTGTGTGTGTGTGTGTGCCTTGTGCCCGTGTTGTGTCGGCGCGTCAGACTATCGAAGTCGACGTGCACGCGCACTTAGTGTGTGTGTGTAAGCGTCTCTAACTCCTTTCGCGTGTGTACGAGTCCATATTTGTGTGTGTGTGTGTGTGTATGTGTCGGCGCGTCAGACTCACCCAGCTCGCGGCAGGGTATGTAGACGTCGTCGTCGTCGTGAGTGTGTGTGTGTGTGTGTGTGTGTGTGTGTGTGTGTGTGTGTGTGTGTGTGTGTGTGTGTGTGTGTGTGTGTGTGTGTGTGTGTGTGTGTGTGTGTGTGTGTGTGTGTGTGTGTGTGTGTGTGTGTGTGTGTGTGTGTGTGTGTGTGTGTGTGTGTGTGTGTGTGTGTGTGTGTGTGTGTGTGTGTGTGTGTGTGTGTGTGTCGTCGCGTCAGACTCACCCAGCTCGCGGCAGGGTATGTAGACGTCGTCCTGTGTGTGTGTGTGTGTGTGTGTGTGTGTGTGTGTGTGTGTGTGTGTGTGTGTGTCGTCGCGTCAGACTCACCCAGCTCGTGGCAGGGTATGTAGACGTCGTCCTGTGTGTGTGTGTGTGTGTGTGTGTGTGTCGGCGCGTCGCACTCACCCAGCTCGCGGCAGGGTATGTAGACGTCCTCTGTGTGTGTGTGTGTGTGTGTGTGTGTGTGTGTGTGTGTGTGTGTGTGTGTGTGTGTGTGTGTGTGTGTGTGTGTGTGTGTGTGTGTGTGTGTGTGTGTGTGTGTGTGTGTGTGTGTGTGTGTGTGTGTGTGTGTGTGTGTGTGTGTGTGTGTGTGTGTGTGTGTGTGTGTGTGTGTGTGTGTGTGTGTGTGCGTGTCGTCGCGTCAGACTCACCCAGCTCGCGGCAGGGTATGTAGACGTCGTCCTGTGTGTGTGTGTGTGTGCGTGTCGTCGCGTCAGACTCACCCAGCTCGCGGCAGGGTATGTAGACGTCGTCCTGTGTGTGTGTGTGTGTGCGTGTCGTCGCGTCAGACTCACCCAGCTCGCGGCAGGGTATGTAGACGTCGTCCTGTGTGTGTGTGTGTGTGCGTGTCGGTGCGTCAGACTCACCCAGCTCCCGGCAGGGTATGTAGACGTCGTCCTGTGTGTGTGTGTGTGTGCGTGTCGGTGCGTCAGACTCACCCAGCTCGCGGCAGGGTATGTAGACGTCGTCCTGTGTGTGTGTGTGTGCGTGTCGGTGCGTCAGACTCACCCAGCTCGCGGCAGGGTATGTAGACGTCGTCCTGTGTGTGTGTGTGTGTGCGTGTCGGTGCGTCAGACTCACCCAGCTCGCGGCAGGGTATGTAGACGTCCTGTGTGTGTGTGTGTGTGTGCGTGTCGGTGCGTCAGACTCACCCAGCTCGCGGCAGGGTATGTAGACGTCCTGTGTGTGTGTGTGTGTGCGTGTCGGTGCGTCAGACTCACCCAGCTCGCGGCAGGGTATGTAGACATCGTCCTGTGTGTGTGTGTGTGCGTGTCGTCGCGTCAGACTCACCCAGCTCGCGGCAGGGTATGTAGACGTCGTCCTCGGGGTCGTAGTCGAAGTGCGCGCGCACGTGCAGCACGCGCGGCGCGGCGCGCGGCGGGGCGGGGCGCGCGCCGGCCGCCAGTACCACGGTGAGCGTGCCGGCCAGCGCGCCCAGCACCTGGCACACCTCGTGCACCGACTTGCCGCGCATGCTCACGCCGTTCACCTCGAGCAGCTGCACAGGGGCTTACGCTTTAGATACGCCGCACGCGTATTTTTGTTGCTGAATAAAGCGACGAAACGAGCGAAACGTTTGCCTGGTGGAAAGATCATCCGCCCGTAACAAATGCTGTGTCACTAAGAAGCCTCAGAGTTTCGGTCTGAAGAAACACAGTTATGTTTGCACACTACTAGTTCACAGCAGAATAACTGGCGCGGGGTGCTACGTACCTAGATGGATTACTGCGTAAGAATTCTACCACCAGTAAATTTCGTGATTAGGTACGTTTTCCGTGTTCGGGCACCATATTGCATGCATTTCCTACAAAGTGTTCTATATGGCGTACGTTCTTATGTTTTCCGTCCGCAAATAATACTTTTTTTTTATTGAATGTAGTGATGAAACGAGCCAAACGTTCACCTGATGGTGAGTGCAACGTCTGCCCATAACAAATGCTGTGTCACCCAGAAAAATTCTGTGTGACACCACACTGTGCCCAAATTACCCTGAGACATAAGTTCTTAAGTCTCATATGCCCAGTGATTACGCTAGCTTACAGTGCCCTTCAAACCGAAACACAGTAATGTTTGCACACTGCTGCTTTACGACAGAATAACTGGCCCCGGGGATGGTACCCACCTAGACGGATTCCTGCATAGGAATACTACCACCAGTAAAACGTTCGTTTCGTATGTATGACTGTATGCATGTTATACGTAACAATTAATTTATCATCTATCTGGATAGAAATGGACTTTGGATAGGAAATATTATTGGCATATTTTTTGGATGGAAACGATGGACTAAAATCCAAATAAAATAAATAGGAAGTAAAAAAATACTTTTAATATGTTTAGGTCATAGTCGACAAATGATTAAAAGGGAAATTAACGATTAATGACTTAGTGTATTAGACACACCATCAAAGTTAACTTAACAAACATGAAATGTGATCTTCACAAAATTTATGTGTTGACCACACTGGTTTAATAAATAAATCCACAAAAATGTACTTTATTTTATTTCAATAATATTATTCTATTTTTTTTTTCAATTTATTTAAATTATCATCATCATCATCAATTCAGCCTATCACTAGTCCACTAGACGTCCCCCATAGAGTGCCACAAAGTTTGCTAGCTCTCCTCAAGGGGGATATAGCCACAGTTGCCATGCTCGACAGGCGGGTCAGCAACCGCAGTTTATTTATTCAAATGTCCCAGGAAGATGTTGCTGACCATCTTCTGGTTTTAATTATCTGTCGATTTATACGACATCGACGAGATGAGATAGGGTGGCAAATGCTCTTAAGTCGCCACCACACGGCCGCTTCGTTTAACTAGCCAACACAAATTGTTTTACTTTGGATGATCTGAATTATATGGTCATATATATATATATGTCCCACTGCTGAACACAGGCCTCCTCTCATTTCTGAGAGGGTTTTTGGAGCTAGGAAGAATCCGCCACGCTGCTCCAATGCGGGTTGGCGGACTGCAGATGTCTTCCAAATATTTTTTATTTCTCAGACATGCAGGTTTCCTGACGATGTTTTCCTTCACCGCCGAGCATTACCACGTACTTCAGCATGCATCAGCACTTAAAATTGCAATTAACAATGTTAGTGGTGCCGGCACCGGGCATCGTACCCAGGTCACTCGCTTACCATGAAATTTAAAGCGAGCGCCTAGCCCCTGAGCTTGTTATATAGAATGTAACATTATCACTGAACTCACTTCGTCTCCTTCATGCAGTAACCCGGATTTTTCCGCCGCTCCACCTCTGACTATCCTGCCTATTATCACCGCTTCTCCCTCGTTCCTCACAGTAGCACCTGGAATTATGATGAATTCAAATTAGATTTTTTTTTAAAACGAAGCCCCACAGTAGGATTTCTCCTGTATCATAGGTGCGTTTTACAGACATATATTTCACATGCACAAACAACCAGACCCGAGACCAACTATTTGTGTTTTGGGCAAATGCTGGCTCCGGCTGGGATTGGAACCCAGGATCCGGGGCGTAGAAGTCTGGTACGCTATCCACTAGGCCACGCGGACGTCAAAATCTTCCGGCATCCTTGGCTAAATACAATTTAGGATCATGACACTTCAATCACCATTCACCATTTCAGCCTATCATAGTCCACTACCTAACATAGGCCTCCCGCATAGATTGTCACAAAACTTTGTAGCTCTTATTTTGGGGGATTTTACCATAGTTGCCACGCTTTGCAGGCGGATTGGCAACCGCAGTTAATTTATTCAGATGTTTAATAAATTTTTAGTTTAGTTAGGAAGCCGGAAAATCATAGGGTATGGTGACCACTTGGACTTACAGTCACTTTATCCTATAAAAAAATGAACAAGATCTCTGTACAGAGATTGTACAATCACAAAAGGTAGACGCTGAGCGTAGTTACGAACTTTCACGGGACTTATTGGACTACGAGACGCATTTAGTAGCAAGAGTAGCAACGTCAGCAGCATTGCAACGTCATCGTTATTTGTGCAGTAACAGCGAGCTAGTAACGAATAACATACATACATAAGATCACGACTGTATCCCATAAGGGTTAGTCAGAGACTGGGCACTCACTGCAAAAACAGATGACTGCCACAATCCACGCTTCACCAAAACAATATAATGCACTTGGTGTGATAGGTGGTGAGCCCATCGCCACCGTGAGCTGTTGGGTGCACAGTGCAGTTTTATTCCTTACTCGCCTTTTACGAGATCCATTGAATGAGATGGAGTGGTAGTATTCTTTTAACGAGCCGCCACCACACGGCTAACGAATAAGAATGTTCCTAAAAATAATTGAATAGCAGCTACAGTATAACCAAATTCAATTTGTTGAAATAAGTAAAAAAACTTTAGAATGACAGTAAAAAATGTCACAAGCGTCACGAGTTTGCATATGTTAATGAAATTATAAAAAGGTATGTCTTTCGGTGTCTCGACATTAGTGTCCTATTTAATATGTACATACATACGTACGTATTACTAGCGGCACTAACACAAACATCGTAAGTTTTGAAGTGATGCCAGGACGTGTTATCGCTAGGGTTGCCATAATTATTGGGAACGGTTCTAGGAGTTTAAGTTCCAAATAAATAAAGACGTGAAAAAGGGGTTGCTAATGATGGTATTTTTTTTTTTAATTTGATAAAGTGACGAAACGAGTAAAACGTTCACCTGTTGTTAAGTGCAACGTCTGCCCATAACAAATGCTGTGTCACCCAGAAAATTTCTGTGTGGCACCACACTGCGCCCGTCACCCTGAGATATCAGTTCTTAAGTCTTATATGACCAGTGATTACGCTAGCTCTCAGTGCCCTTCAAACAGAATAACAGTAATGTTTGCACACTACTGATTCACGGCAGAATAACTGGTCCTGGGGTAAAACCTACCTAGACGGATTTCTGCATAGGAATCCTATCACCTTTTATAGAAAACGGATCAAATACTGGACAAGTAACAATAAGTAATAGCATGTAATTTTTGGCAACCCTATTTATCGTGTTATAGCCGAAATAGGAAATTTATTCCTCATTTTATTATCTATATAAATAGAAAGTTTCTAATTTTCAAAGACATTGTATTGTTATCGTTCACAATGCGATTCGGAACGGAGTAAAGCTGTTTTACTACACAAATGATAACACTTTAAATTAATTCCACAGAATGAGGCACCAACCAACGATAAAGCAATAAACCTGGCTTCCACACCGATAATCTATGCGGTATACTGTGAGTACAGAATTTACGATGCGTTCGGTGTGTAGGGTTACCACGTCGGGACGCAATTCCAGTCCTATTTTTATATCAACAATAAGAAGGCGAATCAAAATGTATGTAAGAATAAATCGTTATTTCTGTTTGTCGTTTCATTCGTTAACGATTAAATAATTTTCAATGATTTCGTAAGTACCTTGTTATGTAAATGTACACTTTTCTCGAATGCGACATTAGCTGTCTTTTTGAAACAAACAAAGAAGTTTAATACATGAACATAAAAATAATATTATGTTGTATATTATTAACGTAATAATATTTTGGTGGCGCTTTTGTATACAACCTTGTTATAACATATTACGTTGACGGCACAGTGTGCTTCTTTGAATTTAAGAGTTTATTAAAGTTTAGTATTAAAATAATATATAACTTTTTTGTACATAAGATATGTTAGCGCAACTTGTGCTAAATAGCACACAGTACCCACACCAACACACTTGCACACACCATAAACGCTGACGTTTATTCTCGTTGTAAAACCAATCGTTGACAAATAAGTAATGATAATAAATGGATAATAAGTTTGATCTATCCCGTTGGTGATAGGATTGCTGTACAGGAATCCATCTGGGTAGCTACTAACGCAGTGCCAGTTATTCTGCCATTATGCAGTTATGTGCAAACATTACTGTGTTTCGGTTTGAATGACACTGTCACCATCATCATCATAATTCCAGCCTCTCTCCCCCATCAGATTGCTACAAAAGTTTGCAGCTTTCATATTGGGGGGAATTTTGCCATAGTTGCCGCGCTTGGCAGGCGGGTTGGCAACCGCAATTTATTTATTCTGATGTTCCAGGAAGATTCTGCTGCCCATCTTCTGGAATGTGATGTCTGTGACACTGTAAGCTAGAGTAATTACTGGACATAAAAGACTTAATAACTGATTTCTCAGGGTGACGAGAACCATGTGGTGCCACACCGAAATATTCTGGTTGAGACAGCATTTGTTACAGGCTGGCGTTGCACTTACCATCAGGTGAACGATTTACTCGTCTCGTTATTTTCTTCTATAAAAAAAACCTAAATATATTTCATTTCATTAAAATATCCCTATGCTACTATGTGTCCCCTACACATGAATATATACACTACCTATTAATAGCGTTACCTACATGGCTGTAGAATTTACACCGTAACATCTGTGCATGCGAGATTAAATTACGTCACGTCTAACTAAACTTGATAAAGCTAAAGCGTTTAGTGTCCTCGAGCTCCTTATAACGAATTTTTAATTTACTTCGTCAAAGGCGTGTGTTATTTACAGGCTGTGTTAACTGTAGGCTATGTACCAGTGGGAGGATTCCTATATATATCAGCTCGTATATATAACAACTCATTAAAAAATTAATCGTTTATATCAGATTTCCACAAGGAGACGTGTTAGGGCCTATTTGTGTGTATGGTAAATAACCAATGCATTTAGATATGTTACACCTTTTACTGGTGGTAGGATTCCTATGCAGGAATCTGTCTAGGTAGGTACCACCCCACGGCCAGTTATTCTGCCGTGAAGCAGCAGTGTGCAAACATTACAGTGTTTCGGTTTGAAGGGCACTGGGAGCTAGCGTAGTCACTGGGCATATGAGACTTAAGAAATGATGTCTCGGGGTGACGGGCGCAGTGGGGTGTCACTCAGTGTTCTGTGTGCATTTGTTATGGAAAGACGTTGCACTTACCATCAGGTGAACGTTTTGCTCCTTTTGTCACTTTATCAAATTAAATCAATTAAAAAAGGTATTATTATTGTTTATAATTTTTGGTCATCAAGTTGATTATTGAATGATTTGCAACTTATACAAATATTAAAATTAAAGTGTCTATCTGTTATTCCTAAATAAATGAAAAAATTTAGGTGAATACTGTTATTTATACGATGCCCAATTATAAATGACCGTTTTAAGAACTTATATTTCTATTTTATACTTTATACGAACGTTTGTCAGTGTGTCTGAAAGTTTGTCTCGAATAGGCTCCGAAACGGCTCAACGGATTTCAATAAAAATATTATGTATTTAAGGTTTAGGTAGGTTTTAGGTTCCATTTCAATATCTTACAGGGTTCTGAAGATATGAATATAAATTTGCAATAATACGGGGCACTAATAGAAGTGAATGATGATGTTCTCCTAGCCGATTTCCCACGGCGACAACTTCCGACTACTGTCGAGAGCCATCAACTGCGCAGGAGATATTATAGTGCCACAAGTGTACGCGCAAACACACAGGCACTCACTCGTCCCAACCTACCCGCGCCCGATGTAACGCTGATGCGATAAGATCGGAGGTAGGCTAGGATGCAGTGTCAGAAACACTGGGACAATCACAACACAACCAGACCCGAAAACCAACAATTTATGTTTCAGCACAAATGTTGGCTCCGGCTGGGATTCGAACCCAGGACCCGCGGCTTAGAAGTCAGGTACTCTGACCACTAGGCCACGCAGTCGTCATAAGAAGTGAATAAGCAGTATACCGATATATAACACTGGTTAACAGTGATTATGTTGTTCTTAAACAGCACCACGGTAAGGTACTTTTAAATTTCCGTACGACGTCATCCCGTTTTAAATAAATATCATTTTATTTTAGGTACTCAAACATTTGAGCTATGGTTACGGTAAGATATTTAGGCAGTGAAATTTGTCCTTGACAGTGAGTCGGCCTGTCTCTATCAACGCAAGAACACTGCACTCGCTTGGGTAGCCCAACTGGCCCCCTATGATGATGCGACACTAAATTTCGTGGCCACCTGCGATATTGCACTGTACCACTTTACAATTGAGTTTATAACAGTGACCCTTCGAACTCAAAATAAAAATGTATTAAAAGCTTTAAAAAGTGAGATTATGTGCATTTTTTACCTAACTTCAAAATATTAAGAACTTCTTTCTATTTTAGTGGTTTTAAAAAGATTTGATGTCGTCGACTATTAGAACAGACATTGTGATTTCAAAATTGATTTTTATACATGACTCAAATAAGCAATATAAAGATCTAGACCGGCAGAATAACTGGCACTGCAATGGATGTTGTTGCTGGTGTAGATGTCGTTGTTGTACTAAAATCATTGTCATCATATCAACCCATCACTAATTCACTGCTGAACATAGGCCTCTCCCATAGATTTCACTTAGTAGCTCTCATATTGGAGGGATTTTGCCATAGTTGCCACGCTTGGCGGTCGGGTTGGCAACCACAGTTTTTATTCTATAGATGTTGCAGGAAGATGCTGCTGCCCATCTCCTTTTTCCCTCTGTCGACTTTTACGACACCCACGGGATGAGATGGAGTGGTAGATTCTCTGGCCGCCACCACACGGCCAATTCACGAGCCACGGCGAAAGTCACAAGAGCTCTACTGAATTGACGACCGCGTGGCCTAGTGGTTAGCGTACCTGACTTCTACGTCACGGGTCCTGGGTTCGAATTTCAGCCGGAGCCAATATATATAAAAACACAAATTGTTGGTTTCGGGTCTGGTTGTGTTGTGCATGTGAAATGTACGTCTGTCAAACGCACCCACGATACAGGAGTAATACTTCTGTAGGGCATCGTTTTATTTAAGAAAAATAAAAGAATTTCATAGTATTTTTTTTAAAATTAGCGTAAGAACTCACCAAGTGGTTCATTAGTCTTTTCGATTTTGATGATCTTGATCTGCTCACTGCCGTTGTCCGGGGAATTGGACAGTGCTTTGTCGTTCTCGCCTTTATGGTTTGCGTTTCCAGTCTGCAATAGAAATTATCGAAGTTCTAGTTTTGTTACAATTATCGTCCGGCAGCAGTTTACAAGAGTAGTGTTGGCTCACCCCCGACTGGAAAGCGCGACGATTTGCAGAAATGGAGTGCGTATTCCTCTTTGTGTCGTGTTATATTTGACTAAATCAAAATGTAATGTGTGAAGCCGGAGTAGGCAAAGAAGGGAATTGGAAGGGCCCTGCCTTCAGTTTTTTTTTATGGAATAGGGGGCAAACGAGCAAGCGGCTCACCTGATGGTAAGTGATCACCGCCGCCCATGAACATCTACAGTACCAGAGGAATAGCAGATGCGTTGCCGGCCTTTGAGAAAGGAATAGGCTCTTTTCTTAAAGGTCCCTAAGTCATATCGGTCCGGAAAAACCGCTGGCGGCAGCATATTCCATAAAGTGCTTGTGCGAAAAACGCACGGTGCTGGAATGCCGACCATCGAGGTGGTGACGATGGAATTTTGCGCTGTGCCGCAATTGCGATGGTGAAAATCAGCGGCTGGAATTAATCTGAACAAAATGATGGATTGCAGTTTGAATATGTAGAGGAGAAAGTGGTAATGGTTATAATTTAATTACCTAGGAGCAGGTGATGTGAATCGCACAATACATTTTTTAAGACACAGACAAATGAAATACGAGTATTAAGTATATATAACAATAATCACTTCTGAAACTGGACAAATTCTACTTGTTGAAATTGTATGAGTCGATTACTTGGACCCACCTTATATCTCTTCCCCCGCGAAAAGCAGGCGGGATCCAGCAATGTAGCGGCCTGATCGTGTGCCTGGATGAGACTCTCCAGTTCCAAGCCGCCAAGGAGTGACAGCAGCTCAGCGGCCAGCGCTGAACTCTCGCCGCCAGACGACGCGTGTGGTCCTAGCGCGTCTATGCACTGTGAAATTATATCTCAAATTATTATTTTAAACTATTTTTTAATACAAGAGGGGGCAAACGATCAGACGGTAAGTGAACACCCCAGCTTACGAACATCCGTAGTAGCAGAGGTATTCCGGGTAACGCACCCGGAATAGGTATTCCGGGTAACGCACCCGGAATTCCTCTGTTACTTTGCTGGCCTTCGAGAAAAAAGTAGGCTCCTTTCTTGAAGATCTGTTAGTCACACTCTAACCACAATACGTTGGTTTTGTTTGCACAAATTGTGATTTCATATTTTTTTTTATTGTAGTAAGTGACGAAACGAGCAAAACGTTCACCTGATGGTAAGTGCAACGTCCGCACACAACAAATGCTGTGGCACTCAAAATATTTCTGTGTGACACCACACTATGCTCGTCACCCTGAGACATCAGTTCTTAAGTCTTAAATGCCACCCCAGGGCCAGTTATTCTGCCGTGAAGCAGTAGTGTGCAAACATTACTGTGTTTCGGATTGAAGGGCACTGTGAGCTAGCGTAATCACTGAGCATATGAGACTTAAGAACTTATGTCTCAGGGTGATGGGCACAGTGTGGTGTCACAGAGAAATTTTCTGAGTGACACAGCATTTGTCATGGGTAGACGTTGCACTTACCATCAGGTGAGCGTTTTGCTCGTTTCATCACTTTATGCAATAAAAAAAAACAAAAAATTAAGGGTGACAACCTTAATGCTCCTATGGAGACTAGATATTTAACTTAACAAATGGGCCTAGTTTCTATACTGCTTTAATGTATTTACTGCGCCTTTACGTTAAAATATACCTTTATTGTTTTATGTTCATTCACCCTGAATTGCTCCAAGGAATAAAAATTGTTTCTCCTACACGTAAACTATTTTTAGTTTTATTTATGGGTGGCTCATAACAATATTATTGTGATATTGTACAAATTACCGGCGAGTAGTTACAGATTTTTTTTTTATACAAATACAGTTATGTATAATGATATAATAAATATAAGTTGATTGCTGAACTTGTCGAATGTCGATTTTCTTAACGTTACTTCGAAACTACGAGGTCGACGAAATGCAAAAATGCGACGTTCCCTTTTCAGAGTTAAACTAAATAACAATTGTAAATAAAGCGGAAGAGCCGTGGTAGCTCAGGGGCTAGGCGCTCGCTTTAAATTTCATAGTACGCGAGTGACCTGGGTTCGATTCCCGGTGCCGGCACCACTAAGATTGTTAATTGCAATTTTAAGTGCTGATTTACCACGTGCTCGGCGGTGAAGGAAAACATCGTGAGGAAACCTGCATGTCTGAGGAATAAAAAATATTTCGAAGACATGTGAAGTCCGCCAACCCGCATTGGAGCAGCGTGGCGGATTCTTCCTAGCTCCAAAACCCTCTCAGAAATGAGAGGAGGCCTGTGCTCAGTAGTGGGACATTTATAGGCTGAAACTTTACCTTTCTTTTTTAGAAAGAGCTTACTGTGTCTTGAAGCCTTGCAGTGGTATGCTTGGTTTTTGATTTAATTTTATTAATAATATGATCCCAAGCCGGTGGTAGTACCCAACCATCTTCCCTATTGAAATTAGGATGTTTTTTAATTTCAATAGCATCGCGAATCATATTGGTAGGAATCGGTGTTCTTTTGCAAGGATTTGTGGTCTATCAAATTTGATGATAGAGGTTGGGATGATCCAGAACACGATCACAGACTGCAGACCTCCTAAAGCATCGATGCTTCACATCAGCTATATGTTCTTTAACGCGGGTTTTTATGGATCTTTTAGTTTGCCCTATGTAAGAGGGACCACATTCACAATACAGCTTGTATACTCCTGCATCTTGTAGAGGGATGTTACACTTGACGGATGGTAAAAACTGACTTATCTTAAGAAACCCAATAAAACCAAGCATACCTTTGCAAGGCTTCAAGACACAGTAAGCTCTTTCTGCGTAGATCGGACTAAAAATAATAATTAAAAGCAGAAGATACTCCGGGTTAACTATGACATCAGGACAATTGTCACCTCAGTCCTCCCGTGACCATGGATGCTGTAAAGCGCCCGAAACGTCGGGTTAAAAAAAATAGTTCTAAATTAAACGCGATAAGATCCTTAAAAAGTAGTTTTATTTAAATGTGTAGTATTCGCGTAAATAAAAGAAAACATTATGTAAAAATATTTTTCAAATCTCATTACTATTTCCTGAGATTAGCGCTTTCAAATATACAAACTTTCCAGCTTCATTACAGTAGTAAGATAAGAAATAATATTAAGCAAATACTAAAAGTTTCATCGATTCGCCGATCGCAATTAAAAGTAAACAAAAATAAATGAAGACTTTTTTCATTTATTACAATTTTACTGGTGGTAGGATTCTGCAGGAATCCGTCTAGGTAGGTACCACCTCAGGGCCAGTTATTCTGCCGAGAAGCAGTAGTGTGCAAACATTACTGTGTTTTGGTTTGAAGGGCACTGGGCATATAACTTAAGAACTGATGACTCAGGGAGACGGGCGCAGTGTGGTGTCACACAGAAATGTTCTGCGTGACACAGCATTTGTTATGGGCAGTCGTTTCACTTACCATCAGGTGAACGTTTTGCTCGTTTCGTCACTTTATCAAATAAAAAAATAAACACCATAAAATAGATCTTCTGTAGAAAAAAAGCTACTGGTTGTACGTTGGCTGACGTGACAAGCTTCGAAAAATGAATAAAACCTATTCGACAATTATGATCGCAGCGAATTGGCTCGTTATACAAAAGAAATTTCATTTTCAGATACGTTAAATAAATTTAGTTTTGACTACGTTCCGAAATTGTTTTATTGCCAACGGCCTGCTGTAATTGTAATAACGGCAGTTGGTACTATTGTCGACACGAATTCAATATTCATAAACTACCGGGATTTTAAATGATCCGGGATAAAATGTCATATCAAAAAGATGATTGACGTTGGAAGTTACAATAGTTGTACTGTCTTTTATTACTGTGTTTAAAAAAAAAGTAGTAGTCGCCCAATGGTCGAAATTCGACCGTAATTCATTAACTTTTTTAAATTGAATTTTAAATACAATTTTATTTATTTTTACATATATACAGTCACACGGTTTTCCCATATAAGGGATAGGAAGAGGCCACTCACGAAGACCACTTTTTGCCCTCGCGGGAAACGAGACGTAATGGGTACCTCTCAAAAAATTCTTACTCCCAATTGCTTTCCCACGAGCAGTATAGTCACTGACTGACAAAAGTGAAGTGCGAAAAAGGCGTATGTAAATGTCTCACGCGTACCCGACCTGTGGTGGGGCAGGACAGGTTATGACGGGCTTGGACCGACTAAAACCACATATGGTTATACCATAGTATTCCGCCATCGTCGCATGTCGGCGTGCCTACGGGAACATCCACGCACAAATCCGCGACCCTTTTGGCGATCCCTCCTCGGAAGAAGAAAATCATCACGCCTTCACTCCATACGTCCTCCACGTATCCACAATGGATCTCCCTTAGTCCTAAGGAATAGTTTTTTGTTATAGGAGGAAATGACGAGACGTGCAAAACGTTCACATGATGGTAAGTACAACATCTTCCCATAACAAATGCTGTGCCACGCAAAACATGCTTGTGTGACTTTTCGATTGATTTTCCAAAAGATTCCTTTCATAAAATTCTTGTCCTGTAAATTACATACATACAGTCACGCCTCTTTCCCATAGGGGTAGGCAGAGACCACATATTTCCACTTGCTACGATCCTGAAACACATCCTTAGCTTCTTCTACTTTCATTAGTATTTTCACACACGCTCGTCGGTTGCGGGTACTTTTAACGTGACCTTCCCTCAAAAGTTCACCGATCTGATTGTGATACGTACGCCTAGGTCGACCCTTACCGGCTTTTCCATTCACACTTGCCGCATAAATCTGTTTCGTCAATCTCCTTTTATTCATCCTCTCTACGTGTCCATACCATCTAAGCATGCCTTTCTCTATCTTTTTCACTACATCTATGTAAATTACGAACAAACTAAAACACATCAGCCAAATTGGTGATGATCTTTCGTATATGCGTCAATTAATTTTTATCTTAGATAGATATATATATAGAAAGATAAATAGATAGATAGATTTAAGATAACAAAATAAAATGTCATGTTCGTTGAACACAGCGTTCCTTTAAAACTGCAGCAAGAAAGAATTTCTTGATAAAAAAAAGACAAGAAAAAGTCGTATAATGTTTTCAAGCCCGCACAAGGGCAGCATAAGATGCTCCCTCATTTCCTCAAGAGTACTAATGTGCCGAGAAAAACACGAGTCTGTTCAAATATTAGTAACTTACCATTTTTTGCAACGGTGCGAGGGTTATTTATCTAAAAATAATCTAAATAATTCCAAATTATTATATATTTATACAGATTTGATTCTCGCACGGAATCAATATAATAATATAATATGAGGTAAGGACGTATCAGATCCAGTTTTGTGAATGTGCAATTCATGTCTGTAGAACGCATCCACAATACGTCTTAGTACGGAGTAAGGCTTTCTAAATAAAAAAATAAATAAAACTGAAGATTCTATATAGTGCCTGTGGTTACCTTTTCATGGTGGCATAGAATACGATAACAAAGACAAAGATATAAGTATTTTGTATGTTTAGTTCTAGATGAACATAAAATAATATTCGAGACCCTTAAATATCGAATTGTTGGATTATTTGAATTATTGTTTTATAAAATTTACAAACAACGGACACAATTTTTATAAATATTTACAAACAGCAGATACAATTTTCGAACAAAGTAACTACTCTAGGGATCCTTAAATCAGATTTCTAATAAATAGACAGACGCCCGCCTACAAGAACGCCGTTAATACTCGTAGCAACCCCGTCCTTTGCGCCGCCGGCATTCCGACTGAGTGCCCACACCATTAACATCAAATATTGGAAAAATGTACATTTTATTAGAAAAACATGAAGACAGAATATGTTAAAACTAAACTATTTAATAGGGGGTAGAAATGATCTCGGGTGGAAACATCGTACCAACAAATTTATATGCGCTTTAAAGCTTAGGTTTTGGTCAATAAGCACGATTCGGTCACCAAGGTATTGGTGACTGCCAGCTATAAGTCTTCACAGGTACACTAATCCTGACCTCTATACAGGTGAAATGTAATTTTGAAAGACTTGTACCGAAATAGTGGTGACGTGGTTCGGCACCCGTCACGCCTCGTTTCCCGCGAGGGCGAAAACTGGGCTACGTGAGTGCCCTCTGCTATCTATGTAAATGTATGTATAAAACTTAAGAGAACGTGCTAGGCAGGTACTTTTTGAACCGTAGATTTTATTGGCTGGTGTGTCACTGAGCATCAGGTTAATGACTCTCTCGCCTTGTCTCTTACATAATTTCATAAAACAATTCATAAAAAAAACCCTAAGTTCAGTGTTCGGTGCCTATTAACCACAGGTCTGGCTCAGACTGTCCTAGGACTTGTGAAGTCTACCAGACCGCAATTGCAGCGTAATTTTTTCTTCAGAGGCCGGAGCACATTTTATTTTATTATATGAATTTAATACCAAATAAATGCGCAAATCTTAATCTTTATATGATAAGTCTTAGATCAAGACTATATATGATGGATATGGCAAAACCTGTGAAAAATGTAAGGTCAATGTAAATAGCTTACGTCTCTGAGCCTGTCAGCGGCGCGTGTAACGGGCGCCGGTAGCGGTCGTACACGTAGCACGGCTGCGCGGGTGCGCAACGTTGCGCGCAACGCTCCACCCGTACCCGCCAGCAGCGCTGCCGCCGCCGCCGTCGCCCGCGCTGCGCCGCCCGCCCCGCCGGATGTTAACGCGGACTGTAAGCGAGATAGTGCCGCAACGACATCCTCGTAATCTGGAACAAATAATGCCATGTGTAATAACGTATACTTATAGACATTGATTCTGCTCGGAGACACACAGACACACGCAATTGCATCATCATCATAATTACTATACCTCACACATACAAAACACGGTCCAGAACTACCTGCATCCACTTCACGCCAAACCGTGCGCAAGTCGTCGCTTCATGTAGAAGGGGGTTTACCGGTACGGTCCAGCTCTTCCTGGGCTGCTTAAACTTCAGAACCTCTATTTTACAACATCTTTAAGTAAAACTAAATTAAAAAACATCCTAATTTTAATAGAGAAGATAGTACTAGATACTACCACCAGCTTGGAGTTCTTTATTAATAAAATTATAAAACCAAGCATACCATTGCAAGACTTCAAGACACAGTTAGCTCTTTCTGCGTTGGTCGGACCAAAAATAATAATTAAAAGCTGAAGGTACTCCGGGTTAACTATGACATCAGGACATATGTGCTCAGTCCCCCCGTGAGCATGGGTGCTGGAAAGCGCTCGAAACGTCGGGAGATAAATAGTTCAAAATTAAACGCGATAAAATCCGTAGAAATTAGTTTTATTTAAATGTGTAGTATTCGCGTAAATATAACAAATCATAATATCTTTAACATTAAATTACTTACGAAATTTCGTTTTCCTTGCCTTCCCTTATTAAATGATGTTCTCCTAACCGATTTCGACCACGGCGACTACTTCCGACTACTGTCGAGAGATATCAACTGCGCAGGAGATATTATAGTGCCACAAGTGTGCACTCACGCGCAAACACAGAGGCACTCACTCGTCCCAACCTACACGCGCCCAATGTAATGCTAAAGCGATAAGATCGGAGGTAGTCTAGGATGCAGTGTCAGAAACACGGGAACAAACACAACACAACCAGACCCGAAAACTAACAATTTATGTTTTAGCACAAATGTTGACTCCGGCTGGGATTCGAAACCAGGACCACGCCACGCGGTCGTTGTTATTAAATACTTCAATAGAGGCTAGAGTACGTACGAATGAACTATTTTTATTTCTCTACCAGCTGATACCCGCGACGACGTCCGCGTGGATTCTGGTTTTCTAAAAATACCGTGGGAACTATTTGATTTTCCGGAAAAAAATATATTGGCGTGACGTTTATAAAGTGACGAGACGAGCAAAACGTTCACCTGACGGTAAGTGCAACGTCCGCCCACAACAAATGCTGTGTCACCCAAAACATTCTGAGTGGCACCACACTGCGCCCGTCACCAAGACACATCAGTTCTTAAATTTCATATCCCCAGTGATTACAGTGCCCATCAGACCGAAACACAGTAATTGCACACACTTCACGGCACAATAACTAGCTCCAGGGGGGTTACTACCTAGACATACATGTTTAGGAATCATACCACCAGTAAAAGTCGTATTATTTCTAATTAACTGTGTTGTAACTTAACAAAATTGACATCATCAAACAAATATTCTTTAACTCGCTTATTTATTGTATTCTACCAAGGTATCTCTATATCGAGTTTCGTTAAGATCGCTGCAACGATTGAGACCTTGTCACGCAAGGTAACAAACAGTCAGAGGGACAATAATAGTTACTTTCGCATTTGTAATAACAGTATAGATGAACACCGGCTATTTTAATTGGAGAGGACACCTCGTCGAGTTTTATAAAAGACCTCGTTACATCATCTTTCATATCATAATGGGCGCAGTATAATGGATACGAAATTAGGGAGCGTTTATTTAAACACTTAGAGAATTTTACATGATGCTTGTTTTAGACTAGTTATCTTAACGTCCGCGTGGGGACTAACTAAACCTATTTTTTATTTGCAGTTAAACTTTGATATACGATCGCTCTGTCAGAACATTTCGTTAAAATGATAGTAGGACGTATTCTTAAAAATAGACAGTCGGCTCGTCTGGCGCAGTGGCTAAACGATTTGCTTCTGCGCTATTGGACGCAGGTTTGATTCACGCACGGGACCAATGTTTACATAGCCTTAATAGTTTTGTCTTGGTGTTTGTGCATGTGAAAGTTATGTTCGTAAATGCACCCTCGATACAGGAGAAATCCTGGAGAAGGGCTGCTTTTTAATATAAAAAACCGACAAATAATAACTCGTCGAGGGGGTCTTGGACCCAGAACGTATCCATAAGGAAGTTATATGACGTGAAAAATGAAAAAGCAAAAGTGTGGGTTTGTCTTAAACAATACTGCAAATATAATACAAAAAGTGTATTTATTATACGATTTATAAACCGATATAAGGGATTTCCGTACAAATAATACATATATACATGCATCACGCCTATGGCCCGTTGGGGTAGGTAGAGACCACATCTTACCATTTGCTACGGTCCTGACACATCTTTCGCTTCTTCTACTTTCATCAGTGTTTTCATACAAGCTCGACGGTGCGGGTACTTTTGACATTGCCTTTCCTTAAAACGATTTCGATCTGATCGTGATACGTTCGCCTACGTCGGCCCTAACCGGTTTGCCATTTGACACTAGCCTCATAAATCTGTTTCGTCAATCTTCTTTCACCCATCCTCTCTACGTGTCCAAACTATCTAAGCATTCCTTTTCCGTAAGAAAAATGATTTAATCAAATAATTGATTTCAACATAGCACCTCCAAACAGAGTTTCATGATTTTCTCATGCATCCCATCATTAGAACTTGACCACTCTTACGATATCCCCATTTCCAATAAAAATGGGAATCATTACAATCGGTTCATAAACAAAGAAGTTATGCCCGAACATACGAGTACATAAAATATAAACATATACAGATATATCCTTTTTTGAAGTCGGTTACAAAGTAACTAATTTTCGTAAGCATTATATTTTAATAATATGATTAAAATAATTCTATATATTAGTTTAGTACATCGCAACTAGCAAATTTTTTTTATAGCATTCTATTATCCAGTTTAACCATTTAGTTTTTTCGTCCCACTTATTAATTTTAACCCGAGTGGCATGAACCGAGCCTCGAACTATTAGTATGTGGACAGTGAATTGGAATTAAGTCGGCCTCGACACCTGCGCTTAGTGCAGCCATCTTTAATTTTTCCTGGGATAAATGTTTGTTTGTTTTTTTTTTACCGAAAAGGTATACGTCATTAAGCTGGTAATTAATTCTAACAAGAGTGTTTTGGGCTATTAAAATTGATGTGTCCACTGTGTAACAAATATTTTTATAAATTATAAACTATAAGATCAATGATGTCCTCCTGGCTGATTTTCGACCACGGTGACAATTGCCGAATACTGTGGAAAAGATATTATAGTACCACAAGTGAACGCGCAAAGACAGTGGCACTCACTCGTGCTGGATGCAGCGGTCATGTGATGAGATCGGAGGTATACTAGGATGCAGTGGCAGAGACACAAAGGCAAACACAGTACGACCAGTCCCGAAAACCAACAATTTGTGTTTCTGCATAAAGGTTCCCTCTGGCTTAGATACCACCGTCAGATGAACAATTTGCACATTTCATAACTATCTTTCATAGAACGAGTCTTTTAGAAATATCCTTAAGGAAAAATGTCTTCTACTGGTGGTAGGATTCCTATGCAGCAATCCGTCTAGGTAGGTACCACCCCAGGGCCAGTTATTCTGCCGTGAAGCAGTAGTGTGCAAGCATTACTGTGTTTCGGTTTGAAGGGCACTGTGAGCTAGCGTAATCACTGGGCATTTGAGACTTAGAACAGATGTCTCAGGGTGAAGGGCACAGTGTGGTGTCACACATAAATTTTCTGGGTGACAGCATTTGTAATGGGCAGACGTTGCACTTACCATCAGGTGAGCGTTTTGCTCGCCGCGTGCCAGGGGCCCCCGTGCCAGGTTCGGTTTGACCCAAACGTAAATACATACTCGTAAATAAACTCCTACAATAACCTCGAAATTCGGACTGTCACGTTCGCTGCCTGCTTGCGCGATTTAGAATATCTCAATATGATTTTAGGTCGTCTAATGACCGTCCGAGGGAGGCTGCGGGTCTCCATTCGGACTGTCGACTTGTGTGTCGGTAACTCTGGGCGGTGAGAACCGCCCTGGAACACGGGTGTATCGTGTGTACGCGGTGTGATTGTCGACTGCTGCGCTCGGCTCTCTACGGCGGTCGCGCGTCATGTTGCGATACGCCTCCGGAAACCGCCACTAGCCCTCTGCTACAAAACTACCACTAGGCATTATCAAGTAATATTGACTCTACGACAGACATCCGCCGAGTCTGATGAGCAGGTAATACGCACTATTTTAAAGTTTGCATGCTTATCTTAGCAAATTAACTTACTTTCGTTTATAACAAAAATATAGTACTCGTATATAATTACGATTCCATAGAAATCGCAACGTGCAGTAGTTCTACTGAAGGCTCATGTTACGTCGGTTTCCAACTCATTAAGTTAAAAGCGAAGCCGTATCGGTATTGCCTAATTTATTTCGTAAGAAATAAATCAAACGGAATGAATTACCTTCTTAAAGTAACGGCAATAAGATATGTGAATTCTTTTCGCGTAGTTAAACCCGGCTTGATGGAAAACCGATTCAAAGATAAATTACTTTATTTATTTTGCTCGGTAGGGCGGGCTTTCAGACTATTACACCGCCTGGGATCGTGTACAGATTAAATTATCGATTTTTAAGCAAATATAATTTAAAAAAAATACAACCTATAAGTTCAAACATTTAAATAATAATAAACTCGTAATAAAATTTATGTTAGAGAATTCATACCCATTTTGCTGCTTGCTGTAGTTGTAGTAAAAGTCGACTAAAGTAATTACCAGAAAAAAGTGGCGTCCGACAAATGGCGGGAAAACCATTCTCATAAGACTTAAAATACTTAGACCGGTGACGACACGCAGCGTTCAAGTTGCGCTTAGTACTACCCAACGTAGTGATTACGGACAATCTTCCCCGGTCTCCACAAGAGAAGGATTTTGTTGAGTTGACTGTTTACGTCGATTCAATTAACTCAACTCGTTTAGTCACGCCTTTTTCCCATATAATGGGCAGGCAGAGGCTCCTGACGTCGCCCATTTTTCGCCCTCTCGGGAAACGAGACCTGACAAAGGGCGAACCACATCGCCTTTTACAGGCTTTTTTATTTATAAGCTAGTGCTTAACTACAATTCCACTTGATGATGGTAAGTGGGGACGTAGTTATGAGTGGTAAACGCACTAGCTAAGTAAAAACTTCTTTCTTCTCTTGAAGACACCCACACTGTAATCGGACGGGAAGACTGATGTAGGAAAATTATTCCTTCATTCATTCTTTGCTGTACGCATTATGAAAGAAGAAGCATAAGTTATGCTGCATAACGCTTCGTCAGAATGCTATAGGTATATCCACAGCAAATAGAAAATTAAAGTAAAGTAAAGTTTCAGCCTATAAATGTCCCACTGCTGAGCACAGGCCTCCTCTCATTTCTGAGAGGGTTTTTGGAGCTAGGAAGAATCCGCCACGCTGCTCCAATGCGGGTTGGCGGACTTCACATGTCATCGAAAATATTTCTATTCCTCGGACATGCAGGTTTCCTCACGATGTTTTCCTTCACCGCTAAGCACGTGGTAAATCAGCACTTAAAATTGTAGAACAATATTAGAGGTGCTGGCACCGGGGATCGAACCCAGGTTACTCGCTTACTATGAAATCAAAGGCGAGCACCAGGCCCCTGAGCTACCACGGCTACTGACTGCTAATGAATATAAACCCACATGGAAAGGGGAAAGAATTCGTGAAATTCCTGCGCACACTCTCCAAAATGTAACCCGTAGACACGAGAACCAGAGAACACCGACAGACTGGTCATCCTACGCCTGAAACACCGCTGCTTATGATGATGATGATTCGTAATATACGTGTAAAAAATCATTTAAAGACTTAAAATAATTAAATCAAAACTTCTTAAATTTTCGTCCAAGTACAGACGGGTTTCAAACCCGATATCCTCGTTTCAACGTGCTTAGGAAGTAAACACAACACACAGACATAGTAACACAGATAGAACGACTGTCCTTAGTGAACTTTACAACATGTTACTTTCACAATAAATAAGATTTTCATCATTATTAGCCATTTACTAATCCACTGCTGGACTTAGACATATCCCAAGAATGGGAATGCTGTCTGTCAGCGGCCTATGCGTTATAGATTTTATTTAAAAACATTTTAATTGTATTCAATGACCACAATGTCTTTACCACGTTTTTATTAACTCGATTTCATAATTAGTATGTAATTGATTTTAAACAAACTTCCCGATGAGCTACAGACTTGGAAACTTTTCTGGTGGTAGGATTCCTATGAAGGAATCCGTCTAGGTAGGTACCACCCCAGGGCCAGTTGTTCTGCCGTGAAGCAGTAGTGTGCAAACATTACTGAGTTTTGGTTTGAAGGGCACTGAGAGCTATCGTAATCGGCATATGAGACTTAAGAACTGATGTCTCAGGGTGACCGGCGCAGTGTGGTGTCACACAGAAATGTTCTGAGTGACACAGCATTTGTTATGGGCAGACGTTGAACTTACCATCAGGTGAACGTTTGCTCGTTCCGTCACTTTTATCAAATTAAAAAAAAATTAAATCTAGCTTAGAACTGGATGTAAATTCACTATTAACTCTCTTTCTTGTCTGTCTGTCTCGTTGTGCACAAATTTTTAAATTGGATTTTAGTCCGTTTTAAAAAGTGGATTATAAAAAAGTTTTTATAGGATAATTTTTCACTTACCAACGATAGTGTAAAGAGGCGAAATTTCATCGCTGATATCTTCCTCATAAGCGTCATTGACAAAGGCGGTGGCCGAAGAGGGCGGCGTTGACTCCAGGGCCTGCAGCTTGTGCGAGCCTCGGAGAGAGGTGCGCAGGAACTCATTCTGCGCTGCGATTCTCTCTTCTGCTTCCTTACGCTGTCGCAGTTGCTCCTGTTGAATAAGAGAGTCTGATAAATAAGTGAGTTAAAGACTATTTGGTCACAACACAATTAATTAAAAATAATACCACTTTACTGGTGGTGGGATCCATATACAGGTTTAGGTAGTAACCACACCAGGGCCAGTTATTCTGCCATGAAGCAGTAATCTGCAAACGGACGGGTGGCGAACAAAATCGCCGCCATTTTGGTACTTTTCAAAAAAATTATAATCTTACTCCCACGAGCATTATAGTGACAGCATTACATATTATGGTGTAATTCTGCACGTCACGTAAGGCTGTCCGTACAATACCTCAGTCGCCTATTACGACACCTCGGTAGGAAAGAGGTAGTTGCTATTGTTCAGATGCTCCAGGAAGAAGCTGCTGCCCATCTCCTGGATTTTTTTTTGCCCTCTGTCGACTTTTACGACACCCACGGGATGAGATGGGGTGGTAGATTCTCTTAAGCCGCTACCACATTCCTACATTCGTATACTACACTCCTATCTACATTCCTATACCTAGTTAAATTCAATACCTAAGTGCAAATAAATCGAGAGCATTCACACATACATTAGTGTTTGACGACCGCGTGGCTTAGTGGTCAGAGTACCTGACTTCTAAGCCGCAGGTCCTGGGTTCGAATCCCAGCCGAAGCCAGCATTTGTGCTCAAACACAAATTGTTGGTTTTCGGGTCTGGTTGCGTTGTGATTGTCCGCGTGTTTCTGACACTGCATCCTTGCCTACCTCCGATCTTATCGCATCAGCGTTACATCGGGCGCGGGTAGGTTGGGACGAGTAAGTGCCTCTGTGTTTGCGCGTACACTTGTGGCACTATAATATCTCCTGCGCAATTGATAGCTATCGACAATGTTCGAAAGTTATCGCTGTGGTCGAAATCGGCCTGGAGAATATATATATCAGTGATATGACATGCAAATGGCATAGGTATTTCGCTAAAAAGGGGTAATAAAATAAAAAGAAAATAAAAAAAAAAGTAGCTCACAGTGTAGAACTAGTAAAGTGCTTTCGGGCATCGGAGCGGACTCGAATGCACTCCGCGGTTTTAAATGGTCTTAAAAATATTTCAGTACATTAAAAAAAAAAGTATAAACAACAGATTGGCTCAGCATGTGGCTAAAGTACTCTCACCACTCAGAGGACACACTAGAGCACACACAAAGGATTCATACCATTTTGTCAGTGAGATTAAAGACCTACACCTGACTGACAATGAAACTATGGTCAGTTTTGATGTCCAGTCTCTATTCACATGCCTACCAGTAGATGACTGCATCTCAATTGTATCTAGGAAGCTAGCTGAGAACAACATGCCAGCGGAATATGCAGAACTACTAAGACATTGCCTTACATCTGGCTATCTATTGTGGAAGGAACACTACTACAAGCAAGTAGATGGTGTGGCGATGGGCTCCCCAGTATCTCCCATTGTCGCCGACATCTTCATGGAAGACTTTGAGGAGAGAGCCCTCCGTACTTCTCCAGTAAATCCAAGATTCTACAAGCGGTATGTAGATGATACTTTCACAATTTTACCATCAGATAAAGTAAATGCATTTCTAAACCACCTTAACTCCCTAAACTCTAAAATTCAATTTACAATGTACGAGGGGTGATCCAAAAGTAATGATAATCAATAATAAACACAATGAATAAAATAAATAAATAAATTTATTTCTCAACATAGTCTCCTAGCAAGTCTATACATTTAGTCCATCTCTTTTCTAATCCTAAAATTCCCTTAGAAAAAAAATCTTTATCTTGACTCTCAAAAAAGTCCTCAACCGCGGCCATCACGTCGCTATCATCGTCAAATTTCTTGCCTCGGAGGTGTTCCTTGAGTCGTGGAAAGAGATAGAAGTCGCTGGGGGCTAGATCTGGTGAATAGGGGGGGTGTTCCACCAGCTCAAAGCCCGCTTCCTGAATGGCAGCCATGGCAATTGCAGCTTTGTGAACCGGTGCGTTGTCTTGATGGAACAGCACTCCAGCCCGCAGTTTGCCTCGCCTTTTCTCCTTAATAGCCTCCCGCAATCTTCTTATTTGTTCTGCATAGTAGGAGCCTGTAATAGTGGCCCCCTTTTCCAAGTAGTCCACCATGATTATTCCTTCAGCGTCCCAAAAAACAGACGCCATAACCTTCCCTGCTGAGCTTGACACTTTGAATTTCTTCGGCGTCGGTTCATCGGATCGTTTCCATGTCATCGATTGTTGTTTTGTTTCAGGATCAAAATGGTGGATCCAGGTCTCGTCCATGGTCACAAAACGTGACAAAAAATTATCCTTGTCTGCCTGGAACTTTTCGAGATTTGCTCTTGACATGTCGACTCGTTTCTTCTTTTGCTCGTCGTTTAACATTTTCGGTACCCAACGCGCGGAGACCTTTCTCATATGCAATTCGTTCGCAAGGATTCTTTGAATGCTGCCATATGAGATCCCTGTGACCTCAGCTACATGCCTGATAGTCACTCTTCGATCTTCCAATACAACTTCTTCAACTTTTTTCACATTTTCTTCAGTGAGGGACGTCGATGGGCGTCCTTCGCGGTGTTCGTCTTCCGTCGATGTTCTTCCCAACTTAAACTCCTTAGCCCAGCGTGCAACTGTGGAATATGGAGGAGAAGAGTCCCCTAATGTTTCCACCAAGTCGCTGTGTATGTCTTTGGTAGACATTTTTTTCAAGCAGAGGTATTTAATGACAGCTCTGATTTCGTGTTTTTCCATTTTGATGTTCACTCCTTGACAGTCCGTATTCAAATGAATGTAGCTCCCGGGAATCGTGGCCTATTTATATGATTTTTTTTCCCTGAACTAGTGGTTAACTGAGTAAGTGACTGAAATTTTTTTGTATTTTTGTGTGCACTAGAAATAACTGATTATCATTACTTTTGGATCACCCCTCGTATGTATTAGTAATTCGAAATCCTAATAACACCTTGTGTCACACTGTGTATAGAAAAAAGACCCATACTAACAGATATTTAAACGGTGAATCTCACCATCATCCATCACAGTTAGCTACCGTGGGTAAATCCTTGTTTCAGAGAGCACGAGGAATCTGTGACAGGAAACACCTGGTCGCCGAGCTTCAACATGTCAAGCAAGTTTTGCACGACAACAAGCTTCGGGTTCCGCGCCTACGTCGCAGTGACCGAGTGAAACCGGCCACAGTCGAGCGTGTGCCTGCTGTTCTACCTTATGTCAGAGGAGTCACGGACAAGATTGGCTATATCTTGAAGCGGGCTTCCATAAAAACATTCTTCAAGCCGCCGAAGAAGATAAGTCAGTTTTTACCATCTGTCAAGTGTAACATCCCTCTACAGGACGCAGGAGTATACAAGCTAGATTGTGAATGTGGTCTCTCTTACATAGGCCAAACAAAAAGATCAATTAAAACCCGCGTAAAAGTACACATAGCTGACGTGAAGCATCGTCGTTCTAGGAAGTCTGCAGTCTGTGACCATGTTCTGGATCATCCCAAGCATTACATCAGATTTGATAAACCACAGATCCTTGCAAAAGAACACCGATTCCTACCAAGGATGATTCGCGAGGCTATTGAAATCAAAAAACATCCTAATTTCAATAGGGAAGATGGTTGGGTATTACCACCAGCTTGGGATCCAATAATAAATAAAATTAAATCAAAAACCAAGCATACCACTGCAAGACTTCAAGACACAGTTAGCTCTTTCTGCGTAGATCGGACCCAAAAATAATAATTAAAAGCTGAAGGTACCCCAGGTTAACTATGACATCAGGACATCTGTCACCTCAGTCCTCCCGTGACCATGGGTGCTGTAAAGCACTCGAAACGTCGGGTTATAAATAGTAAAAAAGTAAAAATTAAACGCGATAAAATCCGTAAACTTAGTTTCATTTAAATGTGTAGTTTTCGCGTAAATATAAGAAATCATTATATAAACAACAATCCACGAATAGTGCAAGTGAACAAAACAACAACAAAAAAACAACAACCGTGTGGTGGCGGCTCGTTAAAAGAATACTACCACTCCATCTCATCCAATGGATCTCGTAAAAGGCGAGTAAGGAATTAAACTGCACTGTGCACCCAACAGCGCATGGTGGCGATGGGCTCACCACCTGTCACACCAAGTGCATTATATTGTTTTGGTGAAACGTGGATTGTGGCAGACATCTGTTTTTGCAGTGAGTGCCCAGTCTCTGACTAACCCTTATGGGATACAGTCGTGATCTTATGTATGTATGTATGGACAAAACAAACTCGCAAACATATTCCATATAAAAAAGTAAAGTAACGGCCTATAAATGTCCCACTGTTGAGCATAGGCCTCCTCACATTTCTGAGAGGGTTTTGGAGCCGGGAAGAGTACGCCACGCTCGATACTTAAAATTGCAATTAATTAAGTGGTGCCGGCACCGGGAATCGAACCCAGGTCACTCGCCTACTATAAAATTTAACGTGAGCGCCTAGCTCCTGAGAATCTTTAGGGCTCAGAAATATTTGTGAGCCATATGTTCAGCAGTGGACTTCAAATGTTGTTAAAGCTATAGCACGTGTCAAAAAAAAATCCAACGAGCCCAAATATGACCGAGCTATGTTGCTTAGCTGAGCTGAGCTTCCGGCTCTCATCAGACGAACTGTCACCGAATCTACATAAGTATGACAAATTTTAACTCAGTACAGTAAGGTGATAACGAGTGTGTGCATTTATGTTAGTGTAGGGTAAGTAATACGGCACTATAATGTATCCTGCACAGACGACTTTAGTGCCGATGGTACAACCGGTGATTGTGATCGAAATTGGCCAGGATGTTAATATTTCCTATACATACATTAATACAGTCACGCCTTTTTCCCATATAAGGGGTAGGAAGAAGTCACACACTTATTTCGCCTTCGCGGGAAACGAGGCGTGACGAGGGCGAACCAAGTCGCCGCCATTTTGCTACGAGTAAAATAAGAAAGTTTTTACTCTCCCTTGCGTTCCCACGAGTCTACGTCTTTAATTTGTTACTGGCGTAATCGTTTTTACGTCTTCACGTTACTAAAATAACTTGAAAAGAAAACATTCCAGTGCTAATTGCAATTAAACAATATTTAAGTTTCAAACGACCTCCAGGTGTCGACATTGTTGAGTATTTAGCACTTTCGCACTGGAATGCAATTTCACATTAAATTGATTTACGTTCTCTTGCTTTTACGTTTACGTTTGGTGCGAGTCTTCTCAGATGCACAAAGCGAAGCTAACTCAACCAAATTTGAGAGGTGGACTGCGCTCAGCAGTGGGGGAAGTTTAATGTTTTTATTAACACCCATAACCCTATGTATTTGCTATGGCACTGTCTGTAGTAGCGGCATAAGAAAATCTGGCACTCTATGGGTGTAGAAGATCGGTAGATAGATAGTTATTTATAACTTTACAGAACACACACAAAAATATAAAGATTACAAGAACAAAACCCTTAATAAACCCGTCTAGGTAGGTACCACCCCAGTGCTAGTTATTCTGTCGTGAAGCAGTAGTTTGCAAACATAACTTTGTTTCGGTTCGAAGGGCACTGAGAGCTAGCGTAATCACTGGCCAAATGAGACTTAAGAACTGATGTGTCTGGGTGACGAGCGCATTGTGGTACACAGAAATAATCTGGATGACAAAGCATTTGTTATGGGTAGACGTTGCACTTGTTTTGCTCGTTTCGTCACTTAATAAAAAAAAAATCTTTTTCCCACACAGTTTGTGCACAGATGTGTGTGCGCTGCAATGGTATAAAAAGGGTGTAGCTCAGTGCACGTATTGCTCACTAGGAAACAAAGCACTGATTTTCAGCTACCGGCTGAGGTGCGGTGGCTATGCTTTTTTTAAAAAAAAAACATGTAGGTGCGTTTTTAGTAAAAAATAAATCCTTAAAGTGATTTATACATTAGAATTATAAACCAATAAATTCATATTAATTTTTTCGATGATACTTATTGTTTTCATTGCTTCAATAAATAAATAAACATATAATGCAGTCGCAAGGCTACAACCCATATCAAAAATTTTAAATTTACTGAAATATTTTACCTGCTGCTATAAGTAGCATACTTAACTCGTAATGGTCAACTAAGGGAAACGTCTGAAAAATCTGATGGTTTCGGACGGAATATTCATGTCGAAAAATGCGAGACCTAATCTTCTGAGCGTCTAAGGTCTGAGGCATCTGGTGTTCCGATTGCTAACCCTCCTGTCAAACGTGTTCATTATGGCAAATCCAAACCAAGACCAACCCACAGTTGTCTATTAACAAGTAGATGATTATGATGCTCTAGAGTCTAGAGAAATAGTTCCCAGCTGGTGGTCCGAGAGTGCCTCGGAACTGTTCCGCGGGAGGGTAATGTAGCACATATAAAAGAGTGAAGTTTTTAAAAGCAATGAACGTTGAACGAAATAGGGTAAATACATCCGTGCCGATCAACACGGTTTTTTTTAATACGTTGCCCCACAGTAGGGTTTCTCCTGTGTCGTGGGTACGTTTTACAGACATAAATTCCACATGACAAAAACCACCCAGACCCGGAACAACTATTTGTAGGCCATACAAATACTTGTCCAGTGCGGGAATCGAACCCGCTACCCGCGGCGCAGAATCCAAGGGCTTAGCCACTGCGCCAATCGAGCCTACGGTTTATTATTCTTGAAACGTGGTCTCTGCGAACCACAAAACAATCAAAGTAGCCCTTGGTCTAAAAAATGTTAGGAACCAATGATCTATAGGAATAAAAGGATCGGTCATCATCAACGTAACGTCAACTGTATTTAATAAAAGAGGTCGCTTTGAAGCCAAGCGACATATTTCATTGCAGTGCGATCTGCAGAACTTAACGTTGCAGATAACGCTTGCGAGCCTAACAATGATTACATTAATTATAATAGGTAATGGTGAAATAAAGCAATATCGTTCGTTTAAAATTCGTGATATAAAGCCATATTATCAAGACCAAAATTACATAAAATTATAGTTTATGTAATGCCCGTTTCGCCTGAGGATGAACATGCTCCATCCCTTTCTACTCCGAGCGTTCAGTGACGCAAGTGCGTTGACGTCAGCGTATACTCTTTCCATCCTTGTCCCACAAAGTAAAGTACGAGTAACATTTTCATTGTTCCATTTATTTCTTTGTCTATTGAATTTTCATACGCTTGTAACAATTTTTAAAGCCTTTAATACTAATAAGCAATAACTTTCACATTAAAAATTTTCAGGGAAACTATGACATAAAATATACATACATAAACAATGTAACTTCCATTGGCTTAACTTTCTTCGTAGTTCCGTTAAATATTCTTAAGTTATAAGCTGACATAATATCGTTTTTTTGTAATGTGTTGTTAACTTTAAAGCCTCGAGTATCATCAAGTCTTTTTTTTTATTCTATAAACTGACGAAACGAGCCAAACGTTCACCTGATGGTAAGTGCAACGTCCGCCCACAACAAATGCTGTGTCACCTAGAATATTTCTGTGTGACACCACACTGCGCCCGTCACCCTAAGACATCAGTTCCTAAGTCTCAAATGCCCAGTGATTACGCTAGCTCGCAGTGCCCTTCAAACCGAAACACAGTAATGCTTGCACAATGTGTATATTCACAATGAAGACAGACCCCTCCAAGCATGGAATTTACACATGGGATAAAATTGTGTAAATTGGATTTTTTCTTTATTTACACCTAGTCTTCAAAAAACCGGAAAAACTATTTTTTTTAAAAAGTTTCGCCACATTTGGACTTTAAAAAAACGCCAGCAATGCTATTAACATTACTAATATTTCTGTTAACCACTCCAAAAAAATCTTAAAAGCTTGTGCTAGGAGATGGGTCATGACAATAGTCGAATTTTGGGTTCGATCCTGCGACGTCACGTTTCGCAGTCCGTCCCCTTAAGCATTAGGGTGTTGGCACTGAAGCTTTATCTCTCGTATATCGTGGGTAGAAGTGGGTAGACATAAAGTAACATCGAATAAATGTTGCTGAGCAGAGGCCTCCTCTAATTTTTGTGGGGGCTTTAGAGCTGGGAAGTGTCCAGCCACCCCGTTTCAATACTGGTCTGTGCACTTCACATATCCGCTGTGCTATGTGCCACAGAGATTAAATCTACATATACAAAAACATATAGTCGTTACGGGACAGGGCCCGGAACTACTATCAGTAGGTCATAAAAACATTTGTTCCGTTCGGGAATTGAACCCGCGCGACCCACAGCGCGGAAACCAATCGCTCGACGCCCACCGAGCCGCCAACAATTTTATTTCTTTATTTAATCTTTATTGTAACACCTTAATCTAAGGAATACAATGGGCGGACTTAATGCCTAGAGGCATTCTCTGTCAGTCAATCCTGGCCGACTAGAAAAACGATTCCAGGTGCAAATATATAAAATCTGGAGTCTAGTGTGAAAATATAAATACTATTACATAATAATTATATAATAATATATAATCAATATATAAATATTGATTATTTATATTATTATTTATAAAACATTTATAGCTCTCATTTTGAAGGGATTTTTTTAATAGTTGCTACGCTTGGCATGCGGGTTGGCAACCGCAATTTATTTATGCAGATGTTCCAGGAAGATTCTGCTGCCTATCTTATAGTTTTAATTTTCCTTCTGGCGACTTTTACGACACCAACCGGATGAGATGGGGTGGTAGATTCTCTTAAGCCGTCACCACACGGATATTTGTTATATTTGTAATATATTACTATTTGAAATTACAATACTCTAAAAATATAACCAATTTAGCTAATAATGGGCTATATACGTATAGCTTACATGTTTCCCATAGATACCGCAATAGGGGATAATTGCCCATAATCACCCATAATTACCACGCTGTATGGCCAAGTCGATAGGCAAAAAAGCAAAGTTATCCAAAATTATAATAAACAAACCACTTACACTTTACGATCTACGGAAGAGGTCTGCTGACTTAACATTTGATTACCTGCCTCAGTGGCGAGCGTACCTGAATGCAATTGTGGATTTTGGATTCGAAGACCTTGTGCAATAAACAAATTATTGATTTTCAGATCTGGTAGATTCTACTGTCTCTGACACTGTACGAGTACTAGACCCTTCTACCGATCTTGTCGAGTTTGCAATGCATTTATGTATTATGTAATTCGTCTTGTGTAAAGTTATGTCATAGATCGTACTTCGGTTGCCTTCGAGACTATTCTTTGGTTAATTTTCATATTTCACTTTCATTTATAAGCTAATTAATAATTATTAATAATTATTTTGGTAAAAATACAATATATCAAATGATAATCAACAAGCATCTGCAAGCTAAAGTGGCCGGCCATATAACTCGTAGATTTTGTAGACCATTGGGGAAGAATGGTTCTCGTTAACAACATCGCTACGACCAGTCCAGCAGTGGACTTGTGGTCGGCTGAAATGATGACGAAGATATCAAATGTACAGACATAAATCTCTGTCGTATTGCCCGATATTTCTATCAAAACCCATTTTTATTTAAACATTACTCTAGTTTCGCTTCCATAACAAAAAGAAAACATTAAAAACATCCAAGTCTTTGTCTTCGCATTCTAGGTTGATGACTTCGTTATCATTGTTGTCAAAAAGACTGATGTCACTAAAGTAAGTCCGGGCTTCATTATACGCTCATGTCTGCATACAAGTGCAGCATTCTATGTAAAGTTGAGCCATTTTCGTCGTACAATGCGCGGTTAACTAGAACTCAAGACCGGCGGGTTTTTTTTGCTAGAGGCACATTTATGGACTTGTTATTCTGTTCGTTGTGACTGTTTAGGAACGAGAACAGTTAATGTTTTGTGAGGATGACCTTTAATTTCATCTTAAAGAATAGAACAAAATATTTATTTTATATTTTTTTTTACACAGCGCTAATTGAATTAAAAAACTCTACCACTAGTCCGAAATGTCTTAAAATTCTTTGAACAAGTTTTAATAACAATACTAATGTTACTATTTAAACATTAATAGAAATAATGAAGGAAAAGAAGTTAATTTGCTAAGATCCGCATGCAAAATATAAAATGGTTTATCTATAACGCTTGATAATGCCTCGTTTTGGGGTGAAACACGGGTCGTGGTTTCGACTTCAGTAGTGTATATTAGTGTTGTAGTGGTGGTGGGTATCTGGTGGCGGTGTTAGATTTTTTGTGCACGCTGCTGTGGGAGGACGGGCGGTGCTCAACAAAAACTAGGTAATATACACCATTTTATATTATGCATCTTATCTTCCTTGTAATGGATTTCCGCAAAGTAACGCCTGATTGTATTAACTATATTAATAGAAATAGCTTGGCAGCGATAACCCCATATCCAAGGGTTCTTTTCATTGAATATGATAGTAGGAAACGTTGTATAATTTTTGGGATCGTTTTGTGTATACGTATACATATATAGATAGCACCACTAATGAGTTTCGGACTCAATGAAGTCCAGTAACTGGCCTTCATCATTATCATCATCGTCATTTTATACTACTCTGAACAAAGATCTCTCCTATAGATTGCCACAAAAGTTTAGGGGGGATTTTGCCACGCTTGGTAGGCGGGTAGGCAACTCCAGTTTATTTATTCAAATGTTCCAGGAAGATGCTGTCTTACTAAATTTTGATTACATTACATTGTGAACGCCACCTTTTTTTCTAAAGTTTTTTACACTCTTAAATTCATATACAACAAATATATATTTATTTCTAAATAAATAAATATTTAGAAGCCTTAGTAAAAATATCTATTTATTAAAACTTTACTCTTCTCTCTCTGATAAACCGAAAAAAATAACTGTTTATTGAACTCGCTTTATGAACCTACTTATTTTGAGTGCGTAGCGCGGAGTTTAGGATTCAAATACGTAAGTATCATGACAAAGGTTGGACAGCAAACAACGAAAAGGAGTCTGTTTGCTTAGGACAGTTCTGTTTTTACCTGGCTAAATGTGCGCGTGTGATATATAACAAAAACTGTTTGTCTGCTCATCATCTGTGTGGTGGCGGCTCGTTAAAAGAATACTACCACTCCATCTCATCCATTTGATCTCGTAAACGGCGAGTAAGGAACTAAACTGCACTGTGCATCCAACAGCGCATGGTGGCGATGGGCTCACCACCTATAACACCAAGTGCATTATATTGTTTTGGTGAAACATGGATTGTGGCAGTCATCTGTTTTTGCAGTGAGTGCCCAGTCTCTGACTACCCCTTATGGGATACAGTCGTGATCTTATGTATGTATGTATGTATGTATGTATGTATGTATGTATTTGATTTATTTATTTATTTTAGGTAGTCTTACGGACAAAAAACTTTATAAATAGTAATATAAATTATGATACTTTGCACTGAGAACAAAAATCCAAACTGATTCTAATATTAAAAGTTAACAAACACATAACAACAGCTCATATACTAGTAAGAAGAGTGTAAAGAAAATTACTGATTTACTGTTAAAACTACATTATCAAGTTTTAGTTTTTTTTTTTTTTAAAGTCATTACACAAACATATTTTTACAGACTGTGCATTGGTACAGAATAGGTCAATTTCCAAAGACGATGACAGTCTATTAAATTCTTTTGCGCTGCGTAAGATTTTTTTTTATATAAATGTTGAAATACTAGGATTTCTCCTGTACTGTGAGCACAAATGTTGACTCCGGCTGGGATTTGAACCCAGTATCTGCGGCGTAGAATTTACGCACTCCGACCACTTCGTCTCGCGGTCAACAAATGCTACGATCAAGGTCAAGTATAAAACTACTGTAACGCTAAAATATATAAATACAAAAATTCTAGTCTTATGTGAGTAAACCATAACGACTGTGCCCTTCAAACCGAAACACAGTAATGTTTGCACACTACTGCTTCCCGGCAGAATATCTGGGCCTGGGGTGGTACCTAGTTAGACGGATTCCTGCATTGGAAACCTACCACCAGCGCTAAATGCTAGCGCCCGGCCGCTTTGCTACCACAACTCTCCTAATGTGTAAATGATTAAAAAAAATTACGTATATACATAACAACTTAAAACTGCCCATATATTTTTCGTTCCGCCGCGATACATGTCCCCCATTACATATTTGGAGCACGCATTGTTCTAACCTCTTTTGTTGCGCATCACACGTTTAATGGCAGAGACAGATTGCCATCAGTGTTGGCAATATATGGTTTATGTAATGTACACTTTTAACCTGATTGTTCATGAAAACGACTAAAATCTATAATAGGTTTTTTTATGTAGAAAAAAAAGGGACGACACTAGCGAAACGTTCATCTGATCGTAAGTGGGACGTCTGCCCCTAACGTACCACACTGCGCCTGTTCCTTTAAGACAGCAGTTCTTAAGACTCACGTGCCCAGTGATTACACAAGCTCTTAGTGCCCTTCAGACCGAAACACAGTAATGTTTGCACACTACTGCTTCACGGTAGAATAACTGGCCCTGCGGCGGTATTATTTTTTTATTGGAGAAAGGGACGAGACGAGCAAAACGTTCACCAATGTTAAGTGCAACGTCCGCCCATAGCAATGGTGTCATCCAGAATATTTTTGGGTAGCACCACACTGCACCACTTCTTTACGGCAGAATAATATAATTCAAGAAAAATACTAGTGAGGAACATTTAAAAAAAAAAGCAAAGAGACTGTCTTTCTCTTGGACAAACAAGAATTGTATTTAAATAATTTGATAGTGTAGATTATAATTCTTATATTTGTGTACAAGTACACGATTAAAAATTAAATGTTTATCTTACGTATGTCTAACTGCTGTACTCAGGAAAGTTTCACGGTTCCTCAAGCAATTGCTTAGCATTGATTTGCCATTTTAAAGCAGTACTGAGGAGTGGTTTAAGTAACCTTTAAAAGTATCCGAGTGCGACAGTAAGCAATCAAAGTTTAATGCTAAAACTTAATACAATCCAATACACTGCACAGCAAGAGCTTACTCTTCAAAGCCGTAACCTCGCAAATGTCTTCCACTCGAGCGTATTTAATTTCAGCGTCGACATTTGAGTGTGCAGTGCGTTATACTCAACGGAGCGAACACTGCTACCTTTTAATACAGTCTCATTCTGATGACGCGCCGACGTCATTCGTTTTAGTGCTTCTATTCGCATTTGGGTAGAAATGGTGCTGAAAGTTTTATATCGTATATGAAATTTTTTTGTATGCGAGCGTAAAACAAATTTAAAAACAAAACAGTACTTAAATGTTAAATACATGTAGCACTTTTGATGTTCTCCTCTTCGATTTCGACCACGGCGACTGGTTCTTCATCTGGTTGACCAGATTATGTCAACTGCGGAGACGCAATCGTTCGTCCTCGTCTTCCCTTTTTCGATGTAACCTTATCCTTGCTACTGTAATAATCCGATAGGTGTCCGGCAGAGTAGAATAGCATCTACCTCTTTCCTACCGAAGTGTCGTAAGAGGCGACTGGGAAATTGAACGGACAGCCTTTATTCGTACAGAACGACACCATAATATGCAATGCTGTGGCTATACTGTTCGTGGGAACGTAATGGAGAGTAATAATTTTTTTTTCATCGTCATCGTCATATCAGCCTATCACTAGTCCACTGCTGATGATGAACATGGCCACCCCAATAGATTGCCACAAAAAGTTGGAGCTCTATTTTTGGGGGCGTTTTTGCCATTGTTGCCACGCTTTGCAGGCAGATTTGCAACAGCACTTTATTTATTCAGATCTTCTGGTTTTAAGTTCCGCTTTGTCTACTTTTACGACACCCACGGGATGAGATGGGGTTGCAGATTCTCTTAAGCCGCCACCAAACAACTATTATATTTTTTGACTCGTACGAAAATGGCGGCAACGTGTTTCGCCACCCGTCACGACTCGTTTTCCACGGGGGCGAAAAGTGGGCTACGTGTATGGCTTCTGCCTACTGGTCGGCTTATTTACCGCGGGGTACAGCTAGTTAGCGATAAAATTGGAGGAACTTTCGGTCTACACGAGAAATCCACGTATAGGTACACCCAGACCAGAAATCCGACCATTATACCTCGCGGTCGTCGGCGGAAGTAGCATATTCAATTATTCAAGTCAATTCAAGTAGCGATTGTTAACAGAAAAAGTAAAAAAAATAATTAAGTAACAGCCTATAAATGTCCCACTGCTGAGCACAGGCCTCCTCTCATTTCTGAGAGGGATTAGGGGATTATTTCTCAGAGATGCAGGTTTCCTCACGATGTTCCCCTTCACCGCCTAGCATTTAGTAAATCAGCACTTAAAATTGAAATTAAAAATTTTAGTGGTCGAACCCAGGTTACTCGCGTACTACGGAATTTAAAGCAAGCGCGTAGCCCCTGAGCTACCACGGCTCTTACACAAAAAAGTGCTAAATGCACAGCAAACTGCACCAACTGAGTAATAAACTAATCGCAGTACATAAGATCACGACTGTATCCCATAAGGGGTAGTCAGAGACTGGGCACTCACTGCAAAAACAGATGACTGCCACAATCCACGTTTCACCAAAACAATATAATGCAGTTGGTGTGATAGGTGGTGAGCCCATCGCCACCATGCGCTGTTGGTGCACAGTGCAGTTTAATTCCTTACTCGCCTTTTACGAGATCCATTGGATGAGATGGAGTGGTTGTGTTCTTTTAACGAGCCGCCACCACACGGCTAATCGCAGTAACAGTCGATAACTGAGTACTAAGAAAATCGAAATACGAAGTTTCCGCTGACGGATCGCACGTCTTACAACGACGTCACCAATCACTAAACATTAATTCTGTTGGTTGCTGGGTCCGATAGAAGGCCGTCCGTAGAAGTTGCATCCTAAGTAATTTGGTAGTGGAGTTTATGTTTGAAGACCGTCGTTGATTCGTATCGATCCCAAACTTCGTACTCCGGTTTTCGTAGTATACCCTCGAAAGGCCTGAGTTTTTTAAAGGTTTTTTTAAACCCGGACTCCACAGTACTCCGGTGCATTGGAGGACTTTACATTTACCGCTCGGCAATTATGTTATACAGCCTATAGTTAATAGAATCAGGCGTTACTTTGCGGAAATCCATTATAGTAAAGGAGAGAAAGTTAATTTGCATGCTTAATGTAAAATGTCGACAACATTTGTTATATATTATTATATATAATATATATATTTCATTTATCTATATTTTCCTTCATGGCTAAGCTCAGGGCAAAACACCAATTAAAATTGCAAGCTTTCATTTTGAGGCTCCAGTTCCTGAGCTACCATGAACCTAAAATAACTCCACAAAGTATTCACAATATAGAAGTAAGAGACGTTTTTGTAAAAAAAAAGGAAGAATACTATAATTCCAAGGTATTCATTACAAAATCATACTTAATTACACAATGACGTGATAATATTACGTAACGGAAAAAAGTAGTACACGGTAAGAGTGCAGAAGCGATGTGACTTGAGCGAGCAAATAAAAATCCAGTTTATACTTTCGATTTTCGACGTCGTTGTTTTTTGATATCACACTCGTTGTGCATACACAAATTTAAATTTACAGTAAAACCAACTGAATCGTTGCGAATATTCCCGTATGATCTTGAAATACTTTCGTATATTGTACTGATAGAAATGATGACATCGCCCGATTTACATTTACATCATGGCGACATTTCCAAATTTTCATCTGTACTCAGTCCATATAAAAGACAAGGACAGAAGTAGATGTAAATCCAAAAATAGTTGGCGTAACCATTATTTTAAATAGTTTGGACTTTTTCTTTGTATTGACATTGTGAATCAAATTGGAGAGTACTTTCTTAGTGCCAGCTCGTTTGTATGAATATAGCAAAGAAGCTTCATCTACGCAGGCAATATTATGGTGCCGTAAACTAAAGTTAACTTTAGTCGGTGCCGTCAGTACCTGCAGAGTTATTGGTTCCGAATCAACCGAAACAGCAGCGCAATAAAAATGATTGGTCTTCGTGTCTGGCTGTATTGTGAAGCGGTAGTGTTCAAACATTACTGTGTTTCGGTCTGAAAGGCACTGAGAGTTAGTGTAATTACTGGGCATATGAGACTTAAGAACTGATGTTTCAAGGTGACGCGCGAATCACACTGAGCCCGTTACCACACAGAAATGTTTTGGGTGATACAGCATTGGTCAGGGTTTGCGCAATAAAAAAGTGACTTCGGTTCGATTCCCGGTGCGGCATCACTATAGTTGTTATTTTCAGTAAAAGTGCTGATTTATGTTCCGGCTGTTCGTTAATAGCATCGTTACATATCCTGTATGTTTCAGTAATAAACAACATATCGACGACATGTGAAGTCCGCCATTACGAATTAGAGCATCGTGACGAACTCTTACCGGCTGCAGAAACTCTCTCAGAAATGAAAGGAGGCCTTTGCTTAGCACTACGACATATATACGCTGTAACTGTACTTTTTTTATTCAAACTGTTGAAGAGATAAAGTACAAATCCAAAAATAAATATCATTTCAAAACATCATAACACAAGTAACGCGCGAAAACCTGTTATAAAAAACCAACTCACCGAATAAGCCTTTATTCTTTCTGGGTCAACGTCATGTTGCGACCGCGCCTGCGCCCGCGGCGATGACGACACCATGGTCTACGGATCACGATCTATACTCTATGGCTAACGGTTTATCCAGTTCTGTACTTCCAACGCCATTCCAACACAATAACTCTCACACTACACATTTTACCCACACCAAGTTAACATTGTTACTACTGCAATCATAATTTTTTTGTTAAGCACGTCGGAAATGACGAATGATTATTCGATCGTTTCAAGGTGTTGTGCGGATCGCTTTCGATGTTTATGTATGTATAATTATTGGCACCAATGTCGAATACACAGATGTGTTAAATGACGCTCCAAATAAATCTTATATATCAACAAGGACGTTTGCGTTGTGTGCTTCTAGTTAAAACGTAAAACCGGCGACATTTTAATGTCGTGAAAAAATACGTGCGACTTGCTTTTACCTGTAGCTTTGTCTTCGTGCAAGGTACTATAAAACACTAGCTGATGCCCGCATATTTAAAAGTTTTTTAAATATCGAATGGGAACTATTTGATTTTCCGGTCGTTGATTGTTAATCTGTGCTAAAATTCATCAAGACCAGTACAGCGGTTGGGCCGTGAAAAGGTTACAAACAGACCGCGGGACAGAGAGAGTTACTTTCGCATTTATAATATTGGTATGGATGTGAATGATGTGTTGAATCAGTCAACATAAATGAAACACTTTACGAAGAACTTTACTGGTGGTAGGATTCCTATGCAGGAATCGGTCCTATGTAGGTACCACCCCAGGGCCAGTAATTCTGCCGTGAAGCAGTAGTGTGCAAACATTACTGTGTTTCGGTTTGAAGGGCACTGAGAGCTATCGTAATCACTGGGCATATGAGACTTAAGAACTGATGTCTCAGGGCGACGGGCGCAGTGTGGTGTCACACAGTAATTTTCTGGGTGACACAGCATTTGTTATGGGCAGACGTTGCACTTACCATCAGGTGAACGTTCTGCTCGTTCCGTTACTTTTATCAAATAAACAAAAAACAGTGGTTATGTCGTAATCGAATTACAAATGCCCAAACAGGCCGTAAGATGAGAGAAACAAAAAACTGATACATTTTCCAGAGAACGGTTCTGAAAAATATCTCAAATATTTTGTTAATTTTCCATTCACCAGTTTGGTAACCTAACGTGCGCACCGTCACAGATTGGTCAAGCATTAAGCCTATCCTTAAACCATAAAAAGAGATGTGTGGTTTCATTCGAAATATCACACCTAGCACAACGTCAATTTAACGGAAAAGGAAATGTTTTTGACTTCTTGTTACGGTATGGCAACCATAACTTTGACTTAATTCATTTTATCATTATGAATATATTTTCCGTTTTTTTATAAACTGTCCTCTAAAAGGAATCTATACAGTCTGTCGTCTGTACTATGATTAATTAAAAAGTTGTTATTATATTAAACTAATTTTCTTAATTCCAAAATTGTACTAATTTGTGTAACTACATAATAAAGTTGTTTTGCGTAATTCCAAAGTGAAATTATTCCATTCATAACCTTCACCTCTCCTATCAAAAGGCACATGACATATCTATAAATTTTATATCATTGATTTTTACACAGTTGCAAGTCGTTTGGGGCGCACAATACCTTTTAACGTCACTATTGAGCACATGCAGAGGTGCCATTGTAGCGAGGCTTTTAGTATTCATTGTATTTTTATTAACCCACATGTTGTATAATAATAAACTTCAGACGTATTTGAATACAGTTCAAATTGAAATGGAATTTGCCAACGTCTCTATTGCATAGATCGAATACGAAGTAACATAATATTTAGCGGAATGTATCAATACTAATAAATCAAATTAAAATTTATGTCCGTGAATTTTAAGTCATCAACTTCTAGATACTTTTCGGTATTTGAAATTTCTTGAAGAAAATTAAAATATCTGTCTGTCATAAAAGCTTTTGCTCAAAAAGAACTAAAGCGACAAGTACAAGATTCGTGCCAACCGTAGCGAAAACTAATTTACTACCAATTTTGTCATTGTTTAATCATATTATCGCAAAAGATTTTGAAATTAAATTTATTTATTGTTCATTTAATACTTTATTGTAAAATACCTTACTCTAAGGGTTAGAACGGGCGGACTTATTGCCCTGTGGCCAATAAGTCCGCCCGTACCATTCTCTACCAAAAGCCCTGGGAGAAAAAGAAACAAAAAACGTTAAGCGAATGAAATGAAAGTGATAAAAATTTGGTGCGATTGCAGTACCAGTTATTTTGCCGTCAAGCAGTGGTGTGCACCAGGGTTTTGGTTGGAAATTTACTAAAGACTTAAGATAATATGTTTCATGATGGCGAGCGCGGGCGGTGTTACTAAGAAAGTGCTTCTGTATGACACCGCAAGTGTTATGGGCAAGCGTGTCACTTTCCATCAGGTGGACGACTTACTAGTCTCGTCACTTACTTCCAAAGTCAAAGTCCGTGCGAATAAAGCCCGGTTACAATGACAAGCGAACAGTATTGATCGAAAACATACGATGACGACGATACAAAGATATAAAATGTGCCTGTTTCATGATCAAATATCAGAAAAGTAGGTGTTATAAAAAAGTGTTAATGTATTTCGCATAAAATAATTTGGCCATGGAAGTTTTTTTTTTAATTTCATAAAAGCGACAGAACGAGCAAAACGTTCACCTGATGGTAAGTGTAACGTCTGCCCATAACAAATGCTGTGTCACCCAGAAAATTACTGTGCGCCCGTCGCCCTGAGACATCAGTTCTAAGTCTCATATGCCCAGTGATTACGCTAGCTCTCAGTGCCCTTCAATCCGAAACACAGTAATGTTTGCACACTACTGTTTCACGGCAGAACAACTAGCCCTGGGGTGGTACCTACCTAGACGGTTCCTGCATAGGAATCCTACCACCAGTAAATGGAACCATGGAAGTAAATAACACAATAATTACATAATTACAGAATATTGTAATGGAAAAAAAATACAATGAATATTATTGATAGTGAATGCGACGTATCATTTTACTTCGTTTTTCTTTTTAATTAATGTTTGTCCTTCTTTCATTGCCTTATTGCCATTGACCTAATTTTTTTTTCTGTTTTTTTATTGTTTTTATTTTGAATAAATTGATAACCAACTCTGCCATCCATTCGAAGCATTATTAATGCTGTGTCGAGTCCATTACGACTTTACAATACAGAATCTCCTAACTCTACTGTTATACTAAAATATATTTAATTTTACTCTTGTTTACTTGGCCGTGTGGTGGCGGGTTCGTTAAAAGAACACTACCACTCCATATCATCCAATGGATATCGTAAAAGGCGAGTAAGGAATTAAACTGCACTGTGCACCCAACAGCGCATGGTGGCGATGGGCTCACCACCTATCACACCAACTGCATTATATTGTTTTGGTGAAACGTGGATTGTGGCAGTCATCTGTTTTTGAGTGAGTGCCCAGTCTCTGACTACCCCTTATTGGATACAGTCGTTATCTTAAGTATGTATGTATGTTTACTTCTATAATGTGTGTGATTTTTGAATCGTGTACGTAGAATGAAGTCCTTGTCTATGTCAGCCTAATATATAGATTCTACAAGCACCGATTCCGCAAGGAATTAGTCTATATCACGGTCGTAATTCCTAAAAATATGAGAAATATTATTCATGTTGCTATTGAAATATTATTTTATATAGACGATACACCACACGGTGAAGATACACGAAAAGTAACAACATATTGCGAAATTTTATATTTCGGAGCGCCTTAATTTGACATCATGATGGATGCTATCGCTTCGCTCATGGTACGTACCTACAAGTAAAACTCTACACTAATACATATTTACGAATGCTCGTAGTGAATCGTCACGTCTTACCTGTACCTAAGATGGCGTGGTAAGATTTCGTTTATGTATATGCTCCTTAAATGGTACACGTAAAGCACATGCAATTTTTTAATACGCTCATAAAAATGTATTGTTAATACAATATTACTTAAACTAGCAGCATTCTATGATGGCCGTTTTGACATCTTACAATAGTGATGTGACACATTTCAAATGATTATCGAAAGAAATATGGTCAAGTCGAGCCGCACCTATAAGTTGTAATTAGTAGCTATTAAAAAAGTTGTAATAAAACACATTTTTTGGCCAGGTGTCTTTTATGCGACGATTTTTTTTTTAGTTTTCTTTTCACTATCTCATTATATGAGGTCATAAATACCATGCATAATAATATTAATAATATACATATCTTATATCATGTATACTAAAATCAAAAGAAATAAATACCAAATTAATGTAGTATCCTTTAACATTATAGATTCGACAATTGACAACAAAGTACAGCAACTGTTGCTTCAAACGTAGTGGCTATCAATTTTTACAAAACTTCATGAGCGGAAAAAACGACGAAACGGCCATCACGGTCTGCCACTAGTACAGAGACAAGGATATCAACGGAATTCATCGTTACAGGTTCTATCTGGCCGTACGTAATCGTACGGAGCGAAAACTAAATTATCGGTATAGATAAAGGTATTTTTTTTTTAAATGTTTAAAGAAATAAACTCAGAGCATAGGTAAGGCAGTTCAGTATTGATATGAAGATGGATAATTTTATCCCTGCTATTAATATTATATTACTAAAAATGTTTCAGGATAGTAAAAGGAATTTTATATTAAAGCAAAGTTATTCCGCATCGGACTGTTTGATTGTGGAAGGTCAGACTTTCGTTAATGGAATTTTTCAGTAGAAGTTTGCGCAAACAATGTCGTTTAGACTTTCTACATTTTAATATATTCAAATTGTAATGCATTATAAGCAAAACACGAGGCGCCTATCAATACAAATAAATAAAATAGAAGTGTTCGTTTGTAATAACAAAATAACAGCTTTTTACTCAATGCTTATGAAAGTATATATAGTGCATTTTTTCTCTGCGTGTTTGTTCCGGCTAATCTCCGAAAAGGGTGGACTGATTTTGACGGGAATTTCACAGATAGATGATATTCTACCGGGTAACTTAGGCTACTTTAATTTTAGAAATATAATTAGGGTTCCAAATAGGGAAGTATATATGTACTCGTTATCATCGGGCACAGCTTCAAATTTTATAATAATATAACCAGAAGGGAAATAAACTTTATTCAGCAATCAGATAGCATATGTACTAAGTGTATATAATATCAGCCGAAGGGCCTAATGGTACATGACTTCTGCACCGTGGTACCTGGGGTCAAATCCTAGGCGGAGCCAACATTTATGCAAAAACGCAAATTGTTGGTTGATTTTTATTGCATTTTTGACACTGCATCCCAGCATGCCTCCGATACTGTCGCATGAGTGTTATTTCAGGAGCAGGTAGGTTAAGACGAAAGAGTGCCCCCGTGTTTGCGCGTGTACTTGTGGCACGATAATATCTCCTGCGCAATTGATAGCTTCTGACTGTGACTGTTAACGGAAGCGACTAAGGTGCCAATCCGCCTGCTAAACGTGGCGATTGTGGTGGACTTATTACAGGCCCATTAAGAAGGTTTATTTAGGCACTATCGTAGTTATTAATGTTTTGTTCTTTTTAACATTTATTTTTCTGGACAATTATACAATGTTCGATAATTTTGTCAAAAAAAATAATTCTTAGACTTATTTTGTCATGCTTACAGACATCATTTTTAAAAATTAATCTTTACATGCCCATTTAGTTAAACTAACTAGATTATAACTGCTGTAATGATTCAAAGATTAATACATAAATTACTAACAATCAAAACAAAAATTATTAATAACATCGAAGCAGAACTGTATAAACTTACAAATACGTCAAGTCCTATATTTGTTTACGTAAGCAATGTTAGCCTTTTGGTCTGAAAGTGTAACAACGCAACTATGGATTATAGCGAGAAAAATTCAAAATTAAATAAACGAATGATTATCATATAACTTATTTATTATTATTCATAAATAATAAGAAACGTTATCATATTTTATCTGAAAAGGCGGGCATCAATCGCAGAGATATCGATAATCAGAAATGTTGAAGTTATCGACACTCGATATGCGAGATAAAAATCTTCATATCTAGCGAACATTAAACGGAGCTACGGTCATGTCGATATTCTCAAACGGTACTCGTTTAGATACTATTTTAAATACGTTTATTAAATTATAAAAGTTGTTAGGTAAATATTGTAACAAGGCGAAAGTTGGAGAAAGTAACCATCAATCTTTTACTATATGGTCAAATATGAAATTGCAACAAAAAAATCAGCTTTTGCAAACAAAATTAAATGGAGCAGCTGAATTTTGGGATAGCAGTGTTTATTACATCGCAAAAACGTTCCCGCTTGCCATACTATTTACCATCACCTTGTATGTAAAAAATAATAAAAATAAAAAAAAAAAAATTTTACGGATTTGATCTCGTTTAATTTTTAAAATCTAAATTAATAATTAGGATGTTTTTTTTTAAATTTCAACAGCCTCGCGAATCATCCTTGGTAGGAATCGGTGTACTTTTGCAAGGATCTGTGGTCTATCAAATCTGGTGTAATGCGATAACATCTGTAAAGTTAGTTTTATTAAATTCGCGTAAATATAAGAAATAATAATAATAAATTTTATATTACGCTTTAAATTTCATAGTACACGAGTGACCTGGGTTCGATTCCCGGTGCCGGCACCAGAAATTGTTAGATGCAATTTTAAGTGCTGATTTACCACGTGCTCGGTGGTGAAGGAAAACATCGTGAGGAAACCTGCATGTCTGTGAAATAATAAATATTTCGGAGACATGTGCAGTCCGCCAACCCGCACTGGAGCAGCGTGGCGGATTCTTCCTAGCTCCAAAACCCTCTCAAAAATTAGAGGATTCCTGAGCTCAGCAGTGGGACATTTACAGGCTGTAACTTTACTTTTGTTTTATTTGATAGCTCTTGACAATAGCCGGAAGTTGTCGCCATGATCGAAATCGGCCAGGAGAACATCATCATTATTATTATTCTGGACGAATAAAGGTAGACCTATATCTATACGTCTCTCACCTCAGTCCTCCCGTGACCACGGGTACTGTAATGCACGTGCAACGTCGGTTTAAATATAAGAAATTATTATATAAAACATAATTTAAAGTGTCCGACACAAAGCTAAAAGATCCGATACAATTCCAGGGTTGGCACTTTTTCACAAAATTCATTGAAATAAATAAATAAATAATCTCGAGGAATCAACGTATTAAATTTCATTTGGTTAATTTTAAAGTCTCAAATTTTTTTAAATCCACAAATATTATAACGACATGGAAGAGTTTCGTTGCGTACATTCGGCTCTGATACATCGGCCATCGGTTTTCATAAGCCATGCCCAGAAAGATACACCACAGCACCACGTCACGCTCACACGATAAGTTCGAAGGTGTGTGACGCCACATTGTGCCCATCACCCTGAGACGTAAGTTCTTAAGTGTCGTATGCTCAGTGATTACGCTAGCTTACAGTGCCCTTGGAACCGAAACACAGTAATGTTTGCACACTACTGCTTCACGGAAGAATAACTGGCCCTGGGGTGGTACCTACCTAGACGGATTCCTGTATAGGAATCCTACCACCAGTAAAGTTTCACGGGTGGTAAGATTCCTATGCAGAAATCCGTCTTTGTAGGCACCACCGCAGGGCCAGTTATACTGCCGTGAAGAGTACAAACGTTACTATGTTTCGGTTTAAAGGTTACTGATAGCTAGCGTAATTAAATCAAAACAAAAATTGTCTAGTCGGCAGTGTCGTAAGAAGGAAATAGAAGAACTTAGTGTGCGGTTCTTTCAACATAAGTTTAGTTTAGTTTTTTAAGGAATCCTAAACCTGCTGTTTTGTTAAGTACATTTATCATAATTGCAGCCTGAGGACGTGATAAATCTGTCCTTAACATAATAGATTTTAAAATTTATTAGTGTCAGCCGATAGGTGTCCGGCAGAGTAGAATAGCACCTCTTTCCTACCGGGGTCTCGAAAGAAGCATCTAAGGTATTGTACGGACAGCCTTTATTCGTGCAGGATAATACCATAATATGCAATGCTTTCACTATACTGCTTGTGGGAACTCAATAGAGAGTAAGAAATTGCTGACACGTACCAAAATGGCGGCGACGTTGTCCACCCATTATGCTACCTATCCCTTATATGGGAAAAGCGTGACTATGTATATTCGTGTAAAACTCCGCGTAATATGCTCTTTAATAAAACGTGCGATGTGTCTGTAATAGTTTTTTCGTCAAAAGCGTTTCCCTGTTTTCTTTACTATAGAAAATATAATTTTTACCAAACATACCTTCAATCGACGGTCGTTTTAACCATTGGACGTTGTCTCATTAACAATAATTATATTGAATGGCGCGCGAAGCAAGTTTCTGTTCATACAGAAACAGCGTGGGAATCTAAAGTCACTTACAGATAAAACAATCTACAAGCGACAAGGCAACGATCGATTCAATGACACACTTCGTGTGGCCTAACAAAGACAGCACAGCACAGTGCTTGTCACCGACGTTTGTTGACTCTTTGTTGAATTTGAATCAAATAAATACAGAATAACTTCGAACATTCATCGACCAAATCTATACAAATAAATAAAATTGAAGTGTCTGTTTGTACATACATACATACATACGACTGTATCCCATAAGGGGTAGTCAGAGACTGGGCACTCACTGCAAAAACAGATGACTGCCACAATCCACGTTTCACCAAAACAATATAATGCACTTGGTGTGATAGATAGGTGGTGAGCCCATCGCCATCATGCGCTGTTGGGTGCACGGTGCAGTTTAATTCCTTACTCGCCTTTTACGAGATCCATTGGATGAGATGGAGTGGTAGTATTCTTTTAACGAGCCGATACCACAGTGTTTGTAATAACAAAATAACAGCTTTTTCAGCTAACTCAATGCTTATGAAAGTATATACGATACTTATAACACAAAAAATTTTTTTGTGTGTCTGTCGGTCTGTATGTCTCCGAAACGGCTGGACAGATTTTGACGGGACTTTCACTGACAGATAGCTGGTATTATAAGCGGGTAACTGAGGCGACTTTAATTTTACATAAATAATTAGGACTCCTAGCAAAAGAATTAAATCCAAAAAATCCGATTCAAATAAGGAAGTATGTGTGCATGTCATCGATCGGGGTAGGCTTTTTTACTCGGGTAAAACCGCGAGGCCCAGCTACAATTAAATAATATATGTGTTGGAAAAACTCGCGCATGAAGATTTTAAATTTATTTTTATATCCTTTACTTTTTACTCTATTCCTAATCGCTATTTATCATTCAATAACACGTCAGAAAACGGCACTTAAAATTGCTCTCAATCATCTTAGTGGTTTCGGCCCTGGAAATCGAACCCAGGTTCCTATATTATGAAATTCAATGGGAGATCTGTCTTTGAGTTAACTTCGCTACATAATTTTGAACAGAATAAAAATAATTCTGATATAGTTAAAAGAATTTAACTAACACAGTCACGAGATTTCCCCACTTAAAGGGTAGGCGGAGACCACATCCGTAGCCCTCTTTTCACCCCCGCGGGAAACGATACGTGACTGCACTTAAGACCGAGTCAAAAAATTCTAACTCTCCATTGCGTGATCCCACGAGTAATTTTCTTCCAATTAATTTTATCACTGTGTTCCAATAAGAAAGCAAGCTCTAATCCGAACTGCTCTGAACCGATATTAATTCCGTTGTACCAAAATGTTTATATTCCTTATAATTCCTATATACGCCGTCCAATAAAATATAATATACAGAATGACAATACCTTCTACCTTTTGTCTCTAAATAATCAATGACAACAGGAGATGGGCAGAATCTTCCTGGAACATCTGAATAAATAAACTGCGGTTGCCAACCCCCCTGCCAAGCGTGGCAACTTTAGCAAAATCCCCCCAAGATGAGGGCTACAAATTTTTGCGGCAATCTATGGGGGAGGCCTATGTTCAGCAGTAGACTTGTCATAGGCTGAAATGACGACGACAATCAATGACAGTTTTTTAGTCAATTAGTTTTTTAGCAGATAATTTCTAAATCTAAGAGATGTAATCGAAATAAGGTTCGTTTACAGTATCGGGGAATCAAGGACGGTCATCCAACATACTAAAAATACGTGTTACGTAAATATGGACTTAAACAAGAAAGTACATCCAAAACCCTAACTTGTAGCTTAATAAGTAGCAACAAATTGAAATGAACCCATTTGATATGTTTTTAACATCGGAAAAGTCAGTAAAATATTCACGTCCAACTTTCAACGACCCTCGTATGAACTTAATTTCAGAGCTAGTGTAGGTGAAGTACAAATACTAGATAATTCACGGACGAAAAATATTTTTGCAACTGTTCAACGGAGCTCAGTTTTAATTTACTAGACAGTTGAGATTTGATTGAATTTCGATATTTTCACTCGATAACATTTCCACGTTCGCTTCGATGTCAAATGTATGTTATTGAGAACATTTGAATGTAAACAGAGAATTCCAGTGAAACAGTGGAATTTTTCATCCCAATTTTCTGAGTACATGAAAGTAAAACATATTACCGCTGGTAGAAATTTTCAGACAAAACATAGAGTAGATAAGCCATGTGTTTTATAGTTGATGAGCATAAAACAAAAAATATTGCAAACAAAATTAAAAACATTTAAAATACCTCGTTTTCACCTTCAAGTCTGCGACAAAGGCAAAAATGTTTCAGCCTATCAACAGAACTACAACATCTGGACGTATCTAAAAAATACGCATTCAGAGTCTGTAACACTTTCGTCATGTTTACAAATTAAAAAAATAATAATAAATTACACTATGGTAACACTTTGGGCGCGAAACTACGCTACGTAATTATGTCATTCAAGTAATTTCGCGATGAAAACGAATTGATCTTTGTTAGTATTTTTTTTTTGTTATCAGAAAACGTGCAAACGGTCGAGAAATAATACGAACACTGCCGTTATCAGAGGCTGGCTATCTCGATCCTCGAGTTTGTCACGGCAGATATTGTTACGCGCGATGTTTTCTGGTGACGATAAAAAGTTTCACGGGGGCGTATATAATTCATTGTCCTGTACCGTTCTATGAATTAATTCCTGTTTGACAATAGTCACACCTAGCAGGTATGTTTAAAAAGTAATTTCTTTTATTCTTGTGTTATAAACAAAAAATACAGACCGATACAAAAAAAATCATTATCTAAAATTGAATTTCGAAAGACTACTTTCAATGGAGTTCACTTAGATCAGTCGACGTACATTTAGATAGGTTAAACGTCTATAGAATTGCACACAACTCCCTCCCAGTTATTATTTTAGGAATTTATCTATATTAATCTGTGCATGAAACTGACGCTGTAGGGATGGACTGCCAGGCGGACAATACTCATTATGGCTACGGAACAGTAATATTTAAGGCAAAACTGCGCTAATATTTTCCTTGAACTGCGTTTAGTAATGGCGATAAGCGAAGTCGAAGCGAATGAATTATAAAATATGTAAAACCATTGGAGACATTTTGAATAAACAGTATTGTATGCTTACTCTATACAAGTTGATGTTACGGTATACAACTTCGTTCGCATCGATTTTAATATTCATGTATTATAAATCAAAGAAGTATTACGAACATCGCTATGAAACAAACAGTAAAAAGGCCAGTAATTTTAAGTTAAAAACGGTCGAATAGACAGATTTATTTTTAAAGCAAGACTATGGTCCGTGAGCAAACATAAATCAACAAAAATGGTTTAAACTCGAAACTCCCAATGTAGCTGACACTATATCTCCTGCGTATTTGATAGATGCCGACAGTATTTGGAAATTGCCGTCATGGTCGGAAATCGGCCAGGTGGACACCATCATTATGATATTGTCCTGTACAATTGTTTTTATAAGAGAAAGTGACGAGACGAACAAAATGTTCACCTGATGGAAAGTGAAACTCTGACCATAACAAATGCTGTCACCCAGAACACCTCTGAGTTGCACAACACTACGCTCGCCACTCTGAGACATCAGTTCTCAAGTCTCATATGCCCAATAATTACTACTAGCTCCCAATGCCCTTCAGACCGAAACAGCAATGCTTGCACACAACTGCTTTATGGCAGAACAACTGGCCCTGGGATGGTACCTACCTAGACGGATTCTTGCAAAGGAATCCTACCACCAGTATGATGACAACGACTTCCTAGTTTCGTCACTTAAAAATATCATAAAGAAGTGTCGTCTTAACAGCCTCATTACAGCAAGTCCACTGCTGATGATAAGCGAGATGCCTATGTTAGTAGTGAACTTAATGATGCCTTGAACTCTATGATTCGCAGACTGCGATGTGCTGATCTGACATTTCATATTGAGGGATTTTTGAAATAGTTGCCACGCTAGGCAAGCGAATCGACGTTATTTTAACATTCTGAGATACTGCTGCTCATATTCTGCCTAGTATTTCTCTCTCACGGGACAATAATAAGAAGGTTGATTCAGTGGCAATAACTACATGTCAACGTATTATATAACGAAGCACTACAATAAATCAAAATTTAATTGTTTTCTATTAGACAAGAATGTAATAACTGGTTATTAAAAATATAGTTAATGTAACGTTTCGTCTTACGCAAATTGATGTAGAAACGAGATTATGGCTATGCACGATACAACAAATGTTACCTTACAATTAAAACAAAGTAGTGATTGATGTCAGTCATAGTATATCTGCCGCCATTTTGAGAAAGCTAGCGTTTAGAAGTACAAAAATATTTTGTATGATGCAGTCAGCCAGTCCTCAGTTAGGAAGATTTGTGGTAATGACAATTTTGGATTTAGGAGGGGGGTAGTAACTGTGGCTGGATCAACTACGGTGAAGCTAAGGGCTCGGGGAGTCCCGTTGGGCACACAGAGAGAGACCGTGTTGGAATTTGCGTCGTGTGTTTCGGAGCAGTTGTCCTCGCCCGAGGAGGACCTGATGGTATGCGGCCGCCGCCGGTGGGGCCAAGATGTGTGCGTGAGCGTTCCTGTGGCCCTGCTTACAAGCGGAACACTATCGGGGTTTTAGTCGGTGGAAATCTGACATAATCCGTCCTTGCCCCCTCAGCATCGGGGTATGCGTTAGGCATTTCAATGCAAAAGGCTCGGCCATACGATTACGGATTATTCTGGCATTTCCCTTACTCGACTTCGGCGCCTGTGGGTAAGATCACCTAGCAGAATTTTATTGCACTGACATCCCACTTAAATATAATATGTATTTACAATATAGTACATCGACAAAAGTATAGACCGCTAGATCTTGATACAACGGCCTACAATGTCTACACCCAAAGGCAATAATATGTTCCGTTATACCTTAAGCAACTTTCAATTACACATTACAAGACGTCGTGTCACAGACGAACAGATTAACATCGGTTTTATGTTTAACTTGCGACATCGTTTGCGGCTGGAATTGTTTGTTTGATTCATGTATTTATTGAATTATTTGGATAGACCTGTTCGTTGCATCAGGAAAACCACAACGACAAACATATGTATGAGATGAATCTAGTTGTTTTTATAAATGTGTCATGCCATTGGCTTCAAATTACATTACAATATTGGCAAAAAATTTCTTGTCCCAAAGCTGGCGGTATACTGACTAAAAGCTGGCAGATATGAAATAGTCAAGATATGTCAAGCAATGTCAAAGACAATATAGGGACAGATATATAATTTATAAACAAAAACCGTAGCTAAAGTGTGATGAAGGTTAAAAATCTGGTAAAAGTGGTTGCTTGTATACATATACTTACTTATTATGTATTTGGTCTTGTGATTATTCTTGTGGATTATTCTATTCTTTTTAATTTTAATATTTTATGATTGTTTCTTTCATCGTCAGCAGAACCTCTCTATAAAACGGTGCGGTGGTAGATTTGACAAAAGAAAAATTCTTACGACATATAATTTTTCATTACAAATAAACAAAATAGTTGGCCAACGTTTAACCGGCGCAAGAAAAGCAGCTGTAGTAAGCAGGTTGGGCGTGCAGGTGAGGCTGATTGGTCTATTGACTCGATCTAGGTTAGCCTCGACGAGATGCCTTGACATGGACAATGTGCTCATATTACTGTTTGCCATACTTGGTATATACATTACAAAATACATAACAAAATAGTTTTAAAAACGGTCGAGTTGAAAGTTCGGTACACAAGTAAAGTAACGATCTACGCAGAATAAGCTTACTGTGTCTTTGAAGTCCTGCAGTGCTTGGTTTCCGATTTAATTCTATTAATAAATATCATCCCAAGCTGGTGGTAGTACCCAATCATCTTCTCTATTTAAATTAGGATGTTTTTGATTCCTCGCCTGATGTAATTGTTGGGATGATCCAGAACTATAAAACTAAATATGAATGTATGCAATATGCATTGAAAAAAGAAAGACCCCAGAGTTTCTTACCGGTTCTTCACTGAGAAGGTCATTTTCCGAACCGGTGTAGATTTTGACGTTCATAAGAGCTTTAAACAAGCCTAAATTGAATAAAGAAATTTTGACTTTGACCAGTACATGAAAATATGTTTATTTACTATAAATTACATATTTTTTTTAAAAAAACGATGCCCCACAGTAGGATTTCTCCTGTGTCGTGGGTACGTTTTACAGACATAAATTCCACATGCACAAACCACCCAGACCCGGATCATCGTTTTTTTTAATAAAGTGATGAGACGGGTAAGATGTTCAGCGGATGTTAAATGCAATGCTTACCTTAACAAATACTGTTTCACCCAGAGTGTTCTGTGTGACACTACACTGCGTACGTTACCCTGAGACATCAGTTCTTCAGTGTCATGTGCCGAGTGATCAAACTAGCTATCAGTAACCTTCAGGCCGAAACACAGTAATGTTTCCACACTAATACTTTACGGCAGAATAACTGGCCCTGTGCTGGTACCTAACTAGACAGATTCCGGCATAGGAATCGTACCATCATATCTTATAACAGTTGCGATGTCATCCACAACACATTGGACACACACACAGTTGAATTGGAAAATTAGTAGCAAAATAAATTAGTAGAAAAGTTGAAATTGTTTTGCACTGCGATTGTCATCATTAGGCATCGTTTCTGAAGCCTCATATACCCTGTAATATTTTTTTATTGTATAAAGTGATGAAACGAGCAAAACGTTCACCTGATGGTAAGTGCAACGTCTGCCCATAACATATGCTGTGTCACCCAGAAAATTTCTGTGTGACACCTCATTGTGCCCATCACCCTGAGACATCAGTTCTAAGTCTCATATGCCCTGTGATTACGATAGCTCACAGTATCCTTCAAACCGAAACACAGTAATGTTTGCACACTACTGCTTCACGGCAGAATAACTGGCCCAGGGGGGGTACCTCCCTAGACGGATTCCTGCATAGGAATCCTACCACGAGTTAAAACTTCAGTGCAATTCAAACCGAAACACACTAGTGTTTGCACAACATTACTTGAGACGCTATATAACTGGAACTACATACATACAGTCACGCCTTATGGCCATATAAGGGGTAGACGGTACTTATGTTGCCCACTTTTCGCTCTCGTGGGAAACGAAACATGAGACGCTAACTACGTCGCTGCCAATTTTGTACGAGTCAAAAAATTCTTATTACACATTGCGTTCCCACGAGCACTTTTAGTGCACTTTTGGTGGCCCTGTGGTGGTACTTACCTACACGGATTCCTGCATAGGAAACCTACCACCAGTAAAAATACACATAAATAGTTGTATTGTGAAATACATGTCTGTAAAACGCATCTACGACATGTATAACTTACTGTATTTTGATAGCCTCAGTCAAGATCAACTAGATATAATTAGTTTACCATTGGTTAACAAGCGCGGTCGAAATCGTCCATTAATCGACAATTTGGACATCATTATATCTTACAAGGTAGGAAGTTAATTCATTTCATCTTGTTTATTAACTAGAGGTTGTTTACGCTCCCAAATATAACAGATTCAAATCCATTTTTGCGAGATTTCTTGTGTAATCGGTTTGTAGAGCCCGTCGTTGAGTTCAGTAGACCCACATAATTACTGGGTAAACGCGGGCTTTGCATAATTAAATTCATGTTTACCTTTTTTTTTTGTAAGCACGAAACTCCCGCACCGAAATAAAGTGAATAGAGTTCAAATTACGAAATTGCTGTAGAGTAGGCCTTTTGTGAACTGTTTAAAAATAATGTAGACGACAGATTTAATTTTAAGCGTGTATGAGGATTTAGCTTATTTAGGGACCCGTGGTAACTCAGCGGCCTTACATTTCATAGCACGAGAGTGACCTGAGTTTAATCCCCAATGTTAACACCTATCTAACGCGCAAATCGGTGAAGGAAAACATCGTGACATGTGGTCCGCCAACCCGCATTCGAGCAGCGTGGCGGACTCTTTCCGGCTCCAAAACCCTTTCATAAATGAGAAAAGGCCTGTACTCAGCGGAGATATATTTATAAGCTGTTACTTTACTTTTAAATGTTGCTTTATGGAACTTTATTATTATTACTCATCATACCGTAAAAGGTACACTGTTGGACATAGCTTTCTCCCAGACCATAGGGATTGGCCGTAATCGCCGCTCATGTCAGGCGGATTGACCATTGCAAAACCTGACACCTCGTATCTTAGACGCCGCTGCCAGTCAACGGTCTGAAAAATTTAGGTCTGGTATAATTATGATGGTTATGCCGCCATATATCGGAGAAAAAAAACAGAATTAAATGCCGGTTTTTCCGATGGGTTCTTATATTTCGAACCGGTATAGATTTTGTTGTTCATAAGAGCTTTAAACATTGACTTGACAACAACAGCACTGGACAGAACCAAATGGAATGAGAGTACAACGGCTTTTGCACTGAAGTGCATCTTTAAATGCAGGGCAAAGGCTCGTAAAAAAACTATGTTTTTTTTGCTGAGATATTCGTACCTTTATAGACTTTATCCACATTAAGTAAGTTTCAGCAGTCAAAGTCGCGGGCAGAGCAGAGTACCAATCCGGGCTATCTTGGGCTTTTAATTTTTACTTTAGGTCCGATCTACGGAAAAATTTGTCATTTACTGACATACCTACATTGCCAGATAGCGAAAAGTACGAGTTAACCGACTGTACAGATAAAAAAATTAAAGTTCTAAAAAATGATCTAATATCGATCACATTTTTTGAAAATATAGCAATACACGTATGCATGATGAATAATGCCGTGACACTTTAAGCTTCGACGTTTCCCTTTGTTAAGATGCGAGTTCACTGAAGTGGGGACTATAGCCATTAGAGATGCAAGATCCCTAAAGCTAAGTCCACACTAATGTAACTTTGAATGAGCTGATACTTAATTGCTTTTTCACATTTGGTTTTTAAATTATAATTGTTCTTACAAATTTCTAGGCGAATACGATGGTAACCGATTTATACGAAGACTTATTATTTTTCTTATACAACTCATATTTGTTCATATCTCTTTGGTGACCATGCAACCTAATGCCTTTAGAAATAGGGGAAAGGCTCGCATGAATGCAATGATTATTATAAGATAAAAGAGCTCCCGTTCCTTTGAACTTGCGTGGAAATGAAAGTTTGTAATTGCGATACCAAGTACCTACCAGAACACGGAAATAAAATATGTTTTCCGGGAAAAAAATCTTCCAGATAAATTCTCCCGGTACGTCTCTCTGAACTCAAATTCATTAGGCAAGGCAACTTTTAATTAAGTTTTATAGCGTTTTTAAGCTAATTGCCTCCCCGTACCGCCTTGGATGAATATTATATTTAAAATTCCGTTTACCTTTGAGTAATTTTTTATTTCTGTTGATAAACACTAATCTCAAGGCCTCACTCAAAGGAAGATGGACTCGACAAATGAAAGAAATATTATGATTGAATTACACTTGATAACTTGTACAAGTAAATTACAACACTGGCGAGTGCAGCAGCATTATTTAATACATACATACATACATAAGATCACAACTGTATCCCATAAGGGGTAGTCAGAGACTGGGCACTCACTGCAAAAACAGATGACTGCCACAATCCACGTTTCACCAAAACAATATAATGCATGCATTATTTAATATAATTTAGAATTATTAATCTTAAAGACCGAGATGGTCTGCCTGGTCTGTCTGATCTGGTCTGAGATGGATGCCCTGTGAGTGGTGTAAAAATCAACGTCAAAATTCTTATTGTCTAATGATTTCTTATATTTACGCGAACACTACACATTTAAATGAAACTAATTTTACGGATTTTATCGCGTTTAATTTTATTATTTATAATAACCCGACGTTTCGAGTGCTTTACAGCACCCATGGTCATGGTGGTAAATCAAAAACCAAGCATACCACTGCAAGACTTCAAGACACAGTAAGCTCTTTCTGCGTAGATCGGACCAATAATAATAATTAAAAGCTGAAGGTACTGCTGGTTAACTATGACATCGGGACATCTGTCACCTCAGTCCCCCCGTGATCATGGGTGCTGTAAAGCACTCGAAACGTCGGGTTATAAATAATAAAATTAAACGCGATAAAATCCGTAAAATTAGTTTCATTCTTATTGTCTTCAACAGATGAAGAAATAATAATCTGTAAATAATCTTCTGCCTGACCTGACGTAACCAGTGTAGTGACGGGCGGCAGCAGTGAGATGCGGAGCATTTGGTTTTACGAGTGATACGTGTGTAGCTCTAATGAATCAGTTCACTGTTCCCAAACATCGTTGTGATCCGAATGTTCCCGAACACTTGTGTCGGTACAAATGTTTCATTTGTAACTCGATCTCTTTAACTGTTATTTTAAGTGATTTACCACGTGCTCAGCGATGAAGGAAAACATCGTGAGGAAACCAGCATGCCCGAGAAAACATGTGAAGTCCGCCAACCCGCAATGGAGAAGCGTGGCGAACTTTCCTTGGCTCCAAAACCCTCTCAGGAATGAGAGCAGGCCTGTGCTCAGTGGGACATTTATAGGCTGTTACTTTTTTACTTTTCTATTTACGCGGACGTGACGAAAGTCGCCGGCATCAGTTAGTCAAGTATAAAGATGGTGATTTAAGGTTTCGTAAGACAAGTGATATCTAACACAAAACACATTACATACGTAAAAATTGCGTCATCATCATCATCATTTCAGCCTATCATAGTCCAATGTTGAACATAGGCCTCGCCCATAGATTGCCACAAAACACGGTCCTAAGCCTCCTACATCCATCGACTTCCCGCAAAACCGTGCAGGTCGCTGCTCCATCTAGTGGGGGGTCGCCCTACACTGCGTTTGCCGGTAACGGTTATCGGTTCTACGAGCTATATGACCGGCCCATTGCCACTTCAGCTTGCTAATCCTTAGGGCTAAAAATTACGTACTAAATTATTTTCATCAAGTATGATGACTGGGACAAATTCTCCTTGAACAAACTTGGGTTACGCCTATGTCCAGCAGTGGACTTTTAAAGGCTAATAAAGAAGAGGAAAAGGTAGGACAGTTCGTATTAAGTAATTAAGTGAAAGATAAATCGGGTTAAGATATTTATTTTATGCGAATTTTACTGAATGGGTGTGCCACCTATCTGTGCCATAAAAAAATACTTTCTCACTTTACTATAATAATGCTCATGTCGATATCGGGGTTGAAATATGCTGATGAAAGTTAATTAACTTGATGCTTCTGCGCTAGAATCTCTGCTGGCAAATAATATTACGTTCGGAATGTCGATAGCAGCGGTTTTCCTACGCTATTTAAAGTGTGTTAACAAAAATCGAAATCGATCTCAGCAGTCATCCTTCACGTAAGTAAATACATTTTCGATTAACGATGCGATTACAGGCGTAGTAAAATTTAATGTTATAGAGCTAAAAAAAACACGTTTGTTCAACAATGAGCTGATGATTCTGGTCAGATTTATTAAATTATGTATTGTCATCGGTCATTAATATACGTATTAATCTACGATCTGCGAACAATTCTAACGACTGGGAGTAGTTTAAAATTGAATTGAAAGATTTTATTGTTACATTGTAAATGTATGTTTTTTTTATTGGATAATTGACGAAACGAGGAAAACTTTCACCTTATGGTAAGTGCAACTATTGCCCATAACAAATGCTGGGTCACCCAGAACTCTTCTGTGTGTCGCCACACTGCGCTCGTCACCCTGAGACATCAGTTCTTAAGTCTCATATGTCCCGTGATTACGTTAGCTCTTAGTGCCATTCAAATCGAGTAATATGCAAACATTCATTGCTTCACAGCAGAATAACAGGTCCTGAGGTGGTACCTACATAGACGGATTACTGCATAGAAAAGTCTATCACCAGTAAAAATTGTATGTATGATGTATGTATGTAAGTAACATACATACATACTGGTCAAGCTAGTAAATGCGTGTTTAAAAAAGATAAAGTCTAGTCAGAAAGTTATATCCGTGGTCGACCTGAGAGAGTTGTAAATTACAGAATAGATTTCTCATTTATTTTTTTATAGAAAAGGGGGCAAAGGAGCAAGTACCTGATGGTAAGTGATCACCACCGCCCATGATCATATCCAACACCAGAGGATTAGCAAATGCGTTGCCGGCCTTTGAGAAAGGAATAGGTTCTTTTCTCGAAGGTCCCTAAGTTGTATCGATCCGGAAGAACCGCTGGCGGCAGCCGATTCCATAAAGTGGCTGTGCGTGCCAGTAAAATTCCGCGAAAAACGCACTGAGGTGGAATGCAAACCGTCAACGTGGTGAAGATGGAATTAGATTAGTTAGATTATTATTTACTAGCTAATGCCCGCGTCTTCGTCCGCGTGGATATAGATTTTTTAAACATCCCGTGGGAGCTTCCGGAATAAAAAGTCCTATGGCCGTCTCCAGGATGCAAGCTATCTTGCATCCTGGAGACGGCCTGCTCAAGATCGGTTCAGCGGTTGAACCGTGAAAAAGTAAAAAACAGACAGAGGGACAGAAAGAGTTACTTTCGCATTTATAATATTAGTATGTATTAGATTAGTTTTGGAATCTAATATGAACAAAAAAATGGCTGTTATTGAAAGTATTTTAATAAAAACGATGATGTCCCCCGACGGCGACAACTTTCAAATACTGTCGGAAGCTATCAACAGCGCAGGAGACATTATAGTACAACAAGTACAATGGTCTACTCACCGGTCCTAACGTACCCGATAAGATCGGAGACTAGCATGAGACAGAGACACGAGGACCATCACAACAAAGCCAGACCCATATACCTAAAATTCGTAGAGAAGTCAGGTATTCTGACCACTACACAAATATGTGTGAAAGAAGAAGAATTAATGAACAGTTTTTCCATAAAAAAAATTCTACAGAATATGACCTGAGACATTTTGTACATACGATACTGATTACCTAATTTAATTTGGAAGGTGGCTAAGCGATAGGCTTCTGCGGAACGGTAGCGGCTTCTACTCCGGGACAAATGTTTGTTTGATCTACATAAATGTTTCTGGTTGTTTGTTCATGAGCAATTGACAGGTGTAAAACGTAGCCACGATACACGAGAAATCCTAGTGTGCGGAAACTTTTTTCAAAAAGGCAAAGTTAAATAACAAGTCAGCTTCAGTCAGTATCTGATATGATCTAAACGAACACGAATACGCGAGACAATTTCGAATCCCTTGGGGAAACGGTCCAACGGTGTGTATTGTAATTAGAGCCTCATAGATTATACAAACATCCCACACCGTTTGTCGTGACGTGTGACGTTGACAAACATAAGACATTATCACGTACATCGGAACATTGGCAGCCCTACGTAAGCGGTGTGAATAATTCACGTACACCGCTGGGTGTCAGTAACTATTAGTCGCTGCGGTGTGGCTTACGAGTCGCTAGGGTCACCGCAAGATATATTTTAGCGTATCTATTAACTAAATAGGAAAATCAGTGTTAAATAGGATTTATAGGTCGAATAGAAGACTCCGGTGCCAATTATTCCGCGATCAAGCAGTAGTGTGAAAACAATACTGTATTTCTGTCTGAGGACACTGTAGCTAGAATAGTTACTATATACTCGTATATGAGTCAAGAACAGATGTGTGATGAGCGCAGTATGATTCTGAACAGAAATGATCTGGGTGACACAGCATTTGTTAAGGGCAGACGTTGGGCAGATATCTTCAGTATCATATAAACTTTCGTCAGTGTAATGCAGGAATCTCGCATAATGTATCATAGCTTGTACATTTCAAATAGATTTTAATAATTTTTAATTTTTAATATATTTTCCAGAGTAGATAATTAGTATAGACCGTGAGAATATTTTTTTATTAGAGAAACTAAAAGGAATAAGTTTAGATCTGCTATGAAAAAACAAATTAAACATTACCCAAAAACAATTTGCTAATCACAAAGCAGGTAAGTTTTAATTCAAAAAATAAATTTTGTAATTATATGATCAACGTTAGCCATGATATGGTTAGCGATTGAACGTACGAAACTTGTACGGCAGCCAAGAAATAAACATTTATGGTGTCGTAGAATTGTTTTATTAAAATTATGATGCAATAAAAAACCGCAATCATATTAGAACACGGGCGCCAACACTACCGAGTTCCAATACTGTTGATCTAAACGAAAAATAGATGAAAACAATTTTAACGTCGATAAACTTAATAGGTGCGATGAGATAGACTTGTTTTTGGGAAAATGGCGGGAAGTTGTAAAGAGAATCGTTGATTTCTGACCCTGTAGCAAAATTGCAAAATCTGGCCACCATACCAATCCACTCCCGAATGTACGCTTTAGAATGAACGTTTTGCTCGTTTCGTCCTTATCTCCAATAAAAAAGAACAAGAAGAACAATAATACATTGGCACTGAGTTCTTCTCACCTACTCTTATCTCATAGAATGCTTAGACTAATCAATAAGAGCACGGTTTGCATAATTAGAGACGACTATCAATACATACTTCCATCTGGTGTTGAAACCTAAGATGCAGAACCTTGCAGGCGCCGTGAACTAGTTTACGAATGATTCTTCTCTCATTAAAAGTTGTATCTAAATTATTACCACGGTCCTCAGACACCTGGAAAAATCCACAGCACATTTGGACATATCGTTGCTCTGTACAGTGGTGGGTCGTCCTACACCTCCGTTTGCTGGTACGAGGTTGCCATTGGGTAAAATGCTACATTTCAATATTATGTAATACGAATGCAAAGATAAACGGCGAGGTGAAAGCCTCGGCGCACATAAATCCACGTCAGGGAATTTGTACGTTTTCGCAATTTATTTCATATTGCGCGGGGAAATGTAATTAGAAGGTAGGCGGAGGTTGCAGATTAGGGATTTTTTTTTATGAATCCGAAATAACATTAGACCGTTTGGCTCGAGTCAAATTTGAAATGAAATATTGCAAGACTGATTTATTTACGTATTGCTTTAGGTTTGAAGCTTAAGTTTCGAAAATCAAATATGTTTATTTGTAAATTTATAAATATTTTTTTTATCCAGATTAACTTTACAGAAGATCTTAAAATTTACGATTAATAATAAATACAATTTCAGAGTATTTTTGTTTAATCTCCTAACTATTCTTTATCTTACCCTCCACGATTCTCTTCTAGATAAAGTCACTTGAATAACTAGACATGATTTGTCCATAGCTGGTAATTAATATACCTACAAGCGTACGTACATACATACCGCACTGAACACTGCATTGATGTTATTTATGGCATATGCGATGATTGAAATTGTCGACCGCTAGCCACTGATATATTGAAAGGTGTAGGTGAGGAAGGACGTAAACACACTAAGTTGGACACACATTCTGTGCTGAAATTTAATACTTATAAATTCTGAGCGAACGATCGACTGACATGCTAAACATAGGTGATCCGTAAGGTCTTAAGGTCGTATTAAATGTTTGCTAAATTATCTGCGTAATTTAACATTTTATTATATGTAGTGTGGTAGAGGCGACAGTGGCCACATTACCTAATTTTGTTTCTGCTGTCGCAAGAGGTGACAAAGGCAAAAGACCGGAATTGGACAGCGACATTGTTTAATATAGGAACCATGGACTTCCCCCACTTTCTCCCTGAACACTATAGAAGAGGCATGTTCAGTCGTTGGATACTCTGTCTTATAGTGCTGTCTTTATATATATAACAAGGTACATAGATATTCAACTATTACACTGTAACAAAACACTATTTTGATTCTATGAACTATTATTAATGGAATAAAACAACATTACAGCATTTTGAAAGTAATTATGTATAATGATGTAAGATCTCGATTCGGTGTATCTCTAATTTTATATAATAACAAGACCAAGTTACAAATGTACCGTAGCTTTATAAATGCGGCTTTATAACAGGCCGATACTAATTCATAGCAGTATAGTGCATTGTAATTTAAAGCAGTCGAGTGGAATTTGTGGAAGCGGAGGTAGTTAATAATCAAATAACATGCTTGGAAAACTAATACATATAGTAACTTGGCGCAGAAAATACTATGAAAGCGGAATTACTCGATACAATTAAGAAGTTGTGTCTATGTCTGTCTTTTTAGTTCCGTTTTTCGTCAGCGTATTTGTTAAACCAGTCCAAACTTATTACATAACTAAAAAGCTAAACAATTAAATGTGATATAATAAGGACACTATGCTATGCTCTATGTTATACTCTGCGAGATAGACTCTGTAACGATGTTATGATATTTTAATTCATCATATAACCGGTATTGGGACTGTTTTCTCCAGGGTATTCTCTAGCGGTCATCACTGAAAATCAGCGTTGCGTTTGTTAGCGCAACAATATGCTGAGAGATGACCCTTTTGGCATGACCCACGCCGTACATACAACAGCCAAACGTACAGCATAAATATAAGATTAGTGGTAAGGATCAACTTTTTATGGTTACTGGTTTTGTATGTCAGCGGTTTTTGCCAAATAATCTTTTCTTTATTTCTTTCTAACTACACCAATACAGTAACCAAGATGGCCATATCTATACTATACTAATAGTAAAGCAGAATAGTTTGTTTGTTTTTTTTTTGTTTGAACGCGCTAATCTCTGGAACTACAAGTAGGATTTGAAAGATAATTGTTGTATTTGATAGCTAAATTATTGAGGAAGATTATAAGCTATTTAAGATTACGCTACGATCCGGGTAGTTTCTTTTAAGTTAAACGGCGGTTAAAACCGCGCACAGCTAGTAACTCATAAAACCGATAACCGTTAGGCAGAAACGTTCTCGAGTGGCAACCTCATACTGGCTAACGCAGTGTAGGGTGACCCCTACTAGATGGAGTGACGTCATACATGGTTTGGCGGGTAGTCGATAAATGCAAGTAGCTAAGGTCCGTGTTTTATGGCAATCCAAGGCCTTTTTATGCAAGAAAGTGATGATACGTGCAAATCGTTCACCTGATGGTAAATGCAATGTTTGACCATTACAAATGCCCACCCATAACATTTCCGTGCGTCATCACACTACGCTCATCACCTTGAGACTCTAGTTCTTAAGTCTAATACGCATCCCTGCCAATATTTTGCAAATGTTAAGAAATTTCGTTAAAATGCAGCATGCAATGAAGCACCACTGAAATATTGTTGTTTCATAGTTATTCACTTGGACGTCTATAAGTCGTCACTGGGAAATCAATTTAAACAATGACATAGAAATATAAAGCTTTCAAAAAAAAATACGATTTCATCACAAAGTTCAATACCAAAAAAAACCATTCACATGTACTCGCACTTCAAGCACTTTCACAATTGTTTCCATCTCACAACTTTGCCGCTGAATGAGAGGGACAAAAAGCGGTAGGGTGTACATTGTTTCGTCAGATAAGAACTGTCCGGTTCGTGCGATGTTTTAGGGTTGCCAGTGGTTCGATGCAGAGTAAATTTTACAAATTTTGTGAAATTTACACTTTGCATCAAACCACTTATAACAAAAGCGGAATCCTGGTCTACAATAACGATTTGTTCGAATTATAGATTCACAGCAGCCTAAATTACATGCAATTATTTTATTATCTTATAACAGTCAAAGAAAACGTGCTTTCAGATACTACATACATACGTAGTCATGCCTTTTTCCATATAAAGGGTAGGCAGAGGCTACACATGTAGCCCTATTTCGTCCCCGCGGGAAAGGAAATGTGACGGGTGGCAAACCACGGCGCCACCATTTTCGTATAAGTCAATAAAATCCGACTCCGTCCACGAGCAGCAAAGTGACAAAATTGCATATTACGATGTTAATTCTCACGTATGAAGGCTGTCTGTACCATACACACACATTGTACTACATTGTGTTACTACAATAATAGTACTAAAATATCTACAATACTATATTAAAGGAGATAATCAAAATTTATTCAAAGTAAAATAATTAAATGTATATAAAAAACAACGATGACACGAGAAGTCTGGAAAATAAATAGCGACTGGTTACAAATTGGACTAATGTAAATAAAAATACGTAAAAAAAATTCTTGTCAGTATCAGTTATACATAAATGTATAAAATTGGGAATAATATTTTGTATAAAATATAATTTTTGTATTTTTTTAAATTACCAGGAGGTATAAAATACCTATCCAAAATTTTATAAATGATGGTGAAGGTCGCATTAAAATCTATCAAGCATTATTTGTCGGCTCGGTTGGTGCAGTGGCTAAGCCCTTGGCTTCTGCGTCGCGGATCGCGGGTTCGATTCCCGCACGGGACAAATATTTGTATGGCCTACAAATAGTTGTTCCGGGTCTGGGTGTTTGTGCAGGTGGAATTTATGTCTGTAAAACGCACCCACGACACAGGAGAAATCCTACTGTGGGGCATCATTTTTAAAAATACAACTAAAAAAAAGAAAAACTACTTCAGAAGTTATTAACGTATAATTATTTTTTAACGTATATGTGTTGTTACACCAATAAACCTTACCTTACTTAATAAATCCAGATATTTACCGAACAGAATTTGCAACCCTGTTTGTGTATTAAAATCGGTCGCCATAGTTACTGCGTAGACGGAGCGGTCACGTAGTTCCCACTTCCTGTTGCAATGAATAGCGGACACCACAATCAATGGGCTCGGTTTGGATGTTTCACGTTGAGGGAAAGTTTCGCTTTCGTACGCTGGATTTATTTTATTGCATTTTATATGTATTTGAGTTAATTTTAGAGCTCAAGCTCAATTCATTAGAAATAATAAATACGCCGTGTCTTTAATTTTTAGAACACATATAGAGAGATTTTTTAAGCTATCGGTTTTAGTAATATTTTTCATTTCAATGTGACAGCCACATAGCAATGTGGCTGAAAAAGTTTCTATAATTGCAACCCTACAAGATGGAATCTAATCAACTGCCCCGTATAACAGTAGGGAATTTGACGTAGGTGGTTCAGAACCCCGGTTTGATGCTTGTGGACACCACACTGCGCCAATGATCCTTCGACATCAGTTCTCAAGACACATATGCCCAGTAATTACACTAGCTCTCAGTGCCCTTCAGACCGAAACACAACTACTGCTTCACGGTATAATAACTGGCCCTGCGGCGGTATTATTTTTTTTATTGGAGAAAGCGACGAGACGAGCAAAACGTTCACCTGATGTTAAGTGCAACGTCCGCCCATAGCAATGGTGTGTCACCCAGAATATTTTTGGGTAGCACCACACTGCGCCCGTCCCCCCGAGACGTAAGTTCATAAGTCTCAGTGTAATGTCCAGTGATTACGCTAGCTCTAAGTGACCTTCAAACCGCTCACTTCTGCTTCGAGTTCCTTCGCTTCCCTTACCTACCTAGACGGATTCCTGGAATCGTACCCGTACCAGTGCCACTAGAACATCTGATTCGATTGGAGAATTCAACAGATAGTGCCACGGTGCTGTTAAATAATGACGGCAGCACTTTATGTTTACTTCAAGTTTACGAGAACAATGTTACAGTAACAATATTGCGTTTTGTTAGGTCAGTAAAGAGAAATGGATGCAAGTACAGGCAATGAGAAATTCCATTTTTAACACGCTGTTATTGCTGCTTGCTGCTTGACCTCTGTGTACGAATGTAATGGAATAATACAATTACATTTTAAACCAATTTTAGACGTCTTAATAATTTGAAATTTTGCACACGTGTTAAGGGCCTATGACAACACACCAATTTCATAATAAACTGGTATTCTCACCAGGATCGTTACCTTATTGCTGTTGAGAGTTTTCTTCAAATATAGTTTTATTATTTCCTCAGTGGTCAAAGTGACCACATCTTGATTTACAAATTAAATATAACCTCCAAGACTATAGTGTTTTCGTTTGTTACCCTTAATTACAATTAGAGCAACAGCTTTAGTAACGAGGTATAAAAAGTAACCCAAATTGAGGCTTGTGTAAGTTATTCTACAGTAATACGACTATTATAGTTACCGTGGTTGAAGACAGCAATCAAGGCCACAGTTTCAAGGTGCTGTGGACAACAGACGAAAACAACGATATCCACAAACACAAACTAAACGCAAATTATAATTCCGTTTCGCTAGTGTACGTGTCTCCAGCATTGAACGCATCACGTAGGTTTTCTACAATCGATGAGTCATCCGCTCAGTTATTTAGTGACACGGCACCAGCTCCATTGTGGTCGTGCTTCACAATGCTAGCAACATTAACATCTGCGTAAATATCATAACGTAATGATTACCTAATTTGCAAATTAGCTATTATGATATTAAGAGTTGAGAAATTTCTTAAAATAATTAAGTCTTATTTGAATCCAGCACCGTGAATTCAGTTAAAACATTAATAAACGAGTATTAAGTAGATAGATTTTGTTTACGTTCGAAAACCGACCGACCCTGTTTGTCAGATTAGAAAGCGATCTTCTCTCAGCTGCAAGAATACTCTTACGTCACACTAAAGATTTCACAATCGCTAAATTATTAAACCAGATGACATCCCCGTCAAAATAAAGAAGGTAAGTAAGTAGGTAATTTTTTTTACTGGTAGTAAGATTCCTATGCAGGAATTTGTCTAGGTAGGTACCTGCCGTGAAACAGTAGTGTGCAAACATTGTTGTGTTTGGTCTGAAGGGCACTGAGAGCTAGTGTAATCACTGAGCATATGAGACTTAAGAACTGATGGCTCTGTGTGACGGGCGCTGTCTGGTGCCACACAGATATGTTCTGGGTGAATCAACATCTGTTATGGGCAGACGATGCACTTACAACGTTTGAACGATTTGCTCGTCTCGTCAATTTATTCTGTAAAAAAAATGTTTGTATAGAAAACAATTGTAAATACTGTAGGTTTTAGTCAAATTTACTACACTGTGGGTACATAAAAGTACATAAAAATTCAAAATGTAAGCCATTTTAATTAAATAGGTAGAGAAACATTAAAAGAATTCATTTTTATATGTAATATTACATTTTCCATATGCGTTCCGTGCAACTAAAGACAAGCTTAAGAATTTAATTCTTGTTTTATGAAATACTCACAGTATGTGCAAAAACAAAAACAGTACAAGTAAAACACCTGCGCATTGCTGCGCGTGTAACAATATGGCGTCGCAACGTCATCGTGCGGGCTGCGCACGCGCCGAGGGATGTCTAACCGGAAAACCTGGTGTTTTATAATGAGGGACCGCAGCGGACGTCGCTCAGCCAATCCATATATGGATGGAGCCTGTTGACTTGTGTTTTTCTTCAGTTATCAATGGATTTATAAATTGTTCATTCGCACATACAGTAACATTACGATATCATATACCATAAGTAATATTTTAGGAAACGAATACGTATGTCTGGTCTGGTTACGGTATCAGGGTGGGTTAAAGTTTCAATAGATTTTTTGTGAAACCGTTCGGGTAATCCGTTTGCCCAGCGCCACGCTTCTCTCGCTTTTAAGAGCTTTATGCAGCGGCTGAGGATTACTGTGAACTGTTTCACGTCGCGAATGACCTATAGACTACCTTAGAAAAAGACGTGTTCTTTACATAAAACATATACATATAGTTGAGTTTCTATAGCCCAGGTTAGGACAAAACTTAATCAGACAACCATAAGTCTTTTATAATTATTTGCAATACGTTATCGTTTTTAGCTATTATCAAATAAACACGCGATCGATGTAATATACGTAAGAAAATACTAATTTAAAGAATAAAACTTTTTAAAAAAATCACCCTAAGTAAATACTGTAATATCAAGAACGAAGTTAATTATTTACAAAAATGTGTTACAACATAAAGTATTTTTGAAAACTGTTCAACTAACATATATTTATACAAAAATGTACATACAGTCACGCGTTTGTACCATATAAGGGGTAGGCGGCCTACTTTTCGCCCTCGCGGGGAACGAGGAGTGACGGGCGGCGAACCACGCCACCGCCATTTTGGTACAAGTCAAAAAATTCTTAATCCTCACTGCGTTCCCACGAGCAATATAGTGACAGCATTGCATATGTATTATTCTGCACGAATGTTACGTGCTGTTGTGTGCTGTCCGTACAATACCTTAGTCGCCTCTTACGACACCTCGGTAGGTGCTATTCTATTCTGCGTTCTATTTTTGCCTCCTTATTGGCGATGTAAATATATTAAGGTTTTATTACGAGGGAATACTTAAGTCAGTCAATTCTGAATTGTTATTTATTTATATGAAGCACCACAAACGATTTTGTGCGGGGATACGTTCTTTGCATGTTTATTGAAATGTTTTTGATACGCACCTATTTATATTGAAATATAACACGGAGCCATCTACATAAACGGGAAAATTGTGTTGTTATTTGCGTCGAAGGACAGGAAAAACCCGGAGCTGTGTATTAAGAAACAAATGAATCGAAAACTAATAAAGTTGATCAATAAGTTTTTTCTTTGAGTCTGTAATAGAATGCTTGAGAATGATTGCGTCTTTTACTTGTTCTTCGTTAATATTCGATAGAAACTTGGAATATTAATAGAATAGTCAGTATGACTTCGGCGACGATTCCATCAGTATTCTAAACTTAACATTTCTAACATTCATAATACTACATACACACGTGTGTTAAAGTTTTTCAAATCCAAAGACACGCAGAAAACAAACATGTTGTGAAGATTGCATGCGCAGTTAAACTGCACGTAGCCTACGCACATAGGTACGGACTTCGAAACATGACGGTTTGGGCCCGCAATTTAACTACTGTCGTGTTTGATCTCCTAGCACAAGCTTTTAGACCTGGAGTGGTTAACAGGAATATTATTAACGTAAGAACCTTAATAGTATTGCTAGTATTCTTTAAAAATATCTCGTCATGGGACTTACTTGCTAATGCGCATTGTAAAATAATTAATAGAAACATTGCTTTAAAAGAAAAAACGGAGCCATATTTTAACATAAATTATCACCAACCTCTCGCCTTCGATCATTCCAAGAGGTTGTTTTATTACCTAAGTACAGTAAGAATTTGAAATTCAAACATAAAGAACATACAAAAACAAAACCAACAACATTCTGTAAGCTGGTTTAATTAGAAATTCTAAAGGAGTGCAATATAGTTAATCTGTTACAGTTTAACAAGGTACCATATAGAAAATCGTTTAAAGGCAACAAGGCGGTAAGGCACGCTTGGACTGGATAAAACCGGTTGCACTAGGTCTTTCCCTAACCTGCTGCTACTTGACCTAATCTTAATTCGCTTTGTGCTGCAAGAACCTAATTACATTCAACTTACGTACGTTATAAACTAAATGCTAACAAGGGCCTTTAATGCTCTTATACCTTGGTACAACAAGTATGTTCTACTATTAAGGTTTTCGTATCGGTACGTAAGTGCTCCAAGGATATTTCGTTAAAAGTTTGTTATACCATGTAAAGATTCAAGATTATTATAATAGAATGGTGATAAATGAAAATCAGTATGTGCTTTTTACGAAAAAAAATGAATTTTTGTGTCATTGTTCAAGCCCAGTAAGTCGTCTTCTTTCCAATTTTATTTTTTATTGACATTGTTTATTCTTGTACTGTAACTTTTATACGTAAATTGTATCTCTGTTGTAGTGCCCAACGAGATATACTACCTACTTGCAAATATTTGTCCAGCGCTTAAATGTATCGGTGATAATTAGTCTTTTTTTCTGTTGAGATATCTGACGATAAGTATAATGAAGTTATTTATAAGTCTGAATTATTTTTAAAGTTCAAAACTTCCTTGTTCTATTTAAGCTCGTAGAATACAAACTTCACAAATATACCTGCGCTAACTAAATAAAACCTCGTAGGCGCTCGCTTTAAATTTCACAGTACGCGAGTAACCCGGGTTCGATTCCCGGTGCCGGGACCACTAAAATTGTTAATTGCAATTTTAAGTGATGATTTACCACGTGCTCGGCGGTGAAGGAAAACATCGTGAGGAAACCTGCATGTCTGTGAAATAAAAAATATTTCGAAGATATGTGCAGGCCAAACCGCATTGGAGCAGCCTAATATCGTTATTCCGATCCATTAGCGCTGGATTCGACAAGATTATAAGCATCTTAAAGGCTATCAATCTTAGTATTACTTACTTATATGAACATATATAAAAAGATAACTAAGTTTCTATGGGCTAAGCAAGTCTGCCACCCGTCTCACCCAGTGGGAGTTGTAAGAGTCTAAGACTAACACTACAGACTAAGGGAAATTCTTATGGCTTTCGACCTTTGTCAAGGTGACAAAGTGGCCGACTGGTCATCTTGAAGACCATAAGAACCAGATCGGTGACGGGCAGTATCGCTTTAGGTATAAGATATTTGGTACTGAGATGCAATTCGAAGACATGTGAAGTGCGCCAACCCATTGGAACAGCGTGACGGAATCTACCCGGCTCCAAAACCCTCTCGAGAATGAGAGGAAGCCTGTGCTCAGCTTTTATAGGCAATTACTTTCATTTCCACGCTAGCCACTGACCGCTTACCTTAGTTGAGACGCTCATATAACAGACACATTTCTCCTAAACAATTCGCTCTTAATAAATAGTACAAGGTAACCCGCTGCAGAATGTGCCTCGTAACAAACAATTTTGAAAGTGTAGCCAGTGAAATGTCAGCTCGGTTGGCAAAATGAACGTTCAAGGCCTTTGCAGGCTGTTAACGAACGTGTAAGAGCTTTCTCTAGAACCTTATAAGAATGTTTGTTTGGTGTAAAGTATAAGTGTAAGCTACAAATGAAAAATATGTATAAGTTATTATTCATATTAAGTAACTAGTAATCAGCTAGCTGTTGCCAGCGGCTTCGTCTGCGTGGATTTAAGTTTTCCGTGAGAACTTTTTGGGATAATAAGTATCCTATGTACGTCTTTAGGGTGCAAGCTATCTCAGCACCGAATTCAGTCAAGATCGGTTTGACGGTTGAGCCGTGAAAGGGTAACAAACAGACGGAGACAGAGACGGGACAGAGAGTTACTTTCGCATTTAAAATATTAGTATGGATTTTTCATATTCTTAAGAATAGGAAGAAATCAAAGCTGAAAGTTTGAGTTAATACATATATATAATTTTTCTACTATCAGAGACCTTCAGCTGCGGACTGTTAAGAAGCGGCCGAAGAACCTGGCGTCAACCGCGGTTTTACACAACATTGGACCGCACGCTTTGTTGAGGCTGGGATATTTCTGTCCGTGGAATGAGGACATCCGCCGGTCACATTATATAACGGAGGATTACCGGCGCGCCCTCACGACCTCGGGCCTCCGGCTATTTTCGGACGAGGTTATATTGTCGAATGACATCACACATAAAAAAGCTCGAGCAAAAGTCTATTACCCCTGACGGTCTCAATTAAGTTTTTCAATTAGGCCGCCGACTTAGGTAATAGAAAATCGGTATTTATAACAAATTGCTGCCAGGGATAAGTTAATCATCAAGCTGAAAAATCTCAAAATGTTCTAGTCTTCAAATTTTAAAACGGTATCGGTAATTGCTTTTCTTAATCGGTTTTAGAACTGACTTTCACTGAATCGATTTGAAAATACAAATATTACCTATGAATAATTTAAGCACAGTGTCGAATTCTTTGATAGCATTTACAAATTACAATCGACTATATAAACGTTATTAAACTTGAGTAGATTCGTTAAAAAATATCTATAGATTCATTTTAAAACATAAATTACCGCAGGCATACTTTCACCTTCCTTTCACAATGAGTCGCAAGGGAAATTAACATAAATGTCAAAAACATAATCAATTTTTGTACAAAGCTACACATCTCGGAGTTCTTTCGAGCCTCATATAATTATCTCTGTCAATCCCAGCTTCCCGAAGTCACTCAGCATAAAAGTAGTCGATTTCCCCACGTAATTGAATTCCTCCTGACATTCATTCTTGAGGGTATGTGTACATTTTGTACAATAAACCCCGATAGCACGGGTCGATTTAATTTCGCTGTTTGGATGTTTCTATACGTGAATGATACAGATATTCCGATTCATTCTCTTTCTGTTACGCGTGCTTATGACATTGTCTTTTTGTACACAGTGATAATGTCCCCCAGATTGTGATTCGATTATTTTTCCATCCAAAAACGTAGCTAAATATTGTTAAAGCATATTTTATCATAAACTGAAATTAATTTCCAAAGTAAGAAATAAAAAATTCGTTGGCCAACGTAATTTTTTTGCAGTCTACCATAGTTTCGTAATGTGGTTTCTATGTGGCATGGTCTTTAAAGTTTGGTTTTGACATTTGAACAGTTGGATGAGTCAATCAAAACACATCTTACAATAGCTCGCACATCTGGCACTGAATCAATACTGCATTAAGCAACTGGTAAAGTACACCTTTGCGTAAAGTTACACCTTTGTTTAGTCAGTTAACTTCGATAAAATAAAGAATACTTCATAAGGTAAATTGCTTTTATCGAGGAGAAGATAAAACAACAAAGACTTGAATTTTCGTTAGTTCATTAACTGATCGGCGACGTGGTTCGCCCGTAATTTCTCGTTTCCCGCGATACCTCTGCGTACCCCTTATATGGGAAAAAGGCGTGACTGTAGGTATGTATTACCTGATTAATCTCAAAAACTGAAATGTTTAAAATTTTACTAAAATTTAAATACCGTATTAATATACCAATACAATCAAAATAAAGTACGATTCTACATTTACTAACTTAAAACACATACATACAGTCACGCCTTTTTCCCATATAAGAGGTAGGCAGAGGCCACACACATAACCCACTTTTCGCCCCCGCGGAAAAGAAGACGTGACGTGTGGCGAACCACGTCGAATCCAATTTAGTACGTGTAAAAAAAATGCGTTCCCAGAACAGTATAGTGACAGCAAATGCATGTTATGGTATTATTCTGCACGGCTGCTCGTACAATACCATAGTCGCCTCTTACAAAATCACGGTAGAAAAAAGTTAGATACTATTCTAGTCTGCCGGACACTTATCGGCTCGGCCAACCGGCCAACTTAAAGCAGAACTTGACAAAACGTTTCATTCTAAATCTACAACTTTGATAACAGCGGTCTGCTGGCCTCTCATTTTGTAGTAAGATACTCGTATCAAGTCTAGGGTAGCGATCCGCTATCTCCTCAAACGTTTCTCGAGTATAAATAACCTCAATTGGTTAGTACCAGAAAGGTTTTTGAACTTATAATTATTACGATTATTGACGACCGAGTGGCCTAGTGGTCAGAGTACCTGACTTCCGCCGCGGGTCCTGGGTTCGAATCCCAGCCGGAGCCAACATTTGTGCTAAAACATAAATTGTTGGTTTTCGGGTCTGGTTGTGTTGTGATTGTCCCCGTGTTTCTGACACTGCATCCTAGCCTACCCCCGATCTTATCGCATCAGCGTTACATCGGGCGCGGGTAGGTTGGAACGAGTGAGTGCCTCTGTGTTTGCGCGTACACTTGTGGCACTATAATATCTCCTGCGCAGTTGATGGCTCTCGACAGTCAGTAGTCGGCAGTTGTCGCCGTGGTCGAAATCGGCTAGGAGAACATCACATCATATTACGATTATTTAAATCAGATAAACGTGCAACGTTTTACTAAAAATAAGAAATAAAATTAAAAATTACAAAACACGTTTCTACGAGTACGAAAAATATTATAAAACATATACAGTGCCGTCAAGCAGTAGAGTGCAAACATTACTGTGTTTCGGTATGAAGGGCACTGATACTCAATGAAACTCAAATTCTTATGATCTATACAAATAAATAAAATTGAGGTGTCTGTTAGTAGTAACAAACAGATTTCTTCTAAGAAATAAAAATTTTAAAAATTTTTGTCTATCTGTCTGTCTGACGGCTAGTTCCGGCTAATCTCCGAAACAGCTGGACCGATTTTTACAGGACTTTCGCTGACAGATAGCTGATATTATAGCGGGTACCTTAGGCTACTTGAATTTAAAAAAAAATATTAGGGTTCCTATAGGGGGAGCATAAAAATAAAACCCAAAAAATCCGATACAAATTGGGAAGTATATAGTGGATCGGGGTCGGCTTTTTACGCGGGTGAAACCGCGGGGCACATTTAGTTTAAAATAAATCTTGTTCCTGTTACATATTTGCAGATCTTAAATTCAGAAATAAAATAAATCTGTATGTCTATCCGAATGGTTACAACTTTAAAAACTACTAAGATTGTAAAAAGTAACTGCAGGACTAACTTAACATTGTACCTTAACGACCACGTGGCCTAGTGGTCACAGTTCCGGATTTCTACGTCGGAGGTCATGGGATCGAATTCCAATTGTTTTTACTTGTAAGAAACTTTTTACCGATTTGTGTAGTTTAAACATTTTTTAAGAGCCGTGGTAGCTCAGGGGCTAAGCGCTCGCTTAATTTCATAGTACGCGAGTGACCTGCGTTCAATTCCCGGTGCCGATACCACTGAAATTGTTAATTGCAATTTTAAGTGCTGATTTACCACGTGCTCGGCGGTGAAGGAAAACATCGTGAGGAAACCTGCATGTCTGAGAAATAAAAAATATTTCGAAGACATGTGAAGTCCGCCAACCCGCATTGGAGCAGCGTGGCGGATTCTTCCTAGCTCCAAAACCCTCTCAGAAATGAGAGGAAGCCTGTGCTCAGCAGTGGGACATTTATAGGCTAAAACTTTAATTTTTTTTAAACATTTTTTTATATGTTTTCTTACTTAATTTAATTTTATTAATATTGTTATTATTCTTTAAGTATATCATTTGCAACAAATAAATTTTCTTTCTTTCTTTAGTTTTTATAACATAAACTGTTGGGTTTCGGTTCTGGTTGCGATGTGCATGTGATAATTACTCGTATGTTTGTAAAACGCTCCCACCATACAGAACGCCAGTGTGGGGCATCGTTTTCAAAAAAATGGTTTCATCTCGAAGGTACACGAACTTTAAAAACTACGTAGTCGCTAGCAAAGCTGATAAAGAGGAATGTAATTGGGTAAAAAAAAACTTTTATGGATAGTGTCGGAAGCAGTATGAGTTTTATTACTGACGTTTTATTATTTACTTGGTGGATAATTTTATTCAGTGGGTTAAAATACGCGATCGCATCATTGGTCGCCTAACACTAGAGCATAATGTCCGGAAAGTTGAATTTAAAACTGCTGTCACCTAATTTATCTTTCGAATGATATGCAGTGAACTGGAAAGGCTAAAATTAGGAGAATACGACGTCGTGGATGAAAACGACGTATTTTATTGTAAATGGAATTTAAGAACATAAAAAATCTAGTGTATTCCGTGTGGAAGTTTAAAATAATTTACAGCTCCATCCCATACCGTAGGCGTCGCAGCATCTTCCTGGCAATTATGGCAAAATCGCCCCCAAAATGAGAGCTGCAGGAAAGCTAATTTTCATGTAATATATGTTTCTACAGTGAAACGTAAGAATAAAGAAAGCCTTTCTTTAAAAAGATTAAAGGTTCTTCTCAGATTCAGATTAACTCGAACGTTGTAAACAAGAATTTCGAGATGCCTCGACTTGACTTTCCACAATGAAATGTAGAACTGAATTTACATAATATAATGACCCAGGAAAACTGCATTCCATGTTTAACGCATACATGTGCAATTTATGATTCCATTATTAAAATTGAAGCGTCTATAGCCCTCATGGTTTGATACAGACTTCGAAACGTCGCAAGTTTGGGCCCGCAGTTCGAGTATAATCGCGTATAAGCACAAGCTTTTAATCTTTGTATCGGTTGGGTTGGCGCAGTGGCTGAGCGATAGCCTATTAGTCAGTGGGTTCGATTCTAGGCTCAAATATGTTTGTGCATGTTCAAATTATGTCTAGTGTTGGTCAACGTTTACGAAAAAAAATGCGAGAGTGTAACAAGAATATTACCAACGCAACACTATGTTGATTATTTTATTTTAAAAAAATCACTTTAAAGTTAAATTTTTATTAAAAGATTAAACAAGGATCTTTTTTAATCGTAAATAACGAAAAAACGGACGAGTGAAGTATATTTTAGCTGACACACATTTCAAAGATAACGCACCGTGAAGGGACAATTTTGAAGAAGGTTGGCATTGAAAGGGGTTGAAGTTTATGTCCCGAAAATAAATATTGCTTTCATAAATCCCAGCAGCGGCTTTCGCTCTTATAGCCTTTCGTTGACGGCTTTCAATAGTTTTTTGAGAAATATATACTCACAGTTTGTGTTGCGAGTGATAAATAAAACTAAGAAATAGCAAATGCAATAGAATATAGTACGTGTATATGCGTGTGTGCGTCCGTACGTGTGTTATTTTGTTCATTATTAATTTTTTGTATCGCCTGTTATATATCTATATTAAATAGATTCATAAAATCATGTCCTTAATATATACTTTTTATAGAAGTAGGTGACGACATGAGTCGTTCACCTGGTGGTAAGTGCGACGCCTGCCCATAATATTGCGATGTCATCCAATTTCCATCTGTAAATGTTGTGTAGGACCGCACTGCTCTTATCACCATGAGCTATCTTAAATCTCATATGCTGTTTAATTATACTAGCTAGCAACTAGTGAACTTCAAGGCACTATGCCTTGAAGTTCACTGAAGCAGTAGTGTTTACAACCATTTTTTTTTCTTTTTTGTTTATTACGCGTCAATAAATATTCCGTGCACCGTTTTCTTTTCTACATTTATTTTTATGAAATCAACTTTTTCAATTTACTCTAGTGTATTCTTAAAATATGTCACAATGTGAAATAAAATTAATAGCTTTGAAAAACATAATAGCAAAATACAGAATTATAAAACGGCGCGACGGATCAACGAACTGTTTATTGCGTCCCGGAGCTATTAAAGATTATAGGAAGCTCTACCCACAGATAAAATTTGACAGAAGTCTAACTAAAACTTTATGTGTAAAGTTGTATAACTATTGTTAACTGCAAATAAGATAATGTACTCAATCACAAAAAAAATGTAAAATTATAGTGGTGTCTTCAACGTCTTCAACGTCTTCATAATCATTATTGCAGCCCATCACACCGCATGGCCTAGTGGTTAGCGTACCTGACTTCTACGCTGCGGGTCCTGGGTTGGGATTCGAGCCGGAGCCAACATACTCGTATGTGCAAAAACACAAATTGTTGGTTTCGAGTCTGGCTGTGTTGCGCATGTAATTACATGCAAAACGTATAATACTGCGGGGGTTCGTCTAGTAAAAAAAAATCACTGAGGAACATAGGCCGTCACCATAGGTCGCTGAGAAAACGCTAAGTGTTGATTTTTAATTTTTTAGTTTGCGATAAGGATAGGGAGCAAGAAACAGACCAGATCGTTACATTGCCAGTTATCGAAATAGTAAAGATGGAGTTAGATTTAAGCCGGGTGATATGGTGGAACTCAGAAACGGACATAAAGGGGTACACCTACCAGAGTAGAAACGGTAGAAAACGCAACGACAAACTTTCGCAGTCAAGCCTAGAAGAAAGCGCGGATCTGCAATGCAAGAAGGAGGCTTCTCCTTGACTGAACTCATCGAATTAAACAGCTGTGTATGAAAGTCTGGTATTAATTATGGTCTCGTTCTATAGATCTGCTTTCCTCTCTCAATAGGTTTAGTTAAAAGTATCCAAAACCTTTAGTCTAAAAGTGCACTGCTGGACATAAGCCTCCCCTTAGTTGGGAGGATTTGCCGCATTCGCCACATTTGGCAGGAGGATTAGTGATCGCAGTGCACGCACATCGCACCTTAGAAGCCGCTGCCAGTCACCGGTCAGGATAATTTAGGTCGGCCTAATAGATTATCATTCAGCCATCAATCGTGGGGCCATGCGATTATCCTGGCATTTCTCTGAATCAACTTTTAGGATACCCACGGGACGAAATGGGGGTGGTAGAAATTGACGAACGCGTGGCCTAGTGGGCAGAATATCGAACTCGTACGCTGCATGTCAATGTATGTCTTTAAAACGCACCGTGAATACAAGAGAAATCCTATTGTGGGGCATCGTTTCGTTAAAAACAAAGAAGAAAAATTCTAAGCTTACAGACAGTCCACTCTATTAAATTAATTAACACTCACGTATATTATAGACGATAGCAATTTCGTTATTGCAAAAAAATACTATTATTTTAAGTGATCAACAGAAATTTAATTAACGCATAATTAATTAAATTATTACAATTACTCGTACATTCGGCTATAACGCAACAGTTTGGCTATTGTTATAACGATTTTTTCCGTAAATGTAATCGTTATCAAGGCACATAATTACACAACTGAACCATTTTTCATTCACAATTGGCATAGCTACGAATTTAATTACAACCAAAATTATTCAAAGTAAAAAAGTTCGCCCATAAACAATGGCAGATAATGGCTATATACATCGCATGCTTAATAGAATAATGGCTTAACTCAAAATAGTAATTTCTGGGAAATGGCCATAAAATATCTTGCTATCATCTAGTCCGCATATTGGCAAATACAATCAATATGTAATTAATAGTTAAATATCATCATACATTATAGAATATGGGTTATTATGATTATATTATTTGACTGACTATTATGGGCTCACCACCTATCACCAAGTGCATTATATTGTTTTGGAGAAACGTGGATTGTGGCAGACATCTGTTTTTACAGTGAGTGCCCAGTCTCTGACTACCCCCTTATAGGATACAGTCGTGATCTTATGTATGTATGTACATTATAGACTTTAAAAAAAAATTAGACATCAATTCTGGCGCTAAAAATAGCCTGCCTCTCTACGTAAACCAACTTTAACTCAAGCTCTAATAGGTCAGTATTCTATTACGCAAGCGACATTAGATAGAAGTGTCGGTCTGTGTTTTTCGTACTTTTGCGTTTCACTGCTACATTAAATCTGACTTAATTAATTTCTGTCAGTTTGTCTGTTCAAAAAAAAACTACTGAAGCATCTTACCTGAACTATGCGCAAATTATGGTTGGGATCAATTCAGACCGAACCCGCGGCGTTTAGCCACTGCGCCAATCGAGACTTTCCGCGTTTTACCGAGCTTCCAAGCCGTTTAATAAGATGATAGTAGCGATACCTCGGGTGACGTGAATCCCCTAGTGTGCGATAGCCAGTACTAATCACTTACTTTAAGTGCTTAATTACCAACTAAAACTGATAGGGTTATATCGCTGTACCTGTATTTTCGTATAATGAATTTGGAAATGAGGACAGACAAGCTACCAGATACACTTTACAAATGCTTGCAACTTAGTATGCGTGCGTGTTTACGGACGTGTGTTTTTATTATTCTAATACAATTTCTTCTTTTTTTTTCATTTTTTGTAAAAAAGCCGATCGATGATATCCATTTATATACTTTCCTATATGAATCGGATTTTGAAGTTTGAATTTTTTGCGCGGAATCCTAATCATTTTTCTATAATTAAAGTATCCTAAGTTACTCGCTCTAATATCAGCTATCTGTCAGCGAAAGTCCCCGTCCCGTTAAAATCGGTCCAGACGTTTCTGAGATTAGACGGAACGAAGGCAGACAAAAATTAAAAACCTTTTATTTTGTCATTACAAACAGACACTTAATTTTTATTTATTTGTATAGATAACGGCAATCTCGCAAACTACATAGAAGCTATGTAAAGAAACAGAATGAAGAAATTCCTTCGCCCCTCGCCTTGGCAAGTATGCTTTATTTAAAATCGCAGAGCTTACAACTTCTAATGTAATCTCAGATTTGTTTATATTAGAAGTTGTAAGTTATTTGATTGAGACAATGAATATTTAATTTTTCAAAATTGCCCCAAAATATCTATTCCACTAATAATAGTACCATCGACGAAATAAAACCATTTACTCATAAGAGCTTTCAGTTTCACGAAATTAGCAATCAAAAGAGCCGTCATAGAGCCAGATTAAGTATCAGTATCCGATAGAATAGAGCTTTATGAACTTTGGAAGATCAAATTGCAAAACTTTCAGCATTACGTAGATCAGTACAAATTACTGTTTTGGGAAATATGACGTTAATAGCCTGTTGTTATGTGAACAGGCCGTGTGGCAGCGGCTTAAGAGAATCTACCACCCCATCTCATCCCGTGGGTGTCGTAAAAGTCGACAGAGAGAAAATAAAAAACAAGGAGATTGGCAGCAGCATCTTCCTTGAATATAATATCTGAATAAATAAACTTGAAATATCTGAATAAAATGGCGAATTCCCAAAAAAAATTAGAGCTACATACTTTTGTGGCAATCTTTGAGGGACTAGTGATAGGCTGAAATGATGATGATGATGATGATAATAATATTAATTACAACGAAGGAAGACACTGATAGGTCATTGTCTTCTTCCTTCAATCAGATACCGCTTCAAAAACGTGCAGGTGGTATTTGCAAAACAACAGTGACACAAATGCAGTACACATTTATGCCATACAAATGGATTCAAACACAGGACCATTCGCACGGAATACTTAACCGCTACCACTAACGAAGGTTACGTTTCAAAATGCCCATCTCGCGAAAGATAAAAGGCAAGAGTTTTATACGTTATGTCAGAAAACCTAAAGAAATAAATAAAATAAAAAAAACTGTTAGTTTCGCGAGTAATGTAACTATTTTTACCGCACAAAGCGAACAAAAAAGTAACTTTTCTTGACTGAACATAAAAAAGAGGAAAGATACTCCTTTTAGCATGCAAGAGATCGCTGTTAAACGATAAGCCTACCTTGTTGTACATTACGTAGTACGCTTATTTTTTAATAAATGTTTTTTAATGGTGTGTTTCCGTGTGCGTTCTCTGACCACTAGGTCAAGCGGTAGTTGTTATAACTGTTAAACCTTTATTTTTATATCTGTGTAAAATAAAGATTTTAAATAAAATAAATAAAAGCAAACATGACGCGGACTTAAAAAATTAACTCATTATAAACAATAACATGATCTTGTTTGACACATCTATCTGCGTACTCGTCCAGTAAGTTGCATGTACGTTATATAATGTGTTGGCTTTAAAGACATAAACAAGTCTACCATTACTGTGTATCGTTTTGTCACTGGTGGTAGGAGTCCTATGCAGGAACCCTTTAGGGTAAGTTGCACCGCAGTTCCAGTTATTCTGCCGTCTACTACTGCTTGCGGTCGAACACGTGTATCGGTCTGAAGGCAATTATCAGCTTGTGTAATTTCTGGTAATACGGTACTTAAAACCTGGCGTCTCAGGGTGACAAGTGCGGTTTGGTGCCACTCATAAATGTTCTGGTTTATTAACGTCGGTTATGGGCAGACGTTGCACTTACAGTCAGATGAAAGTTTTACTCGACTCATCACTTTCTTCCATAATAAAAAATATTAATCATCTATACAAATAAATAAAATTCAAGTGTCTGTTTGTAAAAACAATAACAGATTTTTACTCAATGCTTATGAAAGTATGTACGGTACCTATGAGAAAACAACTATTTTTAAATTTTTTGTCTGTCTGCCTGTCGGTTTGTTCGGGCTAATCTCCAAAACGGCTGGACCGATTTTGACGGGACTTTCACTGACAGATAGCTGATATTATAGCGGGTAATTTAAGCTACTTCAATTTTAGAAAAATAATTAGGGTTCAGCTCAAAAAACTTAAAACTCTAAAATCCAAATAGGAAATGATATATGTATATCATCGATCGGGGTCGGCTTTTTTACACGGGTTTAACCGCGGGGCACTGCTAGTCAATTAAAAATAAGAACTTATTGTTCATATGTATGGCCACAATATATTCCATAATTCTACACTGCCTACTCAGAACAGGTTTTGTACATCAGAACACTTACTCGTATACGTACTCTGTATTTATTCATACACCGTTCACTTTTACATAATTAAATCCATTGTTATGTGAAATATACCGGTTATATAATTGTAAGAACTCCTTAAAATTTGGATAATTATCAAATATGAAAAAAGTGCCTATATTCAAAACAACGTGAAGTGAAAAGGCCTTGATATGGCAATAGTTTTGTAACAAAATAGATTTTTACATGTTTTGCAACGTCGTTTTATTCATTCGAGGGCAAAAATGCATTGTAGGTAACCAAATATCCCAAGAGACGTCGTCTTTCGCACAGGCGTCAGATGCAAGCGGTCCGTGCCGCAGATGAAGAAATTTTAGTTTTTTTAAATTTTTTATTAATTTATCTCTGGGCCGTGTTGTGGCTGCGTAAGGAAATCTACCAACCCGTTTTATACCGTAAGAGTCTACACTACTCAATCTTACTAGCGTAAATGCTTGCAAAATCTCGTAACATCCAATTGAATTTAATTTTTACAGGAGAATGTGGCGATAAGAGCGAAACGTTCACATGATGGTAAGTTCCACGTCTGCCCATGACAAGTGCAGTGTGACTCAGGATATTTCTGTGTGGCATCACACTGCCCTCGTTACCGATATCAGTTCTTAGGTATCATATGCCCTGTAATTAGACCAGCTCTTATAATTCAGACCGAATCGCAGTAATATTTGTACACTACTGCTTCACGGTAGAATAACTGCCCCTGTGGCACCGACCTAGACGAATTCCTGAATAGGAATCCTATCACAAGTGAACAGTGTGGTGGTGGAATAATAATCTTAAAAAAGTCCGACTAAAAAGATCTAAAAAAGACTATCTATACTAATAACTATCTATCTAAAAAAGACCGAAAATACGCAAAGGTGAATACACTAATGCCAAGCGTGGTGATTAGCGAAAATCCTTGGGAGGGGCCCATGTCAAGCGTTGCCAGGTGTCCCGGTTTTCAGGGGTCTGGTGACACGTCCCTCTTTATCGGGACGCCCAATGTCTCAATTTTTCGCTGAGCTATAAATTTTTCTAGTTTAAGTTTTATTTGCTTTGTTTCCAATACTAACCAATGGTAACATAACATTAAAAGATTGACCGTCGAGAGAATTAAATGAAGATTCACAAAAACCTGTTTTTTTGTAGCTATCGTAGCTGTCCCGATTTGAAAATCAAATTTCCTGTCGTCCCGTAATTTGAGACACCGGACCTGGCAACACTACCCATGTCCTAACATTGGACTATCAAAATGCTCAAGCACAAGTTAAAAGCTAGTTTCACTGCCAAATTCTTTATATACGGGTGTTATCTATGCAAATGTGATGTCTTTATTTAGTCGATTTAACCTTCTAAATTAGCATTAGATAGGTAGGGTTTAACTTTAGTACGACAGATAAAAACCAGTTGCCACTTAATAGTTTTTGGACATTTTTTTAAACTAAATATTCATTGTACCAAGGTGTACGGTTGTCTAAGATATGTCGGTCGGCGTGCTTGCCCATTGTTCAGACGAATTTTTTTTATTATTGGATAAAGTGACAAAACGAGCAAAGCGTTCATATTCAACGATGATAAGGCATCAGATTCACAAGATCAGGATCAGACCCATAAATACTAGCTCAATTTCCTGTATTTTAAATATAAAGGGTAATTTTGTATTATATTTACATACATACATAAGATCACGACTGTATCCCATAAGGGGTAGTCAGAGACTGGGCACTCACTGCAATAACAGATGACTGCCACAATCCACGTTTCACCAAAACAATATAATGCACTTGGTGTGATAGGTGGTGAGCCCATCGCCAGCATGCGCTGTTAGGTGCACAGTGCAGTTTAATTCCTTACTCGCCTTTTACGAGATCCATTGGATGAGATGGAGTGGTAGTATTCTTTTATATTTAAGAACCTATAATATTGGGGAAGACACTCCCTGCTGCAAAACAGTGAAAACCAAAGCAGCAGGCAGGGATTCCCTCACAATATTTGTTAGTTTGTATGGAAGTAAAGATTTTTGTATTTTTTGTATTTGTAAGTGCAACGTCTGCCCATAACAAATGCTGTGTCATCCAGATCTGGAATTTCTTTGAGACACCACAATGCGCCCGTCACCCTGAAATATCAGTTCTTATCTCATATGCCCAGTGAGTACGCTAGCTCTCGATGCCCTTCGAACCGAAACACAGTTTGCACACTACTGCTTTACGGCAGAATAACTGGCCCTGGGGTGGTACCTACCTAGATGGATTCCTGTATAGGAATCCTACCACCAGTAATTATCATAGTTTCACATTAATAACGTTGAATTATAACGTTATGTATTCAAATGCCGTATGCGGTGAGATTTTTATCCTTGATTGACGGCGTCTCCATTGTTTTTGTTTACCAACTCTAACGTTTTATTTTTGTGGTTGACAACGCACGACCACGTCACCTGAACTTTTTTCCTTCAATTTATAGTTTCTTTTCCTTAGTTACAGTTTTTTCAATTTTTCTTTTATATTAAGCTTATCCGTTTTAAGCTTTTATGCGATAACAAAAAGAAAAGTGACTTAAAAGCATATTAATAGCTACTAAACTGCTAAAATCATAACGCTTCCTTTTGTCTTTGCCGTAATCGGGTAATTATAATACAAATACATAACAAGAAACAAAATGTACTAATGATGAATAATGGTTGTTTAGTTGATAATTTGTAGTGTTGTGTATTTACATTATATACCTAATGTACATAAGCACTATAAGATTAAGAATTCTAATTTGGATTGTAAGCATCTGATAACAAACTAGATTACTAACTAAATAAAAAATGTCATCACAAAATGACCAAAAGAATACAGAGGATAGGAATATTTAAAATTTAATATTGTACTATATTTATACTTATGAACTCAGAATTTTCTACTCTTTCATTGGACATCCCATACGATATGACAAAAAAAAAGTTGATTTTGGATGTGACATCCGTCATATCCATTTTGATCGTATAAAATGTAATCCTTGTTACCCAGACCATAATAAGGAATCGATGGACACCGTATTCATTAAAATCAGATGAAAAGATTAGTTGCTACGGTGGAACATCAGTAAATACAATCATACAGGGACTGCTCAAATCATAACCCTCCTTTTTGGATTTGCCGTAGTCGGGTAAAAAGTAAAACTGAATAATTATTACCGTAAAGTGAAATAATATAAATATACCATTTTGGTCAATTGATAAATAATAATTCATTCACAAACTTTCTCACGTTGAAAGTGCACGGCACGACGTTCGTATAAAAAGGATGCCCTATAATAAAATATAACAACAGAATAATTAACAAACAAGCTCCGTTACGAATTTGTTGATAAACATTCGCTTAAACACACTTCACATAAAAGGCATAGATTGCAATAACCATTCGTCATTTCCAGAAGAAAAGAAACAATGAAACAAAACACTGCGTAAATACCTATTTAGATAATATGATAATAATTCATAAACTGTCACAAATTAAAACCGAATAGTGACATTTGCATTTTTTAAAACAACACACGACAATACACGGCGAAAGCACACGGCGTACTGCCGCTTGTTCGGCTAACCGGCTCTGGCCCACAGCCTAGTCGGTCTTTTCATTGCTGAGAGAACGGAAGTTGGACAAGCCCGAAACATTTCGTTTGCGAATTTTAATAAATTCTAACAGCCCCGACCTTGAACGAGCACGTAGTTTTTATTTTTGTCGACAAAAGAAAATTTTAAATATCAGTACAAAATAAAATACAAAGTAATAATATTTACTACTGCACAACAACACGTTCACATTTATTTTTATTGAATAATTTTGATAAGAAGACCCAAAATACAGCCTTGAATTTACTTACGTTTTCTGAACAACTAAAAAAAATATTTCTTTTATTTATCAATAATTAGATTTTATACCCCTGCATGTGAGTTTTGTGCTAAAGGCTTGTCCAGCAGTCGACTACTCTTATGACAACGATGATGTGTCTTAACTAATAAAGCCTAGTCCATTGGGATTTTTTTATAGGAGAAAGTGAGGAGACGACCAAAACGTTCAACTGATTGGAAGCCTACAACAAACGCTCGTCACCCACTTTCAGTTCACTAAGGCTACGGGTGTGGTCTCTGCCTACCCCTTATACGGGAAAAATGTGTGACTGTATGTACGAGTATGTATCGGTGCACTTCAGACCGAAACAGTGATGTTTGTACACCATTGCTTCACGGCAGAATAACTGGCCCTGCTATCTGTGGTTACTACCTGAAACCGGCGTAGGAACCTACCACTAACATTTGTTAACAACTTCTACTGGTAGGTGGTAGGACTAGCAAACATACATATAACCTTGCAGGTAAACTTGAAAGTGTAATGAATATAGTAATTGTACATCTACGCTGCGCTTTAACAATATATGTACATATAAACGTGCATAATGTAGATATCTTGTTCCTAATCTTGTTTGGTTGTTGAGTGCATAAGATTTGCTGTAACAAGTTGAGAAAATTGTGTACTTATACATGGATATCCTCAAGCTTATTATTAGTCCTTACATAATTATTAAATACAACACCGGAAAAACTACTAAACAAAAAAACTACGCAATTTTGGTCCGCGATTAAAAAATAATTACAGAAATCAAAATAATCTCCAATTACACAAAGTTTTTATTAATTGAAAAACTTTTAGACAACTGATTTAATATAAACATTGATTAAATGTTGTCTAAATACTCGTATCAGATATCGATGGGGAAGATCGACACGCAAACAGAATAACCGATTACGTCAATCGGAAATAAATATTAAGTTTGTCACTATCAAATTAATGCGGTGACATAAAATATTTCATTTTACTGCTTTTTTATAGTTAACCATAATATACAATTTTCGAATACACATGTAACATAAAACGTTTGTGATTACCTAAGACACTCGTTAATATTAATTGAATAAATTTGCAATTTAATTACTTACTTACTTATATTGTTTATGGCACCACTAACGAATTCTTAGACATTTTTTTTGTGAAATTAAGAATCCCTTTGACGAATGAAACGTATCAAGAATTTAATTCAAACATATGTTTTTAAGATAGGTTACGTAACGTTGAACATCAACAGATAACGCAAATGTTTTGTATAAAAATCAAAATAAGTACAATAAAGAAATTTGTAAACGATTTATTGTAAAGAAATGCCAAGTAAATAAGTTGAAATCACTCCATTAAAGGTCAATTATGTGAAGGCAATCTGCGCAAAAAGCCAATGCAAGTTGAAATAAAAGGCAAAGAAATAAATTTTCTTGAACAAACATATAGAGAAGAAGAAAACTCTTTCATAGTTAGTGCAGTGCTTGCGAGTCACGTTTTCTTGACACTTAAAAATGAAGTCTGTTTGCAAGAATCGAAGACGGAATCTTTAATAAAATAGAAGTGTGGTTAAAAGTAATTGCACATGGTTCGTGATTGAGTGAATGTAATAAAAATTTAAATGCAATAAATTTTACTTTATGCCTTATGGAGACCTATAGACAGCATTTGATTTTTATGGGTTGAAACGAATGGAATAAAAAAAATGCTGCATCGAATATTTCTTTCTAATTTCGATCGCAGTGATATGCACTGCCATATCTATAATTTATATTTCTTCTTCTTCTTCTTTTCAGCCTATCACTAGTCCACTGCTGAACACAGGCCTCCCCCATAGATTGCCACAAAAGTTTGTAGCTCTCATTTTGGGGGGGATTTGCCATAGTTGCCACGCTTGGCAGGCGGGTTGGCAACCGCAGTTTATTTTTTCAGATGTTCCAGAATGATGCTGCTGCCCATCTTTTGGTTTTCATTTTCCCTCTGTCGACTTTTACGACACCCACGGGATGAGATGGGGTGGTAGATTCTGAATTTCTATTTAGTTGTCAGTTATGTGTTACTCGTTTGTTGATATGTTTGACAAATCCTCATACAATTAAATCCCACACAAGACCATAAACATTTTTAAGTTTCTCAAACACAGACACACTCGTGTTTGCGACAAATTCACTGTCCATTTAGCAAAATATATTTTGTTTGAATCTGTTACAAATAACAAAGTTTCATCGTATGCGTCAGTATGTGCCACAATGATGGTCTATGAAGTCACATTCCGAAGACTTTTCATTCTCACAACATTATGGTTTTAATAAATATAGGTATTAATATATTACACAAAATGTTTGTTAGTTACAGGGTTAGTTTACTGGTGGTAGGATTCCTATGCAGGAATCCGTCTAGGTAGGTACCACCCCAGGGCCATTTATTCTGCCGTAAAGCAGTAGTGTGCAAACATTACTGTGTTTCGGTTTGAAGGGCACTGTGAGCTAGCGTAATCACTGGGCATTTGAGACTTAAGAACTGATGTCTCAGGGTGACGGGCGCAGTGTGGTGTCACACAGAAATATTCTGGGTGACACAGCATTTGTTGTGGGCGGACGTTGCACTTACCATCAGGTGAACGTTTTGCTCGTTTCGTCGCTCTGTCCAATAAAAAAAAAGGTGCCGATAGTTGTCCGACAAAATGGAATAGCACCTACCTCTTTCCTACCGAGGTTTCGTAAAAGGCGACTAAGGTTTACTTGTGCAGTATAACACTATAATATGCTATGCTGTCATTAACAGTCCGCGGGAACGCAAGGGAGAGTAATATTTTTTTTGACTCGTACCAAAATGGCGGCCACATGATCGCCACATGTGACGTCTCGTTTACAGCTAGGGCGAAAAGTAGGTAATGTGAGTGGCCTCTGCCTACCCCTTATATGGGACAAAGGCGTGACTGTGTGTATGTATGTAATAGCATTGGAAGTAGGATTCCTATGCAATCCGTCAATATGAATACCGCAGCAGTGGCAGTTATTCTGGCGTCAAGCTGATGGGTGCAAATATGCATTTTGGTCTTACAGAGCATTGTAACTTTTTTATTTAAAAAAAACGTTGCGATTTGTCTTGCGTCGTGGGTGCGTTTTACAGACGATAATTTGAGATGCACAAGCGCCCAACTATAGAATACAATTAAATTTAATTAACGTCGTCTTTACGTCGTGTACATAAGACACGCTTTCGAGACAAGTTATAAGTTATTGTTGACGACTGTAAATATGTACATAACGGTATAGACAAAATTATATTGTCAGAATATGTCAATATTGAAAGGGAGAGAACCAAGCGTATTCAACGGTTAAATAAGAGTCATCCCTGCGTAGTACAAATCGAATCAATTGATCGGTTCGAAGACAAACGGGGATTCTATCCAGGCGCCGGGAATACGACGGACGTTTATTTTCACATGGCCAGAAACCAATATTAGTTTTGGCGCATAACGCCAAATCTACTACAAGAACAATGATTTCAGCTCAGCCAACAAGTCGCATTTTGAATAATTTCCTTGATACATATTCTCAACCCGGTGTTAACCAATTAGTCTGATTCTGTCGATTAAATCCGTTCGCTTTAAACAAAAAAGAATCAAATTCGAGGATACATATAAAGTTTGAAGTATACAATTCATTGGCACTTTAAGATATTTTTAAGAGTTTGATGAGCCCTACTAATAGATAAATTTATGTTTTTTTGACCGTGTGGTAGCGGCTTAAGAGAATCTACCTTACGAGATGGGGTATCATGTCCCGTGGATGTCGTAAAAGTCGGCAGATTTAAAATAAAAAAACCAGGAGATGGGGAGCAGCATCTTCTTGAAACGAAATCTGAATAAATAAACGACTAACTGCAACTATGGCAAAATCCCCCAAAGTTGAGAGCTACAAACTTTTGTGGCAGTCTATGGGGGAATAGCATATGTTCATCGGTGGACTAGTGATAGGCTGATATGATGTTTTTTATTTTACCTTTTTTTTGAGTGCATAGTCCGTATATAACAAATGCTGTTTCATCCAGAATATTTCCATGTTGCAACACAATGCGCCCGTCACTCTGAGTCATCATCATCATCATAATTTCAGACCATCTTAGTCGACTATTGAACACAGGCTTCTCCCATAGATAGCCACAAAACACGGTCCCGAGCCACCTTCATCTATCCACTTTACGCAAGGACCCTACTACTACTACCCCGAGTAACGAGTAACACTAGCTCTCAGTGCCCATCAAACTGAAACACAGCAATGTTTGCACACTACTGCTTCACGGCAGAATAACTAGTCATGCAGTGTTACTCACCTAGACGGATTCCTGTATAGAAATTCTATCACCATTAATGAACCTTCAATCATACTCGACGAAGAACATGTGTTCTTCTTTTCAAGGCGTTGTTTCTTTTAAGGAAGTGACGAGACGTGCTATTCGATTTTGTGATAATGAGTGCCAGGCTATTATTAACAGCCATAGTATCACTCCGGGTTCGACTCCCACACGGAACGAGTATTTGTGTGCCAACCCGTCTGCCAAGCGTCGAAATAATGGCAAAATCCTTTCAAAGACGTTACAAACTTTTGTTGCAACTTATAGAGGAGGCTGAAATAATGATGAGGATGATGAATAGCATTCACGGTGCATGAGAAATCTCGGTAAAGAGCAACGGTTTTGTAAAAAGAAAAAAAATACAGAAGAATTCTATAGAAAAATTGCGGAGTTTCAGTCTTTTCAATCGGCCACGAAAGTCAAGTAAGTTTTGCGTGATGTTTGCGAATATAAAAAAAAATTATCTCGTAATTTATCTTTGGAAGAAATCACTTATGAACACACTGTGATAGTAATGTGTAAAGTAATGTTATTATACAAGGTGTTAGGTAAATAGGATAACAAGAAAGGGGTTGAAAGTACCCGTTAATAGATAAGATGGGATATTCTAAGAAATAACAATAATAAGAAGAAATAAGAATTCCTGTGGTAGCGGCTTAAGAGAATCGACCACCCTATCTCAGCCCGTGGGTGTCGTAAAGATCGACAGAGGAAAAATTAAAACAAGAAGATGGACAGCCTCTTTTTGGAACATCTGAATATATAAACTACAGCTCGCCAGTAGTGAAAACCCGCCTGCCAAGCGTGGCAACTACGGCAAAATCCCTCCCCCACCCCAATCAGGGGTACAAACTTACGTGTTTTGTGGCAATGTATGGAGGAGGATGTGGTCTAGCAGTGGACTAGTGATAGGCTGAAATGATTATGATCATGAATGATTATTACTAACACAAATATGGATGAAATATGGTGCCGTGTGGTAGCGGCTTAAGAGAATCTACCACCCCATCTCGTCCCGTGGGTGTCGTAAAAGTCGACAGAAGGAAAATTAAAAGCAGAAGATGGGCAGCAGTATCTTCCTGGAACATCATAATAAATAAACTGTGGTTGCCAACCCGCCTGCCAAGCGTGACAACTATGGCAAAATCCCCCAAAATGAGAGCTACAAACTTTTGTTGCACTCTATGGGGGAGGCCTATGTTCAGCAGTGGACTAATGGTAGGCTGAAATGGTGGTGGTGGAAATATGGATGCATGGTCCGGATTATTATTATTATATTACATAATTAATATAAGTAAAATTTTCTATAAAAAAATACGAAATAGTAAAAATAAAATCTTCCGTTTAATACAAAATTAAAAACTTACTGGACCAAAACATATGGAGCAACTAAATTTAAACATTTGTTACATCGCTAAAAAATTTACGTGTAGTTGCACGTGCACATTTCCGCATGTTACACTATTTTCCAAGCACCCCGTATAAAGATAACAAGTTCCAAGTTTTGTTCCTATTGAATAACAGGTTGCGGGGATGACCCCTATACACGGGTCATGAACCCTTGAGTTATATTTAGAATTTTCCTTCAACGTTCGAGCACGATAATAAAGAATTAAAATAACATTGTATATAAACTATATCTATCGCCTTCATATTTGATTTCGTGTTTTATTCTACTCGCATCTCCGTAACGCTGCAACAACATCAGACGTCGTAAACATTTTACAATGTATTACTATTTAAAACTGAGTTCTCTGTTAACTTGTATCGAAATAATCTATTATACATCTGAATTTCAACTTTTTATAGTTTTGGCATAAAATATCCGCCATTTTCCGTATATAAAATTTTATATTCATTTTTCTATAAACATAGAAGAACAAAGGCCAAAATAGAGACAGGTCACTGGCACAACGTACAAATAGGGTTGCCACCAGTACTATAATATAAAGCGTCCTATATTTTAGTTAGGTAATTAAACACACAAAAATCATTGTATTATAGAAAAATGGTATAGTAGGAAAAATATTATATTTTCATCGCTAATTCAACTGCTGAGTGGCGAAATTTAGAACGAAAGGCATTAGCACGCCGTTAGCACTTACGTTACGACAATTAAACGTCAACTTTCTGTTATTGTCAATATGTAGATGAATTCCGCCCGATTTTGGAGGTTATTTAAAAGTGTTTATTTACTGCTATTAAAAAAACATGGAAAGTGATAATGGATCTATTCATTTAATTAAAAATTAAATGTAAATTTATTGTAATATAGACCTAAATTGCTCGGATGCTGAAAAAAAATATGATTAAAAATTAATGTGTACTATATTTTTTCCTGAATTTCGCAAAAAGTACATTCTTAATTTTTTTTTGAAAAAAATTTCTTGTTTTCTACAAAAAAAAATGGTGTCAACCCAATGTACAAAGATACTGTTTTGCATTCATTAGAATATAAAACAAACGGACAGAAGGAGCGTCGGAATTATTTAACATTTCATAAACATCAGTTCTGGGGACAGAGGTATGTAAATACGAAATTATTACGACTTACAATGTTTAAAGCGGAAAGTTTCGTGCGACCTTGTTGCAATGTACATTGTTTTTGTCGTTTTATGATTGTACTATTCAACTACATGCATAATATACGAGTATAAGCATCTATATGTACTTACTGAAATCACGCAATGCACATTTCCAATCTATAATTCGTTGACTCCTTTGTAAAGGTTTTATGTACCTGAAACAAAAAAGTACAAATAAAATAAAATAAAAACACTTTAAATTTATTCCGAAGATTAAGTATTTTACAACGTTTTTATTAACTCGCTTTATTGTCTGTTGGTTCATTTCTGTATCTAATGGATTTCAAACTATGTTTACACTTTTTAGCCGGTTTTAAAAACGTCGTATATAAAAAACGTAATTTAATTAATTATTTAGACTTAATACCTCACTCAGAGATGTTCTAATTCATTACCCATGTTCGTAATTATAATATATTAATACCTAAAGATAAAACACTATACCCCTTTTTAATCAAGCAAGAGTGTGTGATTTGGCATAGTGAAACTTTGAAATGAAATGAATGATATGAAATATACTTTATTGTACATCGATAACAGAAATAGAAAAATACAAAATAACAGAAAATGCTTCCAAATTGAAGGTACATTTGGCGGCCTTATCGCTTCCAAGCGATCTCTACCAGGCAACCACGTTGCAAACGATATTATGACCAGTGAGATAGGGTTAGGCTGTTAATATAATCAGTACTTTAGTCATGTTTACGAAGATATATATATATATATACGTACGTAAACATATATAAATACATGCACAATACACACATACATAATAAAAAATACATATACAAGAAAATAAAGGAGCAAACAAAAAGTAAGAAGATTCATAAGACGCAAGGGGAAGGATTTTGTATATTAAAAGGACATAAGTGGGTGGATTTTTATAAAGACTTAGAAGTAAATCGTTTTGAGAAATAAAGAAACGATTATTTAGGGAGGAAAACTAAAACATTATATGAATTTTATATAAACTTTTTATCAAGGTGTGCCGAAAAATATAGTATATAAATAATATGTGTTACAAATACATTAAATTAAAAAAAATAACGAGTTACTGTCGAATTTCAACCATCCAAAGGAATAACTTGTGATAGTATTTTTATGGAATCCGTCTAGGTACCACCATTGTGCAACTTATTCTACACATTTATAATATTATAACTGGGCATATAACATTTAAGAGCTGATGTCTCAGAGCGACGAGCGCAGTGTGGCGTCACACAAAAATGTTCTGGGTGACACAGCATTTGTTACGGGCAGACGTTGCACTTACAATCAGGTGAACGTTTTGCTCGTTTCATCACATTATGCAATATTTTTTTATAAGGATAAGTGTTTTATATTCGTTTTGTAATTTTTTTTCTGCTCTCCTTTTAGGTCTATCATCTCTCGTATCTTTTAACTGTCATCAGTTAACTATCAAAATATGATCACTTCGAGATACATGTAAACCACGTTTTGTATATTATTCGAATTTATATACCTTTAAATAAATAAATAAGTTTAGATTGTTGTGTTTAAATGTAAATTTGAACACGAAATAGCAGCGGACTCATTTTTAAGATGGTAAGTATAATTTAATAATAAATCGACTTGACCCTATTTAACTTAGTCATCCAGATCTACAATAGTCGCTGCACTGGCCTAGATACCGACCGTACAATTTTGCAGTAAACAGAACCAAATTATTACGGTCGAGGAACACGGAATCTGAGAGCGGAATTCTTATCGCTGCTGCAAAATCGGGTAAACATTTAAATCGTGCCGATTTCACTGTCTTTAAACGGAAACTTTCGACCTTCGGAGATCTGTTTTGTTGTCTAATATACTACACTTCATTCACAGAAACTGAGCAAACTCAGAGCACTGACCGAATGTTCGCGCGGGCTTTCGTTCGGGCAATGAGAATTTACACAATTTGTTACATCAACCAATCATATTTGTACATCTACTTTTGTCCTTGTTTAAAATGCAATGTGTAATAAAGAAAGCGCTTTACTAGGTTGTTTCAATGAATAGTGTATAGCCTAACACATCCATTACAACAGTAACAATGATTTCGTTACTGTTGTAATGGACGTGTACCTTAGAGACGTGTGCTCTCAAGACGGATGAGCCATAACTTGTCAACTACGCAAGATATAGACGACCGGGTGGCCTAGTTGTTAGAGTACCTGACTTCTAGGATGCAGATCCTGGGTTCGAATCCCAGCCGGAGCTAACATTTGTGCGAAAACAACAAATAGTTGATTTTAGGGTCTATATGTGTTGTGCATGTGAATTGCATGTCTGTTAAACGCACCCACGGCTTAAAAAAATAAAATTGAAACACGCAGACAATTTAGTATAAAGTAACGACGCGACGTATAAATACCCCACTACTCGATGAAGTGCTCTCCTATTTTTGACAACTTTTATTTGCCCCAAAATTCAACAGCGTCCTAAGCTCTTGAAGTTAAAAAGTTTCAGCCTATAAATGTTCCACTGCTGAGCACAGGCCTCCTCTCATTTCTGACAGGGTTTTGGAGCTAGGAAGAATCCGCCACGCTGCTCCAATGCGGGTTGGCGGACTGCACATGTCTTCGAAATATTTTCATTTCTCAGACATGCAGGTGGTAAATCAGCACTTAAAATTGCAATTAACAATTTTAGAGGTGGCGGCACCTGGAATCCAACCCAGGTCACTCGCATACCATGAAATTTAACCATAGCTACCACGGCTCTACCTAAGCTCTTAGGCAAAAAAAAAACTCGTCAAAAATTTATTCCAGATATTTTAAAAAGAATGTGCCCAATTACGGTCATTGATAATTCCAGGAGCATCGCTCTTGTTAGCCGATGAGGCCAGGCAGACCGTATTGAAATTTCCCGGCGCGAATTTATATTAATAATTCCAACGATATGACGTTAATCGCGGAAAGTATTTGCTTTGAGCTCGTTGAAAAGTTGGGCATTATCGAATATTTATTGATTATGATGAAAAAGGTGCTAAAATTGATTTTCTGATATGAGAAAATGACTTGACTAGCAAAACGTTCACTTGTTGGTTTCCCCTGAACATTTCTGTGTCGCACCACACAGCGATCTTCCCCTGAGACATCAGTTCTTTAGTCTCATATGCCCAGTAATCACTATCTCTCAGTGCCCTTCAGATCGGAACGCAGTAATGTTTGCACACTACTGCTTCACGGCAGAATAACTGAAAGTGCGGTGGTATCATAGACGGATTCTTGGACAGATTCCTACCACCAGTAACATGAGGCAATAACGTTGTGATTAAGGTGATTTTTTTTGTATGTTAAGTTACATTTATCGTGTTTTAAAGTGGTTCATATTAACTTTCAATATGCCCCATAATTTTATAAGAAAGTTGGGTAAGAACGGTTCTAGAGTGGTAACCTCGTACCGGCAAACGCAGTGTAGGGCACTAGATGGAGCGACGACCTGAGCGATTTTGGGAAGTCGATGAATGCAGGTGGCTCAAGACCGTGCTTTGGGGCAATTTATGGGGAAGGCATATAATTCCAAAAAAAGAAAGACAAAAATTTTAAAAATGTTTGAGTTTTCGTATATGCAAATTACCATATGAGATTAATGTATTATATGCATGCTATAATTTTTCATTACAAATCACTATTTCACACATATCGCACTGCCAATACGAAATTGTAGTAACGGAAAAAATACATTTTACTTTTCTTTTTCGCTGATCACAAGAAATTTAAAGAAGCAACCAATAGATGCAAGCGTCAAGAGAAATTATTTACGTAGTTATAACTCTTAAACAGATAAATGAGTATTATTTTTTCATCGATTCTGGAAAAAAAACTTTTTCAAAATCTTTATTGCGAAATCACTCAGACACGCAAACCAATTTACTTATTTCTATAGATAACCCTATTCATAAAAAAAAAATTCAGCCTATAAATGTCCCACTGCTGAGAACAGGCCTCCCCTCATTTCTGAGAGGGTTTTTGGAGCTAGAAAGAATCCGCCACGCTGCTCCAATGCGGGTTGGCGGACTACACATGTCTTCGAAACATTTTTTTTATTTCTCAGTCATGCAGGTTTCCTCACGATGTTTTCCTTCACCGCCGAGCACGTAGTGAATCAGCACTTAAAATTGCAATTAACAATTTTAGTGGTGCCGGCACCGGGAATCGAACCCAGGTCACTCGCGTACTATGAAATTTAAAGCGAGCGCCTAGCCCACTGAGCTACCACGGCGTTTTCATACAATCATTGTTAATAAAATATTTGAACCTATTGATAGTAGTAATATTAAATTCAAAAATTATAAATTAAGCATAGTTTACTTATCCGTATGGAATTATTCTATTACCAATCAGCATTTACGTATATTAATTCGCCAACGAATTAAAAAACACCAGTAGAAGAAATACAGAATAATAATAATAAATATTCTTGAATATAATAGAAATGCGATCTGTAAATATGCTCTACCCCTGGACCTGAAAGTGACAGCGATCATCTTTATAATTATAATAATTATAAAAATAATAATGTATCGTGAGTTCCACAGATTTAAATTACACACATACACACACACCACATAACCAGACTCCAACCAGCGACAAGTGTAATTGCACAAATGTTGGTTCCGGGCTGAGATGCGAACACGGGACCTGCGCCATACAAATTAGGTCAGACCACTAGGCGACGAGGTCATAATTGAAAAAATTATTTTGGAGTATTAAAAATGGAAAATAAAAGAGATCATCCCACAGCTGCGTGAGATTAATCTACATTTCTTTATCCCGGCCTTAATTTTCGCTAACGTAATAATGTGATACATCACGCTGATTTACTTCGCACCGTCTTAAAGATCTGACATCTTTATAAGACTGCTATTTAATAAGATTCATTTAGTTGTCGACCCCGTAATAAGCCAGCCCTTCATCACGTCTCTCACACTGGTAAAGTCCATTAATAACAACTTATAAGCAGACTTCACACATTCAAATAGAGGCAGGATTTAGTCGCGTTTAATTAAGTTTCTGTTTTTGTTATAAATTTCTATTTTTTATGGAAGATGATGACACGAAGAGAAAGTCTTTCAGTCAAAGTCAAATTTTCTTTATTTAATTTACGTTTGTAAACTCCCATTAATTTCAAATTCCACACCGGTTATAAAAACAACGCGTTCTTAGAGAAGCCATCAAACTCTAGGGTCTTTTTTAATGACTTATAACATAATGTTATTTTGAAATTACATTAATTTATTACCCCATGTGAAAGTGGATGTGTAAGTGAATCTTAGGTCTGGCAAAAGAAGCATGGGAGTGGGAGTGGTGAAAGTTCCGTTTAGGAAGCACACTACTGCTTTGCGGCAGAATAGCTGGCACTGCAGAGTCATATAGGCTCAGTCAGCATCATCATTCATCATTTCAGCCTATCACTATATACGAGTGAGTTCCTCTGTGTTCGCGCGTACACTTGTATCACTTTAATATCTCCTGCGCAGTTCATAGCTCCCGACAATGTTCGGAAGTTATTGCCGTGGTTGTGATCGCCCAGGAGGACATCATCATCAATTACACTAGTTATCAGTGCCCTTTGGACGGAAACAACAATACAGTAATCAATAATTTAAGTAATTCAATAATGCTGCATTTTATGATAGAGACTTGCGATCTCTCTAAAGTTATTGAATTTCTTTTTAACGCAAGGGGGTACGTAACTTGTGATTTGTACCCGACTACCGTGAAGCAAAAGGGAGGCTTATGATTTTGAGCGGTATGTATGAATGTATGTTAATCTAGTCGTCGTGGTTTCAGCCTATCACTAGTCCACTAATGAACATAGGCCTCCCCCTAGATTGTCACAGAGTTTGTAGCTCTCATTTTGGTTGCCTTTTGCCACGCTTGACAGGCGGGTTGGCAACCGCAGTTTATTTATTGAGATGTTCCAGGAAGATGCTGCTGCCTATCTTCTGGTTTTAATCCCCTTGTCGACTTTTACGAAACCCATGGGATGAGCTGCAATGGGAGATTATCTTAAGCCGCCAACACTGTTTCAGTGGTCATAGTGAATTGTTGGTTTTCGGGATTGAGAGCAGCGTTGCGGGCAATACATAATATACTCGTAACTGTCTTGAAACTTTACTAATTGAGTACAATATAGACTTATGAAGTCCCAGTACAAGTGACCGAAGTGGCCGCTATTTGCATAACAAACAAAGACAAGACAGTTAACTTGGTAAGCCGCCACATTCAATGGGGCTTCGCATAATTTTCAACGGCTTTATGTTGTTTAAACTTAGATTAAAATTTAATCTGGACTTATGTATTTGTTAGCTAGGGCTGCAAGCATTTTCGTATTAGCTACAAGACAATACGTATATGCGGAAAGTGGATGGAAGCGGGCTTAGAACCTGGGGTTGTGGCAATCTATGAGGCAGGCCTATGTTTAGCAGTAATAATATAACAATTATGACATGTTTTTTAATTCATTTCTTTCTTACATCTAGTTTACAAGGTTGAGACCTTCTAGCAAGTCAATAAGTACTTGTAGCAGAAGGTCTCGCTGTTTCATGACAGAAAATTTGTTTTTATAAATAAACATAAAAGTTAAGTAACTTGAGTAACGGCGTTTTAGGAAAGTAGCAGTGGACACGTAATAGGCTTAAATGATTAGGGTAATGATGAAACAATAGACTTTCGATCTTTAGTACCAAAGTAAGTAAAAACAAGACCACAAGCTGATGTGGTCAAATTATCAATAATCTTTTGATAAGACTTTGATAATTGTGACATCCTCCTAACCGACTTTCGACTTGGTATAACTTCAGAATACTGACAGGCAGTCGATTGCACAGATATTATAGTGCAACAAAAGTAAAGTAAAGTTTCAGCCTATGAATGTTCCACTACTGAGCACAGGCCTCCTCTCATTTCTGAGAGGGTTTTCGAGCTTGGAAGAATCGGCCACGCTGCTCCAATGCGGGTTGTGCAGTCCGCACATGTCTTCGAAATATTTTTTTTTATTTCTCACGATGCTTTCCTTCACCGTCGAGCACGTGGTAAATCAGGTCACTCACTCGTCTTAACCTGTACGTCCCTGATATAACTCTCATGAGATAACTTCCGGAGTAGACTAGGATGCAAAGTAAGAAACATGGGAACACTCATGACACAAAAATTTTGGCTCCGGCTGGGATTCGTATCCAGGACACGCGGTGCAGTAGTCGGGCACTTTGACCACTAGGCAACGCCTGACAGTGGTTGTTAAGCACGTACGGGTACGTAGAAATCACACACGTACGTACATTACACGATCTTTTTTCTAATGGATGAGATAAATGAGCAGACATTCCTCTTGATGCTACGAAGCCCTAACCATTATAATGCTAAGCATATCAAGTATTGTTATTGTTTATGAGGAAGGGGAAAACAAAATATACACAAACCATGATGATGATGTCAAGCCGAAAGTGCTACGTCTTGTTTTTAATTATATACATTAAATAAATACAAAACTGATTACGTCACAAAACTTGTTGACAGCCTCGAAATGGCAAACGTAAAGTTCATTCTCATAGCTACTTCATCTAGATGGTATCTCAAGAAAGGAGTTGCGAGAAGCGGTGCTTTAATTTCGTAGAATACAACTTCAGATGTTTCCGAAATATTAGATCAAAGGTGCCGCTTCGTCTCTTTCCTTAAATTACCTCGGATGAACGTATTTCACTTTTTATAGTCAAGGTTTATCTTGACATGTTGTTTATGTAAAAGTTTGCTGATTGTTTTTAAATATTATTTTGAGTATTTAACTCAAATTTGTAGACGTGCGAGTAGAATTTAATAATACTACATGTACCCATACTTTTTACTTTAATACAAACTTTTATATAACTTACGAAATAATCGTAAGTTATCCGATTCATAGTTGATTTTGAACCACTTTCCGACGTCCGATTGAGCTAAACTTTGACATATCCATGTAGCGTCGGTGACAATCCAATAATATGGTACCATGGAACTAGGGGTCTACTTTGTAACTCTTGTTGGTTTCGTGGTCGGTTTCATTTGATCCTATTAACCAATGAATGAGGTTCATACGCCAAAGAAAAAAGGTCATCATCATCATTACAGCCTATCACTAGTCCACTGCTGAACATAGGCCTCCCCCATAGATTGCCACAAGTTTGTAGCTCTCATTTTGGTGGGATTTTTTTATCTTATATTATATCTTATATTTTAATATCCCTCAGTCGTACTTTTACGACACCCACGGGATAAGATAGAGTGGTAAATTCTCTTAAGCCGCTACCACACGGCTAAATAAAGCTCATACATTAGTTAATGGGATAAATTGAAACCGATCACGAAACCAACCAGAGTTACACATTAGCCCCCTTGGTATAATCATGGAGCCGGAAGTTGGCCATAGGAGCTCCCCAACTAAGCAAGATAGCTCCGTCATGTTTGGGCTCATTTAATTTGTTTTAACAACATTTGAAATATTTGAAATCCACTGCCCTCAAAAACTTTTCTTGTAGCAAAAACATCGCAACAAGATTTTTTTTTATTATTGGATAAAGTGACGAGGCGAGCAAAACGTTCACCTGATGGTAAGTGCAACATTTGCCCATAAATGTCACTCAGAACAACGAGTGGCACCATACTGCGCCCGTCACCTTGAAACATCAGTTCTTAAGTCTCATATGCCCAGTGATTACACCAGCTCTCAGTGCCCTTCAGACAGAAACACAGTAATGTCTACACACTTCTGCCTCACGGCAGAATAACTGGCCCTGGGGTGGTACCTACCTAGACCGATTCCTGCATAGGAATCCAACCACCAGTTAACTACAACAACAAGATAACTAATTAGTATTACTATTATGATAAATGTGAATGTTTTTAGTTATGTTTAAAGTAAAGAAACAAAGTGAGTTTGATGATGCGCATACAGAATTATAAATAGTGTAAACTACTTAGTTTCGAAGAGCACCGCCCGCCCTCCCGCAGTAGCGTGCGCAAGCAAACGAATACCGCCACTAGATGCTTTCCTCCACTATAAAACGACCACGAAGCAATACATATAATTTAAGTCGAGAACACGACACTTGTTTTACCTCACAACGAGGCGTTATCAAGTGTTGTTGACTCTACGACAGACAGCCGAGAGTTTATCTACTGTACTATAATGGATTTCCGCAAAGCAAAGTCCGATTCTATTAACTGTGTTATGTTTGTTACTGAATCGCGCCAAAACTACTGAAATACATCTTTTTTATTGAATAAAGTGACGACACGAGCAAAACGCTCACCTGATGGTAATGACTTATGAATGGTAGTGAATTCTGGTTCTGCAGAAGAGTCATGAACGTAAGAATTATACTGTGGAAATGAAAATTTTTAGAAGTATAACTGAAGTGTCTTTAAGTGCCTTTAACTGAAGTGTCTTTAAGGCGGCAATAGCCAAATGGTTTAGGATACGGACAGCGAAACATGACGTCGCAGGATCGAGCCCGCCATTCGACTATTGTCGTGAGCCATCTCCCAGCACAAGCTTTTACGCTTAGTTGGAGTGGTTAACAGTATTATTAGTAATTGGCGTGGTAAGGGAACGTTGCGGTATGGTTGAAGATATATTGACAAAGACAAAAGAAGAAAAAGAAAGGGATGCTTAGATGGCTTGGACACGTTGAGAGGATAGTTGAAAAAAGATTGACGAAACAGATTTATGAGGAGAGTTTGAATGGGCAAGCCGACGAGGTTCGACGTAGGCGAACGTATCATAATCGAAGACGTTTTAAGGAATGGTCTCAAAAGTAACCGCAACCGACGAGCTTGTATGAAAACGCTAATAGAAGTAGAAAAAACGAAAAATTTGTGTTAGGATCGTAGCAATTAGAAAGATGTGGTATCTGCCTACCCCAATGAGAAAGAGGCATGACTATATGTATGTAGGGCTCAGGGCAATACTTTGTCGCAATCATTATTATATTAATAACCATTTTGAGGTCGATGTGAAGTAACCCATTCTCTTCGTCTTGAGCGCATCCGAAAAAGATTTTTATGGCATTTGGCTTTTTCAACTCGAAAAGTGTATAAAAATTCATGTATACGGACAGATTAAAAACATTTAATATGATCTCACTGTCGAAACGTCGTGACATTTAGAACTCACAGCTATTATTCAAAATTTTTAGAAATAACTTATATAATTCGTAAATTTAATTTTCGTGTTCAATGTTTTGTTTGTTACTCCTCTTTCATCACCCCTTCGTAGAGCTGCACTAGGATTTAATTCACCACTCCCCAGACTTTGCAGACTTTAACATATAACATATTAGATATACCACGACTCTTTTAACGTTTTTCGCCAAAAATTCACCAAAACATTGACATAAACTGTGTGATATTGTTATTAATAATTAATTTTTCAAGTTCTAGGGATGTGTTTTATTTTGGTACTATAATGTTTGTATGTGAGCTGAGAACACTGAGCATGCGGTGTTTACCTATTAAGAAATGTGCACTTACTTTTTATTCAGTGTATAAAATTTAATATATGTATAGGTGTAACATTTGTTGGTAAACTAAATAAATAAAATTAAAAAAAATCGGTGACATGCTCCCTATACAATTTAGTAGCTGACATCTGCGTTGAATTACAGCTCAAACAAAGTAATGTAGATTAAGATACAATAGACTTTGGTGGTGTGTATTGCCTACTTAATGCTGTAGTTGTGTGCGTTATTTGGTTGCAGTTTCCGATGGTGGCAGTGGTTGGCTTGAGCACGCTGTTGCATGAGGGCGGGTTTACACACGATTTTAGTTAACGAATGCAGAACCCAGCAAAAAAAATATTTTCTCTCTGATACTAAAATAGATCCCCAGTCTCATTCTTTAATTTGTTGTAAGTTTAATCTCAACATTTCAATCTATAACTTATAATAAAAACTCAACTCGACCTAGTGATCAGAGTACCTATTTTATGCCGCAGGTCCTTTTTTTGAATCCTAGCCGGAACCAACATTTGTGGAATAATACAAATCGTTGGTTTTCGGATCCGGTAGGCTTCTGCGTGTGAAATTTATGCCTGTAAAGTGCACCCATGCATACATACAAGAGGAATCTTCGAGTGGAGCTATGATTATGTTAAAGAAAAAAAAAATAAATAATATACATTTCTTATGCTTTCATTACTCTTCAAATACGATTATACATTCTTGAAATGCCTTACCCGTGAATTAACATCGAGCAAAGTTCGATTTACACTTATCTATACGAAGTCGATATCATCGAAGTAACCTTTCTCAGTAAGCACGGGGACCGCAAAACGCTTTCAAAGCTTTTCTAAAAGCCTCAGTATATGAAAACGCGCCTTACTCCTCTTGAATAGCTCTTGACCTACTTCTGAACTAGTTTCATTATTCAGATTTATTAATGAATATATAATTCCTGATTCTGCGTCATCACTGATAAATAAACCACTGCCAGTAGTTATCCTACGTAAGAAAATATTTATTGCTATACACTGCTATTAACACATTGCAAAACGTGCAAACCCTGCATCCGAGAATATTTCTGATTGATCTATTATTTATGACTTCTATAGGTTACGGAAAAAGCGTGGGTGATTAAGACTGACGGTGATCAAGAAAGAGACTAGGAAATCCTTCACCTGATGGTAAGTGTAACGTCTGCCTTTTCGTTGTTGCAGTCCAATGGAATTTTGTAAAAGTTAAGGAGTTATGTTTATTGAACTCTAGCTGTGAAACTTTTTAAAGTAACATCTTATAAGCGTCCCACTGCCGAGCACAGGTTACTTTTCACTTTCAGAATGAAGGAGCTGTGGAGAACCCGCCACTGCTGGTTGAAGGAAATCACACGTCATTTCTTTCATGACAGTAACTTTGAATACTAAAGAAGCGCTTAACTTCCAATTAACAATTTCAGTGAATCAAATTAAAAATTTAATATAGCAGCAAAGTGCCGAGCCCGTTGTTACACTTATACATTTAAGCCTTTTTCCCCTTGGGTTAGGCAGATACCACAACCGTAGCCCACTTTTCGCCTCCACGGGAAGTAGAGACAAATTGGTAAGGGGTAAGAGATACATTCCTTGCTCCCCATTGCGTTCCCACGAGTAGATAGGGACGTTGTCGTCCACCCAAACAGGGCCGCATGATCGGGCACTCTAACGACTAGGCTCGCCCCTAGGCACGAACCCATGGGTACGGCAACCACTGATTTGGCGGAGAGGAATGTAAAAGGATTCAGTAGAAAATGGACTTGGGTTAGGATAGATATGAGGTGTGGGATACTACTATCTCGGAAGGAGCAGGATTGGACAGCAGTAGCTAGAAAGGTCGTGTACGCTTCATCATTATTTCAGCCTGTCACTAGTCCACTGCTAAACATAGGCCTCCCCCATAGATTGCAACAAAAGTTTGTATATCTCATTTTGGGGGGAATTTGCCACATTTATTCTGATGTTCCAGGAAGGTGCTGCTGCCCGTGTTCCGGTTTTAATTTTCCCTCAATCGACTTTTACGACACCCACGGGATAAGATAAGGTGGTGGATTCTTACCTGGTGCTTTACCGTATTTGCCGGACAAGGCTACTAGGTAAGATACTCCCTATGACAGCTGCAGAATACCAGTAGTTAGAACCACCAGCTGTGCCTCGCTGTTTCACCCGTGTAAAATAAGCGGAACACACGACTGCTCCATACGGCATGTAAGCTGACCTGAACATTCACAGTTTGGATCTTCTCGGTAATGTTACATTTTCAGCGAACGGCTCCTCAAGGCCAAGGCATGAAATCTTATAACCTACACCCTCCTCAATAAGCGGGATATCTAATGCAATAATATTTTTTTTATCGGATAAGTATTTCCCGAGATTAGCGCCGCGCGGAGCCATGTGGGCGCGGCTTAAGAGAATCTACCACCCCATCTCATCACGTGGGTGTCGTAAAAGTCGTCAGAGGGAAAATTAATACCAGGAGATGGGCAGCAGCATCTCGCTGGAACATCGGAATAAACAAACCGCGGTTGGCACCCTCCTGCCAAGCGTGGGAACTATAACACAATCCCCTCAAAATTAGAGCTACAAACTTTTTTCGCAATCTATGAGGAGGCCTATGTTCAACAGTGGACTCTTGATAGGCTGAAAAGAAGAAGATTAGCGCGATCAGAAATACAAACTCACCAGTTTTATTATAGCAGCAAGATTAAATAGGATTATAGAAAATATCTTAGAAACTTAATGATGTGAAAATGTCAGCTCACAAAAATTATAGTCCCATAAAAGTAATACGTGTGCGGATACAGTTCCATTATACACTAAGTTGTGATGCGAGTTCTAGTTTTATGGCGAATTACATTGTCTTGTATGTATGTGCTCAGGGGCTAGGCGCTCGCTTTAAATTTCATAGTACGCGAGTGACCTGGGTTCGATTCCCGGTGCCGGCACCACTGAAATTGTTAATTGCAATTTTAAGTGCTGATTTTACCACGTGCTCGGCGGTGAAGGAAAACATCGTGAGGAAACCTGCATGTCTGAGGAGTAAAAAATATTTCGAAGACGTGAAGTCCGCCAACCCGCATTGGAACAGCGTGGCGGATTCTTCCTAGCTCCAAAACCCTCTCAGAAATGAGAGGAGGCCTGTGCTCAGTAGTGGGACATTTATAGGCTGAAACTTTACTTTTTTTTACATTGTCTTTTTATAGCATCGCGCAGCTTTGTCCGATACGAAGCAAACTTATATCTAATTTAACTTTTAGAATTGTCTACGTTTTGCTTGTAATTGGTTTCGTTACACTGCGAGATTTCCGCAACAGAGTGCCGGAGCGTACGAACCATTTCTTGTTTGCTTTTTGAGATAAATTCACCGCGAATAATACCCGTCGCCAATAAACTAAACAAATTTAAAAACAATAAAAGGGCTGTGGCTGAGTACAAGCATTGCAGAAAATGTATTACGCTGTTATTCCGCCAGAGCCGAGTTCAAATACACGCAACACCGATGTTTTTGCGATCGTTACTTCGCGTAACCCAAAAAGCTATGTTACATGTTGGCCTTCGATTGGAATCGCGTTAGCTCCGATTGCGGTACGAGATTTTATACGGGCCCTGTTTTTGATTACTGTACTCGCTCGATTCCGTACGTTTGACGGCGTGTAATGTAACATCTATCCTGCCATCAGTTAACCCTTTCACTTTTGTTAAAACTATATATTCTATGTAAAAAAAACATGTAACAGCCTATAAATGTCCCACTGCTGAGCACAGGCCTTATCTCATTTCTTCGAGGGTTTTGGAGCCGGGAAGAGTTAACCGCGCTGCTCAAAGGGTTGGCGGACTTCACATGTCTTCGAAATATTGCAATCGCAATGGGAAGCAAGAGCTTTTGCTCGTACCAAAGTGGCGGCAACGTGGTTTGCCACCCATCATGTCTTTTTTTCCGCGGGGGCGAAAGTGAGCTACGGTGTGGTTTCTGCCTACCCCTTATATGGGAGAAAGGCGTAACAATTTGTATGAATTGCAGATTATGGGTTTTATTTATTTATAGTCATTAACTATTAAATTTAATTTTTAAATTATTATAGTGCCTAGTGATTACGCTCTTAGTGCCCTTCAAATTAAATGGTGGTGACACGGCATTTGTTATGGGCAGTCGTTGCACTCACTATATGGTGCACGATTAGCTCGTCCCGTCGCATTCTTCCATAAAAAAAATTGTTTAGGCCGTTGTAGTACCGAAAAAGCACCTTTTGCTCATGATTTTGATCACTCGGTGCATAAATAATAATAATAATAATCTTTAATTCAGACACATAGATCTGTTATTAAATAAAATAAAAATTAATAATTGAAAAAATAATTTAGCACGTATTACATTTTTCTTATTAAGGTGGCAATTTGCAATATACGGTCGTCTGTGTCTGTCTGTTTGGGCTAGTTTGCACATATATTTTTCTAATAGTACGAGAGTACATTTCGTAGAGGTATAGTGTATGCACATTACCCACATTACTTAATTTTTTTGTTGAAGTCTGTGACATCTATGTCGCCACATGAGAAGCTTAAGTTGAAGTGCCGCCCTGTGGTAGCGGCTTAAGAGAATCTACCACCCCATCTCACCCTGTGGGTTGCGTAAAAGTCAACAGAGGTAAAATTAAAACCAGAACATGGGCAGCAGCATCTTCCTGGAACACCTGAATAAATAATGTTGTTGCCAACCCGCCTTGCAAGCGTGGCATCTATGGCAAAATCCCGCCAAAATGAGTGCTGCAAACTTTTGCGGCAATCTATGGGGGCAGCCTATGTTCAGCAGTGGACTAGTGAAATGATGATGATGATGATGATGACGTCTTTAATTTTTCGTGAATTGCAGGCAGCAATCTTCTTATCAAATCCGGCGCTGCTACTAATCGAGTTTTCTCTGTACTTCTCAAACATTATAATATGAGTAGATGGCGCTTTATAAAATTGCAGCCTGGAATTTCGTTCATGTAGATTACTAAACAGATACTTTTATAATGTCTTCGGGCGTGGAGCTCCAGAGCAGTGTAGGCTGATTGGTAATGGAGTACCAACGAAGTGTGACGAAGTTTATTTGATGAATACGTAAGATTTAAAAATATAGGTATATTTTCTACAGTATCAAGATCATAAACAGATTGTGGCATCTACCTTCTTTAAAGAATGTAAATAACTCTTACCAACAGCTGACGGGCATGTTAGTTGAATGGATTGTCAACAGATGGCGCTTTTTAAAATAATTTTTTTTTTTACTCAATTTTTAATTAAAACTTTAATTTTAAGACATTGACTTATTCGTCATTATAGAGAAAAATAAATCTTCAAAATAGCATATCAAACATTTATTTTGAAACCGTATTAAGGGATTTATTTGGGAAATTTTATACCGAAAAAAACACCTTTGAGAAATCATATGTATATGTAGATAAGCCTTTAAATGTATCACTTCTGAACACAGACTTCTCTAATTTTTTTGAAAGTGTTTCTTATCCAGAGACAGCCGTGCAGCTCCAATGCGGTTTGGCGGACTCTACATATCGTTGAAATACTTCACTGGTGGTAGGATTCCTATGCAGGAATCCGTCTAGGTAGGTACCACCGCAGTGCCAGTTATTCTGGGTGACATAGTATTTGCTATGGGCAGATGTTGCACTTACCATCAGGTAAACGCTTGGCTCGTTCCGTCACTTTTATAAAATAAAAAAATAAAAAAAATATTTTTAAGATTTGCAAAATCGCAATGTGTTTCATCACCTAGTAACACTGCACTAAATATTATCAGTTATAATGAAGCCGACAGTGGTAATCGAACGCACGAAACGTATTATGCAATTTAAAGCGGGTTCACTACCTGAGCTGTCATGGTTCAGGGATAACCTATTACCGTCTCTTAACATGTGCCGGTCTGTGCTATTTAATACTATTAGAGAGATAATGATTAATAACAGAATATAACAGGCTCAGCGTAGAAAACGAATAATAACAGCCTTTAATACAATAAGAGGCTGTTGTTCATTCATTTTCTACGATATAATCGCCTGGGTTATTGCGCGATTTGTTGTGGTAGGATTCATATGCAGGAATCGGTGTAGGTAGTTACCACCCCAGGGCCAGTTACTCGTCGACCGCGTGGCGTAGTGGTTAGCGTACCTGACTTCTGCGCCACCGGTCCTGGGTTCGATTCCCAGTCGGAGGCAACATTTGTGCAAAATCACAAATTGTTGCTTTTCGGGTCTGGTTGTGTTGTGCATGTGAAATATATGTTTGTAAAACGCACCCACGATACAGGAGAAAATCCTACTGTGGGGCTTCGTTTAAAAAAAAAAAAAAAAAAAAAAAAAAAACTCTGCCGTGAAGCTGTAGTGCGAAAACATCACTGTGTTTCGGTTTAAAAGGGCACTGTGAGCTAGCGTAATCACTGGGCATATGAGACTTAAGAACTTATGTCTCAGGATGATGGACACAGTGTGGTGTCACACAGAAATTTTCTGGGTGACACAGCATTTGTTGTGGGTTGACGTTGCACTTACCATCAGGTGAACGTTTTGCTCGTTTCATCACTTTATCAATAAAAAAAAAAAGTCCGCCTACGTACATCGCCTATTTAAATATTTATAATCAATATTATGTGATAGAGAAACAAATATTTTTACGACCGTTATTTTTCGAAGATCCTGCGAGGATTTTAGCTAAATACATATATTACAACTCAAAAAGTTACCACACATGCAAACAATAAATATTCATGACCGACAAACTAGACGATCTTAAGAAAATACTTCATTGTGTATAACATTGTTCATCTCTAAATTATGACAGTAAGTTTGATTTTTGAACTAGTTGTGTACTTTAATGATTACTTGAATGTGTAGCGACATATATGTCGCTACATGAGAAGCTCAAGAAATATTTAATAGATTCCATAATCGCGCTATGAAAGTTTTCTGAGATGCGAACTATATATACAAAATCTAAATATTACTAGTTGCAGGAGACGTCCTCCCCAGATCAGACCATTCGATCTAGAGGGTAGCTACCCTTTTCCTTGGCAAGAGGGTAGCTACCCTTTTCCTTGGCAATGTCATCCGCCAAAATTGTGACCCCTACGTGATATGAACATCGCAACCAGCTTCTCCGAACCACAGAAACAACGTCATCGGCAACCACCGCAGTCACAGCATTAGACTACTGTCGGTACAACGCGTGCTTCCTAATCTCTCGGCTACTGAGGATCATCAACGCGGCCCCTTCTCCTGCGGCATCAACACTGTCTCCATACGTCTCGACGCACCGAAGACCTGGACACAGGTTGACGGCAACGCCAGACTGCACCTCATCGCCTGATGTCTCAAGTTCTCCACGCTAACTACGACTTCCAGTCCCAGCGGGGGAGTGATGTAGCGACATCTATGTCGCCTCATGAGAAGCTCAAGAAATATTACATGCATTCCATAATTGCTCTATGAAAGTTTTCTGAGATGCGAACTATACGAGTATATACAAAATCTAAATATTACTAGTTGGAGGAGACGTCCTCCCCAGATCAGAGCATTCGATCTAGAGGGTAGGCTACCCTTTTCCTTGGCAATATCATCCGCCAAAAATGTAAATGTTATCTTATTTTAAAAATAACAAAAATGATGGATCATATAGAGAACATAAGCAAACATGAGCATTCTTACATGATCCAAAGATCACAGATCCAAAAATGCTCGCTGCTCGTTCCTCAAAAAATTTACAATTTCCCTCCAAAAAATCATATGAAACGACTATCAAATTGCTTTGTTAAGCCCAGACATACAATTGCAGTGAACAGTTTATTATGTTAAGCTAACCTGATATTTCCGGATGGAGTCAATCTGGTCCCGTGTGACGTCAAGTGCTGGGGGTCTGGGGGGCGCGTCGCGAGCCACCTCCCGCGGGGGGACCGCGGGCGCTGCGGCCTTCGCACTGCCGTTCACCTGCTGGTTATGAATGTTCCTAAATATTCATATTTTAAACACTATTTTTGTTTAATAGTCACATAGTACGCTCTTATTCATAAAAGGTTATATAATATAAGCTTGTTATAAAGAGATTACCGAAACAATACTCATAAACGCTTAATAGCTCTAAAACGCTCTATAACTATAGGTTAAACACCTAATGTAAATAATGACTTTATAAGTTATAGAAGTATAGATTCTAACTTCTAATAAAAAAAAACCTGGCCGTCTTTAGACGACAGCTGACTAACTGAAGTTTACAGTCAACAATATATACAAGGTGTTAGGTAAATAGGGTAAACAGCAAGAGGGTGAACGTACATGTAAATGCAAGTATTTTTGCTACAGGATGAAATACGAAATCACAAAAAAATCATCGGTTTCATACAAAAATAATGCAGCAGTTGTTTTTTTTTTGCGATTAAAGAATTATTTTCATCGCAGAAACATATGTTTAGGTAGAAAGTGTATATGTTTTCGCTGTTTATACTATTTACCAAACACCTATATATTTGTATTCACAAATATATAATTTTTGTAGATATTCGAACGTCCAGAACGACAGCACGATCACGTCAAAGTATTCCACATCGGAATTTATAATACGTTTATAGGGCCAATAAGCGTTATGGCTATTGTATGTTGCAAATGTATAATTAGTGATTTTTATGAAAAGAAACGTTTCTTCAACGACATCAAGCTCACTGCTAGAGATAATTGCCGAAGTTTTCAGATGTTTTCCAAGTTCCTTTATCGGTTGTTTAGTAATTTTGTCACATTAACTTTTGGAATTTCGCAAACTTAAAGTGTAATACGATACTCAGAGGAACTTATTTGCATCCAAAAAAAGGAAATAACTTTGAGAAGACAATTTTTCATTTAAAACTTTAAATTGGACAAATTCTGAGTAAACAGAAGAGATTACAAATTTAACAGAGTGAAGAAATTATATAGGATTGTTTTCATCACCATTTTAGTCCGTTAAAAGTGGACAATGGCTGTAGCCAAGCTTGGCGGGCGGATTGGCAACCTCTTTGTATAATAGTTTACCGAAAAGGAGGATGTTGTTGTTTTGAAAAAAAATGTTTGAACATACATGGAGCTCTTGCTTTCTCTCAATGATCTGTTAAACTTATACTACGTAATGTATTATAAAATATTTTAGACATCAACAACGTAGTTAACACGTAAGTAATCATTGTACAAAGAATCGCTTTGATTGCGAAAATTAAAACATATTACTAAATACAATATTGTCTAACATAATTCACCCATTATTTTCTACACTATATCTTCATTTTACAATAAGATAAATCTAAAAATAGACATATTACATGTCAATTCAATTTACTCTACACTATATGCATGCTCCAACCCATACAAAACCCCAATATCCATCTACAATTATCACCCAATGAATTATAAATACATGTTTAACCGGATACCTTATCAAAATAAATACTTTAAAATACAATACGCATGCAATAACTAAACTAACATTATAACAAATATAAAACATCGACTGATTACAACAGTCTTCGATACATTTCTAAGTCAGGTTTGTTCTTGTTTACTCGTACTTATATTAACTAATTTTACGTTCCTATATCTTCAAAAAAATTAGAAAACAATGACATGGCCCGCTGACTGTTATTTCAAAAAAAAATGAGATAAGCCTTTGTACAAAACTTCTGTTTTGTGTTTTTAGCCGACTTCAAAAAAGGAAGAGGTTCCCATTTATCTATATTCTTGTGTGTTCGGGCTTCTTTATGTATGAGCCGGTTGAAGTCGAGTTTAATAATTATTCTGTTTACTATTTTATGTGCACGTAAATATTGTAAATAACATAATTGACGTATTTAAAATTTACATTTAATGACAAATAATGATTTAAATAAAAAACGGTATAACATTTTTTCTAAGATCTATGGGTCAGCTAGAAACTTGTGTAAGGAAAATTATATTGTAGTGTAGATGAGACTTTTGACAATTTGATTTCAGCTTAAATACACTGATTATATATTGAAAACCTAGAAGAAAATTATATTATAACAAGAGCGTAGCTAGCTAATGGACCAGGAAAGCCGATTAGCTAGCGAATTAGATTAGATAAACAAATCGAGTTTCTGGGTGAGGGCAGCTGCCCCTCCCTGCTCCTCCCTGGCGACACCTTTGTATTATAGAAAAGAACCCTCCCTTTGACTTTTGACCACGGCGACAATTTCTCAACACATAAGCTATCGTCAGAACAGCGGATATTATAAAGCACGCACAAACGTAGGGGCTCGACAAACTCGCTTGTCCTGTCCGATGTATCATACGATAAGACCGGAGGAAAAACAATCTGTATACCATATAAATATTTTTTACGCCGGGTAACCGAAACACGCGACCCATAGAGCCACTGATATTTTTAAAAAAAGTGACGAGACGAGCAAAACGTCTTCTTGATGATAAATGCAACGTCTGCCCATAACAAATGTTGTGTCACCCAGAACATTTGTGTACGCCACATTGCGGCCGTCTCCCTGAGACATCAGTGCCTAATTCTCATATGCCCAGTGATTACAGAAGCTAGCATTGCCTTTTAGATCGAAGCAATGTAATGTTTGCACACTACTGCTATACGGCAGAATAGCTTTTTTTTGTTGCATGAAGTGATGAAACGAGCAAAACGCTCACCTGATGGTAAGTGCAACGTCTGCCCATAACAAATGCTGTGTCACCCAGAATATTTCTGTGTGACACCACACTGTGCCCATCACGTAGTCAAGATAGGTTCAACGTTTGAGCCGTGAAAAGATAACAAATAGACAGAGGGACATAGAGAGTTATTTTCGCATTTATAATATTCTTCGTAGTATGAATATGGATTAGCGAATGTAATTTAACATTTTTATCAGCCAATTAAAAAGTCTGCTAGGTAGGTCTTGACGACCGGGAGGCATTGGTGTACCTAACTACCACGCCGAGGGTCCTGGGTTCGAATTCCAGCCGGAGCCAAAATTTGTGCAAAAACATTGTGGTTTTCGGCACTACATCCTAGCCTACGTACGTTACGTATGTTAGAAAAAGTGGGAGATCTCTGTCCGCGCAACAGAGCATCGTGGCAGACTCTCCCCGCCTTTAAAACTGTCTCAGAAATGAGAGGAGGCCTGTGCTCTGCAGTCGGACATTTAACTAATTCACTTACTTTTCTAGACTACTTTTACAAACCGCTTTCTTAGAATTTCAGAAGATTTTTCAGTGCAAAGCAACTGAAAGCAACTGTAATATACAGTTGCTTCCAGTTGATGCAACACATTCATACTTAATATTACGAGTATAAATGCGGAGGTAACTCTCAGTGTCCCTCTGCCTGTCATTTACCTTTTCACGGCTCAACCGCTCAACCGATCTTGACGAAATTTGGCACAGAGATAGCTTGCATGCTGGATACGGACATAGGAGACTTTAATCCCGGACAATCAAATTCCCACGGGATATTTGAAAAACCTATGACTAAGCGGACGAAGTCGCGGGCATCAGCTAGTAGCTTAATAAAAATAATACAACTCTAAGTAGAATACATATCTGCTAGGAAACTTCTATGAGACGCAAATAAAAACTAATTTAACACACGACGAAGTAGAACACATAAATTTGCTAATAGACTGTAATTTAGAGGATTGTGAGAGATGTGGTTGTAAGAGGAAAATAATACGGGTTTATGTCCTACCGCGTGTGGCGAATGTCTTTATTGCACACATTTATCGCTATTCGTACTATAGGAAGTTATATAATAAAGCAACAGTATTTAATTAGCTGGTTTAGCATTTGTATTTTGTGTTAATTTTGTAATTTAGAAAATAATTTTAATCAAAATATAAAATAGCATAACGTTGTAAACATTTCTATCGTTTGAAAAGTTCGCCAGCTCGCATTGGAGAGGCGAGACACTCTTCCAGGCCAGACCCTTTCAAAATCATTGAGAGGTCTGTCACTCTTTCGATGCGATGGATCTTTTATAGGCTTTAGGTACAGGCATTAACACTAACTTTTTTAATGTAAGAATAGAATCGAATAGAATCATATGGCCGTCTCCAGAATACAAGCCAGTTGTGGCAACAAAACTTCTTTATGATCGCTTTAAAAAAGTATATATGATCGGTTTAGCGGTTGAACCGTGAAAAGGTAGAAACAGACAGAGGGACAGAGAGAGTAACTTTCGCATTTATAATATTAGCATGGATGAACTACTACTACTGCCGGGCACAATCCCTCTCAATTAATGATAGTGGAAAGAGCAAAGGTAGTTTAGGGGCAGTACCTTCGCCTTATATGCTTTACTACGCAAGCAAATTTAGTTCAAACTTCCATCAACTAAAATGTAAACATGAAAATCTGTGTTGGAGAAATAAATCAAAAATTCGAGGACAAGATTTAAAGAGCACGGTCTGCATTGGAAAATGCGTGGCGAAATTTCCATAACGCCTTTTTATTTATTTTAGACCTAATGAAGTTATATTTCTTGACGGTGAAGCCACACAACTAATCCGGACTACGTTTAGAATTGCAAAGTATTATTCTCAGATTGATGGTAATGAATTCGAAGAAAACCGAACATTCAGGCTGGTATGAGAATAAGAATTACTCATAAAAAGCAGAAGGAAACTGATGTCTGTCGTTACTAACAGGTATTTATCAAAAATAACTAACAATCTACCGGGGAATTTCCTCCGGGCAGGTAGGTATAATTACAATGCAGAGTCGGGGCGTATGGCAGGTTACACAAGGCTTTGTTTTTACCTTTAGTCAAAGGGCTTCCTCATTTGTAAGACTTTGTGTATCATATTTTTGAATCTGAAAATGTAACATTGAATATAAGCCAAATATAAATACCTTAAAACTACGAATATAGCAGGCATATCTTATATACTAAAGTTTTCTTACTACTTATTTCTATTATCTAATACTAACTTCTACTTTCATCTAGATTTTTTAATAACTTAAATATGTAGGGTTAATATCAGGCCCAATAGCTCCGAAGATCCAAATTCTCATTCAGAAATGACAGTGAAGTAAATAATTTCTATATCGCGGACAGAAGAGTGGTTTAGTGCAAAAAAGCGTGATAATTAATGATAATGACGATATTAATGATTCTTTACTGGAAAATGTTTGCTAATGAATTAAATATATTTGTATCAAATTCACTGGAAACAATTCATAAATATAGAGGTGAGATACTGAACGATATAAATAAAAGTATCACCCTTAAAATACGGAATATAATCCCATGTGAGTGTACAATGAGTGTACTAAAAGTGACTTTGAATGACTATACAAAGAAAAGTAACCGAAATAGTAACTAAAACAATAATTAGTATTGCACTTATGTCACTTTTAGTTAACCCATAACAAAGGTTAATTTTGATATGTTAGTAATTACTGAAGGTCGAAGGAAAAGTTAAACGTTAATGGATTTCTAGACTACTAAAATCAAATTACCTTGATATGAAACATTTGCCAGAACCAATAAAACACAATTATTTTACCGCATATTCACAGATCTTAATGCTAAGTCTCAAACTAGATTTGCAAAACTGAATCTACCATCCCGTAGTTGTTTTAAAAGCCGACTTGGGAAAATGCCAGCAAAGTGATCTTCGATCGGCGGAATGATCATCCCGCTAATATACTAAACCTACATTAACAGAAACCGGCGGAAACCGCCGCTGGTGGAGGGTATCTGGTGGCGGTTCCCGGTGACGGTGTCTGTTTGCTTGTGCAAGCTACTGTGGGACGGCGGGCGATGCTCTTCTAAACAATATACACCATTTTATATTTTGAATGCGGATCTTAGAAAATTAACTTCCTTTCCTAGCTTTGAAGAGCATCACGCCGCGTGCACGAGCAAACTAAAACCACCACCAGATACCCCCCACCACTAAAACACTACCACTAGGCAATATACACCACTGAAGTCAAGACCACGACACGTGTTTCACCTCAAAACGAGGCATTATCAAGTGATATTGACAGTCCGCCGAGACTCGGCTGCGGACTGTCGTATCTTAGCAAATGAATGCTTTCTTTCCTTCATTATAATGGATTTCCGCAAAGTAACGCCTGCCCTATAAACTATGCCACTCCATCCAACTTCAGAGAGCAGTGTAATGCTAAAAGGCTGTTTCGGCTGGAGATAATGTATAATTTCAAAAACCCACTTTTGCTTAATATTTGCTTGTATATTATACATACATACAGTCGTGCTTTCTTCCCATATAAGTGGTAGGCAAAGGCCACACACGTAGCCTAATTTTCGCCCCCGTGGGAAACGAGACGATTCTACTCTGCCGGACACCTCATGATGATGGTTTCAATTTTTTTAAAGTAAAAATTTTTTTGCGAATATGTCGAGATTTAAAATAATTAATGGTAGTAATTATTAAGATACAGAAATAATAACGCTTATTAAGTTTTATTGGCACTGGCAATCCCAACTAAATTTACCCACATACCTCATACAACCCACTTTCCCAATCAGATGAAAATGAACCAAGCAATCGTGCTGTTTACCTGGAATACACTCTTTCTGTCCACGGTACTGGGATATTTGGGGGTGGTTTTGACGATTTGGACGAAGTTCTCCGGCACGTCCACTGCCACCTCCCTTCCGAGCAGAACTGGCGTAGTGTCGAAGCCAGGGGGAAGCTTGTAGGAGGCGTACACTGCCTCCCTGATGAGCACTGAATCCGTCCTCGCCGAGTAAGTGACTCCCTCCCTACAATCTAACAACGAATCTTGTCCATTAGATATGAGAAGTTGGATCTTGTGATCGCTCAGGTTATGGGTTGTGTTCGAAGCGACCGACTCCGATCTATCCGAGACTAGGTCGCATTTGGCGGTCTCTGAGGAGCCTTCGCTTTTTTTACTCCCGAAGCTTACCCCGGAACCATCGGAGCTTTGAGGCAAGGAGAGTAATTCGATGGTGCTGTTGTTCTTGAAGCTCCCAGAGCCGTCGGAGCTGGGCCCCGAAATATCTATGGTGCTTTGGAGTACTGTACTTTGCTTGCTCCCAAAGCTCGTGCCGGAGCCTCCCGACGAGAGCAGGGGCTCGTCGTCTCTAGACCGGAGTCGTACCTGCGGTGGTCTGGGCGGCGGGTAGCGGGGTGGCGTTTTGTTTCTTGCTATAAAGTTCTCCGGTACATCCACCGGCATCTCGCGGTGGGGACCTGGAAATAACAGACAATTGGATTTCATTTTTAAATAGGTCATATATGTCATCGTATAAATCATAATATAGGTCTGCTCGAGTTTGCAATGCATTCATTCTTTTTTTTATAATCTTTACAATCTTGTCTAACATTTCGCCATGGAGCGTGGTTTGGTTTTCTATGAGACTGTTTTGAAAATTACTTTTGACTAAGATAAATAAATGAACAAAAAAGAGGATACCTACGGAGTTTCTTTCGCCTGTTTCTTCTCCGTCAGAGGAAACTCATTATGAAACGGTGGTAGGTTTCCACAAAAAAACGTTTGACAAACGAAATTTTTATTCCTTACTTTAAACAATAAATAATATTCATTTTCATTTTTCATTTCATATAAGGGTTGATATTTGGGCACATTTTATTTAAGTTCTAATATAGTTGTTCTTTTAATTTCGCGATTATAATTATCTTTATCTTCTTATCTCATCTTTTAAATCTCATAAGTCGATTATTAATTCATACGAGGGGTGATCCAAAAGTAATGATAATCAATAATAAACACAATGAATAAAATAAATAAATAAATTTATTTCTCAACATAGTCTCCTAGCAAGTCTATACATTTAGTCCATCTCTTTTCTAATCCTAAAATTCCCTTAGAAAAAAAATCTTTATCTTGACTCTCAAAAAAGTCCTCAACCGCGGCCATCACGTCGCTATCATCGTCAAATTTCTTGCCTCGGAGGTGTTCCTTGAGTCGTGGAAAGAGATAGAAGTCGCTGGGGGCTAGATCTGGTGAATAGGGGGGGTGTTCCACCAGCTCAAAGCCCGCTTCCTGAATGGCAGCCATGGCAATTGCAGCTTTGTGAACCGGTGCGTTGTCTTGATGGAACAGCACTCCAGCCCGCAGTTTGCCTCGCCTTTTCTCCTTAATAGCCTCCCGCAATCTTCTTATTTGTTCTGCATAGTAGGAGCCTGTAATAGTGGCCCCCTTTTCCAAGTAGTCCACCATGATTATTCCTTCAGCGTCCCAAAAAACAGACGCCATAACCTTCCCTGCTGAGCTTGACACTTTGAATTTCTTCGGCGTCGGTTCATCGGATCGTTTCCATGTCATCGATTGTTGTTTTGTTTCAGGATCAAAATGGTGGATCCAGGTCTCGTCCATGGTCACAAAACGTGACAAAAAATTATCCTTGTCTGCCTGGAACTTTTCGAGATTTGCTCTTGACATGTCGACTCGTTTCTTCTTTTGCTCGTCGTTTAACATTTTCGGTACCCAACGCGCGGAGACCTTTCTCATATGCAATTCGTTCGCAAGGATTCTTTGAATGCTGCCATATGAGATCCCTGTGACCTCAGCTACATGCCTGATAGTCACTCTTCGATCTTCCAATACAACTTCTTCAACTTTTTTCACATTTTCTTCAGTGAGGGACGTCGATGGGCGTCCTTCGCGGTGTTCGTCTTCCGTCGATGTTCTTCCCAACTTAAACTCCTTAGCCCAGCGTGCAACTGTGGAATATGGAGGAGAAGAGTCCCCTAATGTTTCCACCAAGTCGCTGTGTATGTCTTTGGTAGACATTTTTTTCAAGCAGAGGTATTTAATGACAGCTCTGATTTCGTGTTTTTCCATTTTGATGTTCACTCCTTGACAGTCCGTATTCAAATGAATGTAGCTCCCGGGAATCGTGGCCTATTTATATGATTTTTTTTCCCTGAACTAGTGGTTAACTGAGTAAGTGACTGAAATTTTTTTGTATTTTTGTGTGCACTAGAAATAACTGATTATCATTACTTTTGGATCACCCCTCGTACCTTCGGGATCAATGCTCGCTTTTAATTTCATAGTACGCAAGTACACTCCAGGTTTGATCCCCGGTGCCGACATCATTAAAGAGTTTATATGTCATTTTAAGCGATGATTTACCACGTGATCGGCTGTGTAAGAAAATCTTGGGGAAACCTGCATGTTTGAGAAAACTAAAATATTTCGACGACTGGTGAAGTCAGCCACTCCGCATGGCCGGCGTGGCGGACAGCAGCTCCAGAAATGAGAGGAGACCTGTGCCTATTTTATATGCGTAAGTACTAATATTGTGAACATCTATAGAAATAAAAATAAATTAAGTGTCTGTTTGTAATAACAAAATAACAGTTTTTTACTCAATGCTTATTAAAGTATATACGGGACTTACAAGAAAAGCACAATTTTTTAAATTTTTTGTCCGTCTGTCTATCTGTCTGTATGTCTGTTTGTTCCAGTTTATCTCCCAAACGGCTGTACCGATTTTGACGGGACTATGACTGACAGATAGCCGATAACTTAGGCTACTTTAATTTAAAAAAAAATCAGGTTTCCGCGCAAAGAAATTAAAACCCCAAATTCCGATTCAAATAGGAAAGTATATATGTATATCATCGATCGGTGTCGGCTTTTTTCGTCGCGGGGCACTGTAACTAATATTTCTAGCTCGCTTCATTAACTTGAACCTATCGCTATTAATAAAACTGAAATCAATAAACGTATACAGTCTCTTTATAACATTGGAACAATATACTAAAATTGCGACGTACGACCCAAATAAAATTGGCTTCTAATCCGTCGGCCAAGCGTCCAATTAGCCATAATGCTTCTGGGACGGATTAAAGCCCGCCCGGAGCTACTTAACGTCAAAATAATTTTACCGAACCGATACGCGTTCTTGTGTCGAATATCTTTGTGTGTTAATTACAAAAATAATATACAAAAGAATTATTTAAACGTTCTTTGTTTTTATCACATAGCAGTACAGTTATGGTACTACCGTAGATTGTAGATTGCTTCGGGCAGATTTCCGCAACTCAACGTCTATGCGCGTATTTTGCGTTGATGGTACTACCGTGTAATTGTAAGTAATTATAGAGTCATTATTTCCAAGATATGCTTCTAACGAGCCGTGGTTGTGCGATGCCATACATTATGATTGTTCCTTTGTGATAGGTTTTTTGTTAAAGGCACATTAAAAGGCACAACCTATTACCCAGATTCGACACAACTGTTTGTATAAGAAAGGAAAATAACAGCCTTTTTTTATTTCATAAAGTGACGAAACGAACAAAACGTTCACCTGATGGTATGTGCAACGTCTGCCCATAACAAATACTGTGTCACCCAGAACATTTCTGTGTGACACCACACTGCGCCCGTCACCCTGAGACATCCGTTCTTAAGTCTCATATGCCCAGTGATTACGCTAGCTCTCTGTGCCCTTCAGACCGAAACACAGTAATGTTTGCACACTACTGCTTCACGGCAGAATAACTGGCCCTGGGGTGGTACCTACCTAGACGGATTCCTGCATAGGAATCCTACCACCAGTAGATAAATAAAAACCTATAAATGTCCCACTGCTGAGCACAGGCCCACTCTCATTTCTGAGAGGGTTTCGGAAACGGGAAGAATCCGCAACGCTGCTCCAATGCGGATTAGCGGACTTCACATATCCTCCGAATAGTATTTTTATTTCTCATACATTCCGGTTTCCTCGCGATGTTATCCTTCGCCACCGAGGACGTGGTAAATCAGACCTTAATCGCAATTAACAGTTTTGATGTTGCCGGCACCGGGGATCAACCCAGGGCAGTCGAGTACTATGAAATTTAAAGCGAGTGCCTCTGAGCCGCGACGACTATTTGTACGCAATACATATTTGTTAAGCGTGGGAGTCGAACGCGCAGCTTGCAGCGTAGAAGCTAATCGCTTAGCCACTGCACAACCGAGGTTGTTAATGTTGATAATTCTTACTTATCTGTATAAACTGTTATGTTTTATACTCTGCCAATATTGCCAACATTACAAAGTAAAATAATCAACTTTACATCGCTTCCTGAGCAACTTTTTGTTCCATTGTTACGCGAAGGTCGTCTCACGGTTGAGAAATGTGACCATCTATCAAATTCATCTGCGCGTGAAGCTCTCGGTAAACATGTTTGAAAGATCGCATTGCTACTTAGAGTAATGAAGAAGACAGGACGGTTTATTTGTGTTGCGATGCGGCTGTTACGTGGGATAAGTCTTTTTCGGTGACAGATTTTGATACACTGCATACACTATAGGTGTGGTGGTGCCTTAAGAGAATTTACCACTCCATCTCACCCCGTGGGCGTCGTTAAAGTCGACAGAGACTGGTAAAAGTAAAGTAAAGTTTCAGCCTATCAATGTCCTACTGCTGAGAACAGGCCTGCTCTTATTTCTGAGAGGGTTTTTGAGCTAGGAAGAATCCACCACGCTGCTCCAATGCGGGTTGGCGGACTGCACAAGTCTTCAAAATATTTTTTATTTCTCAGACATGCAGGTTTCTTCACGATGTTTTCCTTCACCGCCAAGCACCTGGTAAAATCAGCACACAAATTGCAATTAACAATTTAAGTGGTGACGGCACCGGGGCTCGAACCCAGGTCACTCGAATACTATGAAATTTAAAGCGAGCGTCTGGCCCCTGAGCTACCACGGCTGAGACTGGTACATCTGAATAAATAAACTGCAGTTGCTAACCCGCCTGCCATGCGTTGCAACTATGGCATAATCCCCCGAAAATGAGAGCTACAAACTTTTGTCGCAATTTGTGGAGGAGGCCTATGTTCAGCAGCGATAGGCTGAAATTATGATTCACGCTTTGTATAGTTCATTCTACATCTCTGAAATTAATCATATGTATTCCTTTTGTTCCCTCACTGTTTCTGATTGCTCGTTCAAGACAATTTGTTCGTTCCGCCTATAATTCGACGCGCCTTTGTTTTGAAATGTATGTTATTAAAAAAAGATCACAAGTTTCTTGGAGACACATTGCGTATGAATGCCTCGGCTTTGTTTTAATAATAATTGGTGCTCACATTTACGCGAATCCATTTGAAGCTAAACATCTAAGATCAATAATAAATCAAAGGATAGTCGATGGTATCATCTGGACAAGTAAGATATTTGTTTATTGTAACATTATTATACATTTCCTATAAACAACACCCGCCCACTTTTCGCCCCCGTGACATATGATACGTGAGGGGTAGCGAACCACGTCACCGCCTATTTTTTTATTGCATAAAGTGATAAAACTGCCCATAACAAATGCTGTGCCACCCAGAAAATTTCTGTGTGACACTACACTGTGCCCACCCTGAGACGTAAGATAAGATAAAGATAAAGATACTTTTATTTTCAAAAACATAGGTTCTTAAGTCTCATATGCCCAGTGATTACGCTAGCTCACAGCGCCCTTTAAACCGAAACACAGTAATGTTTGCACACTACTGCTTCACGGCAGAATAACTGGCCCTGGGGTGGTACCTACCTAGACGGACTCCTGCATAGGAATCCTACCACCAGTAAACCAGTACCTACTATCCAATACGTCGAATCCTACAAATAGTAGTAATGAGCTGCAGAGTAAAGCACACCTCCTAGCTCATTACGTATTTTCATATCGAACGAATCTTTAAAATAATTAGGAGTGATTAGTAATTAATAATACTGACCGGTGTCCGAAGATAGTGAGAGCATGGTGAGCATCTCTGTTCTCGTCATCCGGCGGCGGTCGTTTTTCGTCCTCGGCGCCCAGCACCACAATGCTGGAACCAGATCGCCTCCGCGGCCTGAAACGTGCAGAGTACATTTTTAGAAAGAAACTCGTCAAAATGCTCATATGATGAAAAATATTGTACACACCATCTAGATTATACCGAGTAAAATTATGATTTTTTAAATAAAATTGTATGTTTATTTCTCTTCAGTAGATTTCCAAATGAAATTAAATGAAATTTAGTTACTCTTTAACGTAAGAAATATAAATTTCGTTTGTCAAACGTATTTTTTTACAATCTACAACCGTTTCTTAAGGAGTACGGGGATGAAACAGGCGAAAGAAACTCCGTAGGTATATTCTATTTTGTTATATTTTTTTATCTTTGTCAAAAGTACATTATAAATAAATTTAAAATCCGAGTTATACAATACAAGATTTAATAAACAATGAATAAATGCATTGCAAACTCGATACAATTTAATATACGCTATGCATTAAAATTTAAGCAAATAACCCATTTATTATTTCAACGAATTCATAAAAACCGTAACAAAAACACCATTAATGAACGCATTTTACATACATGTTATTTGATATACATTTTTCTCACCACAATTTCACAATTCCGCAAAAATCCCTGTCACGTCGCAAAACTTGTGTAGTGTTCCAATACACAATGAACATCATATCTCTAGCAGCATGAGAGAATAATTGCAATAATAATTACACTTTCACATGCATATCAATGATACCGTGTAATTATTAATTTCGATGTAACAATAAGAAAGTGTAAAAAGACAAAGTAATTTCCGTTTTGTAAATCCATAAAGGCGTATGTGGCATTAGTGCTAAGAGCCATTCCCATGCAGGAATCCGTCTAAGTACCACCGCAGGGCCAGTTTTTCTGACGTAAAGTAGTCGTAGTGCAAACGTAGTGTTTAACAAAACGGTCTGAGTGGCACTGAGAGCTAGTGTAATTACACGGCATAAGAGGTTTAAGACCTGAAGTCTCAGAGTGACGAGCATAGTGTGTTTGCCACACGACGACTTGTACTAGACGGATTCCCTACTACTACCACCAGTAAAACTGCTTTACTTCTTACTACTTTCATTCCATGCACACAAGTCGGATCCTCCTCTACTACAGTCTATTTTAGTTGACTTCTTTTGAATGACTTTATTACTCGTTACGATCCTATTTAGGCTCAAGGGCTTTATAATTACTTTTTTACGGAAGAAAATAAAGAAACTCGCATATCTTTCTTCTGATGATAAATGTAACCAACGTCCGTATAGAATTGCCGGGCGTTCGGATGAAGCCAGACATAGTTATGCTGTTTGGATGCGTGTCCGGTCTAATTAGACGGTGTCAGGCCCGTCCGGATTTAGTTAGGCTTTTTACGTTTTACCAGACACGACGTCGGCGCGGTGTTTAATTATGTTTTGATTTGCATAAAAGAAGTTTAGATGATTTGATGATAAAGGATCAAAAAGTCTGGATTTATATTTTTATGAACGTTCACCTGATGGTAAGTGCAACTTCTGCCTATAGCAAATGCTGTGTCACCCAGCTGATCATCAGTTGTTTAGTCTCATATGCCCAGTGATTACACTCGCTCTCAGTACCCTACAAACCGAAACATAGTAATGTTCGCACACTACTGCTTCACCGCAGAATAAATGGCCCTGGGGTGATACCTATCTAGACGGATTCCTGCATAGGAATCCTACCACCAGTTAGTTTTAGTAAGACGTGTTTTGCCTTTTTACCCAATTTTAATCAAAAGTCGGGCTCAACTGCTTGGTCTGTTCGGATTTCTGGTTTTAGGACCTAGTAACCCTATATCTGCATTATAATAAATTCTGTCACCCCTAACATTTCATTGTGTGTGATACCACACTGCGCTCATCACCCTGAGACATTTGTTTTTAAATTTACGGAAGAATTACTCGCACTGCGGTGGTACTTACATATACGGATTCCTGATAAGAAATACTACCACCAGTAAACTTTTAATTAACATTAATTCTCGGTGCATAATGACTGATACAACCACACTTGTAAGGTCAAGTCAAGGTCAGTATTTAGTGACAATAGGATAAGATGTTATAATCACTGGTCCGCACTTACTTATAATTAGAAGAACAATGGTCAATTAGAAATAATAATAAGGCATACACAAGCTATATGAATAACAAATGTTCAAATATGTAAGATTATTAATACAACAGAGAAGAAACAGGTTAGTACGTGAGGCAAGACGAACGGACGGACGCACCGACGCGCGTCGTCACGCAGCCAAGCGCCTTTATGTAACGGCTCTTTGTAATTTCAAATGCATTTTTTTTCAACGTGCATGTCAGTGTTACATTAGATGTTGGCCAGTGATTGCATTGTAAAAGCTTCGTCTGTTTTAAGACCAATAATAATCATTACAAAATCTGTAAATATATAAATATGGTCGTAGGATTCCTATGAGGAATCCGTGTAGGTAGGTACCACCCCAGGGCCAGTTATTCTGCCGTGAAGCGGTAGTGTGCAAACATCGCTGTGTTTCAGTCTGAAGGGCACTGAGAGCTAGCGAAATCATTGGGGATATGAGACTTAAGAATTGATGTCTCAGAGTAACGGGCGCAGTGTGGTGTCACACATAAATGTTCTGGGTGACACAGCATTTGTTATGGGCAAACGTTGCTCTTACCATCACATGAACGTTTTGCGCGTCTCGTCACTATTTCCAAGAAAGGATAAAAAAATTTGTGTTATTTACTGCTTAATATTATGTCAGCCATACTATATGTTTTTATTATTCTTTAATTAAAAGCTAATATACCATTCATAATCGTTTAAAATTAATTAACAACTACGAAGACGCAAGCCTTCATTCTAGAAGATGCGGTATTTCAGCTGTTTTGGACGTGAAGGCTAGAAGGAGCTCGCGGAAAAAAAGACCGAATGGCGCCAACAAGCGTTGAAGGGGCGCAAGACACACGATGAGATCTGGTTTTACGTTCTGGAGGCCTAGAAGACACCAATGTGGTACTAATTCACCTGCCGCAAATTTCTCCTGCTGAAAGTGAGGACGACCTTACTGCTCTCGAACATACTTATACAGCCACGAACGTTAGTGTCACGCAAACATGGTATAAACCATCTGTCATACTTGTTAAAGGTCTGATGATGATGATGATGATGACGATAAAGTAGAAGTGTGCAAACATTATTGTGATTCTGTGTGACTTAAAAAGTGATTGCTCCAGAGTGAGGAACGCAACGAACACAGAATTTCGTAATTGTATGTTCCGGGCACCTCCAAAAAAACCTCGAATTGCAATTAACATTTAAAGAATCGGCGCCGGGGAACGAACTACGGTAGCTCACATTCTTTGAAACATACACAAAATTATCATCATCATCATTACGACAAATCGCAAGTCCACTATTAAACATATATCCAAAGATTGCCATTAATCACCGCCTTGAGCCACCTGCATCGTCAAACAACTCGTTGATCCAACTACAGATTTAAAATGCAGCTATTAAAAAAAGATAAATGCTGTAAGATTAGAATATACCTCAAGCGGAATGATTACATCGTGAATCGAAGTTCTTTTACCTTACCTAGTTGAATTTCTAACATATTATACAAGTAGAAACAATTGAATGCATCAAGGAATACAAATAACATTTACGAATAATGGTTCCTTTTTCAACCTCAATAAATCGGTTTTTCCATATGTTTCCGTGCAGGAATCCGTCTAGGTAGGTACCACCCCAGTGCCAGTTATTCTGCCGTGAAGCAGTAGTGTGCAAACATGGGCGCGAAAAACTTAAATTTCCTCAATTTACCGTGCATGTACATACACGAAATATGTAAGTTTGTTAGACGATACCCAAATTTTTATTCTTCTGTGAAAGATTTACCTCGGCGTTATGATTCGCGCCGAAAACATGACTTAGTCCAGTCATCGTCTAAATTAAAATTGCATAGTTCTGGCCCTTATTCCATGTCTATAAAAATATATAATAAATTACCAATTAACATAAGAAACGAAAAAAACTACAAAATATTTCAGAAAAACTTAAGAGCGTACCTAATAGAAAAAGTTATTATAATATCGAAGAATATTTTGAAAAATGACTCAGATACGAGTAGATGTCTGCCTCTCACATACATTCATTGCAACGCCCGACAGGGTACATGAATTTTATAATTTAATTTCATGTAAAGCAATCTAAATAAAATAAATAAATAAATAAATAAATAAATCTTGCGACTTCTTGTTTCACAGTCAACTCACCCTACCTCAGCCCTACCTCCTTACCACAACTCAGTCCCCACCTACCTCAAAGCACTGGTGAGCATAGACCTCTCAAGACGGGAGGCTTTGTCGCAAATCCACACTGGCAGTAAGGATGGCGATCACAACAAGCGATGCCTCAAGCCTTAGGAGCAGCATCATCTTCATCGTTATCACTTCAGCCTATAGTCCCCGTCTGAACATAGGCCTCCACAATAGATTGCCACAAAAGTTTGACGCTTTCATTTTAGGGGATTTATCCATGGTTACCTCGCTTGGCAGGGGGGTTGGCCACCGCACTTTTTCAGATGCTCCAGGAAGATATTGCTTCCCATCTTCTGGTTTTAAATTTCCTTCTATCGACTTTTACCACTCCCACGAGATGAGATGGGGTGGTAGATTCTCTTAAGCCGCCACGACACGGCGCGGAGCGGGAATTACATTACGAAATTAGTGGCATGAAATTACTTTTTTAATTGAGTATTTTAAGTCTAGCGCATTTAAGATGATTATTCCGCTATAGCAACGAACTAACGACACGCTGTAAGTCGACTTAGTCACACTAACAAGATTGGGTAATGAATTTTATTACACAGCCGCCACACGACACAAAATTCAATAAACCGTAAGCTTTAGAAACATAAAAACCCATCTCACTTTCACAAAACGTTCATGAGATTCCACGGGCTATTTAAACTTCATCACTTCGACGACAATACTATTACTCTCCCCGCATCGGGCGATACCAGACGCGCACCACTCGGGATGGAATACAGCAAAACGACTGTTTATTTATTTGGGCATTGGCACGGGATATTATTAAACAAAGCGGATGATTATTCGGGCTAATCCCGTCAGTCATGTGCTTACTTTTATTGCCCTCCCAATGGCAACCCTGAGGAGTGCTCAAATAGAACGCACAGCGACTCGACCGGAGCAAGATGTGAGATTAGGCGTTAGATTTATTAACCAATATATTTTATTCATTATTTAACACATGCTATCTTACGGGATAAGCATTACGAGAAATATACAGCAGGCAACTAACTGTGGTCCAAGCTTAATTAGCTTTACCAGTACTTGTGCATATATGAGTGTTCTGGAATCTTCCAATTCAATTTTCATGCATTCCATAAACGTTCGAAAATTTAAAAAAAATTCCACACGTATAACGAGTCGATGCTTACTAAGATCGTCAGCTCATTGCTGTTCAAGCGTGTTTTTTTTATAAACTACAAGCTGATGTCCGCGAGTTCGTCCGATTGGATATAGGTTTCTTAAATATCTCGTGGGAACTGTTTGATTTTCCGGGACAGGTAGTATCCTATGTCCGTCTCCAGGACGCAAGCTATCTCTGTGCCAAATTTCATCAATATCGGTTTAGCGGGACACATAGAATTACTTTTGAATTTATAATATTAGTTTGGACTAGCTGATGCTGATGCACGCGACTTCGTCCGTGTAGATTTAGCTTGTAAATATACCGTGAAAACTATTTAAGCTATCTCTGTGCCGAATTTCGTCCGGTTAAACCGTCAAAAGATTACAAACAGACAGGGACAGGGAGAGTTACTTTCGCATTTATAATATTAGTATCGATAGTTGTATTTGTTTTTAATCTTTCTCATGTTGCAGCGGGATCCTTTTTTAGAATTATACATTCTCGTATACTTGTAAGCTGTTGAGCTGGCGGTCTCCAGAATCAATGATAACACTCTTTCGTAAAAACTTATCTTCTCAAGCCCTAACTTTGCCGCCAACATATTTGATGAATTTTGAGTTTGTATTTTTATTAATGATATTTATTGCAACCTGAATATCTTAAGTCAATAAAACGAGTTCAACTTACACTTGATCAATTACATATTAATTATTTCATTTGTTGTTTTTGCTTATAACTTAGACCTCGTGTTAGTTGTAGCAATATTCCCAATTTCAGCGGCGCACATAAAATACAATCCTGACTAGTATATCCATAAGATCACTTCGAAATTTATTTTACACATTTTATTCGATTCCTTAAAAGTGCCGAGTGAAGATTGAGTTAAAACCTAAATAGAATATTCGATACGAAGAATTACATATAGGTAATAGAAGAATTATATTGCCCATCCAGGGTTCAACTTTAAAACATCTGGCATTAAGAGGGATACGTTGAGACGAATAAATGACTGATATTCATAACTTTGCGACAAATATTTCTACATTATAGTACAAGTTTCTTTATGGAGTACAAGTAAAAAAAGTAAAGTCTCAGCCTATAAATGTCCCACTGCTGAGCACAGGCCTCCTCTCATTTCTGAGTGGGTTTTCGAGCGAGGAAGAATCCGCCACGCTGCTCCAACACCGTTTGGCGGACTGCACATGTCTTCGAAATATTTTTTATTTCTCAGACGCATGTCTAGGTTTCCTCACGATGTTTTCCTTCACCGCCGAGCACGTGATGAATCAGCACTTAAAATTGCAATTAACAATTTTAGTGGTGGCAATCGAACCCAGGTCCAAGTGACCTATTACGTGTGAACGAGTGACGTATTACGACCGTACTATGAAATTTTAAGTGAGCGCTTAGCCCCTGAGCCATCACGGCTCTACAACTTTGTTTACAATATATAATTTTTAATTCATCCAATTTTTGTATTTTATTTGTGGATATATGCTTATCATATAACATTTTACTGAAGTGGAGATATCGATGGCTTATGAAAAGGCTGAGGTTTTTTTTTTACTAAAAACTTTTTTAACAAAAACTCCCAATAAAAGATGTCTATCAAAGAGTACATACATTAAAAATAGACTTTCATCACGCATGTGGCGTTGGTAGTTTTTATTTTAGTAGACAAGATTTCAGAAAACTTTTTAAGATCGAGTCTAGTTATCATAAAAAATTAATTATCAACTACATAAAAATTTCGGACTAACTAATTAACTAACTGCTAATTAAGATTAATTAAATTATCAGATTTAAGCGTATTGCATTATTTTTGATTCACTAATCTTCATAATCATATAATATATCATCGTTGGTGCGTCTGTCAGTGATCGTGTAACTTTTAAACGCCTTTTTTTTATTGTATAAAGTGACGAAACGAGCAAAACGTTCACCTGATGGTAAGTGCAGCGTCCGCCCACAACAAATGCTGTGTCACCCAGAATATTTCTGTGTGACACCACACTGCGCCCGTCACTCTGAGACATCGGTTCTTATGTCTCATATCCCCAATGATTTCGCTAGCTCTCAGTGCCCTTCAGACCGAAACACAGCGATGTTTGCACACTACCGCTTCACGAATAACTGGCCCTGGGGTGGTACCTACCTACACGGATTCCTCATAGGAATCCTACCACCAGTATATATATTCTCACTATATATTTGTTCGAGACGACGTTGATTAATAACTATGCTAAGATCCGATACGTAGCGTACGTGGTCAAGTTGTTAACAAATTCTATATTTATGGAACCAAAAAAGGCATATCCACAATATTTGTTACAATAATGTCATAAAAAAAACATTATCTGAACCCGATAAATGTTGCTGTGTCGACGCCATCACTCCGTGTACGAAACATTAGTCAACAGTAATTGCATTATATTGTACTAAAATTCATACTAAAATGTAATTCAGAATCAACATCGCCTACTGTAATGGGCAAAACAACGTCTGCCGGGCCTGATAGTATTATATATATATATCATCAATACTAATTAAATAATAAATTATACAATTAGTTTATTTTTTCAAGTAATGAAAATGTAATTGAAATAATAGTGGAATAGAAACTAAATACTAAAAGCTAGCACTAAACTCATAGTCACCCGAGCGCCTGGATTCACGACGTCCATGGATCAAGAGCTTACAACCCAATGCAAAATATATCCTCGGAACTGCCCGGGGGATAACGCAGCTAAATTACAAACAAGGGCAAGTAAGGGCTGGAATTATCAAATGTTTTCATTACGCGACAAGATAAATCATTAAATTTTGCGACTGCTTAACTGATTTGATTTTTTGGTCGAAAAAAAGGTTTAAACAACACAGGCAATATTTTTCAAATTATTTTTTTATTTTAAATAATATATGTAACAGTAAGTAAACACAGAAAAAATATTATTATTTTACTAGCCGTGCCCCGTGGTTTTACCCGCGGAAAATAAGCCACCACGTGAATTTATTACAAATATGTATATTCTTGTCTATATCAGGGTACAGCGCTGCATATCGAAATGAATCATTACATTACACATAACGAACAAATTTTAGTTAAAAATCCTGTTTAAATCCTTAACATTTTCGTGACAAATTTTCAGACATACATAGAGTCACGCCTCTTTCTCATTGGAGTAGGCAGAGACCACATCTTTCCAACTGCTACGACCCTGACACACCTCTTTCGCTTTCTCTACTTTCATAACAGTTTTCATATAAGCTCATCAGTTGCGTGTTCTTTTGACGTGACCCTTCGATCTGATCATGATACGTTCGCCTACGTCGACCCGGCTTGCCCATTCACACTCATCTCCTAAATCTGTTTCGTCAATCTTCTTTCATCCATCCTCTGATTCAGACAGACAATAGATCGTGTAAATAGGAGTTTCCAGTTTAAATTTTGGAATGTATTTAGAAAACAACCAACACACAGACAGACACTTAAATTTTATTATTGGTATAAATATGGATAACGGATTCCGGGTCACGCAATGCCGAAACGCTTTTTTTTGCTCGCCGATTATGGGACGGTAGGATTGCTATGCAGGAATCCGTCTAGGTAAGTACCACCCAAGGGCCAGTTGTTCTGCCGGGAACCAGTAGTGTGCAAACATTACTGTGTTTGAGAGAGCAAGTGTAATCACTGGGCATAAGATTTAAGAACTTAAGTCTCAGGGTGACAGGCGCAGTGTGGTGCTATACAAAAATATTCTGAGTAACTGACATAGCATTGTTTTCGTCTCGTCAATTTATCAAATAAAAAAATACAGTCATACTCTTTAGTATATGCGATTTAATTCACATAAAAGTAATAAAGTAATAGCCTATAAATGTCCAGTTGCTGAGCACGGGCCTCCTCTCATTTCTGCGACAGTTTTCTGAGTGATACATTTCAGAGAGCCGGGAAGAGTTCTCCAATGCAAATTGGCTGACTTCACACGTCGTCGAAATATTTTTATTTCATACATGCAGGTTTCTTCACGAGGTTTTCCGTCACCGATGAGCACGTGGTAAATCTGCACTTAAAACTGCAATACAATTTTTACAGGGCACCGGGGATCGAACTCAGGCCGACTCGCTTACTATGTAATTTAAGCCGCGATCCTGACCTCTGCTACTACATAGACAAATTGAATAATAGTGTGATTTAAGAAGATGAATATGAATATTGTAAGAATATTTAGTTTCAAACAATTTCACTAAAACTGACTATTTAAAAAAAAATCTCGATCCGTCTCTTTGACCAATCTAACGTAACAATTTCTGAATATATTTAGATAAAGACTAGGTGATTCACAACTTCCACAGGGTATTTAAAAACTTATATCTATATTTTTATAAAATACCTCGTCAAGTGGTTTGATTTTCTGGATAAAAATAAAATCCTTTGTCCGTCTGCAGGGTGCAAGCTATCTCTATGCCAAATTTCGTCAAGATCGGTTCAGCGGTTGAACCGTGAAAAGGTAACAAACAGACAGAGGAATAGAGAGAGTTACGTTCGCATTTACAATATTAGTATGGATTATCAACTGGATCGATGGCAACCTTGCTCCAGTAAACGTAATACCGCGCCGCCCCTAAAAGAGCATACTTTGTTACAATCTTTTTTTTTTTTATTGATGAAGTGACGAGACGAGCAAAACGTTCACCTGATGTTAAGTGCAACGTCTGCTCATAACACATGTTGTGTTACTCAGAACATTTCTGTGTAGCACGACACTGCGCCCGTCACCCTGAGACATCAGTTCTCAAGTCTCATATGCCCAGTGATTACGCTAGCTCTCAGTGCCCTTCAAACCGAATACACAGTAATGCTTGCACACTACTGCTTCACGGCGGAATAACTGGCCCTGGGGTGGTACCTATCTAGACGGATTGCCTGCATAGGAATCCTACCACCAGTATATGTGTTCAGTAAAATACGAGGGTATTATAACTATCATTAGCTTATTTCAAGGATGAACTCTTTTGGAAGCGTGTTGTCTAGGAGTGAGTGTCTTCGAGTTTGATTGTACAATTTTGGCACTATAATATCTCCTACACAGTTGATAGCTACCGCACTATAGGTCCGGCCGCTGAGAGAAGGCTCATTTGACATTGAACTTGGCGTATCCCGTGGTAGCTCAGGGGCCGGGTGCTCGCCTTTAATTTCATAATACGCGAGTAACCGGGGTTCGATCCCCGGTGCCGGCACCTCTAAAATTTTAAGTGCCGATTTAGCCACGTGCTCAGCGGTGAAGGAAAACATCGTGAGTAAACCTGCATATCCGAGGAATAGAAATATTTCGAGAACATGTGAAGTCCGCCAACCCGCATTGGAGCAGCGTGGCGGACTATTCCCCGCTCCAAAACCCTCTCAGAAATGAGAGGAGGCGTATGCTCAGCAGTGGGACATTTATAGGCTGTTACTTTACTTTAGTCACTTTTGGCGTAGTTTTAGTTAACCGTATACATTTATTGTAAACTGACGGAATTACATCATTGCTTGTTTTAGTGTGTTAAAATCTTTTCGTTGCAATGTGTTCGCCGCTACAAAGTTATATCGTACTTTTTATGACGATATTTAACAGACAAATTGCACATCCACAAAAACCTAAGAGCCGGAACGAAGTGCGGGAATCGAACCCGCGACCCGTAGCGCAGAAACCAATGGTTTAGCCACTTTGCGAGTCGAAATAATGATAATCATGTTTAATTATAGGAAAGTGATATTTTAATTTATATGTTTAAATTTTTATTTGATAACGTCATTACATGCCTACTTAAAGTCGCTAAAACAGCTTGTACATACCAAAGTACATACATACAGTCTCACGCCTTTTTGCCATATAAGGGGTAAAAGCAGAGACCGCTCACGTAGCCCACTTTTTGCCCCCGCGGGACCTTGACGGTTGACGAACCACGTCGAAAACCACGAGTCAAAAATCCTTAATCTCCATTGCGTTCCCACGAGCAGTATAGTGACTGCATTGCATGTTATGGTTTTATTATGCACGAAAAGAGGTTGTCCGTACAATACCTTAGTGGCCTCTCCTAGTTCTCAATAGGAAAGAGGTAGGTGCTATTCTACTCTGCCGGACACCTATCGGCTAGTTACAGTTAGCAAAAATTCGATTTTCAATATCAAGTATTCGATTATGTCGCTATATCGATTTGCTTATTCTTTATTGGTGAGTGGTCGTCGCGGCCGCGCTGTGTTTATTAAAACAGCTTTAGATAATGAACTTTATTTTGCTGAGCGTAAGAGGTCAAGTTTACTTTTAATTTCACGGTCGACTCGGTCTATTAACTTGCTTTCTCTTAAATTGAACGCCTAAATGAAACTTGAAATTTGTTTAAGTTTCCTATTTGATTGCTATGAACTCATTAAATGGAAATAAACGGCTAGGTCGTGGTAGCTCAGGGGCTAGGCGCTCGCTTTGAATTTCAAAGTACGCGAGTGACCTGGGTTCGATCCCCGGTGCTGGCACCACTAAAATTGTTAATTGCAATTTTAAGTGCTGATTTACCACGTGCTCGGCGGTGAAGGAAAACATCGTGAGGAAACCTGCATGTCTGAGAAATAAAAAGATTTCGAAGACATGTGAAGTCCGCCAACCCGCATTGGAGCAGCGTGGCGGATTCTTCCTAGCTCCAAAACCCTCTCAGAAATGAGAGGAGGCCTGTGCGCGCAGCAGTGGGACATTTATAGGCTGAAACTTTTTTTTAAACGGCTAGGTAGGCGGAGTGGCTAAGTGATTGGTATTTGGTTTACGGATCGTGGGTTCTATTTCCGCACGGAACATATAGCCTACTATCCGTGTGGTAGCGGCTTAAGATAATCTACCACCCCATCTCATTCCGTGGATGTCGTAAAAGTCGACAGAGGGAAAATGAAAACCAGGAGATGGGCAGCAGCATCTTGCTGGAACATCTGAATAAATAAACTGCGGTTACCAACTCGTCTCTGCCAAGCGTGGCAACTATGGCAAAATCCCCCCAAAACGAGAGCTACAAACTTTTGTGGCAATCTATGGGGGAGGCCTATGTTCAGCAGTGGACTATTGATAGGCTGAAACGACGACGACGACGACGACGGAACATATATTTGTATGACATATAGATAGTTGTTCTGGGTCTTGGTGTTTGTGCATTTGCAGTTTATAACTGTATTTTTACCCACGACTCTAAATCTTAGTGTCATGTTATGATTTTATTTGGTTTATCATTTCAGCCTATCATAGTTGACAGCTGAACATAGGCCTCCCCCATAGATTGCCCGAAAACACAGTCCTGACTCACCTGCATCCATCGACTTCCCGCAAAACTGTGGAGGTCGTCGCTCCATCTAGTTTGAGGTCGCCCTTATTTGGTTTAGAAATAAAAAATATAATAGTAACGCCTTTTCCCCGTGCGGGATATACAGAGGCCCCGCTCATAGACAACTTTTCGCCCCAGCGGAAAACGTGACGTGACAGGTGGCGAATCACGTCGCCGCCATTTTGGTACGAGTAAAAATAAATTCTTACTCCCCATTGCGTTCCCATAGGTTCTGTAAAGCGTGACCTCTTTAAATATTATGCTACACGTACACTCTTTTGGTGTTACCGTCATGACATTCCATACAATGAATGAATATCGAGAACACATAAAAATTGCCGAGTGGTGGCGGCTGAACCGTGTGGTGGCGCCTCGTTAAAAGAATACTACCACTCCATCTCATCCAATGGATCCTCGTAAAAGGCGAGTAAGGGAATTAAACTGCATTGCGCACCCAAAAGCGCATGGTGGCGATGGGCTCACCACCTATCACACCGAGTGCATTATATTGTTTTGGTGAAACGTGGATTGTGGCAATCATCTGTCTTTGCAGTGAGTGCCCAGTCTCTGACTACCCCTTATGGGATAAGTCGTAATCTTATGTATGTATGTATGTATGTATATAAAAATTGTTACAATGATACGACGTTACAAGAATAAAAAAACTAAACAAACGAATACAGTTAATATTTTTTTTTGTGGATTGCATCGCGTTTATTTTTAAACTATTCATAATATTCAGGCTACCTTCAGCTTACTAAGATTTGCGTAGATCGAACCAAATCAAATAATTATGGCTGAAATAAGCGTGTGCATATTATTTTATGTTTTAATGATCCTCATGACTAAATTTTCTATAACATACTGTATATTTGTACCCATCTATTACATCATCATCATCATTTCAGCCTATCACTAGTCCACTGCTGAACATAGGCTTACCACAAAAGTATGTAGCTCTCATTTTGGGGGGATTTGGTCATAGTTGCCACACAGTTTATTTATTCAGATATGTCAGGAAGATGTTGCTGCCCGCCTACTGTTTTTAACTATCCCTCTGTCGACTTTTACGACACCCACGGGATGCGATGGAGTGGTAGATTCTCTTAAGCCGCCACCACACGCCGTACCCATCTATTTACGGACAATAACTTAAAGAAGTTTACACCCAGAAACGAATATTTTGATTTAGTACGGGTGAAAAGACTTGAAAGGTTCGTTGAAATATAATTTATTTAAGCATTTAGAGTTATCCTACAATTTTTTATTTCACAAACAATTACGCGAAAATGCACGCGTTTATTTACCTGTATAATTACGTCAATAACATCTTTAGTATTGTGTCGCCAGTACCATTATTCTGTAAGATAGCATAACAGGTTTGTTCAGCTAACAAATATGTATTGAAACCCTTTTTGAGAGTCATATAAAATGTATTGGTCCATAAATACTATAAAAAACGTTTCCTGTCCATCTGTTATACGATGATAAAATGCGATGAGAAAACAACGTTAAAATGTTACATTGGAAACTACTTCATTTTTATTAATAAAAACAGATGCGACTAATATATTATTGACTGATATATAATTATGCCCATTTTATATGTTAAATTTATATTAAATTATTTTACACAGTTTTTTATGGAATAAGGTGACGCAATGACGAAATCCATATCAGTTGCAGTATTGAACAAAAAATTCTTTTTTTATGGAAGGAAGTGACGTGACCAGCTAATACTTTACCCTGATGGTAAGTGCAACATCTGCTCTTACAATCAGGCTAAGATTCGTGTCACACCACACTGCGCTCTTCACCCTGAGACATCAGACCGAAACATAGCAATGTCTCTGCACAAAGCTGCTTGGCGGTGGAATAATTATCACCGTTGTGACCCACCTAGACGAATTCCTGCTTAGGAATCCAAACAAACCAAAAAAAAAACCAGTAAAACTTGGTATACGAACATTGCTCTCGTGACTATGGAATTCTTGTAACTCCAGAAGTATTTCATTTGCAATGAAACCAAGACCAAACTGATCTCAGAGTTACTATCTATGAACTTTGTAAATTTAAAATAAATACTGTCAATATTTTTCATGTTAAATCTGGTCGAAAAGGTACATTTTTTATCTTTAGAGATCTTAAATATTTGAAACTCAAAAGTACGAAAACTATTTTAGATACGAGTGTGATGATAATAAAAAAAAACAAGTTTAAACGCTCGCGCTTGTGATTAATATTAATCGTTGCAATCAAGTCATAAAAATAAGAAATACAACGCGTTCGAACCGTTTCAAGGAAGGCGTGGTAAAAGAAACCGTTTATATATTACAATTATTTAACGTAGTCTTTTTCTATGGAATAAGTGCAACATGATGGTAAGTGCAACGTCTGCCCATAACATATGCTGTGCCGTCCTGGACTTTTCTGTGTGGCACCTCAGACATCAGTTCTTAAGTCCCACATGCCCAGTAAATACACTAGCTCATTATCGTTTGACGGAAAAATAACTACCACCGGTACCTACATTGTCGGATTCCTGAATATGGATCCTACCATCAGTAGAAAAGAAGTCTTAAAGAGTATTCTTTATTCAATATATGTAATTACAGTCGTATGGGGATGGACATCTACTTCCTCGGCATGGATTCACAGCTGTCCATCAGCCGAAAGTGGTGATTACGACGATTGAGGACTCGAGAAGGGCACATGTCCAGCAGTAGACCACTTAAATATTTAGTAAATGATAAAGAATGGAAGTAATAGTTACCTTTTTACACGCTTTATATTAGCTTCACTTGTATATTTTTTGTTTGTATTGTAGTGTATTGTTTGGGCTCGATTTTCTACGATCTCGATTTTCAACTTTGAACGATCAGATTTAATTCAAATTTTGCACACCTGTCAAAGACCGATGACAGTGCAATAATTCGACTAAAAAAATAAAAACAATAGTTTTTTTATAGACAAGGAGTTCCTTACGCGCTATCTGTATATTACTAGATATATTATTAATATATATTAGACGACCGCCTGTGGCCTGGTGAGCAGAGTACCTGAGTTGTACGCCGCGTGTCTTGGGTTCGAATTACAGCCTCTTCGGGAATCCCGAATCGTTAATTATCGGGACTGGTGTCGTACATATAAAATTTATGTCTATAAAAAATGTTACACCGCTTTCGCGTGTAACTTAAACCATACGAGATCGGAAGTACGCACCCTTGAGCAGCTTGATAATAGAGGCTACCTGTCCCGACAGGTGCGGCGCAGGTACGCCGCCTATTGTGTCTGACCCATTTTGTTCCCGTGTTCTGCATTAGACGTCAGATCTCTAACGTTTATGGAATGTTTTCGCGATTATTCCGATGATACATTTAAGACATAACAGGATTAGCGCATAGTATTGCCGGGTAGCTATGTGACACGCAGTAGCTGCGCTCAGGCGCACAGGATAGCATATATTACAAGTTATATAACGTCTACACTTAGCTTTAAACTAACGATACCTTACACTAGGATTTCTCCTGTATTGTGTCTGCGTTTTACAGAGACATTTTTACATGCACAACACATCTAGACCCGGAAACCAAAGATTAGTGTTTTTGCACAAACGTCTCCAACTGAGAGTCGAAACCGGACGCCACAGCACAGACTAGATAGTCAGCACTTGCAACTTTACTCTATCCATAGAAACGACCCAGCGAAGAGCTTTCTTTCTCATACATCGCATACAAAAGACAAAGACAAAAGTGGATGAAACTGTAAATAGAATTGGTCAGTTAGCGTAATCATTTATTAAAATAGTAAGACCTGATTTCACCGATCGCCTTGGAAACCAAGTTTAATAATACCACGTTTTAATTAACTGAGTTCAAATGTATCATTTGATCTCGGTTTTCGTATAACCGATTTCACCAGCTCTCATTTTGATCGCGTTTACAATAACGAAGTTTGCATGAAATATCGTCAAAATCTAAAACAAACACTCTATGTAATTCCTATTTTACGACACCAAACAGGCTGTTTTTATGCATAAGTTACATTGGTAGGCAAACACTATACAATACGAATTAAAAATAATTTTTATATAGTTGTGCAATTGACAATGACAGCTCTCTAAACGCGTTTAAAGATTTGAACGCCGAATATTGGGCGTTCTGAATATTAATCGCGTTTAGCTTTAACTGCGTTCATTTGACGTTGATGAAATGCAAACTGTAGCATTAAACTCAGTTAAACGCCATAACTTCGTTTAGCGCGAACTGATCGGGTTTATTTTCAACGGTGAAATCCGCCTTACGAAGCGTTCTTATTGCTCAAACGCTTCTTATGCGGCTTACGTCTAACTAATAAACTAAGAGAACATTTTCCCAGTGCCAGCTGGTTTCTGTGGATACAGTGGATAGATAAGGATTTGCAACAGTGAAAACAATTATATAATTTATAACGTAGTTTGTGATTACCAAACAGCATTGAATACATACTAGCGTCCACCAAATATGAATTAACGGTTTCAGAGCGAAACAAACTAATCCTAAAGACAAAACAAAACCGTCCAAGTGCGTGCCGGACGTGCACAGTTAACGGTTCCGTAGTGACAAATAGCCAGTAACCGAAAATATCTCATATCCTAAGGACAATACGGCATATTATCTTATTCAAAAAATTTTTATTTTTTAATTATTTTTTTTAAATATTTTTCTAGGTTCTTTTAATTAAGAATTTTCCACCGCATAGTTAGAAAAGTTAAAGGGGATAGGGGGTTACAACTTTAGAAGCGCATTTCTCACCAACCATTAGCTTAAATCCATACTTAATATCATACTTAAGTGAGAAAGTAACTCTCTCCGTCCTTCTGTCTGTTTGTTACAAAGGTATAAAAGGCACGGCTCAAACGTTAAGGTATTTATGATGAAATTCGGCACAGAGATAGCTTGCATTCTGGAGACGGACATGGGATAATTTTTTCCGGAAAATCAAAGTCTCCGTGGTATTTGTAAAAAACCTAAATCCACGCGGACGTAGTTGCGGGATTCGGCTAATAAAATATATATTAGTTACTTTGAAACTTCACTATATTTTTAATACATATCTCTTTCTTCAGTTATATGAATAGTGTGAGGTTTTGTAATTTCACTACACCTTTGTATAGCGATTCATAAAAAAAAACACCTTTCTTCAAAATCTATATACTGCCAATATTACCTAAGTAAAATGACTGTGAGATACGGACAGAGGGACAGTACGAAAATTATAAAGGTTTTTTCGTTTCAACTTTGAAACCCTAAAAAGGGAAAGCATGTTTAAAACCGTTAGCCACTGATTACAGACAGACAATGTATATGTTGCAATTTATCATATATGTCGGTAACAGGCGCCTCTAGTGGTTTTCAACAGATGGCGTGTCGGGAGATATGTTGACACGTGATATCCAGAACGTATTGGAACGTTAGATTCGCGCGTAAATAACAGACATAACGTCACAATGTCGCTGTACGTGTTAATTTTGAAAGCACATGTCACGAACGAAGTGAATGTCATGTCTCGTTTGGGATGAAATCATTGTTTTTGCTTTTATTTTGTTACGCGAACATAAACTGTATCCATTTTATACACTAAATGAAATCTTTTTCAAAACAATTGTACCGTTATTAGATAACCACTGGTGGTACTGGTGGTAGGATTCCTATGCAGGAATCCGTCTAGATAGGTACCACACCAGGGCCAGTTATTCTGCCGTGAAGCAGTAGTTTGCAAACATTACTATGTTACGATTTAAAGGTGCACAATGAGGTAGTGTAATCACTGAGACTTAAGGGCGCAGCGTGGTGTCACACCGAAATGTTCTGGGTGAGAGAGAAATTATTACACCATCCATACACCATTAGGATGAACGTTCTGCACGTTTCATTTTATAAAATAAAAAATAAAAAAAATCGAAACATGAATATGCATTATTACAACTCGCAGGCGGATTACTTAATACTTTTTCGTAAAACACTAATTCATACTTTGTACTTAAAGTTACCACCGCTTTTAGAAAAAGACCTTTGACATTAACTACGTGAAAGTGCATTATTTATTTGTTGATTTTAATTTTACAATAGAAAGTCCAACAGCAGGATTTCTCCAATACTGTGGATGCATTTTAAGACATAATTTGCACATTTCACTGCTATAAGGATTCTTATGCATGTACAATCGCAATGCGAGTTATTCTGCCGCCAAGAAGTAGAATGCAAACATTGCTATGCTTTGGTCCAAACAGGACCCGTTAGCTAGTGTAATAATTGGGCATACGAGACTTAAGAATGTCTCAAGGCGACGAGCGTAGTGTGGTGCCACACAGAAATATTCTCAGTGACACAGCATTGCTTATGAGCAGACGTTGCACTTATCATCAGGTAAAGGTTTTTTTCGTCTCTTCACTCTGTTCCATTTAAAAACACAAACAAACATACAGTACCCGGAACAAGTACGTCATACGGTCATAGCGAAAGCTGGAATCGAAACCGCTACCCATATTTAACTATAAACATGGACTAACTTCTGAGCACAAGCCTTGTCTCATTTCTGAGAAGGTTTGAAAGCCGGAAGAGTCCGCCACGCTGGTCCAATGCGGGTCGGCTGATTTTATGTCTTCGTAATATTTTTATTCCTCAGATAAAGATCAGTCCGTGATCAGAAATAAATAAATCAGCATTTAAAATTGCTAAAGACTTTTAGAAGAGTCGGCACCATGCTCACACGCGTACTATGAAAATTAAGGCGAGGCGCCCCACCGCTGAGCTACTAAGGCTAGGCACAGGCTATATTATATTTTAATTTAACTATGTACCATAATTTGCACATTTTCAATGTAATTTTTACATAAGATAGTAAAGAGACGAGCAAATCATTCACCTGATGATAACTGCAACGTCTGCCCATAACGAATGCTGTGTCACCCAGAACATTCCTCTGTGGTATCACACAACGCTCGTCATCCTGAGAGATCAGTTCTTAAGTCTCGTATCAGTTCCCTTCTGACCGAAACACATCATTTGTTATGAGCAGACGTTGCACTTACCATCAGTGACGATTAGCTCGTCGCGTCACATCTTCAATTGAAAAATAACATGTTTTAATATAATAAATTAGAGCTCCATATACATTACTTGAAAGCCCGTTTGTTACACGAAACACGACTCCTTCCAACAAAAACCCTCCTGTGTGAAGGCCTCTAACTGTCGCGGACTTGCTAAGATATCTTGACCCGGATACGGAACGCACAACCTCAAGGAACCCTTACACGGGTAATCTTGTTTGTTTACTTTTCAATCCGTAACTTCCTATATTATTATTATATAATCAAGCGAGGTATCACCGCGATAGTACAGAAGCAGAGCGCGATCACTCTCTCTTTCTCGATCGAACTATGTTCGATCTACTCTGTCGGGCCACTAAAATTGTTAAAAAAAACGAGGAAATCTGCTTATCACCTATGCCGGTAGAAATAATAGTAGTTATACTATACCAGTACTACTACTATCATTTCGACCGATGGTAGGATTCATATGGTATTCAACTGTCATGAACAAGCGTGGACCGTCAGAAAAAGCATTAAAGCAAGATTTATGCTGTGAAAAACTGAAGTTTCATAAGCGGTGGTAGGATTCCTATGCAGGAATCCGTCTAGGTAGGTACCACCCCAGGGCCAGTTATTCAGACGTGAAGCAGTAGTGTGCAAAAAATACTGTGTTTCGGTTTGAAAGGCATTGAGAGCATATGAAACTTAAGAACTGATGTCCCAGGGTAACGGGCGCATTGTGGTGTCACACAGAAATGTTCTGGGTGATACAGCATTTGTTATGTGCTGATTTAATCATTGTGGTATCAGGTAACCGTTTAGCACGTTTCGTCACATTATATAAAAAAAAATTAAAAAGTATGGCTGGAATGAATTTAATTGACAAAATGAAGAACAGCGTGATAAGGGAACGTTAGGGTAGCAGATGTACTCGTAGTGACTAAAATAGAGAAAGGGATGCTTAGACGGTTTGGACACGTAGAGAGGATAGATTAAAGAAGATTGACGAAACAGATTTATGAGGCGATTATGAATGGGCAAGGCGGTAATAGTCGAGCAGGAGAACGTATCACAGTTAGATCGAAGACGTATTAAGGAAAGGCCACGTCAAAAGTACCCGCAACCGACGAGCATGTATCAAAACGTCAAGAAAGTCGATGATGCGAAAGGTGTGTGTCAGGATCGTACGAAGTGGAAACATGTGGTATCTGCTATTCAACATATACTGAAGGAAAGAAAGTTAATTTTTTAACAATCCGAGTGCAAAATATAAAATGGTATGCCACCTTATGCACGCTATTGTGTAATTGCTTGAGTTGCTCTTCAAAAACTAGATAATACACGCCATTTTAAATTTTGAAAGAGACATGACGTATACATGTCTGTAATATCTCAACGTTAAGAGGACGGAGGGGAACGAGAGATAGATATCAAAACGAACAGACACCCAGCGAGATGTAACGTGTTAGCCGTAACAATTCACAAAACAAGCCACCGCATCCGTCGACCGACGTACCTGCACAATGGGCATTGTGATTCCATGTTTGGACTTCCCACACCCTCCCTCCTCTGTTTGGACATGTTGTTACTGGCTTCCCGCTTAGCGTTTCACATTCATGTATAACTTCACGTCTGTGATCCTTTTAAAATGCTAAGGGAATGTTTTATTTACAAATGAGATTTCTATAGAAGAAAATACAACGTTTTCATAACTGCACAACTGCAAGGCCTTTCATCGTTCACACGTTTTATCATGCGCGACAAAACAAAAACCGGAGAAAGACATTGAATTCTGACAGAACATAGATCATTACGTTAATACTTGAACGGCATAAAAATATAAGGGTATTTTCTTAGTATTTATTATAAAAAAGAGGAATCACTGGGCATATGAGACTTAAGAACTGATGTCTCAGGATGACGGGCGCATTGTGGTGTCACACAGATGTTCTGGGTGACGCAGCATTTGTTATGGGCAAACGTTGCACTTACCACCAGGAATGTTTTGCTCGTCTCGTCACTTTTTTGAATAAAAAAAATATATATCATTCGAAAGGGTACTGTGTCATAGATGAGCATCAACAAATAATAATGTGCGAATATTGATGTTAAGGCAGTTAAAATAAAGTGAACGATTTTGCAAAACACTTTAACGTTAGCTTTACCAGTTCCATGAAAACATTTTGATCGCGTTCATGGTTGTATGAGCTAAAACCCCTTAGCCTTCCATGCCCGGGCGTTTTTAGCGCTTAGCGTTATTTCCATTTCGTGTTACCTTTACAAATATATGGATAGAATTTCGAACACATATATCTCATGCATGAAATTATCATCCCATTTCAAGCCGTGAGTGTCGTAAAAGACGACAGAGGGAAAATAGGCAGAAGCATCTTCCTGAAACTTCTAAATAAATAAACTGCAGTTGCAAACCAAACGCTTGCCAAGCGTGGCAACTATAATGAGCTCTACAACCTTTTGTGGCAATCCACGAGGGAGGCCTATGTTCAGTAGTGGACTAGTGATAAGCTGAAATGATGATATGTACAGTGCAGTACTTTTACCGCGCATTTACAAATTTAATGAAACTTTTTATATGTCATATCTTGCTGTGTGTAAAAGAGCAGAAGTCATGATATACCAAAACATTTATGTTTATTAATAAACCAAATCGTCAGAGGGGAAAACGATTTCACACAAATTTTACTGCTTTTAACTGTATTTTATTATGAACATTAGGGCCGAATTTTTAGTACCTGTTCGAAAACAATTCGCAGATTGTGAAATGGCCGCCGAAAGTGGCAATAATTCGAATGTCCCGCGAGCATGTCGACATTAGTTCTCGCGTCACGTAATGCGCACTTCGCATTACCGCCCACCGAGCCGAGCTTCAAACAGATATACAATCTGTTTATAGTGAAATAGTTAAGTGAATTTATAAAGAGTTTTTCCAACTATAAATCATACGTACCATGTATAAAATAGAAGTATTTTTTGTCTCGTACGTAGACAAAAAAGTTACGAACGGATTTAAATCTACCAACTCATCTCAGCCCGTGGGTGTCCGTAAATAGTCGACAGAGAGAATTAAAACCATGAGATGGGCAGCAGCGTCTTCCTGGGAAATATGAATAAATAAACTGCGGTTGCCAAGCCGCCTGCCAAGCGTGGCAACTATGGCAGAACCCCCCTTAAATAGAGGCAAACTTTTGTGGCAATATATGGGGGAGGCCCGTGTTCAGCAGTGGCCCCCGGCACGCGGGCCCCTGGCCCGTGAGCACAGTATCCCACGAAGCTGTAAAAGCCAAACAGACTAACAGCAATTACATCACCGAAATTATTTAGAGGCACAATGATGGATACTTAGGCGGGTCCTTACCAAAAGTAAATCTCTTAACATCCCACTTTCGACCACAAAACTTACTTTTACGGTTTAGAGCAGAAACGCGTTAAAGCAGCGAGCTCGCCAAGCTGCTCCAGAGTGCGGGTTAGGCGAACTATATATCCTCAAAAATTGTTTCTGTAGCAAATGAAATATGTTGAGACATTTGGTATTTAGTATTTATATTTTAATTAAAAAATGCGTTTCAGCGCTTGCTAATTAAGACACAAATTTAATTTAATTCATTCACCTAGTTAGATAAATATCATCATTGATAACACAACATAAATACACGCGTATATCTCATATTATTATTTACTTTAATAAACGACGATGGAATCACAAATAAACATAAAGGCCATTTTTGAACGAGCAAAACTCGTAATTCAAGTTTAACCGGAAACACGTCGAGTCGCTATGATGACGTATCCACGTTCGCCTGTTAGACAGAGACGGGTAAACGGTTGTCCCACTCGCGAAATAATCAGCTGATCGTAAGATAATCGCGGCCTTCTAAATTCTACGTTGATTGGATAAAATTAAGACTTGACAGTTTAGTTTTTTAACGCCGAAAGGCAGTCCATTAAAGATGGTAGTTAAACAGAAAATCATCGTTTTAAAATTACGTCGCCAAAATACACGCTAGTTAGGAATGAGCGAATGTAAATGTAGTAGATACTTTTAGCACGAAGAGTTTTTTTTATTATTTCGAAGATGTTTAATAAAACAAAGAGATGTTGTCAACAAAAGTAACAGCCCACAAATGTCCCACGGCTGAGCACAAGCTTTTGGCTCTATCAGATAGAGGCAGTATAGTCACAGTCACACCGACAAACTACGGAGATTGCAGTTTCCATAGCTACGTGAATACGTTTCTATCTGGATCATTAGTATCTCTTCAGCCTTTAAGTCCACTTTTTTTTATTCGATAAAGTGACGAGACCAGCAAAACGTTTACCTGATGGTAAGCGCAACGTCTGCCCATAACAAATCCTGTGTCACCTTGAGACATCAGTTCTTAAGTCTCGTATGTCCAGTGATGGCACTAGCTCTCAGTGCCCTTCAGACAGACTGCTATACGGCAGAATAACTGGCCCTGAGTACATACCTAGACGGATTCCTGCATAGGAATTATGTCATAAGTTGCCACACGAAAACATTTTTTCCGCAACGGGCCTCAGGGCTACATCGCTGATTCTAGTTTTCTGAGGATATCATCGTTATGGATTATATCTCGCAGAGAAACATCGACCATAGTCTTGACCACAGCTGGCATCCATCTATACGACATTATTATTAAATTATGAAAGGGATCTCATTTTTTAATTAAATTATAAAAGGGATTACGTAAACGCGTTTATCAGTAGAACGTAGAACCGTATGGGTGCATTATTGCTCCCGATAAGGTATTGTTCAGACAGCCTATATTAGTGCAGAATAATTCCATGAAATGCAGTCACTCATACTTGTGTCTTATATGAGACAAATGCGTGATTGTATGTATATATTTAATGTTTAGAGTTACTATGCAGGAATTCAGCTAGGGAGGTACCACGTCATTGCCAGTTATTTTGCCGTGATGCAGTGGTGAGAAAACACTTTTGTGTTTCGTTTTGAAGGTCAATGGAGGTAGTGCAATTATATAGCACATGATACTTAAGGACCTATGTCGATCGATGGTGACGAGCGCAGTGGAGTTACACATAGAACATTTCAATTTCAAGATCCGGTGAAACCGGGAGACGCGGCACTTACCATCACGCGAGCGACTTGATCGTTACGTCACTTTATTCCTCTAAATAAGTATCTGGATATGGTAGCTCAGGGGCTCGCTTTTAATTTCATAATACGCGAGTGACCTGGGTTCAACTCCCGGTGCCGGCACCACTAAAATTGTTAATTGCAATTTTAAGTGCTGACTTACCACGTGCTCGGCGGTGAAGGAAAACATCGTGAGGAAACCTGCATGTCTGAGAAATTAAAAATATTTCGAAGACATGTGCAGTCCGCCAACCCGCATTGGAGCAGCGTGGCGGGATTCATTCCTAGCTCCAAAACCCTCTCAGAAATGAGAGGAGGCCTGTGCTCAGTAGTGGGACATTTATAGGCTGAAACTTCAAGTATCTCAGGGTAAGCACTGAACGCTTGCCTACTTTTCCTTCTAGCAGATTCAACATTAATTGGATATGTATTAGGCTGTTCTATAGACAACTGACTGGCAGCACTAAAACAAGTTTGTGGTTAGGCGGATTTCTTTATTATCTAGAGAAAGTAGAGTAAGCGATTGCAACGGATGACGAAACGTGTGAAGACGTAGTGTGGGAATTGGAAAGTAATTTGGCTTTATTTAGTTTATTCACATACACGAACAACGTATCCACAAGCTTTGAGAGAACAAACAAATTCTGATATGTATGTAAAAGCCCATCTCATCCCGTGGGTGTCGTAAAAGTCGACAGAGGGAAAAATATAAACCAGGAGATGGGCAGCAGCATCTTTTTGGAACATCTGAATAAATAAACTGCGGTTGCCAACCCGCCTGCCAAGCGTGGCAACTATGGCAATTTCCCCCCAAAATGAGAGCTACAAACTTTTGTTGCATTCTATAGGGGAGGCCTATGTTCAACAGTGGACTAATGATAGGCTGAATCGACGATTTAAAAGGTACAGACATCATTCCCTTACAATGCTAGTTCAGTTTTATACTAAGATGGAATTTAAAATTTAAATGAAAGAAACGTTGTCTTCCTGGTCGATTTTTGACCACCGCTATTAAATCCGAATACTTTAGGGAGCTGCAAACTGCGCAGTAGATAATATAGTGGAACTTGTCCTAACCTATACTTGCAAAAGGTCGTTCTACGATGATATCGGAAGTAGTCAGAGACACGTGGACAATCACACCACAACCAAAAGCCAACAATTTGTGTGGTACTGCGACGCAGAAGTCAAGTACTCTGACCATCCACGCGATCGTTATAAAATAAATAAAAAGTTAATCATCATCATCATCATCATTGCAGCCAACAATTAGTCCACTGCTGAACGGCCACCACACGGTTTAAAGTTAATCATACAAATCAATGTTTTCTTTTATTTACGCGAATATTACACATTTAAATAAAACTACTTTTTTACGGAATGAGGTGACAACTGTCACCTCAGTCCCCCCGTGACCATGGGTGCTGTAAAGCGTCCGAAACGTCGGGTAAAAAATAGTTCAAAAATTAAACGCGATAAAATCCGTAAAAAAGTAGTTTTATTTAAACATACAAATCAAATTAAAGAATAATTAATCAAAAAAACGACTACAACGCAGCAGCCGATAGGTGTCCGGAAGAGTAGAATAGCTCCCACCTCTTCCCTACCGAGGTCTCTTAAGACGCGACTAATGTATTGTACGGACAGCCTTTATTCTTGCAGAATAACACTATAATATGCAATGCTGTCACGCTGTTGAGAACGCAATGGGTAGTAACAATGTTTCGTCACGACCATTTTTTGGCGGGAACGTGGTTCGTCATCCACCACGTCTCGTTTCCCGCAAAATGTGACGTGAAGTGACGTAAGTACGTGAGATGGCCTCTGCCCACCCCTTATGTGAAAAACGCGTGACTGTATGTATGTATTTACAACGCAGCAGCTCCAAACATGCTTATGCGACTTTAGGAGTTTCATGATTTTGTCAAAGATCTGAAAAATTATTATATGGGAATTATAGGACCACCGTTACGGTAATTCTTTTAAAAAAATGAATCATTAAAATCGGGTCATAAACAACGAATAAAGGACCTCCTCCTTTTTTAAATTCGGTAAAAAATATTCAAAACAATACAGCAAGTAACAGTAAATTAAGAAAGTAATTAAAAGACATTTATCAATTTAGTATGGTGACACGATTCAAGGAACGTTGACAATAAATTTCTCTCGAGCAGCCTCAGTTAGATCTCCGTAGCAGCTAACGGCACCATCATATACATAGTATAATCTCTATGACCAGCCGTAGTTTCGAGTGCCCCTTTACCACGTGCTCGTGCGTGGAATAAAACATCGCCAAGCACATCTAAGAAAAGAACAAGACATATTTTTCTGGACAAATGAAATCAGCACGTGAAGACACAGAGCTGGCGGACATTGCCAATGAAAATCCGTCTTTAAATTAAAGGTCTGTGCTCAGCAGTGGGACATTTGCAGCCGGCGACTGTTTTTTTTTTATTTGATAAAATGACGAGACGAGCAAAACGTTCACCTGATGGTAAGTGCAACGTCTGCCCATAAAAGATGCTGTGTTACTCAGAATATTTCTTAAGTCAAGTCAAGACAAGTTCTTAAGTCTCACAGTGCCCAGTGATTACACTAGCTCTCAGTGCCCTTCAGACCGAATCACAGTAATGTTTGCACACTGCTGCTTCACGGCAGAAAACTGGCCTTAGGGTGGTACCAACCTAGACGCATTCCTGCATAGGAATCCTACCACCAGTAAAAGTTTTATTACGAAGAATAGTCTATAAAAGTCACTGCAGTTTAGCCTTCTAGATTTTTTTTATAAAAAGGCTAGTCGCTACCGGTATCGATGTCGGTCACGCGTACACTTCCGATATCGTGTTCATGTGACCGTACTGCAAAGAAGTTCTAAGAATTAAATTCTTTTTGAACTAGAAATCGCTGGTGTAATACATCATTTATAAATTCGAGACTTGATATTATTTTATCTACTGTTTTCCTTGCAGTGTCTTTGAAGTGCAACAGTTTTTTACCATATTGAAAAAAAAAACCAACAAATACTTTCAAATAAAAAAACATTCGTCCAAATCCCTCTTTAAGTACCAGAAATATGACGTATACACAAAAAAATGTAGATGTATTGAGAACCTCTGTTATCTCAGAGGTAGGTAAGGATGCAGTGTCAAGCAGGATACAATAACAATACAGCCAGACCCTAAAACCAACCAGTTCGTGTTTTCACCAATGATGACTCCGTCTGTGATTCGAACCTATAACCAGCAGCATAGAAGTCAGATTCTCTGACCACTGCTTCAACTTCATAACAAATGCTGTGTCACCCAGAACATTTCTGTGTGACACCACACTGCGCCCGTCACCCCGAGACATCAGTTCTTAAGTATCATATGCCCCGTGATTACGCTGGCTCTCGGTGCCCTTTAAACCGAAACACAGTAATGTTTGCACACTACTGCTTCACGGCAGAATAACTTGCCTCGCCATTTCATCACGTTGTTTATGGCATCACTGTAAAGTCAATTACGAGTTGATTAGATCCAATAACGCATTAACCGGTTAGCTAACTTTCCACTTAGCGTTATGCTGAATGCTACTCATAACCGAGAATGATTAGACGGAAGGGTTTCGAACACATTTACTTTGTTACGTTTATAGGTATTAAAACGTTTATAGGTAATCATTAAAAAAAAGAGAGAATCTGCATGCTGATTTGTTGGTACTTATCTCAAACTCCTACCGAACCAACATTTGTACAAAGGTTTAATGATTTGGCAATATTTACGCGACTACTTCACATTATTTAAAAACAACGATGCCACAGACTAGTATTTCTCCTATTACAGGTATAAATTTCACAACACAACCGTACTCGAAAATTAACAATATAATAATAAGTGTTGGTTGGCTCTGGTCGGGAATATATTTACTGCATATTTATTGCTGACATTTCGAGCGCGTGTCCGTCTGTGTTGACCGGACGATTGTGGCACTATAATATCTCCCATGCAGTCGATAACTTCCGACGGCACTCCGAAGATCAGATATAATCGTTACCCTCACGATACCTTAAAAATTGCTTTCACACTAATTAGTATTTAAGTTTTAGTGCATATTATTACATCATCATCATAATATCATTCTATTACCAGTCCACTGCTGAACAGAGGCCTCCCCCATAGATTGTCACAAAAGTTTGCATTTTTGCAAGCTCTCATTTTAGGGGATTTCGCCACAGTTGCCATGCTTAGCAGGCGGGTTGGCAATTGTGTTTATATTGTGACTTGTATTTTTTTATGATTGCTTCGAATAAATATCTCTTTCTTTCTTTCTTTCTATTCAGATGTTCCAGGAAAATGCTGCTGTCCATCTTCTGGTTTTAATTTTCTCATTGTCGACTTTTACGACACCCACGGGATGAGATGGGGTGGTAGATTCTCTTAAGCTGCTACCACACGGTACACACCATAATTCCAAAAATAGGCAACTCAAGTTGGATAATATCATCAGCATTAATGCAAATAAAAGACTTAGTCTCTTTTATTAACAAATACAGCAAGCATAAACAAAATATTTATGAATTAACAATCTAGATATATTTTCATGGGTTTTGCAGCATTGTGTAAGTATTACATACATAACATATTTAAAAAATAAAATGTTTTTTTATTTAAATTTCTTAATCACTGTTAACATTGTAGAGTATATCCAAACCTTTCCACCTCCCTCGTGGTATTGTGTCTTGGGGTTTCCTCACACGCGGTGAAGAAATCACAAAATAACAATTTCCTATACATATAACTTTAATTACATAACTTCACCCATAAAAATACATTAATATTAAGGCTGTAAGTAGCACGATGCCTTTGCTTTAAGTTTTTTAAAACTGTTTTAATTATAGTTCCGTAAACCAAATCTCAAATTACTATAATTATTAAAAAACAAATGAACACTGCTCCAAAAAAACACAACCGCGGTGATTTTATCAATTTACGAAAAGCGCGCTGCAGTCACAGGTACGTCAGTGACACTGTCACTGTCTGACTAATTGTTTCAGCACAGATAACGAAGTCTGATAAACAATGAATGCGCGCCAATGGCGGCCGGCGTATACGTGACGTCGACGAGCCGGTAATGTGATTTACTAGGATTTACATTGCACGACACGTTCCCAGTGGTGCTTATTGATTTTGTTATTTGCACAAATGGTTTACGATAAATGAACGACGATTGTGAGAGTTTACCTTTTTACGATGACAACTATTCTGAAAACTTGTGATAGGATTCCTATGCTGGAATATGTCTTACCTAGACATAGGTTAGGTTAGGTTAGGTTAGACCCCTAGTTTAGCCCTGACCAGTTATTCTGCCGTGAAGCAATAGTGTGCAAACATTACTATGCTTTGGTCAGACGGGCACTGGGAATTAGTGTAGTAAAGGAGAGAAAGTAAATTTGCTAGGATCCGGATGCAAAATGTGAAATGGTGTGTATTCCCTAGTTTTGAAGAGCACCGCCTGTCCCTCCCTCAACAGCGTGCACAAGAAAACCAATACCGCCACCGGGAGCCGCCACCAGATAACCTCCACCACTACAACACTACCACTAGGCAATACACACTACTCAAGTAGAAGAAAGACCCGTGTTTCACCTCAAAACGAGGCATTATCAAGTGATATTCACTACTACGACAGTCTACTAACTATATCTAACTAGTGTTCTGGTACTAGTGAACTGGGCTTGTGAGACTTAAGAACTGGTGTCTCAGTGTGACAAGCGCAGTATGGCCCACACATAATTGTTCTAGGTGACACAGCATTTGTTATGGACAGAAGCTGCACGTACCATGAGGTGAACTGTTTTGCCAGTCTCGCCATTTTATCCTATAAAAAAAATCTGTACAATGAAATTAACTAAACAATTTAAATGTTTCAAGTTTACCGTAACATTTGCCGTGTGTCCAGGCCAAAGAAACTCGATAGTCAGAAAACGTTTTAAGTGTTCCCAAAATTAAAATGACAGAATGAATAAGCAATTGGATCAAATTTCAGTGAAGAGAAATTAACACTAGTGCATATTCCGCGGCGGAATCCTAAATTCACAAAATGAGACGTTTTCCTTACGGCCAGTTATATTATCTACGTATCATCATCATCATCATCATTTCAGCCTATCTTAGTCCACTGTTTAACATAGGCCTCCACCATAGATTACCTTGTCGGCTCGGTTGGCGCAGAGGCTAAGCCCTTGGCTTCTGCGCCGCGGATCGCGGGTTCGATTCCCGCACGGGACAAATATTTGTATGGCCTACAAATAGTTGTTCCGGGTCTGGGTGTTTGTGCATGTGGAATTTATGTGTGTAAAACGCACCCACGACACAGGAGAAATCCTACTGTCGGGCATCGTTCTTAAAAAAAAATAGATTGCCACAAAGCACGGTCCTGAGCCACCTGCATCCATCGACTTCCCGCAAAATCGCGCAGGTCGTCGCTCCATCTAGTGGGAGGGCGCCCTACACTGCGTTTGCTGGTACGAGGTTGCCACTCTAGAACCTTTCTTCCCCATCGGTTATCGGTTCTACGGGCTATATGACCGGCCCATAGCCACTTCTGCTTGCTAATCCTTAGGGCTATGTACGGTTACTTTAGTTCTGCTGCGGATATCATCGTTAACGGATTTTATCACGCAGAGAAACTCCGAGCATAGCTGTTACCATAGCTCGCTGAGCGACTCTGATCTTCCTCAAGCAGGCCCGCAGTTAAGGACCACGTCTCGGTTCCGTATGTCATCACTGGCAACACGCACTGGTTGTACCCCCAATCATCCCCACCAATGAGGTGTCTACGTATAGTAAGACAAAACTGTTCCTATAACTAATTAACGGTTTACATTGGTCAAGTTTTAAATAGGCATAAATAATGACTAGGTCGTCGTTTCAGCCTATCAATAGTCCACTGCTGAACATAGGCCTCCCTCATAGATTGCCACAAAAGTTTGTAGCTCTCGTTTTGGGGGATAAAAGCATTATAAAATGGTCGTCTTTAGTTGATATAAAATTTCTTGTTTTATCGCTCCGCAATAATTTCAAGTATTTCTTGAAGAATCCAACGAATTTCGCGTCGTTGCTCCTCTATCTCGATGACGAAATGTCATCTGTCACCGCTGTCCACTGTACTTGTACTCGCCACTTCGCTAAAAACTTGACCAAAGTAAACCGTCCATAACGTTACGACACCAGATTCATCATTTCAGCCTATCATAGTCCATAGGGATTTTGCTATAGTTACCACGCCTGGCAGACCGGTTGGCAACCGCAGTTTATTTAATCAGATGTTTCAGGGAGATGCTGCTGCCCATCTCCTGGTTTTTTCCTCTGTCGACTCACCGGATTACCGAATCTATTTAAAATACGAATTGCAAATTCAAACGCAAACATACAAAATAAGAGGTAGAGGAATGTGCAACATACAACATTCCCTCGTATATACACGATTACATTAGTTTCATGGCAGTTCAAGTGTAGTCCGGAGACAAGGCCCCATTCGAATCAGTCCGGACGTCCCAAAGCACGACGCTGGAAGCGTAACCCTCATAAACACTAATTAACCCGGCCACCCTGACAAATGATCCTCTCATTACAGTTACACGCCAGACACTGCTTCTCAAGAGTTACTTCGTCGCCTGGTCACACTGCGAGCGGGGAGATTAATTATTTTATTTTGACATTGTCTAAAAATTACGAAATATGCACCCTTTTCTTCCCTCGAGTTTGAGATGAACTCGGTGAGTTGTTTTAAATAAAAGTGATCATGATCATCATCATCATTTCAGCCTATTACTAGTCCGCTGCTGAACATAGACCTCCCCTAAAGATTGCCACAAAACTCTCATTTTTGAGGTAGTTTCCAATGTTGCCACGCTTGGGGTTTGCAACCGCAGTTTATTTATTCAGATGTTCCAGGAAGATCTCAGGAGATGGGCAGCAGCATCTTCCGTTTAAATTTCATCAGTTTTAATTTTCCCTCTGTCTACCACGATGTCTTAACGACTTCCACTGGATGAGATGGGGTGGTAGATTCTCTTAAGCTCTTAAGATCCACACGGCTGCTTCGAAATATTTCGAACAAAAATATTACATTTCCACAATCCATTTATTCAAAAAGTCTCGATTAAATTCCGAATCATTCGAAACGTCACTTGTATACAGTACACGTCACGTTTCTAGCACTGTTAAATGATATTTCACTTATACTGAATGTTTTTGAACCGGTAGGGATAAAACGTAAAGCACCTCTGGTCTTGTATTAAATTCTCCAATCACTGTAAACATACACGGACACTCGTAGCATAATAGTACTCGTATGTAAATATTTAGACAGAAAAAAGAAAGAAAAATTTTTATTCAATACTACAACACAACATACATTACAATTCAAAAAAATAAGTAAACAATAAAATACGACGTATTACATTTACAGACGTACGTTGGGTTGTTTAACAATAAAACCCGAAATATCCAAACAAAAATAACGAAAATCAATAATATAAACTACCGTTACTTTTTGAATTGGCGCTAATAGTTTGAAATTCCATTTTGAACTCTAGTCTCGAAGACTATAATTCTGAATACTTTTTTTTATAATCAGTAACCTCGCTCACTTGTTAATACACAAGGTTGTAATTTATTTTTGGCACATCACAGAATCTTTGATGTGACGATGAGATACGTGGTGGGTAATAACGTTAGCCTTGAAGACCAAGTTATGAGAAAATGATTCACTGGGAAAATGGCGCCACCATAGCAGCTTGTATAGATTGCAGCTTTTTGTTATCACAATCATAGATAGCCGTGTGGTAGCGGCCTAAGAGAATCTACCCGATCCCATCCCGTGGGTGTCGTGAAAGTCGACAGAGGTAAATTAAAACCAGGAGATGGGCAGCAGCATCTTCCGGGAACATCTAAACAAATAAACCGCGGTTGCCAACCCGCCTGCCGAGCGTGGCAACTATGGCAAAATCCCTCCAATATGAGGGAAACAAACTTTTGTGGCTATATTTGGGGGAGGCCTATGTTCAGCAGTGGACTTGTGATAGGCTGAAACGACGACGACGAACGACGACGACGATGACGACGCAAAATCATAGATAAGTCGGAACTAAATAACATTTTATGCAATTTAGCAATTTACACTGACCAATATTTATTGTAGCAAAAAAAAATTAAAGTTAAAAACAAATCGCTGCCAGTAGCACTCGACTCCGATTAGTCCCCGACAACCGTTTTGTGTAACGTGTGGTCTAATTACCGACTGGCATAGATGTGTTTCGGGAAATAATGCCGTATAAAGTGTCGCCGGACGACACAGACTCAATTAATTGGGATGAAGCAGTTATTATGTCTTTAATCACTGCAAACTCAATCTTAGTTGTATTCGAGTAATGAGACTGTGACTTTTTTCTTTAGCTGGAGTTTGAGTGAACTGGACTGTGTCAGTCACTGCTTAAGTTTATTTTACCTTTTTGTATTTAATAAAGTACCAGCAACCGACGAGCTTTTATGAAAACACTAATGAAAGTAGAGGAAGCTAAAGATGTGTGTCAGGATCGTAGCAAGTGGAAAGATGTGGTCTCTACTCACTATGGGAAAGAGGCGTGACTCTATGTATGATAGATAGAGACGAGTAGATAGATACTTTATTCATTGCATCTCAGCGAATAATTACAATATGTATGTATGTATGTATTTAAGTGGCGGGACAAGTAAAACGTTCACCTGACGATAAGTGAAACGTCTGCCCATGACAAATACTGTGCCCCCAAAACATTTCTGTATGGCACCACACTGCGCCGTCATCATCAATCACCAGGAGACATCAATTGTTAAGTCTCACATGCCCAGTGATTACACTAGCTCTCAGTGCCCTTCAGACCGAAACACAGTAACGTTTGCACACTACTGCTTCACGGCAGAATAACTGGCCTGGGGCCCACCCTAGTTGCCAAACTACCTCGACGGTTTACTGCATAGGAATTCTACCAGTAAAAGAGACCTCCTTTCGACTTCGAAATTGTTTGTGAATCAGTAAGTCTTTGCGGAAAGCCATTACACTAATGAGAAAGTAACAAAGTAAATTTGCCAAGCACCGTATGTTACACGCACAATTAAATAAGATTGTGCTATTGTATATAATATGTATGTATGTAATATATGTAATATAAGATTGTGTTATTTAGTTTACGATAGCTGATGATCTTTAAAAACATTAGCATTTATTTTAACAAACGATGTTCCAAAGTAGGATTTATCCATTATCGTGAGTGCGTTTTAAAGTCATACATTTAACATTAACATCACAACCAGACATGAAAAGTAATAAATAATTATTATTTTTGCAAAAATATTAGTGGGATAACAACCCAGGACCAACGGGTCAGGTACTCTAAGCACTAGGCCACACAGTCGTTCACTTGTTAATACATAAGGTTTGTTTTTTATTTTGCATGTGGATATTAGCAAATAAACTTTTATTTTCTTCCTTTTCGCTAAAAAAACAAATACAGTCATTTGTTTTTTTAGCGAAATAGGGTCCGAAAAAAGTGTGTAATGTTTTATTTAAGAGGGATTCATCATCATCACTTCAGCCTATCACTAGTCCACTGCTGAACATAGGCCTCCCTCATAGATTGCCACATAAAGCTTGTAGCTCTCATTTTGGGAGATTTCGCCATAGTTGCCAAGCTTGGCGCTTGGGTTGGCAACAGCATATTTATTCAGATGTTCCAGGAAGATGCTGCTGCCTATCTTCTGGTTTTAATTTTCCCTCAGTCGAATTTTACGACACCCACGGGATAAGATGGAGTGGTAGATTCTCTTAAGCCGCCACCACACGGAGCGTAGCGGGATTTACATTACGAAATTAGAGGCATGAAATTAATGTCATCAACATTTTCACGTGTAAACTTCCAATTTCCTAATGCATTGGTTTCATGAAACTAAAATAGTTTCGTGCTGTGCGCCATTTTTCGGTGAAACTAGTGTCATGCAACTAAATTTATCGTGTAAACGCGATGTAAAACTAGTGTCGCAAAAGCGTCTGTGGACATGATTTCTGTCGCCGTGTAGATTTTTACGCTTTGAAAGTGGCAAACTAGCGCGGGAGTGGATTATTTTTTACGAGAAAATATTCAATTCCAACACTTTCCTTTTTTTTATGTTTTACATTAGCATATGTACATGTCGTGCCATGTGCATGCGGTGTGGTGGCGGCTTGTTAAAAGAATACTACCCCTCCTCTCATCCAATGTATCTCGTAAAAGGCGAGTAAGGAATAAAACTGCACTGTGCACCTAATAGCGCATGGTGGCGATGGGCTCACCACCTATCACACCAAGTGCATTATATTGTTTTGGTGAAACGTGGATTGTGGCAGTCATCTGCTTTTGCAGTGAGTGCCCAGTCTCTGACTACCCCTTATGGGATACAGTCGTGATCTTATGTATGTATGTATGTACAACATTGTACATTACATTACAAAGATTTGATGTTGATGAGGCTATGATCTCAGCAATACGGAAGATTTCACGACACTAAAACCGTGCAGGTCGTCGCTCCATGTAGTGGGAGGTCGCACTACACTGCGTTTGCCGGTACGAGATTGCCACTCGAGAATCTTTCTTCCCTACAGTTATTGGTTCTATGATCTATATGGCTGGCTCTTTGTCACTTCAGCTTGCTAATTCTTAGAGCTATGTTGGTTACTTTAGTTCTGCTGCGGATAACATCGTTACAGAATTTATCTCGCGGAGAAACTCCGAGCATAACCCTTTCCATAGCTCGCTGACCAATTCTGAGCTTCCTCTTGCGGCCTGCAGGAGAGGACCAAATCTCGGTTCGATATGTCATCACTGGCACTCATTGTATACTTTTGTTTTGAGGCATTGAGGTATACTCGACGAGAAGATGTGACGCGCAGTTTCCCGAACGCTGCCCAGCCGAGTTGGATCAGTCGATTGACCTCTTGGGCGAAATTGGACCCTGCTAGTCGGACAATCTGTCCTAGGTATACATGTTCGTCAACAACTTCGAGCGTAGTGTTTCCAACAACAACCGGTATAGGTGTGGACGTTAGACATGATCTTCATCTTGTCCATGTTAATCTTAAGACCTACCCGTTGGGAGATCTTGAGGTCGTTGAGCATAGTGCTAAGGTCCTCCAGCGTTTCTGGCATTATGACTACGTCGTCGGCAAATCGAAGGGGAGTGATGTAATCGCCAAAAGACCGATGAGTACAATCTCCCTGATGTTTGACGTTTGTGGACTATGACAAAGTCTTCGATTCCGTCGAAATTTGTGCGGTGCTACATTCACTTCAGAGGTGCCGAATTGACTATCGGTATATCGATGTGTTTAAGTACTTGTATACCAATACTACGATGGCTATCCGAGTACAGAACCAGAGTACAAAACCGATCCAATTGCACAAAGGTAAGATAAGGCGATATGATATCCCCGAAACTCTTCACCGCTGCCTAAGAAGATGTCTTCAAGCTACTGGACTGGAAAGGATGCGCTATTAACATCAATGGCGAAATTAGTTACATTAAATTAATTTCAATATGCATGAACGAAGTTGTAAATGTCAAAGTAAATCCCGCTTTACTGTATAATACATCCTCCGAAACTAAAGTCATAATTCCGTAGGCGCAACAACATAGAAACTTGTATTTTAAGCAGAGGTACCACACGGGTCAAATTCCCGTAGTAAGTGGTCACTGTCCGCCATAGACGCTCTCCATTCTCGATAAATGTGGTGCTCTAATAAATAAATTGGTTTCCGGTTAAACGGTTGCACAATTATTAGCTATAAGCATTAACATATTATTTTCCTTCTTTTAAAGACATGAATTAAGAGATTACATACATACATACATAAGATCACGACTGTATCCTATAAGGGGTAGTCAGAGACTGGGCACTCACTGCAAAAATAGATGACTGCCACAATCCACGTTTCACCAAAACAATATAATGCACTTGGTGTGATAATTGGTGAGCCAATCGCCACCATGCGCTGTTGGGTGCACAGTGCATTTTAATTCCTTACTCGCCTTTTACGAGATCCATTGGATGAGATGGAGTGGTAGTATTCTTTTAACGAGCCGCCACCACACGGCTCAAGAGATTACTAGACGGTTAATCTATACCAATAAATTGAAGTGATTAATCTATGATTTCAAAATAAATGTCAGAACTGCTATTTATATGCTGAAAAAAGTAAAGTGCCCTATAAATGTCACACTGGTGGGCACAGGTCTCCTCTTGATTTTGAGAGGGTTTAGGAGCCGCGAAGAGCCCGTCACGCTGCTCCAGTGCGGGTTGGCGGACTTCACATGTCTTCGAAAAATATACCTGCAGGTTTCCTCACGATGTTTTTCTTTATCGCCGAGCACGTGGTAAATCAGTACTTCAAATTGCAATTAACAATTTTAATGGTGCTGACACCGGGAATCGAACACAGGTCACTCGCGTCCTATGAAATTTAAAGCGAGCGCCTAGTCCCTGAGCTACCACGAATCTCATTTATCATTTATACGATGCCCAGTCATAAATGACTTAGAATTTTTGTCTGCATGTCTGAAACTTTGCCTCGAATAGGCTTCAAACGGCTCAATAGATTTTAAAGAAAACCTAAGGGATTAAAACTTAACATTCATATTGTATTTAAAATTCCTGTTGATATGAATTTTCTTAGTAGACAGACAAATTCCAGCGTATTTATATACTGGACCACTGCTTCGTTCACCAACAATGACCAAATCAAAATATAGCACGTAGATGTTTAAAAGTAAAATTTTCTTCACAGGTCGGTGCGGCTTATGTCCAGCAGGGGACTATTTAAAAGCTGCTTAAGAACGCCGTGTGGTGGAGGTTTAAGAGAATATACCTGAGGTGGTAGATTCTCATCCCGTAGGTGTCGTAAAAGTCGACAGATGGAAAATTAAAACCAGGAGATGGGCAGCAGCATCTTCCTGGAACGTCTGAATAAATAAACTGCGGCTGTCAACCCGCCTGCCAAGAGTGGCAACTATGGCGAACTCCTCTCAAAATTAGTGCTCCAAACTTTTGTGGCTATCTTTAGGGGAGCCCTATGTTCATCGGTGGACTAGTACTAGATAGGGTGAAGTGATGATGATGATGATGATGAAGAAGTTTTTGTTTAAAAAACGAGTTAAAGAGCAACGAGATATTATAAAAAAAATCATTGTTTTATCGAAAATACACATCGAGTCTGCTTCTCTTTAAGGATGTCCAGTAACAGGCCTGCTGGAAGAAATTTCATCATGAAATAAGCAGTGCCTTTGTACTCATTGTCTATCTATGTAATTTCTACTAAGATTTTTATGTGTACATTAACAGTAAAATAAATAAATAATAAATAAAAATAACTTGAGCGCAGTGAAACTTCTCGTTCGTGCTAAAGGTTATGTTATCTTCTGATTACGTACTAAATTACATTGGTATCAATATCAAAATTATATGACGCCATTTTTATATGTAGTATTTTATATGTAGCCCGTACGTTTTATTACAATAATGAAACAAACAAAACAATGAATTCACTTTTTATCTTTAACTGTTTTGTTAATAAACAGAACATGAAACTGTGACATGAACTGTTGTGATAGTATATTCAATGTTATTTTCCCGCCAACTTGTTTACCATCCTCTCGATGGATATACGTTATATTGGAGGAAACTTTAGTTATTACTTGGACTATTATCTTTTACACGTGTAAAGACTTGAGGGTCAATAGTAGAACCGGTACGAATGTTACGAACGCTCATCGTATGGAATCTGAGTTCGATTATATTGATTATAATTTCTGTAATCTCACTACTACAATCTATAAAGAAAAGAGAGAAAAAAAAGAAAAGAAAGAAAGGAAAGAATGGAAAGAAATGAAAGAAAAGACAGAAAAGAAAGAAAGAAAAGTTTATTTGGCAAATATCGCTGACGTACAGCTGGATCGAGTTTTATTTTTGAACTCGCTAATCTCAAAAACTACTTTTCCGATTTCAATAATTATTTTTGCATGATTCAGGGAGAGACAGATTTTTACAAGTATCCTGAATACTACATACTGAATAAAACAAATGGATTTTATCGCGTTTAATTTATTTTACTTAGTTTCGAGCAGCACCCAAGAGGACGATAGACGATGGTTAGATGTTGACGTCAGTTAATCCGGACTACAAAAATCTAACTCAAAGTGCAATCAACAGATAGAAATATTTTTTTTTTATTTGCTTTTTTTATTGCATAAAGTGCCCATAACAAATGCTGTGCCACCCAGAAAATTTCTGTGTGACACTACCCTGTGCCCATCACCCTGAGACATCAGTTCTTAAGTCTCATATGCCCTGTGATTACGCTAGCTCACAGTGCCCTTCAAACCGAAACAGTAATGTTTGCACACTACTGCTTCACGGTAGAATAACTGGCCCTGGGGTGGTTCCTACCTAGACGGACTACCTATTCCTCATCAATGCATCAAACGGCTCGCGGAGCCATTTGATGATCACTTAGGAGCGAATGGACTGTTGACTATTTTCTTGTTTACTCTTTTTTATGAAAGAAACTGACAAGACCCGCAAATCGTTTACCTGATGGTAAGTGCAACGTCTACTCATAATAACAGCTGCGTTACCCAGAATATATGGCACTGCAGAAGGATTCCTGCGCAGGAATCCTTTCACCAGTTAACTCGAATAAAAATGATTACAGTTCAGACTTGTATATAATTTAAAAGATTAATATCGGTCTTGCATTGAACGCTCCACGGAAATCCTTATTACGGAACGGTTACTGAAACATTCTTGCCACATAGATTTTTTATTTTTTTTTACATTCGCATTTTCATTGCAACAATCGGCACGTGCAAGCTAAAACTTGGAACACCGAAAACAATACAAAGTAGATTGGTGACTCATCTAATCTATGTGCAGTTGAATTGGGACATCGATTCAATCCGGCAATCGGTACGGTCTGTACATTTCTTAGTATTGTGTATTCTGTACTACTGAACTTCGTAGACTGTAATTTTTGACTTCGTTTACTGGTGGTAGGATTCCTATGCAGGAACCCGTCTAGGTAGGTACCACCCCAGGGCCAGTTATTCTGCCGTGAAGCAGTAGTGTGCAAACATTACTGTGTTTCGGTTTGAAGGGTACTGAGAGCTAGCGTAATCACTGGGCATATGAGACTTAAGAACTGATGTCTCAGGGTGACGGACGCATTGTGGTGTCAAACTGTTCTGGGTGACATAGCATTTGTTATGGGCGGACGTTGCAGTTACCATCAGATGAACGCTTTGCTCGTTCCGTCACTTTTATTAAATAAAAAAAATTAAATAAATAAATAAATCTTAAAAAGATAAGTAAGTTATTTCGTAGTAGGGTGAATGTTTGACATCCGTCGTTGCTTCGTATCGATCCGAAACTTGATACTTCGATTTTCGTAGTAGGCTCCCAGGTCCCCAATCTAATGCAGGGAGTAGGCTTCTCCCAAATTGGGAGGATTTGCAGTTACCGCCACGTTAACAATGGCGTTAATGAGATGTTGGTACCGCATGGCTACGTGGATCCCATTTTCGGGTTGACCGTTGGTAGCTTTGAGTGCCTGTGCAAGGGCTGAAATATCGGCGCCGTCGAAGATGGCGGCGAGGCGGCAGACTGAGCCTAAGTCGCTATTGTCGACAGGACGACTTGCGACGTGAGTGACGGCTTCGTTGAATCTTATAATGTAAAGTTTATAATGGAGATAGACCAAGGGCCTCCTTTTTATAAATTTTTTACAATGTCATTTATTACGACATCAAAGACGTATGTTTTAGTATGATTAGCCAGAGTGGCTTGCAAGTGCAGAGTAAGCCATAGTTGGCAAGCCTGGCAACTGTGGCAAATTCCTCCCAAAGTGAGAGCTACATACTTTTGTGGCAATCTACGGGAGAGGCCTATGTTGAGCAGTGGACTAGTGATAGGCTGAAATGATGTAGATTCTTTTATGGTATTATTTCAAGCTAGTTCTTTTAGTTTTTAAACTAAGTGATTAGTTTTATTAAGGTTCACTTATTCAGTTTACAGTTTCGAATATCTATAGCTCAAAATCTACGAGATATCGGTTCTACTGGTGGTAGGATTCCTATGCAGGAGTCCGTCTAGGTAGGTACCACCCCAGGGCCAGTTATTCTACCGTGAAGCAGTAGTGTGCAAACATTACTGTGTTTCGGTTTGAAGGGCACTGTGAGCTAGTGTAATCACTGGGCATATAAGACTTAAGAACCTATGTCTCAGGGTGATGGGCACAGTGTAGTGTCACACAGAAATTTTCAGGGTGGCACAGCATTTGTTGTGGGCAGACGTTTCACTTACCATCAGGTGAACGTTTTGCTCGTTTCATCACTTTATGCAATAAAAAAAAACTTAAATAGTAACGCACATAAAATACATTTCCCCGTAATCATTCAACGTCCTCATTTCTTATTTCTATTATTAAGACTTATATTTAGTCAGTTTGAACTGAAAACAAGGTAGCAGAGATTGATCTTGATCTAATTTTTTGGCAGTCATATTAAATGACAAATTTTTAAACAACTCGTAAACTAGAAAGCTATCATGTTATTTGAAAGTTTTAAATAGGCAATACTTTCAAAAGTTAACACTATATTAAACCACACACTGTCACGTGTTTTATGTCTGTAGAAGCCGTTTAGAAGACAGCACAAGTGAGAAATGCTAGGAGTATTAAAACAATATGGCACGTATACTTTCACACTTTCTACGGCGGTGGCCCGTTAGCGAGCTCGTGTCGATCCGTTACACAATTTTATATAACTGCAACTGAAGCGGCAAACTGCATAGCGGTGATTGGAAGTTTAATGACGATCTCAAATAAACTAACGATACATGACGCGACATAGCCGTGGTACGAGTACGAGTAGCTCAGTGGCCGGGCTCGACTTTAATAGTACGCGAGTAACCTAAGTCCGCTCCCAGGTGCCGGAACTGATATCTTAAGGGGCAGGCGCACGTTTCTGTGTGGCACCACACTGCGCTCATTACCCTGAAACGTCAGTTCTTATTCTCATATGACAAGTAATTACACTAGCTAGTGCCTTTTAAACCGAAACAGCAGTGTTTGCACACTACTGCTTCACGGCAGAATAACTGGCATTGCGGTGGTACCAAAACCTAGACGGATTCCTGCGTAGGAATGCCACCAAAAGTAAACATCATTTGTTAAAATCAAAACGATGGACGATTACAATCAAAGATAAACAAAGTAATCCTGAACTTCAATAAATTATAGCACATATCAGAATATCATCTACATATATTATTTCAAAACGTGTTTTTTGTCGGTATAAAATATCCCATTAATACTGTATCAACATTAATGTTTGATACGCCATTTTGAAGATAATTTTTCCCTCTAATGACGAAAAATAAGTAAACGTCTTCAAATAAATGTTTTCGTTAAAAAAATTATCGAATTTAATTCAACTGTAGAAGGCGCCACCTGCTGACAATCTGTTCAACTAACATGCATGAGAGCTGTTGGTTGGAGATGTTTGCATTCTTAAAAGAAGGGACATTGTATCATCAGTTCAAAATCACGATACTGTGCAAAAAATTCGCAAGGATCAGCTAGTATTCTAAAATCTTTGTAAATTTTGAAAGTTTCTCCATGCCTTGGAATTAAATTGAATAACCATGTCTACTCGTAAAAGATTTCCGATTACTCACGCAACACTATGGTTTAATAACTGGTGTGTCGACGTTTTAGTTATTATATTTTATTATTTTCGCTATGTAAATTTCGGCCCGTATTTCTGGTAGACGTACGGAGTTCAATTGTTAGGGAACTAGTTATTCAGCTGTGTTCGATTCAATGGAGTGCGTCAGACGGCGCGCCCAAGCCGCGGCGTGGGTAGACACTGGCAGTCGGTATGAGGTCGGTATGAGTCGGTACTTCCACAACCGATGTGATGAGAGAAGTACGAAAAAAGTATAATTACATTTATCATCATCATTCAGAATGAGACTGAAAAAATATAAATACCAATTCAGAAACCCAGCACGAACAGTCGTGAAGTGATTAGTAAAAGAAATTTTGTCATCGGTTGTTGGGTACATTGAAGAAGAATTTTATGTAAACATATTAAAAAAAAACTTCATATAAACCATCACCTTGGTTCAGTATTTAAAATACAGTAATAACCGTTTATAAAATGTCCTATATTAAAAGTAATTTAATTAATTTATTTATTTATATTCTTTATTGCAAACCTCATATGTAAAAGAAATGACAAAAAAGTAAATTGGAAAAAAATACACTAAGAGTGAGTAATGGGCGGTCTTATTGCTGACAGCAATATCTTCCAGACAAACGCTGGATGGACATGATATGCAAGAACAATGAAAAAGTCGAGAGCGTCGGCGTTGAAAACAAATAAATAATATATATTGCATAAACAACAAAATATGTATACACATACTACACACACACACGCATATACGTTATATATAGATATATACACATACAATATAAAATTGAATAGAGGCTAGTGCGAAAACTAAATTACATTCTAAAGAGACATATAAAGATTTAATAAGTTTCTTGAAGACTAGAAAAAAATTTAGTTTAGTTGATATTATAATATATTAAATATATTATATTAATATAATATATTATTAATGTAATATATTATTAATATAATATATTATTAATGTAATGTATTATATAAATATAATAAATATTTTTTTACCTATGTATTTTCATGTAGAAATAAAATTAGCAACACATCGACGGCTTCACGCAGGCGCGCATCAGGCGCACGAACACAATCGCGTACCAGCTCAGTTCCCACTTCCCACCACCCAGATCGAGCGACTCAAGTCGACCGACCGTAAGCCTGAATTTGGACTGTCAATAGTTAACTTTTATGTATTCCATATCTAGCTTGCGGGTCCGTACTCGCAAGCCCTGACATCAAAAAAGCAGTAGAAGCCAAATTTGACAACAAACATAACTGATAACACTACTAATAACAGAACTAATGTCTTCAAATAATTAATAAAGCAAAGATATCTCAAAAATATACTGAAATATCTGTAGTTACATTGATCCATGGTTAATTTGAAACATGAATTTTTGTTTAGATTGCTTTTCATGAGACACAATAGTCCTAAGTTTTCATTCATCGTGTATTTTTAAGATTCTTATCATGTGTTAAATAGGTTAAAATTGTTTAAGTTGGTACGGTAACACATTCAAATTTATATGTCAATATGGAAAGTATACACACGTTGAAAGATCAAACTGCAACGACGAAATGAAAATTGCATCTTTTAACGGCTTTCATAATGTGTTAGTTTTAAATGGACGTTTTAGTTGTGTACCAGCAAAAAATAATAAGAAATTAATTCGTATTATACAGACAGATAGATGTTTATTTATATCTTAACAGGACACAAATATAAACAAACACAATGAAAACAGAAACAAATAAAACATTAGCTTTTTCCGGCACAGTTTGCGGACAGATTTTTTATTTATTTATTCATTTTTTATTTAATAAAAGTGACGGAACGAGCAAAACGTTCACCTGACGGTAAGTGCAACGTCTGCCCATAACAAATGCTGTGTCACCCAGAACAGTGTGACACCGCAATGCGCCCGCCACCCTGAGACATCAGTTCTAAAGTCTCATATGCCCAGTGATTACGCTACGTGTGCACTGCAAAGGTTCAAATAGGTGTGCTTTTTCAGGACTGATGGTCTGGTTATCTAGTTTATTATTAACTAAGTTTACCATCAATTCTTCTTTTTATTCTTCTAACGCCTCGCCGACAGCGGGGGCGGAATGATCGTGATTGTGTTGTGTGTGTTTGTATCGTGCTGAGTAGAGCGCTTGGGTACTAGTGGTCGCATCGTCAGGGCCCACGAGGGCGTGCCTCGGTCTCCTTTTTTCTGCAAGCCGTGCTTTGGTGTAACGCGAGGGGGTTGTATGTGGTGGCACTTACAACCAAACAAAGTTGGTTGGGGTGCGTGGCGGCAGAGTCGAAGAATCGCCGGGAAGCCAACTTTAGATATTGGGCTATGGTAGGAATCCGTAAATCGATGTGAAGATTATCATTACGCACGAACCAAGGTGCTGCCGTGGCTTGAATCGATTTTGTAGTACCTGAAGTCGGTGAATTTGAGGGAGAGGAGGCATGCTCAAATATAGGGCTTTCTTATGGCATAATTGGCCGAATAAAGACTTTATATAAAGTAATTTTATATAGGTCGTAGCTCACGTATTGCGCACAAGAAAGCAAAGACCTGATTTTCAGCTACCGCCCAAGGTGCGGTTGGCTTTTTTTTTCTTCATTTATGATTAAGGTGCAATTTTAATAATATTTGAAAAAACATATATACATAAGGATTATAGGTTAATGAATTTATATTAAATTCGCGATGTTACACTAAAAACTTTTTATGAATTAATTAATTTTAATGTCAACTAGAGGTCGGAGAAGCGTGGCAAACTGCCCACGACACCTTTTAATGATAAATGGAAATCTATGCAGGACAAATATTATTTAGTATAAGCTATGGTCACGATTTTGTTTATTTAAATCCAGAACCATTCGAACTATTAACGTTTAAATACACACTTACTGCTGGTGTTGCTCTTACAAATAGGTGTACGAAATGTAAATATCGACATTGTCTTTCATTAAAATAATCTTTATAATTTATGGCATAAGCCTTACTTTAGACTAAACGACAAAATAATTTATCTTTAGACAAACCAGACCGATTAAATGTTTATTAGTTGCTCCCAGTGAAATAAAATTTATCGATAATTCTTTTCTACAGTCATGATCACGATATTTTTTAATTCAACATAAATTTAAGAAAATGCTGCCATTACTAGAAGAAGCAAATTCCGAAGTAACGTCGTCCTATTATCACTGGCAGCTAAAACATTTGGAAATTTGAGTAAAATTCTTTTGCTAGTGGACGACGAATAGTATACGTTACGCACACATAATCAAAGCTTGTAGTGAAGGGAAAAAATCTTCTGAGGACGTGTCAAGCAAATTTTTTGCACAGATTTTTATACTGATAGCAGCAATATTAATTTTTGAAGCCATTAAACAACAAATCGACGTCATCACTCAACAGCTCCAGCGTAAAATAGGCTTTCTTCTCATTTAACATTTTAGACTGATCCTCTTTTAAATTAGTTTGGTTGTTGTACACTTGTTTTTAATATGATTATGGATTTTCTTCAAAACATTTAAAATCATCGTAGCATAATAAATTTGAGTAGCAAATCTCTGTTATATTTCTTCCCACATTCGTGTAAGGAGTCGGAGCGATGGATGCGATGCACTCCATAACATGTGTAACAATTAAAAACGTTAGTAAGTTTGGTATCTCGAGTTTTCCATTTTTTTTATTTTTTTTTATTAACTAAAATATTATTAGTCTAAACAAATATTCCAATACCTATTAGTCCCATTAATAATTGCAAAGGAATAACAAATCAAATTGTATATACAAAAAACCGAATTCAACGTAGACATGACTAATGTATGTAATTTTCGTAATACCGAAAATCCGGCATCCGCAACGAATTTGACGAGAAATTTCCTTCGATCTAGAGCAAATGGCCGGACATTGGCACCCCGCTATCGTAATATGGCTTCCTTTATTAGACGAAGCCTTTCTAGGGAGTAACTTACGGTGCTGGAGGAGTTGGGGAACCGTTTATGGCGCTTTGCTTGGCTTTATTAGAACGAATTCGCAAGCACGCGTCAGCTGCCTGCAATCGTTTACGATTAAATCTAGCTTCTGTTGGATTTTCAATTTAAATATGGAATAACTTTTTCGAGAATGACGAAGCCTTTTTTGACGTCTGTTAATTGCCCAGCGGCCATTTTTCAACCCGAATTTTTTTCCGTCCTTTTAATTGGAATACGTTTATTCAGCGGCGAAGTGCTTTTATATTTTTAAATTGTGTTTTAAATATTGAATTATTGCGTATCCAATGCTCGCTTTTAATAATTATTTCAATGGAAACAAAAATATTAGCTTAGTCGCAAAGTTCATCAGATAAAGACAGGGTAGGTTGGCCCAATGCATAGCCGTTGGCTTTTGCGGCTTAGGTCGCGGGTTCGATTTCCCGAAGGTACGTTTGTATGGTCTACACATAGTTGTTACGAGTTTTGACATTGTTGTACTTATATGATATTTACATCTGTAAAACGCAACGACCACAAATTGAATCCCAGGGTTCTTTACAAATTGTTAACATAGGGCAACAGTCTATAAATCATACACAGCTGAGCACAGGCCTCATCTCATTTTGGAGAGGGCTTTCAAACTGGGAAGATCCCGCGACGCTGCACTAATGCGGGTTGGCGGACTTCACATGTCCTAGAAATATTTTTTTTCTCAGACACACAGGTTTCTTCACGACCGTTGCCTTCACCGCTGAGCAAGTGGTAAATCAGCACTGATAATTGCACAGCGGTGCCTTTAACAATTTTAAAGGCGGCGACAATTATATGATACTTTCGGAAGTTTTCAACTGCGCAGGAGTTATTATAGTGCCACAAGTAGACGCGCAAACACAGGCACTAACTCGTCCTGATTTACCATAGTCTGATACAACTGTCATGCGAAAAGATTGGAGGTAAACTAGGACGCAGTACTTGTATATAAAGAAAGAATAGGATTCCCATGCAGGAATCCGTCTAGGTAGGTACCACACCAGGGCCAGTTATTCCGCCGTGAAGCAGTAGTGTGTAGACATTACTGTGTTTCGGTTTGAAGGGCACTGAGAGCTAGCGTAATTACTGGGCATATGAGACTTAAGAACTGATGTCTCAAGGTGACGAGCGCAGTGTGGTGCCACTCGTTGTTCTGGGCGACACAGCATTTGTTATGGGCAGACGTTACCATCAAGTGAACGTTTTACTCATCTCGTCACTTTATCCAAAAAAAAAACTTTATTCAATACTACAACACAACACACAATATAGCTCAAAAGATAAGTAAACAATTAGATACGTTGTATTTCATTTACAAACGCACGTTAGGTTGTTGCAACGAAAAGGCTGCTAATTATGCTGAGTCGGCAGCCGGTGGTTTGGCGGTGTTGCCACAGGGCTGTTATTCTGTCGATGTCTCAGGTTTACCGAGCAGTTACCGGACACATTATTAAGTACCAAGTAATTTTAAACGAAATAAACATGCGTACATATATATATATATATATATATATATATATATATATATATATATATAAGAACCAATGAATACGAATTGAGCATAATGTAATAACATTACACAGATACAGAAACAAATATCAGAGACAGCATTACAATAAATAATCATTGCAATGCATAAACTGTTTGGTTATATTCCATTCCAATAAAATGTCGTAACATTCAAACTAAAAACGTAAACAAAACAAAACCTTTGGACTTTGCACCGATAGCGTAAAACTTATACGTAAGACATTTGATTCACAACACACGTAGCAAAATATACGCTGAAATGGGTCGAACGTATATTTACTAACAACTTGTTTTCCTTAGTCGCTCATTCTTCATGTGAACATAACATTGACAGTGGAAATAAATGCAATTTATCTCTACTACTATAGGAGTCGGGTAAGCCGGTAAGGGTCGACCTAGGCGTACGTATCACGATCAGACCGGAGAACTTTTGAGGAAAGGTCACGTTAATAGTACCCGCAACCGACGAGCGTGTGTGAAAACGCTAATGAAAGTAGAAGAAGCAAAAGAGTGTGTCAGAACTGTAGCTTTGGAAAGATGTGGTCTCTGCCTACCCCAATGGGAAAAAGGCGTGACTGTATGTATGGGTCTCTACTAGCATTAAGTAAACAAAACACGTCACCCTGATGTCTGTGGTGGCCGTGTTTCTTCGCAAGATAAATCTGTAACGATAATACAAGCAGCAGAACTGGAGTAACCGACAAATGGCTCGTACCAATAACTGTTGGGAAAGAAAGGTTCTCGAGTCCCCCACTGGTGGTAGGATTTCTATGCAGAAATCCGACTAGGTAGGTGCCACCCCAGGGCCAGTTATTCCGCCGCGAAGTAATAGTGTGCAAGCATTACTATGAAGGAAAGGAAGTTAATTTGCTAAAATAGGTAACACGTCTCTTGTTCTCGACTTCAGAGGTATATATTACCTAGTGGTAGTATTGTAGTGGTTGGTGGCGGTTTCTTGTGGCGGTGTTAGTTTTCTTGTGCACGCTACTGAGGGAGGGCGGGCAGTGCTCTTCAAAAAACTAGGTAATATACATAGTCTATTTTCCTTGCGGATCTTAGAAAATTAACTGACATTCCTCCATTTAAATGAAACTAATTTTACGGATTTTATCGCGTCCTTCAGTGACCATGGGTGCTGTAAAGCACTCGAAACGTCGGGTTATAAATAGAAAAAAAAAATTAAACGCGATTATATCTCTAAAATTAGTTCCATTTAAATGTGCAGTGTTAGCGTAAATATAAGAAATCATTACATTCCTTCATTATAATGGATTTCCAAGAAGTAACGCCTGATTCTATTAACTATAAGCATTACAGTGTTTGGGTTTGAAGAGCACTGAGAGCTAGTGAGATACATATGAGACTTAAGAACTGATGTCTCAGGGTGACGGGCACTGTGTGGTGGCACAGCATTTGTTATGATCAAACGTTTGCATTTACCATCAGGTGAACGTTTTGTTCGTTTCGTTACTTTAATAAAAAAAAATGGAGCGACTACTTGCACGGTTTCGCGGGAAGTTCACGCAGGTGGCTCTGGACTGCGATTTGTAGCAGTCTATGGGGTAGCCTATGTTCAGCAGACTTGTGATCAGCTAAAATCATGATGTTGTCAAGGAGTCAGTGCTCTTAATTTTTTTTGTGCCTTGATACCGTATAATTTACTATAAATTTTTACTCTTTGTTACAAAACAATATGCAATTGTATGTAAGTGTGTGTGTGTGTGTGTTGTGTGTGTGTGTGTGTGTGTGTGTGTGTGTGTGTGTGGTATGTAGGCTGTATTCATATAATTCGAATAGTTATATAATGGGGGTATTCTTCTTCTTCTAATTTTAATTCTAGCCTTTCAATAGAATTCCTCTCAATTCTGCCGAAGTCAGTCACGTGAGTGACAATCGATAATTCAAAATGTCGATCAACACTATGATAGTTGACTTTTTCTGAAGATTTGCTGGACTGATGGGAGACAAAACGAAAAGTTCAACTCTGGTCTCAAATTGCACTTTCCAGTCACTGTACACTTTCAAAAGCACTTGCTGCATAACAAACTATCAATATTAAACATCAAAACTCAAAATATATACAGAAATTACAAAATACAATTAAAACACTACCGTCACTTTTCGAGTTGACCCCAAAAGTCAAAAGGCGGTATTTCAGAGACTACTTACTGTTAGACAGCGCGTGCTCGTTTGTCTGTCTGACAAAAAAACGTAGTTTCCGTCTCATTACGAAGTGAAGCTGAAGCGCGTTACGGGCTACTCCAGAGCTGCTCGTTACGAGAAGAGGATTATTACACGCTCTGCATGTCGCCGGAATGGCCGACTGTATAAGTATTTCTACATTTCTAGAAAACATTTGAATGAATTGGCAGTCTTATTCATAAAAAAATACTAATGATAGATTTATAACACTGAATAATTATAAAGCTAATTAGGCCTACTAAACGCATGATAAAATTCAGCTATGCGATACTTCAACATGGGTATGTTGTCGTCCAGTCAAAGAAAGTAGGCAAAGTAAAAAGTAAACATCTGTGAATTTGTATATATCTGGCTGCAAACATCTGACAAAAATGAGTGATCTCTTTTGTAACAAGGCTAACCTTCTATATTTTTTCTAAATAAGTGCGTTTTATTATAAGTCATTACTGTGTGGCAGATTTTTTCACGTCGCCACAATACGACATCCTTACGAACAGCAAGACATTGCTAGTAAATATTATTTACGTACGTTTTCAGTCAATAATCATTTAACAAAACAGCTCACCAATAATGAACTTGCATTTTTTTTTTGAAATAATAATAGTGATATGTTTATTCATTTCTTTCTTACATCTATATTACAAGGTTGAGACCTTCTAGCGAGTAAATAAGTACATGTAGCAGAAGGTCTCGCTCATCCATAACAATATATTTGTTTTTATAAATAAACACTACGACTTTTTGTATGGTGAGTTTTACAGACATCAATTTCACATAACAACACCACCAGACAATCAGATAATCAACTATTTACGTTTTTGCACAAATGTTTGTTACTGGAATTCGATCCCAGCACCCGCGGCGTAGAGGTCAGGTACCACTAGGCCATACGGTCACATTTGATAAATACATGTATTTCTAGCTTACGAATGACGAATTTTTCAAATTTTTAAAAAAATTCGACTTCATCGTGACTCAACAAAATTCTTCACGGACAAATGCGAATAACGGGCAAGGGGCAAGCGTGTCTAAAATAGATATCTCACGCAGCTGCGCCGAATTCATTTAAGATTAAATTTTACGTAGAAATAGAGAAGTTAGCGGGCGTTCGGCTCCGAATTAATTCCACTTTCTACCGGCAGCGGTCGCCATTGTTTCCGAATGTCTTTGTGTGGAATGTAAACGCCCACACGTCTTTCACCTCGGTACTTTAAAGGTTTTATATATTCCACATTAAATACTTATCATTACTTAGTGATGCAAATACAAATATTATACTTAAAATGATATTCATTTTATGGAAGATAACGAAGAGACGAGCCAATCTTTAACGTGATGGTAAGTGCAACGTCTGCTTATAACAAATGCAATGTCACTCAGAACGTTTCTGTGTGGCACCACACTGCGTTCGTCACTCTAAAATCCTCCCATAAGTTCCACTTCCTATCCTATAACCTTACGCCAGCTTTACCTTAAATAAGAAAGTAATATTATGTTTGTGGAACGATGAACCACAATCCACCAGTATTCCTGTACGTATATCCATGAAGACTCCAGCTCTGAGGTAGCAGTAGTACTTACTGGTTGTTGTTTATTTGTATTTGTACTGGTGTTTGTTATTGTAGTCTTTTTTGTCTATGCTGGTAGCTGTCCCGGTAGTGTACAATAGCACCTACCTTTTTCCTACCGATGTGACGTTAGAGGCGACTAAGGTATTGTACGGACAGCCTTTATTCTCGCAGACTAATACCATTACATGCAATGCTATCACTGTACTGCTCTTGGAAACGCAATGGGGAGTAAGATATTTTTTGACACGAATCAAAACGTCGGCGAGTTTGTTCGCCGCCCGTCACGTCTCGTTCCCTGCGGGAGCGAAAAGTTGGCTACGGTTGTGGTCTCTGCCTACCCCTTATATGGGAAATAGGCGCGACTGTATGTATGTATGTTTAATTATTTCTGCCGTAAGTCACGCAGTCTTATGCTTAAATCCATCGTTGGTCACAATAAATACAAAGACTACTAACAATTTATGTGGCATAAATATTGGCTAAGAATGTGCTTGGCAAATCCTGCCAAAGTTATCTTTGATACAGAACTGTTTATTATGCACAAGGTATATTAAAGTTTTTAAATGTTGTAAAACTAACATACAGTAGGTACTTGAGGGAACAAAACCGTCAATGTACAACACAATCAAAGCGTGAAGTCGGTTACTGTATCTAAAGCGTGTGAAGATCTCTCTTGGGAGACACCGGACACCTGAAACCCGTTGGTGTTGTCTTACGTCTCCGGTAGGCGATTCAACCTGACGTCTCACTTGTTGAGGCTGTTTAGAAATCTTGCCTACATTCCGACACACGGGAGGTACATTTATTATACGTTTGTATGCAGGTTTGTATATGGAATCATGTTATGGACAATTATACCTAGGTTGCGTTATCTTTAACATATAGACATTAGAACACGGGGATGTTCCAGAAAAGTGCATCAGTCTTCACTAGATTTAACACTAGATTTACGAAACCCGTCAATTTGACGGGTTGTCAATTTTGCTTTAAATTCTGAACAAATAAATATTATTCTAAAGCGATTATATGTTGGTTTGTGTGATATTATGCAGCGAATATATATATCTAGTAGCTTTATCTGAAGCACCTACATTTTTTTTTATATTATGACCAAAGGATTTCTTCTGTGTCGTGGATACGTTTTATAGACATAAATTCCTCATTACAAACCACCCAGACCCGGAACAACTATCTGTAGGCCATACAAATATTTGTCCCGTGCGGGAATCGAACCCGCGACGCAGAAGCCAAGAGCTTAGCCACTGCGCCAACCGAGCCGACAAATATATCATATCTTTATAAATATATTATATCTAGATGTTGTCTACCTATTCGTAATATACCTGTAACGTTCCTTCGGTCAATGCCCGTAAATTTAGCGTTAAAGGCCAGCATCGCGTCAGCGATACCTTTGGTAATTCAAATGGTAATGGACTGGTAATGGACAGGTGATGGCCTACCATCAACATATTCGCGTTTTTTTAAGTAATCAGAGTCGCCCATATAAGTATACAGAGGCGATACACGTAGCTCACACACGTAGTTCACACACGTAGCCCACTTTTCGTCTTCGTGGGAAACTAGACGTGACGGGTGGCTAACCACGTAGCCGCCGTTTTGATAAGAGTAAAAAAATTCTTACTCCCCATTGCGTTTTCACGAGCACTGTAGTGACAGCATTGCATAACATGGTGCTTTTCTGCACGAATAAAGGCTGTCCGTACAATACTTTAGTCACCTCTTACGACACCCTGGCACATCTACCATCAAGTAACCCACTTATTTGATTGCCCTTTCGTTAAAAATTCATTCGCGACGTAAATTTTGCCATTCATTAGAGCTTTAATCAAGCCTAAATTGAATAACGAAAATTTGCCTTTGATTTATGTGGCATGCATTAATTCGTATGTGCATGGATATGACATGTAATATGAGTCATGAATAAGCAATAAAAGTCGATATGCACCTTATAACTAAGAGAATCCACCACCCCGTCTCACACCGTGGGTGTCGTAAAAGTCGACAGAGGGAAAATCAAAACCAGGAGATGGGCAGCAGCATCTTCCTGGAACATCTGAATAAACGAACTGCGGTTGCAAACCCGCCTGCCAATTGTGCCAACTATGGCAAAATCACTCCAATATGAGAGCTACAAGCTTTTGTGGCTATCTATGGGGGAGGCCGATTTTCAGCAGTGGACTTGTGATAGGCTGAAACGAACGAACGAACAATACACCTTCACACACTGTTAGTGTTCAGGGCACAGACTTGAAGCGCCAATAGCTTAATGGTTCAGGGCACGGACTGGGAAATTGGATGGGACTATTGTCGTGAACCATCTCCTAAAACAAGCCTTTTAAGCTTAGTGTTGTTACTGATGGTAGGATTTCTATGCAGGAATCCGTGTAGGTAGGTACCACCTCAGGGCCAGTTATTCCGCCGTGAAGCATTAGTGTGCAAACATTACTGTGTTTCGGTTTGAAGGGCACTGAGAGCTAGCGTAATCAGTGGGCATATGAGACTTAAGAACTCATGTCTCAGGGTGAAAGGTGTCAGGGTGGGCGCAGTGTGGTAAAGTTTCAGCCTATAAATGTCCCACTACTGAGCACAGGCCTCCTCTTATTTCTGAGAGGATTGTGGAGCTAGGAAGAATCCGCCACGCTGCTCCAATGCGGGTTGGCGGACTTCACATGTCTTCGAAATATTTTTAATTTCTCAGACATGCAGGTTTCCTCACGATGTTTTCCTTCACCGCCCAGCACGTGGTAAGTCAGCACTTAAAATTGCAATTAACAATTTTAGTGGTGCCGGCACCGGAAATGTTCTGCGTGACACAGCATTTGTTATGGGAAGATGTTGCACTTACCATCAGGTGAACGTTTTGCTCGATTCGTCACTTTATACAATAAAAAAAATAATAAATAAAAATTGAGCCATTTTTGCCAATGTCAAGTAATAATTTTATTATAATTTCATTTCGATCGACAATAGAACGATAGTTGACTGATGGAGATAAAACGAAAAGTACAATTTTGGTCTTGAATTGAATTTTACAATAACTGTACACTTTCATGAGCACTTGCTGCATAATAAACTATATAGTATTAGACATCAAAACTCCAAAATATACACAGAAATTACAAAATTCTATAAAAACACCACCGCCACTTTTCAAGTTGGCGCCAAAAGTCTTATCGTTACACAACCCCCTCTTAAAATCTTAATAAATCTTAAGATTCGATCGGCGAAATGGTGTAAAGCTATTGGCTTCCGCGCTATAAGTTCCTCACCCACGAAATAAGAGATATGATGCACAGTTTTTTTATTAAAGAAAATTGGATTTGTGGATTAGTCTTCATTATCAACAGGCTTCTCCGTGGCATCGTCGCTTGGTAGGTGGATTAGCGATCGCAGTACTGAATTCCTCGCAACTATCTAGGTCCGGAATATCTGAGATTAATCTTCTTTCGGAGGCTAAGAGATTTATTTGGCATTTTTCCCTTAGGAACTTTTTCGACAACCACGGTATGAGAAAGTATGGTACGATGTTTCAGATACTTCTGAATAATGATTGACTCAGATATGCATAATACTTTATAATGTCATCATATCATCCATATTCAATTTTCATTTTAAAAGTATTTAATAAAAAAGTGTCCTAATTTACACTGCCATAATGTACACAAATTATTAGGTAACAATCCCACAAGAGAAGATTCTTCATTATCTTAGCAAAGTCGCGCTTTTAATAGTCATTAAAAATCCTCCGATTTCAAAAAGACCCGAACAGACCAGAAAAACAAATCGTTTGCTTTATAGGTGAGGGGGCAAACGTGCTAGCGGCTCACCATATGGTAAGTGAACAGTCAATAGTTTTAATATAACACGCACCACGACGCGCGACCGCCGTAGAGAGCGGAGCACCGCGTACACACGATTCACCCGTGTTCCAGGGCGGTTCTCACCGCCCAGAGTTACCGACACACAAGTCGACAGTCCGAATGGACGCGCGCAGCCTCCCTCGGACTCCATTTAAGATTTTCGAAATCGCGAAAGCAAGCAGCGAACGCGACACAGTCCGAACTTCGAGGTTTTTGTAGGAGTTTTTATTTATTTATTTATGTTTGGATCAAACCAAACCTGGCACGCGGGCCCCTGGCCCGCGAGCACAGTATCCGATGAAGCTGTAAAAGCCGAGAAGGCTAACAGCAATTACATCACCGAAAATATATATGGTAAGTGATCACCGCGACCCACGAACATCCGCAATACCAGAAGAATAACGGGTGCGTTGCCGGCCTTTGAGAAAGGAATAGGCTCTTTTCTTGAAGGTCCCTAAATTGTGCTATATGTAAAATGAACCAACGACACTGAAAATATCCTAGACCTAGTGTAGAGTAACGTTTTTTTTTAAAAAAAATAACCTAACTGCAATGTTGGATGGACCGTAAACCTATTTATGGAGGAGGTCCATGTTCATCAGTGCACTTGACCTGGGCTGTAATTAGGGAGTACGATAAAGAAATCCGTACTGTACATATTGATATTAATTCGAAAGTAACTCTCGGTCTGCCTCTGTCTATAGGTTACCTTTTCAGCTTAACCGTTTAACTGATATTGACGAGATTCGGCACAGAGACAGCTTGCATGCTGGAGACGGACGAATACTTTTTTTCCGAAAAGTCTAGAAGTTCCCTAGGTATTTCTAAAAAACCTAAATCAGCTAGTAATATTATAAATGCGAAATAACTCGTATCTGTTTTCTATGTTTGTTAGCTTTACGGCTCAGCCGTTGAACCGATCTTGGCAAAATTCGGCACAGAGGTGGCTTGCATCCGTGAAGCGGACAGTTATTCCGGTGAATCAAAGAGTTCCCACTGTATTTTAAAAAAAAAAAACGTAATTAACGCGGACGTAGTCGAGAGCTTCAGCTAGCGATTATATAATTGTAGTTCGTAGTAAATGCGATATCGGACTAATTAACAATAAACAATGAAAAATTCTTTCGAAGAAATCTATCGCAATGAGCCCAACTGCGTTCTAGAAAGCCATTAGGAGATACAGTGCACCGCCCAAGGCGTGTCTTGAATTCCCGTACACAATTCTTCTTAAAAGCTTTAAGACTTACTCGACGAGCACTTATCCTTTGCTCTTACGAATAAATTTCACAAGTGTAGACTGTGTAGAAACAATTTAAAAGTAGTTGCAGTTTTATATTCGTTTCAACCTTTTTTACATACATACAGTCACGCCTTTTCACATATAAGGGGTGGGCAGAGGCTCGCGTAGCCTTTTTCGCCCTCGCGGGAAACGAGACTTGACGGGTACTTACTCCCTATTGCGCTCCTACGAACAGTATAGTGACAGCATTGCATATTATGGTGCACGAATAAAGGCTGTCCGTACAATACCTTAGTCGCGCTTCGTCGTACCGAGACGACAGTACTACACATCGGTTGGAAAGAGATAGGTGCTATTCTACTCTACCGGACACCTATCGACCTTTCATCTTTAACAAAAAACGACCGTGCGGCCTTGTGATCAGTGTAACAAACGCAGGTCCTGGGTTTTAATTCCAACCGAAGCCAACAATTGTGCGTGGTTGTGTTGTGTTCGTATTTTACTCCTCCCTCAACAGCGTGCACAAGAAAACCAATACCGCCACCGGGAGCCGCCACCAGCAGGACTATTGCGTATCCAAAGTGATGATCACTTATAAAATTGTTGAACGAATATCTGCTAAATAAGTGTCTGCATACTGGTTATGATTAACAAAAAAGAAACCACATGAAAAATAATCGTCATTTTCATTAACCAAAACCACTATGAAAACAATTATTTAACAGAAATTCGTTCAACACTTTTTTAAGTGATCTTCACTTTGGATACGTAATAGCCTCGCAGATACCCTCCACCACTACAATACTACCACTAGGCATGACACACCACTGAAATCGAGACCACGACACGTTCACCTCAAAACGAGGCATTATCAAGTGATATTGACTCTACGACAGTCACTCGCTCCCGGTGGCGGTATTGGTATTCTTGTGCACGCTGTTGTGGGAGGGCGGGCGGTGCTCTTCAAAAGTAGGTAATACACACCATTTTACATTTTGCATGCGGATCTTAGCAAATTAACTTTCTCTCCTTTACTATGCACAACACAACCAAACCGGTAAACCAACAACTTGTCTTTGCACAAATTTTGGCTCCGTCTGGGATTAGACCCCAAGATCCGAGCTGTAGAATTCAGATTCTCTATTCCACATCGTCATCATTATCATATCAGCCTATCACTAGTCCACTGCTGAACATAGGTCACCCCCTTAGATTGCCACAAAAGTTTGTAGCTCTCATTGTGTGGAGATTATGCCGTAGTTGCCACGCTTGGCAACCGCAGTTTATTCAATCGGATTGTCCAGGAAGAAGTAGCCCATCTCCTGGTTTTTATTTTCCCTCTGTCGACTTTTACGACACCAACGGGATGGGATGTGGTGGTAGATTCTCTTAAGCCGCTACCACACGTATAGTCCACTAGACCACGCGGAGGACTAATTGAAATGAGGCTATGAAAATTGAAACAGTTCTCAGCAATGAAAGTTTATTATCGTGTACTAACTTTTTTAAAGAACACGCGAGCGCACTTGAAATTCCTCGTGTAATTTTCCCAGTACTAAGTACCTGATACTTAAGTGAGTAATATTTTAAATATTTAAGACCATCAGCGGCCCGCCCGATAACAGCTTTGTTTACCGCATTATCGTGTGAACGCACCTTAATCTACGCCCAAGGAATGTTAAGAACATGGCCTGTCTCTTTAAATTCCGTTAGGGTTGCCATATAATACAAGGAATGGTTAATCTCGAGTTAAATTGAAGTAAGCAGGGAATGGGTCGCTTGAATAGAATCATTATTAGTCAACTTAAACTCATTAATTACATTTAACAAAAAAAAATCCTGGTCTAAAGGCTATGTAAAGGCAATGTGGTAGCGGCTGAAGAGAATCTACCACCCCATCTCAACGTGTAGATGTCGACAGAGGGAAAATGAAAATCAGAAGATAGGCAGCAGCATCTTCCTGGAACATCTGAATAAATAAATTGAGGTTGCCAACCCGCCTGCCAAGCGTGACAACTATGGCAAAATGCCTCCAAAATGAGAGCTACAAATTGTTGTGGCAATCTGTGGGGGAGGCCTATGTTAATCAGTGAAGTAGGGACAGGCTGAAATGATGATGATGACGATGATGATTATGATGAAAGGCTATTTTTGATGAATATTAAACAACGGAATACAATAAATTTTTTTTAAAATTGATTTTTTCTTTATTGTGTAAAGTGATGAAACGAGCAAAACGTAGGTGCACGTTTTGATGGTAAGTGCAACGTCCGCCCATAACAAATGCTGTGTCACCCAGAATATTTCTGAGTGACACCTCACTGTGCCCATCACCCTGAGACATCAGTTCTTAAGTCTCATATGCCCTGTGATTACGCTAGCTCACAGTGCCCTTCAAACCGAAACACAGTAATGTTTGCACACTACTGCTTCACGGCAGAATAACTGGCCCTGGGGTGGTACCTACCTAGACGGATTCCTGCATAGGAATCCTACCACCAGTATTATTTACATAATACTCATTAACCGTCATTTATTAAGAATAGACTAATTCGCAAAAAAATCTTCGGTCCTGGGAAGAATCAGCAAGAAACCTTTTTTTTGTTAGTAATTTCAATACAATATAAGGTACCTAGGGTACCACTTAGGTACCGTAGTAACATTAACATAAAGGTGTAAAAATGGTTTGGCAGCCATCACCTCATTCCCTGGGGTTAATATCGAATGGGCTACATTTTAACTTATAAGTTAGCCCGTTAAAAACCAAAAGGCCCTCAAAGACCGTAAGGCGCGCTTTTAATTATGATATTAAAATTTTAAAACAAATTTGTACCATTACATAGATCATCATCATCATTTCAGCCCGACACAAGTCCACTTCTGAACATAGACCTCAAACATAGATTGCCACAAAAGACGGTCCTGAGCCACCTTCAAACATCGACTTCCCGCAAAATCGTGCAAGTCGCCAGCCAGTTTGCCCGTTCCGGATTGCCACTGTAGAACCTTCCCCAAATGGTTATCGGTTCTTTTTTTTATAGGATTGGGTGCAAACGGCCCACCTGATGATCATCGATCACAGCCGCCCATGGACATCCGCAATACCACAGAAATTCCGGTTGCAATATCAGAAAAATCGATTCCCGCACGGAAAATTGTCTGTAACCTACTGACGAATTGTCTGTAACATTTGTGCTAAAACACAAATTGTTGGTTTTCGGGTCTGGTTGTGTTGTGTTTGTACCCGTGTTTCTGACACTGCATCCTAGCCTACCTCCGATCTTATCGCATCAGCGTTACATCGGGCGAGGGTAGGTTTGGACGAGTGAGTGCCTCTGTGTTTGCGCGTACACTTGCGCGTGCACTATAATATCTCCTGCGCAGTTGATGGCTCTCGACATTCGTATTCGGAAGTTGTCGCCGTGGTCGAAATCGGCTAGGAGAACATAATCATCTATTATCTACATGTGTTATTAATGTCTGAAAACGCATCCGATGTTGATGGTGACGTTTATAAAATTATTAAACAATAATAAATTGAACAAAAGAAGTTTTCACGTCTGGCATAGAACAAACTAATATTCTGTTCCAAGCATATGTAAGAAAAACTACACATATAAGTATAATATCAATACAAACTGTTTTTTTGTCATTAGTTCTAGTTTCCGAACACGGACATGACATTCCCGTTATATTAAAACTAAATAATGGACACCCTACGCCCTGTTAACTTTTCCAGTCAAGGCTTGTTATTTATGAGTTTTTGAGGAGCGTAGAACTTAACTAATAATGCGGGGCCTCTTTGACCTTAATGTCGCACGAGAGGGTTAAGAAAAACCCAACTAAATTTCAGTAAAAAATATCACTAAGAAAATTTAACGAGACACCGCTGCTGTATAAGGACAAAAAGGTCACGACAATTGTTTAATAAACATGAAGATACCGAAATACTTTGCTAAAACATAAACAATTCGTACATCAGGACGTAAATTTGGGCTTAATAATTATTTATACCGATTTCAACGTAACAGCCCACCAACATGTTTAAGCGAATTTCAGAGTTTCATGATTTTTCTCATGGACCCCATCATCAGAACTTGACCAAAATCATATGGGACCACCCTTATGGTAATCCTTATGATGATCTTTCAAACACAAAAGATTTTTTTTAAATACATGCAGACGAACATAGTACCGCGGGGTCCACTGTGTAACTCTGGTTGGTTTCGGTTTCTTTTTAATCCCATTAACCAATAAATGTCGTGTGGTAGTGGCTTAAGAGAATCTACCACCCCTTCTCATCCCCTGGGTGCCGTAACAATCGACAGAGGGAAAATAAAAACCAGGAGATGGGCAGCAGCATATTCCTGAAACATCTAAATAAATACACAGCGATTGCCAACCCGCCTTCCAAGCACGACAACTATGGTAAAATCCCCCCAAATAATGAGAGCCCAAGAAAAACTTTTGTGGCGATCAATGGGGGAAGCCTATGTTCAACAGTGGACTAGTTATAGGCTGTAACGACGAACCAATGAAAGTTTCATTTGATCTCATTAAACCGCCTCCTTTGTTAAAGTCGGTTAAAAAGGAGGTACTGTCGACTGCCGGACATCAGCGGAAAACACGTGATTCGAAAAGTTACGTTATTTCGATACCAGTTAAGTCTTAATCAGTTTAAAACACCACGGTGCGTAAAAAGAGCCGTATTTATACGCGGCGCATATCTAAATACGAAATGTTAATAAAAAATTAGCTACATCCTCCTTCTGGCGTATTTTCGACCACGGCAACAACTTCCGAATACTTTCTTTGTCTACTTCGAATAAGATATTATAGTGCTACAAGTGTACGCTCATTCGTATTAACCTACCCGCGCCCGATGTAACGCACATGCGAAAAGGTCAGAGCTAGGCTAGGATGCAGTGTCAGAAGCAAAGAGGCACTCACAAAACAAACAGAGTCGAAGAGAGACATTAAGTGTTTTTGCACAAATGTTGGCTCCGGCTGGGATTCCAACACAGGACCCGCGCCGTAGATGTCAGGTACTCCGTCCCTACTGGACGCGGCCAGGCGGTCGTTAATTAGAAAAATCGCGACATATTTTTTTTTATTGTATAAAGTGACAGTGCAACGTCCGCCCACAAACAACTGCTGTGTCATCCAGAATATTTCTGTGTGACACCACACTGCGCCCGTCACCCTGAGACATCAGTTCTTATGTCTCACAGTGCCCTTGAAACCGAAACACAGTAATGCTTGCACACTACTGCTTCACGGCAGAATAACTGGCCCTGGGGTGTTACCTACCCAGACGGATTCCTGCATAGGAATCCTACCACCAGTAAATTATTTATCGTGCTTATTAACTTTAACAGCCGTCAGACATTTCATTATCGTGGGGTATTACCCAAGGAACACCACTTAGACCAATATTATTCAGTAAGAAGCAACGTCGAAAATTAAATAACTTACACAAAGATATTTATATCTTTATTTTAAGTCGTATCACAATAGCCACACATAAAAAACGATCAAGAAACACGCGTTTGTTTCGTGTTCCTTTGCACCGTACTAACTACGCAAAAAAATAGTACACGTTTACCTTCCTATAACAATCAGTTAAGTGAAACAAATGTTATTCATTTTAGTAAGCAGAAATTATAGAAAAATTTTAGAAACTTTCTTTATAACAATCTTAACCCGAGTCCTAAACAACAATGTCATATAAAATAAGTTTAATATTATACATGTTACTGGTGGTAGGATTCATATGCAGGAGTCCGTCTAGGTAGGTACCACTCCAGGGCCAGTTATTCTGCCGGGAAGCAGTAGTGTGCAAACATTACTGTGTTTCGGTTTGAAGGGCACTATGAGCTAGCGAAATCACTGGGCATATGAGACTTAAGAACCTATGTCTCAGGGTGATGGGCACAGTGTAGTGTCACACAGAAATTTTCTGGGTGGCACAGCATTTGTTATGGGCAGACGTTGCACTTACCATCAGGTGAACGTTTTGCTCGTTTCATCACTTTATGCAATAAAAAAATGTATGTATGTGTATATATGTGTAAGTGTGTATATGTGTTTGTATGTGAAGGTATATTAGTATAAACAATAAGTCATAAAAAATCATCAGCAGTCATTCTCATTCATCCATTTTCACGTGCAAATAAATAATATCTACCATGTTCCTTACTTCACCTTATATTAACCTATCCCTATGAACATTATAAAATTATTTTTTCAGTCGCAGATCAGTAATTTTTTAGTTTTGGATCTTGATTAATTTCTTGACCTCATTGTATTATATATAAGTGATAGTTAGAACACGTCAACACTTATATTGCTGTGATATTAAGAGCATATTAATAGTATAGTATAGTACACTTAGTAAATAAACTTTATGTAAAATAAATACCCAGGAACATGTATCGTCGTGGAACTCTGTCATTAGCTTAAGAGTTTGTGAATGTCAGCAATATTCTACTTATGTAAAATAAGCTGTTTAGTTTGCTAATAAATAAATATTTACGTATAACGAATTCTTGATAACAAATTTTATTTAATGACGGTGTGACGAATGTTGAGCTACACTAATGATTATATATCAGAATAGATATACGTACAGCAGAACATTCCAAAAATTAAAACAATAATATGATTCATACCAAAGACGTTATGAATAAGAAATTTCGGATATAAAAATATGAATAATATTGTACCGGTTTCAGTTACGGTTACCCATATGAAATTATTTCGGATTATCCGATGGTTTCGGATAGTTAGGGTACAGTTACGGAAATATGTTTTAAGCATTGGCAAGGAATATAGTAATAATTTCTAGGTTACTTTTTGGAATTTGGAAAAGTGATTATTATAGCTGCTGTCCAAATTGAACTTGATCATATCTAAGTAATTGTAATCTCACAAGAATGGATAACTCACTTGTATGACAATTCAAATAATGATAATAACCATCTGAATAGTGCAAGCGACGTCGCTACTGTGTCTGCTCGGCCGGGCTAAGACCTGCCATAAAGTCTCATTTACACTGCCACTATCCTTAAGTGACGAAACGAGCAAAACGTTCACCGGATGGTAAGTGCAACGTCCGCCCACAACACTGCGCCCGTCACCCTGAGACATCAGTTCTTCAGTCTCAAATGCCCAGTGATTACGCTAGCTCTCAGTGTCCTTCAAACCGAAACACAGTAATGCTTGCACACTACTGCTTCAGGGCAGAATAACTGGCCCTAGGGTGGTACCTACCTAGACGGATCACTACATCGTCGTCGTCGTCGTTTCAGCCTATCAATAGTCCACTAAACATAGGCCTCCCCCATAGATTGCCACAAAAGTTTGTAGCTGTCGTTTTGTCATAGAAATTCGAAATTAGTCGAAACTTTTATATCAGATTGGGTTACGGTTTCCGATATTTTTTAATTTTGGATATCCGATAGTTACGGTTATTCGGGTATCCCTGTTTCGATTAATGTGATGTTGTAATGATAGTAAATACTTTATAATTACTATTAAAAACAGTTTGCAAGTGCATAAAAATCGTCGTAGCTATGTGGCAAATGCTTTGATGTCTCCAGTAGATTATAACCGCTATTATTCCCTATTCATGTTTCAAGTACACAAATGACCAAGGGTATATTTTTAAGCAATCAAAAACGAAATGTGAACAATACATTGCGTATAAACCAAACATGTAAAATATTTTCTACAAATTACCTAATCCGGTAAGCCGTGGTAGCTCAGGGGCCTGGTGCTCGCCTTTAATTTCATAATAAGCGAGTAACCTGGGTTCGATCCCCGGTGCCAGCACCTCTAAAATTGTTCTACAATTTTAAGTGCTGATTTACCACGTGCTTAGCGGTGAAGGAAAACATCGTGAGGAAACCTGCATGTCCGAGGAATAGAAATATTTCGAAGACATGTGAAGTCCGCCAACCCGCATTGGAGCAGCGTGGCGGATTCTTCCTAGCTCCTAAACCCTCTCAGAAATGAGAGGAGGCCTGTGCTCAGCAGTGGGACATTTATAGGCTGAAACTTTACTTTACTTTACCTAATCCGGTAATTTCTAGATTCATTTACTGTAACTTTATCAAGCCTATAATTTAGTGGATTATCTCATTAAAACGAATAATATAATAAAGTTATATTAATAATATAATAAACGCTTTATAAGCAACAACGCGATTTCTGTCAAACAATAACCTAATATAAGTTTCTAATCTCTAGAATCCCGTTTCACGAACACGAATTAGTCCAAGCGAAATCGTTCGCAGAAATCTTAATACCTTAGAATTTCCCACGGACCCTAAACCAGATTCAGTGTTTCCGAAAACTATTAACAAAAAGTCCATCCGAAACAATAAAGAGGAACAAAGACACGAGACCTCCGCATTCCGAAGTAATCGGCGGTGATTCCCGAAAAAACGTGCAGGTAACCGATCCCCAGGTGACGTCACGACCACGACCGCGAGCCTTTTTTATCAGTCATATGAAAGTATAGATACGTCAAAATGCATTAAAACTGATGTAACAGTGTAATTTACATCATCCGGCTAGGCTTCGGCGCAGCTGCAGTACTTGGGGACGCGGGTTCGATTCCCACGCGGAACAAATATTTATGTGACCTATAAATAATTATTTTATGATGATGAATACACAGACCTCACCCGTAGTCCTCTTCAGTAGTACTTGTTTAAGCTCATGCAGCTCCTAATTTAACCAGGATAATAATAATGAGATTAGTGTCCTGAACAATTTTCACCACAGCGACATCTAGCGCTGAAACTCAGAAAGAGGAATACAACTTAAGTATCGTTGTCCAAAAAGAACAGACCCAATACATACAAACACTCAAACCAATCATTTGTATTTTACATAAATCGTGACTGACGGGGATTCATGTCAAGGACCTACGGCTTCTCTTTGCTCAGCTACTCAAGACGCGGCACAGCCCTTGTGGTCAAAATATAACTGAGCTAGGTAGGCCTAAACAGTAATGGTACGGTTACATTTTAATAGTAGTTAAATTGTAATAAAACTAATTTTACGGAATTTAGCGTGTTAATTTTTTAACTATTTACAGTCCAATGTTTCGAGCGCTTTAGAGCATCAATGGTCACGGGTGGAACGAGTTGTCAGACGTCCTGATGTCATAGTTAACATGGAGTATCTTCGGCTTTTAATAATTAATTTCGATGAGTTAAGATGATTCTTTTTGAAATTGAGCTTAAAGAAATAATTCGTTCAGTCCATAATCGCGCTACGAAAGTTTTCAGAGATGCAATATATATATTAAACATCTTCATATTAGTAGTAGGAGGAGACGTCCTCCCCAGATCAGACCATACGATCTGCCGGGTCCGCTTCCTTTCATTGGCAACATCATCCGCCAAATGTGTCTTGAAGTCTTTCAATGTTAATCTTTCAGTTGTTATTAATAATATAGGGTTATAAATAGTTAAAAAAAATAAACGACAAAATCTGTAAAATTAGTTTTATAAAATGTGATATATTCGCGTAAATAACAGAATTCATTAATTGAATTACATACATTTCAAATCAATTCTATATTTTGCATTTCATAGCATCATTCCTAAACGATATTACGTATCTATATTTTCGTATGGCTGCATTTCGCGGAACTCGCCGCACCAGGTTTGTTTTCATTATTCCTTTTTGTGTTACGCGCATCGAGGATTCAACATTAGTGATGATGTTCATTGCAACGCATGCGACGTTAAACATTTTCTTACACACGAAAAGTACCCAAAATTTATAAGCATTAGTAAGAAAACTTTTATTTGCATTTAGGAGTTTTTTTTGGTTTTTGAATATATGTTTTGACGGTGTTTAGTTTGTAAGTACCAATTTTTTGTGGAAACTTCATTGGCTTATGTGCTACAGCTTTTAGTTGTTTATAAGATATATAATTTGTATGTTTCAATTAAAAAATAAATAAATAAAAAAAAATGTTACCCGGTCCGGCTTTGCACGGAAGTTGTTATGTTAAAGTCTGTATAGAGAAAAACAGCACCAGTCCGTTTACCTATTTAGGAGTAAAAAAAAACCGTTCTTAGTGAGTCTATGCCTGGAAAAGAATATGTATGCAAGATCTCAAGATAATAGGTCTAGAAGTTTCGCAGAAATCGCGATGGGTCAGTGGTAAATCGCTTTTATATATCATCATCACTGCTGAACATCACAAAACACATAAGTTTGTAGCTGTCATTTTAGGGGAATTGGACAGCTTATTTATTCAGATATTCCAGGAAGAAGCTGCTGCCCATCTTCTGGTTTCAATTTTCTCTCTGGCGACTTTTACGTCACCCGCGGGATGAGATAGATTCGGAATAAGATATTTTAAAGATTTTTCTTAAAACAAATCCAAGTTTTAAGTAACAAAAAATACGGCACTACAAACTATAGAATAAAAATGAGGTAAATATAATTTCTATAATATATTCACGTAAAATTATGGCACGTTCGAAAACTAAACATAATTAACAGTCGGGGCATTCAACAGTTTCGGAACTATTCACAGAATTTTATTTCATTTGAAATTACATATTGAATACAACCCAGGTCACTCGCGTACTATGAAATTTAGAGCGAGCGCGCTAGGCCCTGAGCTACCACGGTGCCGGCACCACTAAAATTGTTAGTTGCAATTTTAAGTGCTGATTTACCACGTGCACGGCGGCGAAGGAAAACATCGTGAGGAAACCTGCATGTCTGAGAAATAAAAAAATATTTCAAAGACATGTGCAGTCCGTCAACCCGCATTGGAGCAGCGTAGCGGATTCTTCCTAGCTCCAAAACGCTCTCAGAAACAAGAGGAGCCCTGAGCTCAGCAGTGGGACATTTGCAGGCTGAAACTTTACTTTTTTTTTACTTTATATATTGTAAATGAAATTGCAATTTTTTAATAGAAAGCGCGAGGATGTTGACTTTGTAGTGGAAAATAACCCATATCTAATTTATTTACTTGGGTAAAAAAATAAGAGATAAATCATAATAACACAAAAATTAAAGATCGAATATTTCGTTTCATTGAAAACTATGTCATACTTTTAAGATCTTTACTCTTGATACTTGCAATTTTTATGCCGCTTATTATTTCATCATTATCAGCATGGTCGTCGGCAGTCTGTTTGAAGTCCACTCACATAGACAGCATACATAAAAAGAAACAGATATTGCGAACCTTCTTATATAAAATCGGTTAAAAAAAGCGTTTCTATTTCGAAAGCGGCTACTTCAAACGTATGTTGTAATACACAAGCATTCACTTAATGTTAAATAAATTCAAATGGAATAAAAAACCTGATTCCTCATCTAGACAATGACTCCAAAAATGTTTAGAGAATTGATATTTGAAAGTTAAACTAACGTAATAATTATATGTTTCGTTTACGTGGTGCCGGCTTTACCAATTGTGAAAACGGTGTTTAAGAAAAACAGGCAACCTATACAGATTACCTAATTAAAATGCGAAACCCTTTTAAAAACACTAAAATATCAAAGCATGACAAATATTACAAGTATGACATAACTCAAGATTACAGACCCTAACGTAAAGCCGTAGGTTAACAACACGGCTCGACGAATAGCCATAATCTCCCATCTTCATTTTGTACTTTTTATTACGATCTGTGGCTGCGCGGGCGCTTCGTGACTTATGCGAGACGAAAGCCGGGAAAATTTAACCGTCGAAAGAACGCGGCCCATACAACCTAGATTTGAAATTTTTATACATAACTTTAAGTAGAACCTCACTACTTTCAAGAACATAATTTCCCGTTTTGTCTATGAGGTTGTTCGAAAGAATGAAATGAATGAAAGTTTTGGTTTGAAGGGCACTGAGAGCTGGCGTAATCACTGGGCATATGAGACTTAAGAACTGATGTCTCAGAGTGACGGGCGCAGTGTGGTGTCACATAGAAATGTTCTGGGTGACACAGCAATAGCTGTGTGCAGACTTTACACTTACCATCCGCGACAGTCCGAATTTCGAGGTTTTTGGATGAGTATTATTTTAACCGTGTGGTGGCGGCTCGTTAAAAGAATACTACCACTCCATCTCATCCATTGGATCTCGTAAAAGGCGAGTAAGGAATTAAACTGCACTGTGCACCCAACAGCGCATGGTGGCGATGGGCTCATCACCTAACACACCAAGTGCATTATATTGTTTTGGTGAAACGTGGATTGTGGCAGTCATCTGTTTTTGCAGTGAGTGCCCAGTCTGTGACTACCCCTTTGGGATACAGTCGTGATCTTATGTATGTATGTATTATTTAAACCAAACCTGGCACGCGGGCCCCTGGCCCGTGAGCACAGTATCCGATGAAGCTGTAAAAGCTAAAAAGGCTAACAGCAATTACATCACCGACATTATACTCGTATATACACTTACCATCAGGTGAACGTTTTGCTAGTTTCGTCACTTTATCAAAAAGTTATCGAAGGCACAATCGCGTAAAACACAGCCCGCATTTTTTTAATGTAGGCTAAATAATGTAAAAAAATTATGCAAGTTTAACATAATTAACATCGACAACACACAGTTAAAGTAAAAATATATAGGTCTGTAAAAACTTAAAAGCGCAAAGCACAACAAAAAGTTAAAATGGTGTAAGTGGCACTTGAAAATACTGAGCACTACCTTTATGGGTAAAACAGTTATTTTAATTCTTACAGAAGTAATCATAAAGCCTAAAATGCCCTACTCTAATCAACGTGGCGCTTAACTTTTTAAGCAAAAGAATTAACCTTTTTCCGTCGCTTTAACAAAAAATAAATGAAGTATGAAGCAATTTTAGCAAATTTTCGTACCTTCATTAATAGTTAAGAAAATGTCATTAAATTCAAGAGTTTTGTAGAGCAATTCTTTTCTTTTTGCTTATTGACCCGAGTTTTTGTTAAGTCCAAAATTGGACGGACGTCTGTTCTGTCAGTTCATTATCTAATCATGAAATAAATAATAATTTACTGGTGGTAGGATTCCTATGCAGGAATCCGTCTAGGTAGGTGGCCTGGGGTGGCCCAGGGCCAGTTATTCTGCCGTGAAGCAGAAGTCTGCAGACATTACTGTGTTTCGGTTTGAAGGGCACTGCGAGCTATCGTAATCACTGGCCATGTGCGACTTAAGAACTGATGTCTCAGGGTGATGGGCACAGTGAGGTGTCACACAGAAATGTTCTGGGTGAAACAGCATTTGTTGGGCAGACGTTGCACTTACCATAAGGTGTACGTTTTGCTCGTTTCATCCCTAAAAAAAAATAGTTTTACGAACTAAATTGTCTTAATCTATATAAAAATCAAATTGCCGCATGTATGAAAGATTTTGCACATTACTTGTGAACAGCGGGGCCGATTTTTTTTGTTGTATTCATAACTGTCAGTACAAGGATCGTATGAAAGGAAATTTGGATAATACTTCTGTCAGTAGGTCATAGCGGTGTTCCGGCTCTGGATATTTATGCAAATGTAATTTATATCTGCGAAGAACTACACACACAACTAAAATTATCCATACTAATATTATAAATGCGAAAGTAACTCTCTCTGTCCCTCTGTAATTTTGTTACCTTTTCACGGTTCAACCGCTGAACCGATCTTGACGAGATTTGGAACAGAGATAGCTTGCATCCTTTAGACTTTTTATCCCGAAAATCAAATAGCTCAAACGACAAATTTAAAAACCATTATCCATGCGGTTGAAGACGCGGGCATCAGCTAGTATTATATAATAAAAGTAACGAAATGCTGCAGATTTGCCAAGTAATTCGTTCAAATCATTTTATTTCGGGTTATTGTTAAATGCCATGTATCCGTTCCTTCGATCTTATCGCAAACGTCATATGCAAGCGTGTTGCTCTAATAATTTTGAAATTGATTTTTAGAGGTAGGGGTCGTTCCCGCAGCATAGTCCAGCAGTATTGTTACAGCATTGCATGTTATGGTGTTATTTTGCACTTATAAAAGCTGTCCGTACATAAGTACTACTTAGTCGCTCTTACGACACCTCTGTAGGAAAGAGGTAGGTGCTATTCCACTCTGCCGGATACCTATCGGCTACTGCCCTACTAAGGCTCTACAAAACGCTTATTCATACACTAGCTGTGACCTGCGATTTCACCCGCGTAGAATAAGCCCACATGATTTCGCCGTACAGCATGGTAACCCGCTGATCATTCATAATTCGGCTCTTCTCTGTTCCCAGCGTGCGACTCTTAAAGGCCGTAGCATGAAGTTTTAGCTTAGGACATTTCTCAATGAAGGGGGCTATAGAATGCAATTTTTTTTTCTAATAGTATTGATATATTCTGAGATCAACGCTTTCAAACATACAAACTCTCTAACTTTATTATAGCAGTAAGAAGTAAAAGACATAAGAAATATTCTAGAATCATCTTTGTTATTTCTAACGGAAGTAGACAGTTCTTTTATTCGATGTATATCACATCGCCATCGTTATGAATAATATTTTAATTCAAAATCTTTTACTTTTGAAGTAAATCCGAGCTCTCAACGTTTAAACCAAAGCCCAGTTCGAATATTAACGCGACAGCGCGGGAAATTCAGACGAACGCGGAATACTAAACGCCGCCATTGTTTCACGTAACGACATTAGAACGACTTAAGCGGCAGCCATTACCAAACAGTTTTCAACTTTACCAAGACTTTAGCCAAGACTTAGAATTATATCTTGACCCAAATTTGCCTTTTGATATGATATAATAGTCGTCATATCATCAATGTTCTCTGTCCTACTCCAAGAAAAAGTGAAGACAATGCCGCTTCTGTTACAAATTTCCTTTAAAGGCATTTTATGGAGGTTATACTGAGAAATACTTTGTTATACGCCGGATATTGTAGTGAATACGTGACGACAGGATATACTGGATTGCAGAGACAAATTCAAACACGGATGACGGTTATTAATGACATCGACAGGCTTGAACAAGTTACAGTTTACACTATTTTAATTTTTTAAACTAATTCTAGCAATGTCATTGAACTCTTTCACATATGGGTGACATAGCATTTGTTATGGGCAGACGCTGCACTTACCATCAGGTGAACGCTTTGCTCGATCCGTCACTTTTATTAAATAAAAATAAAAAAAATATCGGACATCAAATAACACATCTTCAGTTTCTCAACAGACCACTGTTAACTATGTGGCGCACGTTCACCCACTTACATTTCTCATCTCTTAGATGTGATTCTGGTGGTAGAACTATGCAGGAATCCGTCGGAGGGCCATTTAATCTACAGTCAAACAGTAGTTTTTTTTTTTAAAACTATACCCCACAGTAGCATTTTCTCCTGTATCGTGTGTGCATATTACAGACATACATTTCACATGCACAACACAATCAGACCCGAAAACCATCAATTTGTGTTTTCGTACAAATGTTGGCTCCGGCTGGGAATCGAACCCAGGACCGGTGGCGCAGAAGTAAGGTACGCTAACCACTACGCCACGCGGTCGAATTACTGTGTTCGGTTTAAAGAGCACTGTTAGCTAATGTAGTTACTGGGCATATGAGACTTGAGAAGTGATACTCAAGGAGATAAGCAGTGCGGTAACACACAGAATTTTAATTTTTTTTTAATCGTAACTATGCCGCACTAAGATTTGAACCTGAACCTGTGGCATAGGAGCCAGGTACTCTAATCACTAGGCCACGCTGGTCAAAATTATCAGACCTCATAATTATGAGATCATAGATAGGTGTGTATTAGGTAGAATTTAACACAATCACATTACCAACACTAAAATATCTTTTCTGATTTATACAATTGTTCAAGCCATTGTTGTTGAGCCGTGTGGTGGCGGCTCGTTAAAAGAATACTACCACTCCATCTCATCCAATGGATCTCGTAAAAGGCGAGTAAGTAATCAAACTGCACTGTGCACCCAGCAGCGCATGGCGGCGATGGGCTCACCACCTATCAAACCAAGTGCATTATATTGTTTTGGTGAAACGTGGATTGTGGCAGTCATCCGTTTTTGCAGTGAGTGCCCAGTCTCTGACTACCCCTTATGGGATACAGTCGTGATCTTATGTATGTATGTACAATTGTTCAAAGAAAGATGAAGAATGATCGCTAAACATATGCAATAGCTACAAAACGAGCATAAAAACGGCACTGAATCAAAAGCCGCTAAGCCGAGTGTACAAACTGGATTGCATAATAAGTGCTGCCCTCTCAACGCGCTGGATCCAACATCCAACGCGCACATGTTTGCCCAAACCTCTCGCGCACAACACGTTTATCCCATCCCGCGAACAAGTTGAATATTTTAAGTGTACGTTGAAATAAAAAAAAATAACTCAAAACTGAACTTTAAAGTTCAAGTGTTTTTTTAAGTGGGTTTTTTAATTTTATTATTAAGCTGGAAATTTGGTATTTGTGGTATGTGGTTTGGTGGTAGGATTCCTATGCAGGAGTCCGTCTAGGTAGTTACCACCCCAGGGCCAGTTATTCTGCCGTGAAGTAGTAGTGTGCAAACATAACTGTGTTACGGTCTGAAGGGCACTGTGAACTAGCGTAATCATTGGGCATATGAGACTTAAGAGATAATGTCTCAAGGTGACGGCCGCAGTGTGGTGCTACACAGAAATATTCTGAGTAAAACAGCATCTGTTATCGGCAGTTAGGCACTGACCATCAGGTGAACGTTTTGCTCGTCTCGTAACTTAATCAAATAAAAAAAAATGTTTAAACGAGATTTTCTCAAAGAATACAAATCTAATTTGAAAAATACTTTTCGCATTAGATAGCCCGTTTATTAAGGGCATTAAACCCACGAACCGTAGCGCAGAAGGCAATCGCTTAGCCACTACACAAAACTTTGCTATCATTCTATACCATATTCATGTAATTTAATTAGAAAAATCATGGTGGCGGTCAAGTCATAGGTTCGTCTGATACAAACGAGGCGCATGGCAAACATTTCAAGTTTTTTTACATTTTTTTAATGTTTTTATTACCGAAAACTAACTTACTATCATGCAACCACAGATTGGCATTACTTGACCAAACATTTGGCCAATATTCTACAGTACAGCAGCAGCAAGGGCTCAAAGCTTTGTTTATAACGATCCTTAATTCCGTCTCGGTTCCAGTGGAAATTCCAAAAATGTTCCACGAATGTACTCTTTGTCCGTGCTTCTACACGGGAATTACATTTAACTTAGTGGAAGAAAGAATGCCAGGAAGTCAACATTAACAAAGTTCTTATTTTATAATTTTATGTTTATCATTTTCCTGAGGGATTTCTAAAGTATTCAGAACAACATAAAAAAAAAGTTTCAGCCTATAAATGTCCCACTACTGCGCAGAGGCCTCCTCTCATTTCTGAGAGGGTTTTGGAGCTAGGAAGAATCCGCCACGCTGCTCTAATGCGGGTTGGCGGACTTCACATGTCTTCGAAATATTTTTAATTTCTCAGACACGCAGGTTTCCTCACGATGTTTTCCTTCACAGCCTTGCAATTAACAATTTCAGTGGTGCCGGCACCGGGAATCGAGCCCAGTTCACTCGCGTACTATGAAATTAATAGCGAGCGCCTAGCCCCTGAGCTACGACGGCTCTGAACGGAACGACATAAAAAGCTTTATTTGACTACCATCTTAGAACCGTGTAGCTAAGGAATCGGGCGCCACAAAAGGCGTGGCAGTATGTATATATTATTATTTGATATACATTTTAACGTTTTTCCTCAAATTCTTAATAGAAAGCGTTAAAGGTTGTTGTGGTTGTTGTTAGGTAATAAACGCAAACAGATTTATAAATATTTTTTTTGGAATGAGCTATGAGAAACTAGTTTAACGAAATGTAAAGCAATTGATTTAATCTGAATCTGGTACTTCTAGTCGTTTCTAAGCAAGAATCTTGCCAGGAAAACAGAATTAATACATACATACATAAGATCACGACTGTATCCCGTAAGGGGTAGTCAGAGACTGGGCACTCACTGCAAAAGCAGATGACTGCCACAATCCACGTTTCACCAAAACAATATAATGCACTTGGTGTGATAGGTGGGGAGCCCATCGCCAACATGAGCTATTGGGTGCACAGTGCAGTTTTATTCCTTACTTTTTTTTTAAATTGTATATAGTGACTAACCGAGCAAAACGTTCACCTGATGGTAAGTGCAACGTCCGCCCACAACAAATGCTGTGTCACCCAGATTATTACTGTGTGACACCACACTGCGTCCGTCACCCTGAGACACCAGTTCTTGAGTCTCAAATGCCCAGTGATTACGCTAGCTCACAGTGCCCTTCAAACCGACACACAATAATGCTTGCACACTACTGCTTCACGACAGATTAACTGGCCTTGGGGTGGTACCTACCTAGACGGATTCCTGCATAGGAATCCTACCACCAGTAAACTCGCCTTTTACGAGATCCATTGGATTAGATGGAGTGGTAGTATTCTTTTAACGAGCCGCCACCACACGGCTAACAGAATTAATAACGGAAAGAAATGTGATTCTAAACAGTAGACAACAAACAACAGTAGTAAACAGTAGTTTGATTATCGGAGGTATTATCGGCAACCTAATAAAACAGGATAGACAATTATTTGACATACATAAGATCACGACTGTATCCCATAAGGGGTAGTCAGAGACTGGGCACTCACTGTAAAACAGATGACCGCCACAATCCACGTTTCACCAAAACAATATAATGCACTTGGTGTGATAGGTGGTGAGCCCATCGCCACCATGCGCTGTTGGGTGCACAGTGCAGTTTAATTCCTTACTCGCCTTTTACGAGATCCATTGGATGAGGTGGAGTGGCAGTATTCTTTTAACGAGCCACCACACGGATTCTTCCTAGCTCCAAAAAACACTCAGAAATGAGTCGCCTCCCCCTTAGATTACCACAAATGTTTGTAGCTTTCATTATTTGAATGTTTAAATAATATTCTAAATTCTGTACTAACTGCTACAACTGCTTAATGTGAATGTTCTTTATCTATTTCAGCGATAAATATACTAAACAAATGAACAAATGTGTCGAGGCATTAAAGTGTATTTTCTATTCAAACAAAACGACTAATCCTCTTCAATATAAATGCGTTTTTTCTAAAAAAAATATTTAACATTATTCTACGTATCTTCACTCATTACAATTTTCTCAGAACACCTGTACGTAATGTAATGAATTTTCAAGTGAATGCAATAATAGTATTCTTGGAATTGCCGTCATTGATTTATTACGTTGGTATTCGAGAAATTCAATAAAACCTCAGTTTGAGCATTTATTAGTAAGAAACTAAATAAATAAATAAAATACGCTTAAAAATAATATACAGGAAACGCTAACTTCTAAAACCTAGCACAACTCTGAATCTTAAGAATTTAAAAAAAAAACTAAGTAAAAAGTTATTTAAATGTTTTTACCTATAATGATGTACCTACATGTTATAAACATCATCATGTTTTATTCTGAAAAATACATTTTATATTACCTTTTAAATAGTTTGTAGTGCATCTTGCTATCTGTTATAGACACCGTTCACATCTCACAGCACAGCACATAGCACAAACACACCCTCACAAAACACAGGCACACACTGCACTAAAAGAATTTTCAAAGTAACACGTCCGTCGCGCAGGTAAGATTGAAAAAGTCTAAATTCAAAATGGAAGAAGAGCGCGCAACCTTGCGTGTGCGCAGCCGTGGGAGTGAGACAAAAAAAACGGGTCCGGCAACAGGTGGGGGGACGTACAGGTAACGTTGGCGGGGTAATAATACCCCTTTTCGTAATACGTAGTTTTTGTTTTAATTATTATTTTATTAACTTGCAATGAGTGTCACTCGGTCGATTGTCGACGACTAACTGCTTACTGATTCACCTGACGCGGCAATTACCATCGCGCTGCGTCGAGACAGCACGATTCAGTACTATCGAGGAAAGCATGAGAGCGTCGTCTAGTTTTCTAGTTTAACTGTAGTTACATGTACGAGTACGTATGGGGAACGCGACGCTGTATAAAAAGCGGCCGCGCCACATCTTCTTGATGTTGGTTCAAAAACAGGATGACTCGAACATAAAGAAATATGAACGAAACGTTGGTTCAGACTTTAGAACATAGCAAACGTTTAATGAAAGATTGGCAAATTATCGGTGTTTATTCAGCGTAAACTATCTGATTTTGGAAATTTCCATCTGTATTTTTGTAGTGAAAACCGTCAATTACAAAGTTATTATTTTTTTGTTTGTGACGAGACGAGCAAAACGACCACCTGATGGTAAGAAACGTCTGCCCATAACAGATGCTGTGTTACTCAGAATATTTCTGTGTAGCACCACACTGCGCCCGTCACCCTGAGACATTCAGTTCTTTAGTGTCATACTCCCAGTGATTATGGTAGCTCTCAGTGCCTTAATAACTCGCCCTGGGGTGGTACCCACCTCGACGGATGCCTGCATTGGAATCCTACTTATTATGCATTAGTATACGCAATCCTTTTAGATGTCTACCTCTTGTTAAATTGTTTTCATCTATAAACCAAGCGAATAGATTATAATTGTAACTATATAGATACCAGTTGACGCCCGCGACTTCGTTCGCGTTGTTATAGGTATTTTAAATATCCCGTTGGAATACTTTATCTCTGCTAAATTTCGTAACGATCGGTTCAGCGATTGAGCCGTAAAAAGGTAACAAACAGAGAGACAGAGAGAGTTCCTTTCGCATCTATAATATTAGTATAGCACTGCTATGAATAGATATACCATATTTGTATCTTATAACTACTAAAGCTATTTGACATGAGCTTTACACAGATTATAAATACCTCTGGGTCCCACGTAGACTTATGTATGAAGACGTATGTTTCATCGTTTTTCGCCAGTTTCGAAGTTATGAACATTTTTTTCGGTAATGTTCCACAGAAAGTCATCTATGGCATATATGTAGATAGATCGCGACGACGTACAGTTGATTTTAAATAAGATCTAAGGAGCATCGTTCTTATTAATTCTCTAATAATTTTAATATATATATACTTAACATAGATTTTTTTAATAACATCTCTAAACAAATCCAAAAGTCCACGCGAACGAAGTCGTGAGTAGAGCTAGTTATAACTAGGAGTACTAACAAAAGTACATCTTAATTCAAGCGTTTTGGAGAAAATTTATTTTGTTGCGAAGGACCCACGCTAGTTCGTCTTTTGCACCGTTGCTTTAAAAAAATAACGGCCAACAGTACTTTAAAAGGTTGTCTATATTCCGCAATGGGCAGCAAACGATTTTTTTTTGTACATAAACAGTGTATTGGAAGAAATGACTACTTATTTATTACGCACGACTTTTTAAATGTGTATCTATAAACAAAAAAAACCTTGATCAATCACAAATACAAAAGATTATTGTCATTAATAATTTTTTATTAACATAACTTTATGTGTAGCCAGAACGTATCTAAAAAGGCACCACTGGCACGACATAGTGGAGTACTGGTTCCCACACTGATGTACGGTAGTGAATGTGGGGTCTGGCAAAAGAAGCATGAAAATAAGATCAATGCTGTGGAAATGAAAAGTTTGAGAAATATAGCTAGTGACTTTGACGGACGAACCGAGGACAAGCGTGATAAAGGAAATTTTTCGGTGTGGTAGATGTAGTGATAAAGATAGAGAAAGGGACGCTTAGATGGTTTGGACGAGTAGAGAGGATGAGATGATGATGATGTAGAACGTATCACGATCAGATCGAAGTCGTTTTAAGGAACGGCAAAAGTACCCGCAACCGAGGAGCACAACACTAATGAAAATAAAAAAAGCGAAAGATGTGTGTCAAGATCGTAGCAAGTGGAAATATGTGGTCTCTGCTTACCCCAATGAAATGAAATGAATTTCGTAATGAGGTTCCTCTAACGGAGGAGAAACAGGCGAAAAAAACACCGTAGGTATCCTCTTTTTTTAATAAATCCTGTTTTATTTTAGTCAAAAATACATTATAATTAAATTTACAAAGAACAGTCTCAAGGTAAACCAAAGCACGCTCCATGTTCAAATCTCAGACAAGATTAATGAAAAAATTGATTAAAAATGATGAGATTAAAAAAATGGAAAATGGCGTGACGTGTGAATGGATGTATGTTTTGTTAGTTAGTCTTATGGTTTCTTTTATTGTTTTTTATTCTTGTGGTGTAATATTTGCAATAGTTTTCCATTTTAATATTATTTATTTTCTTCACTTTTATTCTGTTAATGTAGCCGACAGAATAATAACACAGCGGCAACATTGCCGTATAATCTTGTTGAGTCAGATGCCTCCTCGTTGCTGCAATCCCATATGAACTAAAAATATTTATTACCATTTGTTATTTCCCATTGTATTGTATTGTGTGGTAGCTTCGAATAAAATTTGTTATATTTGTTATTGTATAAGACTAGGCTGCACTGCTCTGGAACTCCTTGCCAGATGACGTTAGGAAAGCTCAAAATAAGATCTACTTTAAGTGGTTAGTACGGGAGCATTATTTTACAGATTGCAGATAAAATTGTTTTTGGGTTCTTTTTACAAATTTATATCAATCCAATACGTGTATTTCTTTATATGTATGTGTGATTGTATGTTAGTTTATATATATGTGCATATTTTTGTATCATTGTATATAATATATTGGTATGTATTTATTTAATATGTGTTCTCTGTATTGTATTTTATATTTATTAATAGCTTTTAAGGTTCAACTAATTAGTTTATTTGGATTTTACACCTGCCACAATGTTTCACTACGCCGTGGGTTGACTGGCAGATAATGCCAACTGGCATTAAGTCTGTCCATTGTATTCTTTTAGGGTAAACAAAAAAGTTTAAATAAATAATTAAAAATAAAAACTTAGGTACATATTATGTATTTATAATACATGGCAAAAACTACTGTAATTTGCTAACAACAGATAACGTAGCAGAACACTATCTTCAGCTAAAATCGCGAACCTAATTGCAGAGATTTGCCGAGATAAAATTGTTTGACTAACTCCGGCATTGGATTACTAGAATCTTGAATATCAGCTAGGAAGTAATGCCGTGTAGTGCCGTGCGGCTCAAGAAAATCTATCACCCCTTGTCATGCCGTTCGTGACGTAAGAGTACTAAAGAAATGCATGGATAATCTTGCAAACACACACACACAAACTAGTAAATTTGATTGTTAAGTTCTTTTTATTTACTTTATCTTAGTAGTACATTTTGAGGTGTTGGCACCGAATATCGAACCTAGATAACTATTGTAATGTGGAAAAGACGAGCCAACGGCCACTAAACAACAAGAGCCGTGGTAGATATCACATAGGTACCTAATCGTTAATAATATATATTTATTTGTAGGAAAAAGTGACAACATCAGCAAAACGTTCACCTGATGGTAAGTGCAACGTCCGCCCATAACAAATGCTATGCCACCCAGAACATTTCTGTGTGACATGACAACACACTGTGCCTGTCATCCTGAGACATCAGTTCTTAAGTCTGATGTGTCCAATAATTACACTAGCTATCAGTGCCTTTCAGACTGAAACATAGTAATGTTTGCACACTACTGCTTCACGGCAGAATAACTGTCCCTACGGTGGATCCTACCTAGGCGGATTCCTGCATAGAAATCCTACCAACAGTAAGAACTATCCTACTACCAACAGTAAAATGATAGTTAACTTTTATTGAATATTTGTTGGACTAATGAAGACAAAACGAAAAATGCAATCCAGTCTTGAATTTTCATATCACTGTACACTTCCACATGCACTTGCTGCACGATAAACTATAAATATTAAACATCAAAAAAATAAATAAACAGAAATAAAAAATGTCAAGAAAAACACTACCGCAATTTTCCGAGATTTGTACCTTTGTTTACTTTTAGATATTCGGAATCGTTTATATCAGAAATAGTTGAATATAAAAAATCAAATAATACAAAAATATCAATAATGCCCTCTTAACCACTGGTGTTCTAAAGCACTCGAAAAGTCGGGAAATAAATTATTCAAAAACAACATAAATAAATAAATTAAAAATTCCACCAATTCCGCTAGAAGTGAACGTATTCAAGAAATACATATATTACAAACATAGAAACACAATATCATTACGACTGCCATTTTTGTATTTCTATCGAATTATATGATGATACTTACCTAAAGTTTTCAACCACAATTATTACTAAAGTGGAAATCCCACGTTTATTGCAATTATGAATGATTGATTCACGGTACGTTGACGTCATCAAAACGTATTTACTCTTAATACCAAATGTGGTCAGACGTCGTGAGATGGACGTTATATGAAGACAAATTGTTTTTTTTTTAATCGCTATCGCCAATAAATTCATCACATAAATAAATACATCCGGACAGAGGAGGATTTTTATTGTTGTTTCGGTACAGACTATCACATCCAGAAAAAAGCATTGCATTTTTCATGTGTGAACAAGGTATGTTACATTCGTAAGCAGTTGCCAACCCGCCAGCCAAGCGTGGCTACTACGGCAAAACCCCCAAAATGACTTATGTGGCAATCTATGGGGGGTGCCTATGTTCAGCAATGGACTAGTGATAGGCTCAAATGATGATGATTATTTACAGAAATTTATAATTTTTATAGGCGTGCTTAAATTATTTCGTTATTGTCTTACTGTAAGAAGTATTTTTTTGTGTTGGATACATACATACAGTCACGCCTTTATCCCATACAAAGGGTAGGCAGAGCCACATACGTAGCCCACTTTTCGCCTCCGCGAGAAACGAGACGTGACGGGTGGCGAATGTCTCTGACATTTTAGTGCGAGTAAAAAAAAATATTACTCCCCATTACGTTCCAACGAGCATTATAGTGATAGCATTGCATAATATGGTGTTCTTCTTCACGAATATGTGATGTCCGTACAATACCTTAGTCACCTCTTACCGACACCTCGATAAGAAAAAGGTATAGGTTTATTTTTTTAAATATGGTACATTTAGGTATCATATTGTAATCTTCCAGCGGTATTGGCAGTATTTTTATTGGTGGGATTGCAGGAATACCTACCTAGATACCTATATCTACCGTGAAGCGGCAGCAAACATTACTGTGTTGCAGTCTGAAGGGCACTGAGAGGTAGTGTAATTACTACGAGCATATGAGACTTAAGAACTGATGTCTCAGGTTGACGGTGTTATGGGCAGACGTTGCACTTACCATCAGGTGAACGTCTCATCACATTGTCCAAGAAAATAATTATAAATTCGTAACTAGATAAAATGAACTTATGTAATGTCCAAATATTAAATGTTATTCTTCAGTTTTACTTGACCATCTGTCTGACATCTGCAGTATCCGTAATACTAGGGCCTAGGGTATATGAGACTTAAGAATCGGTGCCTCAGGGGGACGGCGCAGTGTCGTGCTACATAGGAATGCTTTGAGTGACACAGCATTTGTTACGAACAGACACGTTGCAGTTCACATCAGGTGAAAGTTTTGCTCGTCTCGACCCTATCTCCTATAAAAAAGTATATAGTATTTCGTTTAAAATAGCAGCGTTGGCAGACTCAGCCTCTCTCTTTATGTTGTACGTATACTATAAATAATAAAAAAAGTTACAAAACAACTTTTGTTTTGCGAAAAACTCGTGAGCTGTGGTATTTAAACGACCGACCTAAAAATCTAACAAAAACAAAGTTTTGAAACAAGAATAATTTCAATTAAATAACGTTCAAGATACTCTCTGGGGCCCATTGGGTACCCCACATAGTCCGGGCACAGCTTTCTTGTTCTACACAAATAAATAAAATTGAAGAGTCTGTTTGTAATAACAAAATAACAGCTTTTTACTCAATGCTTATGAAAGTATATACGGTACTTATAAGAAAAAAACAATTTTTAAAAATTTTGTCTGTCTGTTTGTTCAGTCTAATCTCCGAAACGGCTGAACCGATTTTGGCGGGACTTCCACTGACAGGTAGTTGATATTATATCGGGTAACGTAGCCTACTTTAATTTTATAAAAATAATTACGGTTCTGCGCAAAAACATTAAAACCCCAAAATCCGATCTAAATGTATATGTATATCATCGATCGAGGTTTGTTTTTTTACGCGGGTGAAACCACGGGGCACAGCTAGTTAAAATATATTAGGTGTTAATGCAGCGTTTAGAATCTACTGTTACATACTACAGTCCACACTACATAGACTAATCTACATCCGTCGTACATATCTTCGTACGTATTGATTGTAATGTAAATGTAATATAATTTTTTTTATTTAATTTTTTTATTTCATATAGTGACGAAACGAGCAAAACTTTCACCTGATGGTGAGTGCAACGTCTGCCCATAACAAATGCTGTGTCAACCAGATTCTTCCTGTGTCACCACACTGCGCTCGTCATCCAGAGACATAAGTTCTTAAGTCTCATATTCCCAGTGATTACGCTAGCTCACAGTGCCCTTCAAACCGAAACAGCAATGCTTGCACACTACTGCTTCACGGCAGAATAACTGGCCCTGGGGTGGTACCTAGACGGATTCCTGCATAGGAATCCTACCACCAGTAAAAAAGTAGTAAGTAGTAAGTATAAATAAGATTATAATGTAAGTAAAAAGACTAATGAGTAAACAAATCATGATTCTGCAGTGTGTGTCAATAATTTTTTACTGGTGGTAGAGTCCCAATGCAGGCATTCGTCTAGGTAGGTACCATCACAGGGCCATTTATTCTGCCGTGAAGCAGTAGTGTGCAAACATTGCTGTTGCAGTCTGAAGGGCATTAAGAGCTAGTGTAAGTGAATACACTAGCTCTTAATGCCCTGTGAATGAGCATGAGCAATGTGATATGAGCATACGAGACTTAAGAACTGATGTCTCAGGGTGACGGTGCTATGGGCAGACATTGCACTTACATCAGGTGAACGTCTCCTCACTTTATCCAATAAAAAAAAGTTTTTTTTTTAAATTTCCACATGATAATATGAGCAGTTGCAGTGCCCAAATATTAAGTGCTTTTCATTAGAGTTTTACTTGACCATCTGACTGACATCTGCAATAATAGGGTCTGCGTAATATTAGGGTTACTTAGTACCATCAAGTCCAAGTCAGTAAACGGGATGAGCTCAAAATCAGTGTTGTGCGTCGTACGTGTCTGCACTCGTGTGCAGTTGAGCTCCTATTATTGGTTTTTCTTAAATGTAATTTTATTCCAACGCTAAATCAATTAATACTTACATACAATCACGCCTTTTTCCCATATATAGTGTAAGTAGAGACCACACCCGCAGTCCACTTTTCGCCACGCCACGACAAACGAGACGTGACTGGTTGCCACGTCGCCAATGTTTAACATTATTTAATTAAAATTATTCTCGTTTTAATAAATAATTAAACATACAATTTGGAACAGACAATTAATTTTGAGCTAACTTTAAACTGTGTTTTCGTGTCTGGAGCTGAACTGAACACCTGAGAACGGCTCGACCGATTTGGCTGTTTTTTTGTTGCATTCGTAATAAACGTAAGTCAGGGCAAGCTTTGTAAGAAAGGAAATTTTTAGAAAATCAACCGGAATAGTCAGATATTTGGAAGGTATTCTTGTATTAAAATGTCAAAAAAAGTGACGTTCAGTTTGACAGTTGTGCAGTGACATGTGTTCATAACAACTCATTTTCTTTATTAGTGAATTGCACCCGTGCGAAGTCGGGGGCCGGTCGCTAGTAATCTAATACTACTGCTTCACGGTATGGTATTGAGCTACCTTCGATCGTTTTATCAGTGATCGAAGGGTGCTACAATAGTGCCACACTGAAATGTTATGAGCGACGCCGCATTTGTTATGGGTGATACGATGCACTTACCATCAGAACGAATGGTTTGCTCGTCTCGTCATTTTTACCCTACCACCAGCAATTTAGTGAGGGTGTGGTCATTGTCCGATCGAGCTGACCTATATATGTATTTGTTATAGCCATGATTCTACAATTTGGTTCCACCGAGTACATGTTGATGCATTAGAATAAGTTCGCTAGCCATAGTTCATGATAGTTAATGACCAGCAGAAACGTTCAGGGGGCATTATGAAACCCTTCCCTTTGTAATGAGCAATATAAAAAACCCGATATGTATGGATTTAATTCGATGTAGCAATCATTAAAGCGTGTCGCTCCCGTCACGCAGCGATGATCTGTATACATCACTGAACACGCTTACGAAGGGAATGCGTTGCCCGGTACACGAACCTGCTAACCTGTTTCTTCAATATATGCAAGTCCGATAACACGGACTTAAATTCGACTTCGATCTATACGTACCTAACCAGTGTTTGTAAAATTCGTCATAAGAAAATTATCAGTATTTGTCGTGTTCTCCGACATACATACATATATACAGTCTCGCCTTTTTCCCATAGAAGGGATACGTAGAAGCCACACACGTAACCCACTTTTCGACATCGAGGGAAACGAGACGCGACGGGTGGCGAACCACGTCGCTGCCATTTTGGTACGAGTCGAAGAATTCTTTCTCCCCATTGCGTTCCCACGAGCCGTACAGTGACAGCATTGCACATTATGGTGTTATTCTGCACTAATTAAGGCTGTCCGTACAATACCTTAGTCGATTACACAACTTGTTTACGTCAGAATAAAAGTTGCAGTACCACTCATTCTTTTGAATTGCAAAGTCCTCGGCAATGCACTGCGCTCATAACTCGTAGACGTCAGTTTTTAAGTTTTATATGTACAGTAATTTGATTGGCTGCAGTTCCTTTCAAACAGAAACACATTCATGCTTCAAAAACACATTGCGGTGGTGCCTACGTAGGCGGTCTCTCTCGACTTGAAGAAGAGCTATGAGCTATGATTATTTCTTTTGCTTATTTTGGTGATTCATTTTTTTTTAGTTTGTATTTTCTTTAGAAAGTATGTGTCTATTATGTATAAGTATGTTGTCTTGTTGTGCCATGCTAATAAATGCTTTTTCTTTCTTTCTTTCTTTCTTTCTTTCTTTCTTTCTTTCTATGATGATGACGATTTGTTTCTAGAAGAGCATGATACCTCACCGGTCGAGCCGATCCATTTGTATGTCATAGCCCGTACAAAATGTTAATCGTGGATAATCTTATTACAATAATAAAGTTGGAGAGCTTGTATTTCTGAAAGCCCTAATGCCAGGAAATAATTATCCGATTTGAAAAATGTTTTAGACTACTAACTTCTATACTAATTTTAAACTGCGTACGGACGTACGCCTAAGCAGGCGCACATTGAGAACCAATTATTAACGAGGACAGTCGAACTGTAAGTGCTCAGGTCAGCGAGATACCATGCCGTACAGATATCATGTGGTCGATTTTAAGCGCATGAAACCGCGGGGCATAGCTAGTAAATAATGAAAAAAAAGTAAAGTGAGCACAGGCCTCCTGTCATTTCTGAGAGGGTTTTGGAGCCGGAAAGTGACCGCCACGCTGCTCCAATGCGGGCTGGCGGACTTCACATGTCTTCGAAATATTTATTATTCCTCAGACACGCAGGTTTCCTCATGATGTTTTCCTTCACCGCCGAGCCCGTGGTAAATCGACACTTAATATTTCCATATAACAATTTTAGTGGTGCCGGCACCGGGAATCTAATTATCTGAAGTGACAAGACAATGTTAGTAACAAATGTTCTGATATAGCGGTATGAAGAAATAGAAATATATGTAGAGGCGTACAAGTAGGTAAGTCACACACAGGTGCAGGAAACAATGACGTTAAACAGAGACGCGTGCTCGAGAGAACGTTTTTCGTCGAAAAACAAATATTTCATTCTGTGCCAGAGAAAACAATTTGAAAGCGTCCATTTTTATCGTACAGTAAAAGTCATTTTTATCGGATACTCAAAATATTCCTGAGCATTCAAAATTTCATAAATTTATTAAAGCTTTTTTATCTTCCTAATATTTGTGATAGAAAATTTTCAACAATAAATGACTAGCATTCGCAAGTCAAATCATACATATGGATAGATTTACCATCGAATTTCTTAAATATTCTCTCTTGTCTAAAATTTCTATGCCGAGCTCTTGTCAATGGAATTGACTTCATTTTTGTCTTGGCTCTACCAAATTCTTTAAATCCCGGTATGACATAAAATTATTGTAAACACAGTAATGTAATCTCCTCCTACCGCGGAAAGGCTTTTAGAAATAGAATCGAAGGTAAAACGTTATGCGTGGCCTAATGATTAGCGTACCTGACTTCTACATCCTGGGTACGAATCCCAGCCAGAACCAACATTTGTGCAAAACTGGTGGTAGGATTCCTATGCAGGAATCCGTCTAGGTGGGTACCACCCCAGGGCCAGTTACTCTGCCGTGAAGCAATAGTTTGCAGGCATTACTGTGTTTTGGTTTGAAGGGCACTGTGAGCTAGACTAATCACTGGGCATATGAGACTTAAGAACTGATGTCTCAGAGTGACGGGCGAAGTGTGGTGTCACACAGTAATTATCTGGGTGACACAGCATTTGTTATGGGCAGACGTTACACTTACCATCAGGTGAACGTTTGGCTCGTTCCGTCACTTTTATGAAATAAAAAAAAAAAGTTAGTGTGACTTTGCACATAGGATTTTTAAAATTTTGTCTTTCTTATTTGATTCCGATTATAATAACATCCAAAGCTTATTTCAATTGGCGATTTCGTCGTTAGTCGATAGAAACCGTTATCTTATTACAATCATTTTATCAGTCCACCAATGAACATAGACCTCTCCGAAGACAAGAGATGGACGTTATTACCACGCTAGGCAGGCATCAAACCCATCATACGTTCAAGACAGTCGCATCAGCGATATCGTACTGTAGTTAAAGTGGAATAATTGTAGTTACTGATTTCATGTTCCACCGTTAAATCCCCAATGATTTAACGGTTAAAAGGAAAAATTACATTACTTCACGGTGACAGTTTACATATCTGTACCTCAGAAGTATACAATAGTAACTCTCTATTGTGAAAATTTGATTTTCATACTGATGACATCGCAAGAACCAGCTCTACTTGTGTAAATATTTTCATAAACAGCTAATCCGGTACAAAATTACCTGCATAGACTGTTACGTACATAATATAGCACATTTAAAACTGGCGTCGCGTGCTCTCAATGAATTTATGCCTGTCCCGTAAAAATTGTATAATGGCGTTTAATACCGTTGACCTCTGAGGTATATGTAGATATATATACAGATATGGCTAACTTGACTCTTGTCTCTATAAATATTTCCCTGATTTTAGAACCCTGTAATTTTTAGATGCATGAAAAAAATAATTCACTTTCGTTTCTTAAGAGAAAGGGCAAGGTGTGACACACTTTTTGATGTGAAACAACTAGTGGCGGGCCTTTGGTATTATTATTATTGGACTCGTATACCGTGACGGAAGTGTACAGCTAAAATTATAACGTTAAATTAATAAATAATTATAGCAATTATAGCCATTATAATTTAGAAGAAATAAAAGGGATATAACTGTAACGTATTTTTTTAATTACTTTCGATTTTTAAATTACATTACAGCACCAAAAAAGTGACTAGTGTAACGTAAGTAACTAGTGTAATCTGAGCATTTTACCTGATTAATTTAGTTACTATTGATTTACGAGATCAATAGATGTCACTGTTTTCACACATACATACATACATAAGATCACGACTGTATCCCATAAGGGGTAGTCAGAGACTGGGCACTCACTGCAAAAACAGATGACTGCCACAATCCACGTTTCACCAAAACAATATAATGCACTTGGTGTGATAGGTGGTGAACCCATCGCTACCATGCGCTATTAGGTGCACAGTGCAGTTTAATTCCTTACTCGCCTTTTACGAGATACATTGGATGAGATGGAGTGGTAGTATTCTTTTAACGAGCCGCCACCACACGGCTGTTTTCACACACAATTCATTAATAACCGAAGATAAAAACCACGTCTTTTTTCTTATTGGTATAAATAATGATTTTGTGTTATAATTTGGCAACACGATTAGTGAATTTTATTCAACGAGGCGAGACGCGAAATATTTTAATTTTACTTCATATTTATTTACTTTCAATAACCATCTATTTCGATGTTTCACATATGACGGGCGCCCCGTGACGCCCACATTTTTTTAAATGCTATTTTCTGTAGCGCAGTGCGTGGGATACCCGCACAGTGAAGTTTGTAAAGGAAGTAGTAATATATTCACTGATTGTTGCGGTGTCCAGAGGTTGATTGTAACGATTCAGCGAAGAAATGAATATAGCGTCCTTGGCATACCACGATATCAGGACAATAATAATAATAATAATATCCCTTATTAAATTAATAATAATAATAATAATAAATATTAGTTTCTTTCCCTTTCCCCCTAACCCTCGGCCGTCTGGTTGGGATTTTATTCATATATTTTATTGTATAGTATTATGTCTAGTTTATGTCTTTTAGTATCTTTCTTATTTTATCTTAATTTATATATTTATCTATATATTCATATATATAGATAAATATACATATCCCAGCCAGACGAGAAAACTACAGAAATACCCCGGGTGATAATAATTTCAGTAATTACCTTTAAGACATTAATGAATGTACATCTCGTTCGAAAAATTGTAAGAAATAATCAATCAATCAATACAGAAACAAAGACTTAGTATTATACTCGTATTATAGTTAGGGTACAAAAGGCGGTCTTACCACTGAAAGCGATTTCTTCCAGACTACTGGTGGTAGGATTTCTATGCAGGAATCCGCCTAAGTAGGTACCACCCCAGGGTCAGTTATTCTTCCATGAAGTAGTGTGCAAACATTACTGTGTTTCGGTTTGAAGGGCACTGAGAGCTAGTGTAATCACTGGGCATATGAGACTAATGAACTAAAAAAATGTATCATGGGATAAATATAATAATTTCTGCTACATTCTTTATTATAAATCCTGCGAATCTAAGTCGTCGCGTCGATGTCCTAATAAAATATTGAAAGTTAAAGAATGAATTTCTATGAATATAACATATTTTCTACAAATTATCAAATTAATTTCACTATAAAAACGACAACATCATTAACAATAATTACTGTTTCTTATTTTTATATTTAACTCAATACCTTAATATCTTTCCATAACTTACCCTTTCTCTCCTGGTCCTAATTTGTTGTTTTCAACGATGGCTGTGGCTCGGATCCTGTGGTCGGGTTGTTCGCCCAACAGTTTCTCACATCTACCGTTGCTCAAATGCTCCCTTGCCACACTTAACGCGTCACTTTTGATAACATCTTTGACACTAGTCACTTCACTTTCAACTTTCACTTCACATTCCACTTTTATCTTCAATTTCTCACTTGTATCCTTCTCGTGTTTCTCCGGTTCGTCCTTCTCTTCCTGAACTTCTGCCTCTTTCTTATTCTCTGCTATACCGTTCGCTATAACGGGTGCCGGTTTTGCTTGAAGAGATTTTGGTTGAGATTTTGGTGAAGATATTGTGGGTTTGCTTTCTATAGCACCATTTTCGTTTATGGAAGTAACGTAGACTGCAGAGTTCGCTATGTAGCCGTTTAACTCCTGTCTGTTCTCCGGTTGCGTCCGTTTCTTTCGATTTAACTGTAAAAAGAAAAAAACTGTTATTTGCCAATCTGACTGCAGGAAGAAAAATAATTTTACCCCAAAAGTCGTCTTCCCCAAATCTTCATCAGAACTGGTTTATTGTTGGTATTATTTTATTTTGTGTGAGCGACTGTCCAGGCCTTTCAAGACCAGTATCTCCAATCTATTGTGATCTCCGATAAAGCAATAATTCATCTGTAAGATCTGCACTTGCAATGATATTTTTTTTGTATGAGATACTGGTCAGTTATAATTTATTTTGAAAATACAAATAAATTATGAAGTAAAAATACGAATGTTCCAATTTCACAGGACATTCAGACCCAAATTCGACTAAGAATCAGGGAATACGTTTGACATGTACCGTAATTCTTCGCTTATTTTATGCCCTTTATTCCAAATACTAGAATTCATCGGACACTTCAGATTAATGAAAGAAAACCAAATAGGCATTTTATTAATTACGACTGCTTTCACGGATACGTAGGTGTTATTTTGAACCGAAGAATCAATGTTTTATAACGGTTTGTTATCAATGTTTTATAGCGGCTTAAGAGAATTACCACCCCATCTCATCCCGTGAGTGTCATAAAAGTCGACAGAGGGAAAATGAAAACCAGGAGATGGGCAGCGGCATCTTCCTGGAACATCTGTATAAAATAAACTGCGGTTGCCAACCCGCCTGCCAAGCGCGGCAACTATGGCAAAATCCCTCCAAAATGAGAGCTACAAACTTTTGTGGCAATCGATGGAGGAGGCCAATGTTCAGCAGTGGACTAGTGATAGGCTGAAATGATGATGATGATGAACGGTTTGTTCTTGGGCGAACTTTGTGTGGGAGCTGAGCAATGTCCGTTTTCGCCATATTTTTTATAAATAGAAAAATCTTGTTTCATTGAAAAAATGGATTTGCACCAGATAGATTTTCGCGCGATGTTTTTTTAGGATTGATGACAGACTTGAAATGGCATTGATATAAAAGCCCGAGATGAAAAAAGAAATGACGGCTGTTGTGGAAGAAAACGTGCTAATAGTAAAAAAATTAATTGTAGGGTAGCCGAATAACGTTCGAAGAGATTCAGTACATGATGCAGTTTGGAACGGATAACATTGATGTGTAACGAAGCGCCAGTTGACGGTTTGATTTCAAAGCGATCTATGAAGGCAAGGACGATTTTGATGACTAGTTTTTTCACTTTGTCTGGGTATCTGGTGTCAATTCATTAACGAAATCAAAGTAGCAATAATGCCAAACGGTATACTACAAAAGGTAAATGTTTGCCAGAAGTTTTTGCTGGTGTGAGTAATTAGCGAACTAACTCGGACTCCAAGGGCTACGGCTTCACCATGACAACGCGCCCGCGCGCTCAGCGAAACAAAAATCAGCGCAAAGACCATACAGTTTTCATCGAAGAAAAACGCGCATACAGTAGCGTTCGAGCAGTCCGTAGAAATTGGAAAAAGTGACGAAACGAGCAAAACATTCACCTGATGATAAGTGCAATGTCTGCCCATAACAAATGCTGTGTCATCCAGAACATTTCTGTGTGACACCACACTGTGCCCGTCACCCTGAGACATGAGTTCTTAAGTCTCATATGCCCAGTGATTATGCTAGCTCTCAGTGACCTTCAAACCCAAACACAGCAATGGTTGCACACTACTGCTTCACGGCAGAATAACTGGCCCTGGAGTGGGACCTACCTAGACGGATTCCTGGATAGGAGTCCTACCACCAGTAAAAAAGTTGTGTGTAGGATTCCAGTTATTCTGCCGTGAAGCAGTAGTGTGCAAGCATTACTGTGTTTCGGTTTGTAGGGCACTGTGAGCTTGCGTAATCAATAGGCATTTAAGACTTAAGAACTGATGTCTCAGGGTGACGGGCGCAGTGCGGTGTCACACAGAAATATTATTGGTGACAAAGCATTTGTTGTGGGCGGACGGAAGTTGTCTAAGGCGGACTAAAAAACGAGTTTAAAAATTGGTCCAGACGCATTGTATAGGTGCTGGCGGGGAGTTAATACTAAGATTTAATAATAAAAACTTTAACTATGCAACTTCTAAGTGGCCCACATACATAGTAATTTTCCACTGATTCATCACGATATCTCCTAAACTACAAGATCTATTAACTTGAAATTTTCCATACATATACCTTACCCGACATAGACCCACTAAGAACGGATTTTACGAGCATTTAATCCTAAATGTGTAAACGGACTGGTGCTGGTTTTCTCTATACATAATTTACATACCAATAAATTCCGTGCAAAGCTGGGGTGAGTAGTCTAGTGTTTCATATGGTAACATTGAACGGGGTTAAGACAAACAATAGCTCATCAGGGCGGTGCAGACGACGCATTGTTGCTAAATAAACGCGGAGTCTGCCTGACTTAGATGAATCGCAACGATTATTGCACTCGACTTGTTTCCAACGCGCCGGAGTGATGGCTACGACGTTTTGTTTCACGTTAGAAAGTCCAAATTGCCAGTCTTTGTTTTGAAATCAAATGCGAGTCATTTTTCTCTATCTCTTCTGGGAGAAATATTTTATTCTGTGCTTTTGCAGCGCTTCTATTTGTATCTACTCATAGCCGATCCGTTCTTATCTCAGCGCCTTCACGCCCTAGTAAAGTAACAGTCCGTAAATCTCAATCTGCTGAGCACAGTCTTTCTCTCATTCCTAAGAGGGTTTTGGAGTCGAGAAGTATCCGCGACGCTGCCCCAATGCGTCTTTGGTCATTTTGTTGGTCACATGCCTTCGACTTATTTTTATTCCGCAGACATGCCACTTTCCTCACGACGTTTTCCTTTATCGCTAAGCACGTGGTAAATCAGCACTCGGATAGACGGATTCCTGCAAAGGAGTCTTACCACTAGTAAAAAAGTTGTCTAAAGCGGACTAAAAAACGAGTATAAAAATTGGTCCAGACGCATTGTATAGGCGCTGGCGGAGAGTTAATAATAAGATCTTTATCTTACTCTTATTGTCACTTATTCTTATTGTGTAACATTATATTCCATATGTCTCTTAAGCTACTGCCCCGGTCAATGTTTTCATCATCATCATCATCATCACCAGCCTATATATTCAGCCTATCACCTAGGCTTGGCAGGCGGGTTGTGTTTTTTAGTTTTTTATAGATTATATTATGATGATTATATATTTTTTGTTCATCAACTTCACTTCACTGTGAGACACAGTCTGGATAATTTAGCTCAGAAATATATAAAATCATTATTACGCCATCGGTTGAAATTCAGAAGATTCTTCTGGAATTTTTTTCTTTCCTTAGTCGACATTTACGAACCCCACAGGATAAAATGAGCATATTCTTTAACACAGCTTCAACATGACAATTTTTTGTATTAAACCTTCGCAACAGCCAAAGTTCTAGAACCGCTAAATAGTTTTATTCTGAGGAACTTCAGTATCCAAGCAAAGCCAGCCCTTGAAAGATATACGGTGCAAAGACGTAGTTAAGTTTGTCCCAGGGTTGTATGGATTAACTGAGCTAACTTTATGTCTAAAGCTTCTGTATTTCCAGTTATGAGCGTTCGGACAGACAGTAGTAATCTTCTTATATCAGATTTAGTTTGATAAGCGATGTTACCAAACGGAAATCTATTCAAGACCTCAAAAGACTAAAATTAATGATATTTTATTTTCTATTTTATTTTATTTATCTCTATTTTATTTATTTGTTGTTGATAACTGTATTTAACCCACATTTCTGTAAGACCGCGCGTGAAAAACAAACCGATGTAGACAAATGTACAAGCCAAAACATTTTATGCGAAAAAATCTAACTAAATTTTAGAGCGGTCGTCAAAAAATCAACAGTGTAAACAATGGGGCGTTTTTTATGTAAACATTAATGGATTGCGCAGCCCTGACCTCGCTTTAAGGCTGTTTAATCCATCATAAAAACCACCGGGGATTCGGCGAGGAAATGTGAGCTTCAACAAGTTGGGCGAGCGGCCCTCGAAATGATAATTGTTGTGTAGGCGGCAGGATTAATTAAAAAATATATATTTTTAGAATGTGCTCGCTGCGCGGTGACGCAACTCGCCATTGTCATTGTCATGGCCTGTTGGGTATGTTTTGATAGCCTTTTTTGGAAACACGAAGAATCACTTAAGCGAGATAACGGCATATTGACATTAAAATTGAAAAAAACAAAGATTTTTTTTCCTACATTTTTTGTATGAAATATTTAGACATTATCTGTGGGCCTTGTTATGCAAAACTTTCTACCTTGGCATACTTTAAACACAGATATAACAACGAACGAATTTTATGAGGGAAAACTTATTTAGATTGTTTATGTCAAATCCGAAATGCTGAATGCACGAGCGAGATTGTTTTAGTAAAACACGTTTCTTCAATGCATTTATTTAAAGACGTTTACAGTTCGTTTACGTAATTCAATTGTTATTGCAGTTTTTATTGGCCTTGTATAATCGCATTATGCTCTAACTAACGTGTATTATCGTGGTTTCAATGACTCATACAATCTTATCAAGGTACGCGAAGATCGTTATAAATAGTATTTTTATATAAAATTACGTATCTCTTAATTATCATTGCGATTTACGTACATACATTCAGTCAAGCTTTTTTCCCACATAAGGGGTAGTCAGAGACCACACACGTAGCCAATTTATCGCCCCCGCGGAATAAAGACGTCGTCGCAACAGAGACCACGTAGCCGCATTTTCGGAAGAGTCAAAAAAATTCTTACTTTCCGACGAGCACTATAGTGACAGCATATTCTATTATGGTGTCTAATATATTCTGCCGGACACCCAATCAGCCTTTACAGGGCCTTTTTATTGAGATTTACAGGGTAGGCGAAATGACAGAAAAGGGTAAAACACATACTGAACTAGACATACGCCTTACCAGAGGACAATGCCTGGAAAATGTCAGGGGTTTCGGCAGGTGACGGAATAATACACAAACCAGTGACGGGCACTGTCATCTAAGCTGCCAGACGTCTTGAACTGGGATCACCAGTCCTCCTGCCAAGTGTGGTGATTAATGCAAATCCTCCGTTATTGGTCTTAAGGAAGTGACGAAGTCTACCCGTAGTAATATTGTGTCACCCAGAATATTTTTGTGTGGCACCACATTGCGATTGTCCCCCTTAGATATAGAAAGAAATAAAGAAAAAGCATTTATATAGCACAGTACAAAAGAACAGCTCACTTAGACACGATATAAACAGATACTAACAAAAGAATATGAACATAAAAATAAAATGAATTAAAACAGAAAAAAGAGCATATATATGTGCGTGTCCCATGACTGAATGTATGTGTAACTATATGCACCACGGATGTCAAGTTCAGCTACAGCAATATAGAAAGAAAGAAAGAAGAAATAAAGATCACTAATTCACGGCACAACATGCAGCAAAGTGATTAAAAAACATAGAAAAAGAAAAAATATAAATCTAAACTTTACATAAAAGAAATACATTTATCAGAATAAAAAAACTGTTTAACCTTAAACTTAAGAAACATAACAAAGGAATATACTGAGGTTTTTATCTGTGCTGAAGAATTGCCGCGAAAAGGTTCTCGCTCAGCAATGGCCGCGGCTGTTTTATTTTATTACAACCTCGGCGCCGTTTTTGAGCGAGACCGACATTGACCGGGTACTTCGGTTTAGTTGCGAACTGTTCTAACTGTTCGCAACTGTTAGCAAAAGCAACAAAGATTTATCTTTTATTACAAAATTAAGGCATGAACAGCGATCGGTAAGTGACTAACAGCTGTGATAAAAAAGCTAAGTTAGCAATACAGACGAGTACAATTCACACATTCGAGAGTCTCATTGATGATGATGTAATAAATTTTTGATTTGGGTATGATTTTGATTTGGAAATTAAATAATACTAATTACGTAAAACATTACTTTCCGTACCATTATTTGTTTGTTATACTTAAAATCTCTTGCCTAATATGTTTTGCTCATTTAATACGTGTGTTTTGTGAACTTATAGCCGATACTTTTCCGGCAGAGTAGAATCGCACGTTCCTCTTTCCTACCGACGTGTCGTTACAGGTGGATCAATGGTTGTAAGATTCCTTTGCAGGAATCCGTCTAGGTACCACCCCAGGGCCAGTTACTCTGCCGTGAAGCAGTATTGTTCAAACATTACCGTGTTTCGGTTTGAAGGGCACTGAGAGCTAGCGTAATCACTGGGCATATGAGACATAAGAACTGATGTCTCTGGGTGACGGGCGCAGTGTGGTGTCACACAGAAATGCTCTGGGTGACACAGCATTTGTTGTGGGCGGACGTTGTACTTCCCATCAGGTGAAGGTTTTGCTCTATCTTCAGAACATTGTTACTATTTCAAATTTCGGTAATGTGGTTTCTTCCAAGAACTCGGAAACAAACGCGAGTACAAGCATCTGTATGCGTTGTATTCAACGCTGTGTTCTTGACAGTAGACATAGTCTGTTCCGTGTCAGCCGAATCTCTCCATAAATTGAATGTTTATTGAAGTTTGTAGATTCATACTATCACGCCTTTTTCCCATATAGGGGGAAGGACAGAAACAACATGCGTAGCCCACTTTTCGTCCACGCAGGAAACGAGACGTGCCGGGTGGCGAACTACATCGCCGCCATTTTGAGTTGCTACTCCCCATTGCATTCCCATGCGTAGCCCAGCGGAAAGGAATAGGATCAGGTAGGAAATGGACTTGGGGTAGAAAATGGGAAGTCGGGAAAGGAGTTATAATGTGTAGGATACTACTATCTCGGAAGGAGCAGGTGGAGACAGTAGACAGTGTAAAATCCTAATTTTAAATCCCGTATGACAGATCGCAGTACCAAAACGCTTTATACCCTACCGCCCGTCACCTCACGTCATCACCGGTCTCTGTAATTTATATCAATTTGTGATAGTTATTCCGCGATATATCGAAAGCCACGAGGGGAGTATGGCCTATGGTGTCCTTTTGCCTAATTTACGATCACGGCGAAAACCGCCGACTACTGTCGGTAGCTATCATCTGCACAAGAGATATAATAGTGCCACAAGTGTATCCGCAAAAAAAAATTACAACACATCCAGACCCGATAACCAACAATTTGTGTTTTTGCACAAATGTTGGCTTCGGCTGGAATTCAAACCCAGGGCCTGCGACCACAGTAAGTGAGCCGTGGTATTTTTTTTACGCCAATGAATTCAGTTCGATCCCCGGTGCCGTGCTCTTACCGCTTGCTTTTACCACGTGCCTTTACCACGTGCTCAGCGGCGAAGAAAAACGTCATGAGGAATCCTGGCGTCTGGGGAATAAAAATATTTCAACGACATGTGAAATCTGCCAACCCGCATTGGAACAGCGTGACGTATTCGTCCCGCCTCCAAAATCCGGAAAATGAAAACCAGGAGATGGGCAGCAGCATCTTCCTGGAACATCTCAATAAATAAACTGCGGTTGCCAACCCGCCTGCCAAACGTAGCAAAATCCATTAAAATGAGAGCCACAAACTTTTATGGCAGCCTATGTTCAGCAGTGGACTAGTGATAGGCTGAAATGAGTGATGACTTCCACCAAAAAATAATTAAAAAAGACCAAAGATACTTCTTGTGGTTGAAGTGTTGCTATAATTGCTCTTTTTGAAGCGAGCCAGTAGTGGTACGTACACAGTAACATACCGAGCTAATGAAAATAATCTGCAGCATCGCAGACGTACGATTCTAAGTTTGGTGCAAGCCACAAACGACAGCGGATGTGACGACAGAGCTCGGCGAAAAGCATGCATGTAGTTGTCCCGGGTCTGGGTTTTTGTGCATGTGGAATTTATAAATGTAAAACGCACCCACGACACAGGTTCTCCTGTCCCCACAGTAGGATTTCTATCCTACTGTGGGGAATTGTTTTTTTTTTAAGAAAAAGAAATGTACAGTTTTTTTAATAGCAGAAAGTGATGAGAAACTTTCGCTTGATGGTAAATGCAACGTCTGCCCGTAACGAGTTCTGTGTTACCCAGATCTTTTTGACAAGACACTGCACTTGTCACCCTTAGACATCTGTTCTTAAGTCTTATGTGGCCAGTAATTACACTAGCTATCAGTACCCTTCAAACCGAAACACAGTAACCTTTGCACACTACTGTTTGACGGCAGAATAACTGGCACTGCGGTGGCCGTCCCAAGTCTCGCGGATCCACGGCCACTGGCAATCATATAAAAAGGGTTATGTTGCTTAACCCTCCGACACCAAACATAACAGCAATCGCTTACACTACAAACGTGTTACAACGCCGCGGCTATTAGAGATTACAATTCTTTTGAGCATTAAAAATTATGTCAGCAAATTAGCATACAATAGCTCGGTTGATTATAGATGGCAATGTATTGACGTTGATCAGACCTATGCTTGATGTTACTCTGCGAGTAACATGACGATTATACCAGCGGCCTTACTGAGCTCACTGTCCCCGTTCCCGTACCGATAATTCGAACCCGGGCCTCTTGGGGGAAAACCAGACACATATCTGAGGATCAGCAATCTGAAGTGGCAATGTGACAGCCACGTAGCTCGTTGGACTAATATTGTTGGCTAAGAAGTTTTTTTTTTGTATAAAGTGACGAAACGGCAAAAGGTTCACCCGATGGTAAGTGCAACGTCCGCCCACAACAAATGCTGTGTCACCCAGAATATTTCTGTGTGCCACCATATTGCGCCCGTCACCCTGAGACATCAGTTCATAAGTCTCATATGCCTAGTGGTTACGCTAGCTCACAGTGCCCTTCAACCCGAAACACAGTAATGCTTGCAAACTACTGCTTCACGGCAGAATAACCTACCTAGGCGGATTCCTGCATAGGAATCCTAACACCTTCTTGAATGGCAACCTCGTATCGGTAAATGCGGTGAAGGTGAAGCCCACTAGATGCACCCGATAACCTTTCCGATTTTGCGCGAAGTCGATGTTTGAAGGTGGACCGTTTTTTGTGACAATTTATGGGGAAAGCATATGACCAGCAAGGCGGGATGGGTTGTAATGATGTTGCAATAGACAAGAAAATAATTCTGTAGCTATAGAACTATATAATTATTTATATTAACACTAATGTCATCCACTACATAAGTCATCCAACGTGACTTATCTTTTCATGATAAATCACGTTGAATGAACTATTAATCATCTTCACTATCTCAGGAAAGTGCTAACAAAATATCTTGAAATATACTGCAATAACTCGATCAATTTTATCACGTAAATTGTATACTTCAATAACAGTTAGTTTTTAATATAGTTAATAGAATCGTTACTTTGCGTAAAGTTACTTTGCTAAGAGCCGCATCCAAAGAACACGGCACGTGTTTCACCTCAAAACGAGGCATTATCAAGTGATATTTACTCTACGACAGACAGCGGGTTACTGTCGCACACTGTTGAGGGAGAGCGGGTTACCAAAAACTAGGTAATACCATTTTATATTTTGCATGTGGATCTTAGCAAATTAACTTGCTTTCCTTTACCAATTCGTTTTTATAAACACTTTATTATTTTTCTTTGCATTCACTATACTAACTTCTAATAACATTAACATTTTTCTTTTACTTTTATTGCTCTGGTTCGAGTCGAATTTCGAGTCAACAGCGTAAAGTCTATGACATGAATGAATGGTGTTAAGTGTACAAGATAAGAGGCGTTGACAATCATCGTCACCATCGGACCTTTTTATGGATGAAAGTGGCAAGACGAGCATACCGCTTCCTGATGGTAAGTGCAACGTCTGCCTAAAGCAATTCTGTGTAGCACCACACTGCCCTCGTCACCTTGAGATATCTGTTTTTAAGTCTGATATGCCCTGTAATTACACCAGCTAACAGTGCCCTTCAAATCGAAACATTAATGTTTGCACACTAGTGCTTGAGCGTCAAAATAACTAGCAGTGCTGTGGTAAGCGTCAGAATAACTAGCAGTGCGGTGGTACCTACCTATCAGATTCCTGCATAGGAATACCACTGCCACTAAACACCTTTCAAAATGGCGCATTTTCAAAAATGTAAGTGTAAAGCTGTGCAGGCACAGCATGTGATTGTGAATGCTATTATTGTGGGAGACAAATACGAGTATCTAATAAACAGTATTTTCTGTAATTAACTTTCTTTCCTTTATTATTATCGCCCATCATACGTCCACTGCTAAAGAAAGGTCTCCCTAAATTGTCCTCCATAGATTGTCACAAAACAAGGTACCGTCGGCATACAAATTTGCCTCTATTCTACCCCAATGCCAGAATCCATCTAGATAAGTACCACTGTAGGGTCAGTCAATCGGCAGAGAAGCAGCAGAATAACTCTTGCTCTTACCATCAGGTGAACTTTTTCCTTGTCTCGTCTCTTTCTCCAATGTTTTTTTTATCTATGATACGAATTTATATAGCTGGTCCATTGCCTCATCAGCTTACTGTTCCTTAGGGCTGTGTCAGTTGGCTTCTGCTGTAGATAACATCATTGCAGATTAACACTTTGTTTATCAATCAATCAATTATTTATTAATTTAACGATCTTTGATTTCATCTTACGATTAATATAAGACCTATCAAGAGCGTATGAAGTGAAAAAAAAACATTATACAACCCATTATACGCTATTGCTTCAGCCAATGCCTTACACTGCAACCTCCAACTGCTGACCACTCAACCGCATCAAGCTTCATCCAACTTATGCGCATGAAACACAAATAAACCCTAGGACGCTGTGGACATAGATATCAAAGCAAAGTATAAATAGAGCTGACACTTATAAAAGTAGAATGGTTAGTAACATTCCACGTCTATTGATTTCTAGCGCTGTTATCGTATTCAGCTGACACCTTTATTTAGCTCGTGTCTGTAAAACAATGTCTGTCGTAAACGGTGTGACACTACAGAAATATTACCTACTTTATGCATGTTAAATATTATTTCACTGCTGAACATAGGCCTCCCCCATAATTTGCCAGAAGACACTTAAGTTTGTAACTGTCATTGTGGGGGGATTTGCCATAGTTGCCACGCTTGGCAGGTGGGTTGGCAACCGCAGTTTATTTATTCAGATGTTCCAGGAAGATTCTGCTGCCCATTTCCTGTGTTTTGTTTTCCCTCTGTCGACTTTTACGACACCCACGGGACGATATGGGGTGGAAGATTCTCTTAAGCCACCACCACACGTAAAATTTATCTAACATGAATGATCCTGGCCGTGCCAAATTTTGTCAAGATCGATACAGAAGTTAAGCCGTGAAAAGGTAACAGACAGGTGGGCAGAGAGAGTTACTTTTGCATTTATAATATTAGTATGGATTATTGGACTTGTGGTCCAGAAAGCGTTCGTAATTTACAATTTTTTTAATTATTTTTTTAAACCCTATAAGAGGCGACATGAAATAATCCGGTATTCCATCTTTTACCATGAGTGTCTTAAATGTCGAGAAAAGGAAATCCCAGCGAAATGTTTTGATCACAACATAGCGCGGAATATTTCCAGGACATTTGAAGTACGCCAACCAGCATTAGACCAGCGTGGCGGCCACGCTGGTTTAATGCTGGTTACTGTTTGGTTTATGTTTGAATTACTTTAAATTTAGAATGTCAATTTTATTTGTTCTGATTGAATTGTCATATTTTATGAATCCCGTGAAAATCACTTGAAGAAGTAACATGTCAAGTTATCTGACATAACTTTTGTATTTTATATAAATTTCATAATGATTAGGTTTCATCAAAAGTAAGTTCAAAAAATGTTTAAGTTGAAATAAATAGTTTTCTAATCAGTCCATAAGTGTCTTTTTGATTTGGAAGTGATCCCATTAGCCACATCTACTATTCAAGACTTAACCGGAAACCGTAAACAGTATTATAAAACCAGCGCTACCTGCGACTACGAAAATGGTGTTTTATAAAATTTTATTGAAAAACAACTTTACGTAGACGATCGATACCTGTGGCTAATTAAGAGAAGCACTTTCCAATATACATCATAGACGACCTGTGACAAATTTTTAATTGTTACGGGCTTTGCTCCTGTAGTCTATATTATAGATTGATTGCGTTTTATGGAATACTTTCACTGGTGGTAGGATTCCTATGCAGGAATCCGTCTAGGTAGGTACCACCCCAGGGCCAGTTATTCTGCCGTGAAGCAGTAGTGTGCAAACATTACTGTGTTTCGGTTTGAATGGCACTGAGAACTAGCGTAATCACTGGGCATATGAGACTTAAGAACGTCTTAAGATGTCTCAGGGTGACGGGCGCATTGTGGTGTCACACTGTTCTGGGTAGCACAGAATTTGTTATGGGCACACGTTGAACTTACCATCAGGTGAACGTTTAGCTCGTTCCGTCACTTTTATGAAATAAAAAACAAAAACAAACTTATAATCGAAATTTTTTTTAAGCCCAAAGTCCTAATGAGACATAGTCTAGGTTGGTCCCAGAGTTATTATCTATAACCTGTGTAAAATTCATGTCTATAGATTTAGTGATTCTCGAGTAAAATGCGCTAGTAAAGACAGATGAACAAAAAAGGTTCTATATATGATAAATAATAACGTAGGAAACACTACAGAACGCTGAAGTGGCGATGATCGGAACATATAGCTCGTAGAGCGGATATCCGTGGGGAAAGTTCTTTGCGGGAATTCGATGGGTGCTGGAGGCACATGACTGTGTTTTGTAACTATCTAGGGGGTGGGCAAATTTCAGCAAAGGATTTGTGATGCTCTGAAATAATGACGAGGGCAATGATGAAATAATAAAAAATATTTACCTCTACAGAGAGCTTGGACATATCGACGGGAGTGATCCGTTTGAGCGCCGAGAGACGCTGCAGCCGCTGCCGCGCCTGCTCCTCCACCGCGATGAGGAAGGCATCCTGGACGATGTTGTGCCCGATGTCTGATACTGGAACAATTTAATTTGTTAAATTAAGTGATCAAATGCTTGGATTTATTTTAAAGAATACCAGCAATGCTCTCGCCTGTGTTTGACTTTTTTATTTTATTTATTTATTTATTCTTTATTCACTCTTAACCAAAATGGTATATAATGACTTAATATGTCATTCTTTGCTAGTCAACTTTAATTTCCTTACAGGTTTTATGGAATAACCGCATGGAGTATGTTGTTATTCAATGTATTGTGATTTAACTACACTGCCCCAGCACCCCAGCTTCTTATCGGTTCTTCTTTGAGGTCTTATTTTGCGAACGGGTGTAGATTTTGACATTCGTAACAGATTTAAACAAGCTTCAATTGAATAAAGAAATTTCGACTTTGACTTTTGATGTTGACTCTGTTGAGGAGTTAAAATGTGCTGACTAAGAGAAACTCTTCTGGGGGTACCCGGAAGCTTCCAACTTTAGGTTCTTTTTTATTGTAGAAAGTGACAAAACGAGCAAAACGTTCACCTGATGGTAAGTGCAACGTCCGCCCACAACAAATGCTGTGTCACCTAGAATATTTCTGTGTGACGCCACACTGTGCCCGTCGCCCTGAGACATCAGTTCTTAAATCTCAAATGCCCAATGATTACGCTAGCTCACAGTACCCTTCAAACCGAAACACAGTAATGCTTGCACACTACTGCTTCACGGCGGAATAACTGGCACTGGGGTGGTACCTACTTAGGCGGATTCCTGCATAGGAATCCTACCACCAGTAAGAAACTCATTAAACATTTAAATAAAACTATTTTTACGGATTTTATCGCGTTTCATTTATAACTATTTTTAACCCGACGTTTAAACCAAGCGCGCAAGATTCTTAACATCTTTGAATTTCTTGAAGAGATGCAGAGACCATGATCTCATTCCTACGTGTGTCAAAATATCAGCCAAAAAGGACATTCGAGGAAGCGCGAAGATCCTAAACCAGGCAAGTAAAAAGTTGCTAAGGACGGTAATTCAGCAAAAACGTACCGATCTACACACCATAAATACGGCCATAGACAATTCATCCAGTGAATTAAAATCTATCTTAACGACATTTGATTTTAACAATTGCATCGAAACTTTAAATAAGCGCGAAACAGCTAAATATAATGAATGCAAAAATAAACATATAGATAAATACCAAAAATTAACGAACAAATTAAATGTCAAATACAAATCTCAACGTATGAACGGAAAGTTACCGTTGATAACAGACGAAGATCATAGACTGCGCGCGGTCTATAATCTGTCAAAACAAACACTGGATGAACCAACAATAAACGTATTATCGAAAGGAATGAATTTCGCAATAACACCGCGAAAAATCCCGTACGAAGAAATTATCTGTAGTGTCGAAGATTGTCTGTTTAAAAACAATATCGGTAAGGAAGATTTGGAGGCCATGCGTCAAGACATTTCGTCTATGTTGCGTCGAAGTTCAGTGCCCAAACTAAATCTTCCTAAAGACGAATTTAAAGCGTTGAACAACTTACGGAACAGACCAGAACTCACGATCCTCCGCGCGAATAAAGGAAATGCTACGGTAGTAATGGATACGTCAGATATCAATTTTAAAATTCAACAACTTTTGTCGGATGAAAATATTTATAAAAAGGTTAAATCAGACCCAACCGCGAACACGCTGAAAACAACTCGCGATCTAGTAAAGAAACACTCCGAAAAATTGAATCTGGATGTAAATTCGGTAATACCATCATGTGCCAAACCACCGGAGTTGTATGGGTTACCTAAAATACACAAACCAAATGCTCCACTACGTCCAATAGTGAGCCAGATCGATTCACCAACTTATAGATTGGCTCAGCATGTAGCGAAAATACTCTTACCGCTCAGAGGACACACAAGAGCACACACAAAGGATTCATACCATTTTGTCAGTGAGATTAAATACCTACATCTTACTGACAATGAAACTATGGTCAGTTTTGATGTCCAGTCTCTATTCACATGCCTACCTGTAGAAGACTGCATCTCAATTGTATCCAGGAAGCTAGCGGAGAACAACATGCCAGCAGAATATGCAGAACTACTTAGACATTGCCTTACATCTGGCTATCTATTGTGGAAGGAACAGTACTACAAGCAAGTAGATGGTGTGGCGATGGGCTCTCCAGTATCTCCCATTGTCGCTGACATTTTCATGGAAGACTTTGAGGAGAAAGCCCTCCGTACTTCTCCAGTAAATCCAAGATTCTACAAGCGGTATGTAGATGATACTTTCACAATTTTACCATCGCATAAAGTTACTGCATTTCTAGACCACCTTAACTCCCTAAACTCTAAAATTCAATTTACAATGGAGTTAGAGGCAAATAACTCTTTAGCTTTTCTGGATGTGTTAGTAATTCGGAATCCTAATAATACCTTGTATCACACTGTGTATAGAAAAAAGACCCATACAAATAGGTATTTAAATGGTGAATCTCACCACCATCCTTCACAGTTAGCTACCGTGGGTAAATCTTTGTTTCAGAGAGCACAAGGGATCTGTGACAGTAAACACCTGGCCGCCGAGCTTCAGCATGTCAAGCAAGTTTTGCAAGACAACAAGCTTCGGGTTCCGCGCCTTCGTCGCAGTGACCGAGTGAAGCCGGCCACAGTCGAGCGAGTACCTGCAGTCCTACCATATGTCAGAGGAGTCACGGACAAGATTGGCTATATCTTGAAGCGAGCTTCTATAAGAACATTTTTCAAGCCGCCGAAGAAGATAAGTCAGTTTTTACCATCTGTCAAGTGTAACATCCCTCTACAAGATGCAGGAGTATACAAGCTGGATTGTGAATGTGGTCTCTCTTACATAGGGCAAACTAAAAGATCCATAAAAACCCGCGTTAAAGAACATATAGCTGATGTGAAGCATCGACGCTCTAGGAAGTCTGCAGTCTGTGACCATGTTCTGGATCATCCCAACCATTACATCAGATTTGATAGACCACAAATCCTTGCAAAAGAACATCAATTCCTACCAAGGATGATTCGCGAGGCTATTGAAATTAAAAAACATCCTAATTTCAATAGGGAAGATGGTTGGGTATTACCACCGGCTTGGGATCCTATTATTAATAAAATTAAATCAAAAACCAAGCATACCACTGCAAGGCTTCAAGACACAGTAAGCTCTTTCTGCGTAGATCGGACTAAAAATAATAATTAAAAGCTGAAGGTACTCCGGGTTAACTATGACATCGGGACAACTGTCACCTCAGTCCCCCCGTGACCATGGGTGCTGTAAAGCGCCCGAAACGTCGGGTTAAAAATAGTTATAAATTAAACGCGATAAAATCCGTAAAAATAGTTTTATTTAAATGTGTAATATTCGCGTAAATAAAAGAAAACATTAGTTAAACTCATTAAAGTTCATAACCGTAAACCGTAAAGAACAGCAATAAGGCAGTGCTATATTCAAATAACTAATGTAAAATTAAAAGAGGTATTAACAAATTGAATTAAATCCAAACCTAACTAACAAATTTTGATAGTAGTTGTATTTCGCGACTTACATAACCGAAGTTCTCAGTCCTAAGTTCCATTACAATTCATATTCAATAAGCGCCACCGCATTCCTCAAGTGTTTGAGGTGTGACTCAAGTTTTGAACGATCCACCCAACGTCGCTTCAATGCATCAAAGGCAGTACAGTCGACTATTGTCCTTAAATTAAGGCAATGTTATCCATAATTGCTTGCATGGTTTAATTAACGGTGAACAACGCTGCGTTGGCGTGTATACCGTGACGCCCCCTTGATGAATACGGAATCATAAATGCGGATACACACGGCCGTTGCGAAATTGAAATTACCGCCTACATACCTTCAAAATTTTTAATTATTCAAATAAATAATTCAGACCACATAAAAGATATTTTTAGTGACTAGGAGCTATTTCATCATCTTGTATGGTTTTTTTCGAAAACATTAAATTCTCTTCCGATCTTTTACTGACTGTATGATATTTTAAAATATTAGCTGACGCCCGCGACTACTTCCGCGTGGATATAGGTTTTTTTTTAATATGCCGTGGAAGCTATTTGATTTCTATTAAAAGTATCCTATGTCCGTCGCCAGAATAAAAGCTATGTCTGTGTCAAATTTCGTCAAGATCAGTTCAGCGGTTGAACCGTGAAAAGGTAACAAACAGACAGAAGGACAGAGAGAGTTACTTTCGCATTTATAATATAAGTATGGATTTCTCTCTTCAGAATATCAACATGTTTTACCTACATCTTTAAAATCATCTAAATATAGTGTGTGTGTGTGTGTATGTATGTATCCTGTGAGTAGAAATTATAAAATTGGTTAACATTAATCTTTATTAGTTTATGTGTTATTATAAACATTATACGGCCGATAGGTGTCCGGCAGAGTAGAATAGCACCTACCTCTTTCCTAGCGAAGTATTGTAAGAGGCGTCTAAGGTGTCGTAAGAGGCGACTAAGATACCTATTGTACGGACAGCCTTAATACGTGCAGATTTTCTTTTTATTGTATAAAGTGACGAAACGAGCAAAACGTTCACCTGATGGTAAGTGCAACGTCGGCCCACAACAAATGCTGTGTCACCCAGAATATTTCTGTGTGACATCACACTGCGCCCGTCGCCCTGAGACATCAGTTCTTAAGTCTCAAATGCCCAGTGATTACGCTAGCTCACAGTGCCCTTCAAACCGAAACACAGTAATGCTTGCACACTACTGCTTCACGGCAGAATAACTGGCCCTTGGAGTGGTACCTACCTAGACGGATTCCTGCATAGGAAGGATTCCTATCCTATCCTGGATATCAGGAATCCTAGGTTTGATCGTTTCATCACTTTATACAATAATAAAAAAAAAACACGATTATGCAGTTCAATTCCTTTTCAATAATCTATCGACAGGACAACTTCGATAAATTGTAAACTATCGCGCGACCCCGCCACTTGTACAGAATTGCCTTAACTCGTGCACGAACAGAATAATAAACTCCACGAGGCAAGTTATTCACAATGATTGCGCATCTACACACCATGGGTTATGGTCCGAACGTCTGAGTGGCCGCGGCCTCGTCGTTGTATTTTATGACTAGAAGCTCGTATTTGGTCGATACTTTTAATCGCTTGGGCTATCTATACGAATAAATAAAATTTAAATGTCTGTTTGTAACAAAATAACAGCTTTTTACTCAATGCTCTAAAAAGTATATGCAGTAGGTACTCATAAGAAAAAAAACTGTTTTTAATATTTTTGTCTGTCTGTCCGTTTGTTCCGGCTAATCTCCGAAACGGCTGGACCGATTTCTACGGGACTTACACCGACGGATAGCTGATATTATAGCGGGTGACTTAGGCTACTTTAATTTTTGCAAAATAATTAGGTTTTGTGCAAAAAAATTAAAACCCTAAAATCCGATTCAAATAAAAAAGTATATATGTATATCATCGATCCGGGTCGGCATTTTTACTCCAGTGAAACCGCAGGGCACAGTTAGGTATTGATATAATAGTTGTTTTTTTTTAATATATGTTATCATGGATATATGTACAAGTATATTTATGAACTTCCATGTAATCATGGAAGTTCATTTTTTATTGTTGCTGTGTAAATATTTCTGTGTATTTCTGCCGTATTATTGTGTGGGTGCTTGAAATAAAAGTTCCTTTCTTTGATGATAGATTTTAGTTACGCACTTTAATACCGTGTGGTAGCGGCGTAAGAGAAACTACCACCCCATCTCATCCCGTGGGTGTCGTAAAAGTCGACAGAGGGAAAATGAAAACCAGGATATGGGCAGCAGCATCTTGCTGGAACATCTGAATAAATAAACTGCGGTTGCCAACCCGTCTGCCAAGCGTGGCAACTATGGCAAAATCCCCCCAAAACGAGAGCTACAAACTTTTGTGGCAATCTATGGGGGAGACCTATGTTCAGCGGTGGACTATTGATAGGCTGAAGCGACGACTTTAATATCGACTGTACGTTTATATTGTACTAGCGATCCGCCCCGGCTTCGCACGGGTAGATTGATATTAGAAAGATTGAAGAACTTTATTTGGGCAAATAGAACAACGACAATCCCTTCACTAACATTTTGTGTAACGACTATTCTCATCGACGACTCTGCAGCTGGTCAGGTAAGATTAAGTTACCAAAATAATGTTTCATTTACGGGAACATAAGCTATATGTCGTGTTAGAAAAATAAAAGGACCGCTCTCGACCGCTGCGCAAAGGAGCAGCCCACCTCGATGATGCCCAAGTCGCATCAAACCGAGCGGCAGCGCGTCGACCGCGGTCGCTGTTTTTTTTATAGAGCGTTTCAAAGTTTTAAATTAAAAAAATATTTATAATTAAAATTACAAACTACTTTTCAATTGTATCTAGTTTACAAAAAATAAAATGAATAAATCTTAGTCTATTCGGGCGTAGCGCGAGCGAGCCTAGGGTTGTTCGCTCACACCGCGGCATTTTTCTTACTTTTAGCATTTTTATACCCGTCGTTATTTTCTAAACGATAGTTCCGATTCCATACGTAGCGTCAAAATGTTGGAATAACATCACTAGTGGGGACCATAAAGGAACTGGAAAAATATTTTTCCTCTTTAAATAAAACTTAGAACGTTCGTGATTGAAGCCCAAAGAGAAAGAGGTAATTATTCATAAGAATAATTCGATTACATGTTATTCATTAAGTTTTCTGATTTATTTGCTGCGTTTCATCAATATTCGAAATTAATATAAATTGCATTCCACTCGTTACAATTTTTCAAACAATAACATTATATGTATTTTATTAGGTTTTTGTTATAGTTAATTTTTTTAATATATTTATTTATTGCAGAAAGTCTACTTTCCGTAGTAACCTTTTAACAAATCGAAAAAATATAATAAAAGTGGTAGCAGTTATAATGACAGCCGCGCTACGTCCGTTATGCCGATGTATAGGTTTTTTGGCTGAAAAACAGCGCTGTGTGAGATTACTATTAGACACGAGGCTATTTTTGTTCGGTTCTCTTTCTTTTATAACTTTCCTTTCTTTATTTTTTGTGTACTTCTGCTGAATAAATGATTTCTCTAATCTATTTAACTCTTACGATACCAATGAAACAGGAGGGGTGGGTAATGAGGTTTTATGCCATCACTGAATGGCTATTAAAAATGATTAAAAAAGCGATGCGTTCACGCTTTAGATATTATACTTCTTTGGCGCATGCAAATTTACTGGTGGCAGTATTTATATGCAGGAATCCGCGTAGGCAGGTACCACCCCAGGGCCAGTTCAAAGGTTAAAAGGTTATGTATCACTGGGCATATGAGACTTAAGAACTTATGTCTCAGGGTGATGGATACAGTGGGGTGTCACACAGAAATTATCTGGGTGACGCAGCATTTGTTATGGGCAAACATTGCACTCACCATCAGGTTAAAGTTTTGCTCGTTTCATCACGCTTTTAAAATTTATGTTACTTTTTTTTTTGCTTTTTTTAAATTTGTTATTGCAGCTTTATACTACCGATTGGAAAATCGGCTCATGTGCGCGCGCACTGCCATTGCATGCTAAAACTTTACTCTGAATTAAAAGATGACCAAAAGTAAAACTTTCAAAAATTTAATGTCCCACTATAATCTTGTAAAATGCGAACTGCAGCTTATTCAAATAAAAATTGTTACATATCAAATAAACTTAAATGTTAAATACATTTTTTATTTTACTTTTTAATATTGACAATATTCTAACCAAGACCCTTTTAAGTTGAGTTTATTAAGGAATTATTATTGAACGTAATTATAATTAAGCGCCTCTGTCCCCAAAATCTCTCTTAATACCCTGAATAAAATACAACTAAGTAAAAAAAGTGAAAAGTAAAGTTCCAGCCTATAAATGTCCCACTGCTGAGCACAGGTCTCCTCTCATTTCTGAGAGGGTATTGGAGCTAGGAAGAATCCGCCACGCTTCTCCAATGCGGGTTGGCGGACTTCACATGTCTTTGAAATATTTTTTTTTTAATTTCTCAGACATGCAGGTTTCCTTACGATGTTTTCCTTCACCGGCGAGCACGTGGTAAGTCAGCATTTAAAATTGCAATTAACAATTTCAGTGGTGCCGGCACCGGGAATCGGACCCAGGCCACTCGCGTACTATGAAAATTAATGCGAGCGCCTAGCCCCTGAGCTACCACGGCTAAGTAATCGTCGAAATCAAGAAACACTACACACATGAATCGAACAGAAAATCGAGCATCGCTAGTCGCCATTGTTTCCCCTCAAGGTCTACTAAGGAGCAATCCTCGGAATTTGAAGCGATCGAGTAAAGCGGCTTAATTGCGGACTGCGAATGCTCTCGAGATCTCCATTGTCTTCCAGTTCCTCGGAGCAGAGCCGTTTCATATTTCACGGTAATCTTCGTAAATGCAAAGCGAGTGCACACGGATTGCTTTCATCATGGATAGAAAGAATAAAACTACATACATATTTGGCGGATTATATTGCCAATGAAAAGGGTAGCTACCCGCCAGATCGAATGGTCTGATCTGGGGAGGACGTGTCCTCCTACTAGTAATATTTAGATATTGTATATATAGTTCGCATCTCAGAAAACTTTCATAGCGCGATTATGGACGTATGGGAATATTTCTTGAGCTTCTCATGAGGCGACATAGATGTCGCTACACATACATACGTCACGTCTTTATCCCATATATGGAGTAGGCGGAGACTACACATGTAGCCCACTTTTCGCCCCCGCGGGAAACTAAATGTGACGGGCGGTGAACCACCTCACCGCCATATTTGGTACGAGTGAAAAGTTTAATTCCGACTCTCCGCAGCGTTTCCACGTGCAGTATAGTGACAGAATTGCATATTATAATGTAAATAAAGGCTTTCCGTACAATGGGTAAAGGTACCTTAGTCGCATCTTACGACACCTCTACAAAAAAGGTAGGTGCAAATTTTAGTGGTAATTTATCACGTGCTCGGCGGTGAAGGAAAACATCGTGAGGAAACCTGCATGTCTGAGAAATAAAAAATATTTCGAAGACATGTGCAGTCCGCCAACCCGCATTGGGGTGGCGGATTCTCCCTAGCTCCAAAACCCTCTCAGAAATGAGAGGAGGCCTCTGCTCAGCAGTGGGACATTTACAGGCTGAAACTTTACTTTTTACTTTTTCATCCTACAGTTATCACGAACTGATTTAGACGAAATACATGTAAAAATTAGACTCACAGCCGTCACTCGGCGGTTCCCGGTGGCGGTGTTAGTTTGCTAGTCCATGCTGTTGTTTCCTCATCAAAAACTGGGTAATATTCACCATCTTGTATTTTGCATGCGAATCCAAGCAAATTAACTTTCTTTACCTATTATAACGGATACGGACTTTTAAAAGGGGATCGAGGGTAGCTGGTAGGATTCAAATGCCTTTCACTGGTACTGTTCTCGGGCAATCACACTTCCTCATGATGTTTTCTTCGCCACATAGCATGTCGTAAATCCAAACTAAACATTTATTTTCTTACTTAACGCAGACCCGAAAACTAACGTATGGATTTTTGCACAAATGTTGACTACGGCTCAGATTCGTATCCGATACCCGCGGCTTCGCACTCAGGTACTCTGACCAATAAGCCACATGTTCGTCATAGTAATCATAATGGCATGGTAAATAAGTGTTTAAACAAATAACTGTAATTACCATTGAAGAGGTAGGCAGAGAACTGAGAGGGGGGCACGGGGGAGTATACGAATAATTACTCATTATGCGCCGGTAATAATATGATCCTACTTAACTATCAAGCGTTTCATTAAGCCCCACGTGTATCTTATTACCCATTAAATAACGATGAGTTTCGTATATCCGAGAGTATAATTTATGTAATTATAATGTCTGCGTAATATCAATGTTATATAATAGTGTGTGTGTGTTCGATCGATTATGAATGTCTGATGCGGCAGTGTAAGAAAACACAGTGAGGAAACCAGCAGGAATAAATATTTCGAGGACATAGTCCGTAGGTACACCAACCCAAATAAAAACAGTGCTACGGGGTTTTTGTTATTGGATAAAGTGACGAGAGCAAAACTCTCACCTGATTGTAAATGCAACGTTTGCCCATAACAAATGCTGAGTCACATAGAATATTTCAGCACACTGCGCCCATCACCCTGTTCAGACCGAAACCCAGTAATGTTTGCACACTATTGATTTACGGCAGTATAACTGGCCTGGCACCCCGGGGTGTTACCTACCTAGACGGATTCCTGCATACGAATCCTACCACCATAAAAGTCTTCTCTGCTCCAAAAACCTATCAATATTGAGCGGAGAGAGAGCCCTTCAGTAGGTCAAATATTTCCGTTACTAATCATAACTAGTCCTATACACTCATAAAAATATGCCGTTACCTGTCAGAATGAAATAAGCGAATAAAAACATGTATTTTATCGAGAAAACTGTACTAAGCAACCAAAGAACTAACCCGCTTATAATCCAAACACGTCGACTTAATGCTCTATTTGTTTTTCTTTTTATTATGACTTCGCCGTCTATTCAGCCATATAATCTTCCTAGCTGTGCCGCGCGGTTTCTTTCACGCGTGTAAAAGAGGCCGGCAATGTTTGGCCCATACGGCATGGTAGGTAGGTTGGTACCTACGGCAGAATAACTGGCCCTGGGGTGGTCCCCAGGGCCAGTTATTCTGCCGTGAAGCAGTAGGTAGTGTGCAAGCATTACTGTGTTTCGGTTTGAAGGGCACTGCGAGCTAGCGTAATCACTGGGCATTTGAGACTTAAGAACTGATGTCTCAAGATGACGGGCGCAGTGTGGTGTCACACAGAAATATTGTGGGTGACACAGCATTTTTTGTGGGCGGACGTTGCACTTACCATCAGGTGAACGTTTTGCTCATTTCGTCACTTTCTACAATAAAAAAAAACGCAGATCTGGGGTGCTTCTGTGTAACTCTGGTTGGTTTCGTGATCGGTTCCATTTGATTGACCAATGAATGAGCCTTATTTTGGCGTATGAAGCTCATTCATTGGTTAATGGGATCAAGTGAAACCGATCACGAAACGTACCAGTTCACAGTACAGAACATTAACAGTTCGGCCCTTCTCGGTAATATTCGGTTCTCAGCGTGCTTAAGACCGTAGCATAAAGTTTTTTAGCTTATAACCTGCCTCAATGAATGGCCTATCTAATGCAAAAAGAATTTTCAGATCGGGACAGTATTTCCCGAGACTAGCGCATTCAAACACACAAACTCTCCAATTTTTTATGGTAGTAATAAAAAAGATTCCAGTCGGGATATTCTACACTCACATAGAAAAGTTTTAGGTAAAAACATGGAAAACACCAATGTTTTATCACTTTTGCCTTTTTATACCACTCGTAACACCTAACACGAGAACTCTCGCCCAACAAATATGTACTCCAAAACAATTCGCATACGATTGTTCGTACGAGAGAAAATAAAACACGGAAAGTCTATAGAAACCTTATAGTACTGCTCCTAAAAAATTGCAATTTTTGTGTTTTGGTATTTATACATACATTCATATTGTAAACCAGCAGCCCACAGTTTAAACAGTGGACTCACGTGGAATCGATTACAACCTGAAATAATTATTGGTATGGCCAGGGTGATTGTGAATGTGCAGTTTTCGCAACTGACAGAAATAACGTGCTCAACGATGACTACATCGCATATAAAAAAAAATGGAAGTAGGTGACGCGATGAGAAAACCGTTTTCCTGATGGCCACTCCCACAACATGTGCGATGTCCCCAAAAAAATTAACAGCTTAGTTCTGTGTAGCACCGCACTTCAAGCTTCACCCTAAGACATTTTTTTTTATTGGATAAATTGACGAAACGAGCAAAACTTTAACCTGATGGTAAGTGCAACGTCAGCCCATAACAAATGCTGTGTCACTCAGAACACTTCTGTGTGACACCACATTGCGCCCGTCACCTTGAGACATCAGTTCTTAAGACTCATATGCAATGTAATTACGCTAGCTATTAGTGCTCTTCAAACCGAAACACAGTATTGTTTACACACTACTGATTCGCGAGAAAATTATTGGTCCTGCGGTACTTACCTACCTAGATGAATTGCTGCATAGGAATCCGACCACAAGTGAAAAATAATTAGGATAGAATGGGAGAACCTCCACTCTCTCTTCATCACTGTAGCCCGAAGGAATGTCATCCAACTCGACTATAAAACTCTTTTAAATAAAACGGGCACCCATGGTCACGGGGGGACCCCCGGGACCATGGGTGCTGTAAAGCGCCCGAAACGTCGGGTTAAAAATAGTTCAAAATTAAACGCGATAAAATCCGTAAAAAGTAGTTTTATTTAAATGTGTAATATTCGCGTAAATAAAAGAAAACATTATATAAAGCTCTTTCCATAATAAAAAAAATAATCTAGGGGTCCGGCATAATCCATATAGACTTTTTCAAGTTGCATGAACACTTCGCAAGTCGCATTTTTTATAGAACAGGGGGAAAACGAACAGGAGGCTCTCGCGATGGTAAGTGATCACCACCGCCCATGAACACCATAAGTAAAATTATATTTATCTTCTCCGCAATCCTAAGAACCCCAAATTCATACATCCGCACGAAACAACGTAACTCTAAGAAACTTCTCACTTCACCCCAACTATTTACCGACCAAGTTCGTGAAGTTGAACCAATGGCCAAGTTACTAAGTGCACTATTATAAATGTAACATCCAACACGAAGTTTATATGTTTGCAAGGTAAGAAAATAAACGGCTATATTCATTGGAAATGCTTTTACTTGAATTTAAATGCAATGTTTGCCACCTTTTTTTTTATAGAATAGGAGGCAAACGAGCAGGTGGCTCACGTGATGGTAAGTGATCACCGCCGCCCATGAACACCTACAATACCAGAGGAATAGCAGATGCGTTGCCGGCCTTTGAGAAAAGAACTTTATGATGTAATTGGGAAACTTTTCTTGTACCGTGTTGTGTAGCCGGTGTAGAGTATTCATAAGAGCTTCAAGTAAGTAAAGTCGCAGCATATAAATGTATGGTCTGATCTACACATAGTTGTTACGAGTTTTGACATTTGTGTATATGACATTTATATCTGTAAAACTCAACGACCATACATGGAATCCCAGGGTTCTTTACAAATTGTAAACATAAGCAACATAGTCTATAAATGTTCCACTGCTGAGCATAAGCCTCCTCTCATTTTTGAGAGAGTTTTGGAATAGTCCACCACGCTGCTGCAATGCGGGTTGGAAGATATCTATGGTCAGTGCAAAACACTATTTCCTTTACACAACGATCGATACTATACTATACTACTTTAACATCCGAAAGCGATCATATCGAACAGAGCAGTCCAAGGTAAACTGTACCTAAAACTATTAGCGCTACGATTCAAATTACATCGCGACTGTCACGTACGATGATCATTTAGTGCTCCGGTAAGTTCAGAACCCGTTCTAGACATTCCATTACAAAATATAGCCAACGGTACACGGACTGCGTATCTCAAACACAATATGAAATATATCAAGAGCAAGAAAGACTAACTGGTGGTAACGTTTACTGGTGGTAGGATATCTATGCAATCTGTATAGGTAGGCACCACAGGGCCAGTTATTCTTTCGTGAAGCAGTAGTGTGCAAACATTACTGTGTTTCAGTCTGAAAGGGACTGAGAGCTAGTGCAGAAAAACTTTCCCGTGATTGCAAATGATACGTCTACGTGTCACCCAAAACATTTTTGTTTGTCACCACACTGCGCCGGACACTGCACAGAAATCCTTCTCCAGTCGGTGAATGTCCACTTCTGGAAGTTTTTCTAATGTTTTACCTGAATCTGCATAAATTATACTACTGCGTGGTTTAGTTGTCAAAGTAACTGACATCGAAGCCACGGTTCTGGCTCCGAATCCCAGTCGGAGTCTGTGCAAAAACAAAAATAGTTGTGTTGTGATTTACCCCGTGGATTACACACTGCATCTGAGCCTACCTCCAATCTAATTGCATGAGCGTTACATCAGACACGTGTTGGTTAGGGCTAGTGAGTGGTTCTGTGTTTGCGCGTACAGTGATGGTACGCAGATGTTATGCGCAGTTGATAATTTCCGACAGTATTCAGAAGTTGTCGCCGTGCTCGCAATTCGTCCAGAAGGAGAACCCTGTATTGTATGCTATCTATAATAATAACAGCACTAGGATACTCATAGATAGTTTACGAAGACACGATTCTGTCTGCAAAAGCATGTCAAGACTATCAATTTTGATATCAGCCCCGTCGGATAACAGGAACTCTAAGTCTACTATGAAGATCGAAATGCGAAGTTTCGACCGACGGTTCGCACGTTTCCTACCACGATATCACCCTCACCAAACATTGATTCTATTGTTTGCTTATGGATAAGAAAGAAGACCGTCCGTAGAAATTTCGTCCGAAGTAATAGGGTAGCATTGAGTTATAATGTGATATTTACTAGAGAAGCTATTTCATACAAAAAATGTCGCGCAACTGGATGATTGGATGATGGATGATTTTTTTTATCTTATTTTTTATTTTTTTTAATGTATTAAGCGACGAAACGAGCAAAATGTTCACCTGATGGTAAGTGCATCGTCCGCCCACAACAAATGCTGTGTCACCCAGAATATTTCTGTGTGACACCACACTGCGCCCGTCACCCTGAGACATCAGTTCATATGTCTCAAATGCCCAGTGATTACGCTAGCTCACAGAGCCCTTCAAACCGAAACACAGTAATGCTTGCACACTACTGCTTCACGGCAGAATAACTGGTCCTGGGGTGGTACCTACCTAGACGGATTCCTGCACAGGAATCCTACCACCAGTAAAAAAGTTATGTTTGACGTTCTAGATTGACTTGCATCCGAACGAACGAACAAAGTAATTTTAATATAAATTGTTTGAAAATCATCGAAAACAACTACTACCAAAGTTTGCTCGGAATTTATTGACCATCCTAGCACGGTATTAATTTAATATATTTTTTATTTAACGTTTTTCTAAAGCAGCGAATCACTATTAAAGCGTATCTAATGCGGTATTGGTCAGTTTTTGAAACTAGCACACAAACAAAAACATTTAGAAAGACTAGTACTTAATGTTATGTTTTTTATAGTTTAAGAAAGTAAACCATAAAAAAACATAATATTAAGTATAGTAGAATCTGGCCGTGTGGTGGCGGCTTAAGAGAATCTATCTCACCACGCTATCTCATCCCGTGGGTGTCCTAGAAGTCGACAGACGGAGAACAAAAACCAGGAGATCGGCAGCAGCCTCTTCCTGGTACATCTGAATAAATAAACTGCGGTTGCCTATGGCAAAATTCCCCTTAAATGAGAGCTACAAACTTTAGTCGCACAAATTTGTCTCTCATTTTAGGGGGCCTATGTTCAGCAGTGGACTAGTAAAAGGCTGAAATGATGATGATGATAATGGTGAAATTTTATAGATAACATTATAATATTAATCCTGACTGATAAGTAGCTATACCCCTGGGTATGGCGCTTGGCTTAAATATGATATGACACTTACCATCAGGTGAACGACTTGATCGTCTCGACAGTTTCTCCAGTCAAAAGATTACGAATATGCTATGCAGGATTCCGTCTAGGTAGTTACCACCCCAGGGCCAGTTGTTCAGCCGTGTGCAAACATTACTGTGTTACGGTTTGAAGGGCACTGAGAGCTAGCGGAATCACTAGGTATCTGGTAATCAATGAGACTTAAGAACGGATGTCTCAGGGTGACGGGCACAGTGTTATGTCACACAGTAATTTTCTGGGTGACATAGCATTGGTTATGGGCAGACGTTACACTTACCAACAGGTGAACGTTCTACTCGTTCCGTCACTTTAATGAAAAAAAAAAGTGTCTCTTAGGCTATACTATTCCAGAAGCCGTACTATTCATCTAACAGCTCACTGCTGGATATAGGCCGATTACAATTCCATTTGTCCATCTTAAACGCTATTGCCCGTCACCGGCTTGGATGATTTAGACTTTATAAAGGAATAAAGTGACGAGACGAGAATAACGTTCTCCTGATGGCAAGCTCAACGTCTGCCCGAACCAATGCTGTGCCACCGAGAATATTTGTGTGTGGCGCGACACAGTATTGGCGACCATGAGACATGTTTTAGTCTAATATGCCCATATATATAGCCCATATACACAGTACAGTATTGTTTCCAATTACTGTTTCACTAACACTGGCACTGCGTTGGTACCTACCTAGACGGATTATTGAACAGTAATGCTACTACCAGGCATATTTGAGATATCTGTTCCGCCAATGGTCTAATGGCTTGAGATTCTGGCATGTGCCATAGTCAACTTTTACCACGTCCACGTTTTAAGATGATAGTTCGAATATAAATTTTACCGCACCTATTTGTCGTTTAGCAGCCTAAGCTATTTTTAGGATTCAAAACTCATGTTTGCATATGGTGCAACGACCAGTTCGCCCACGCATTGTCGCATGTCTAGACTTGAAAACAAACGGCGAATATTCCGAACATGCAGAAGTATAAAAGACGCAATATTACCGTTGGAATTAAGTCGCAGTATGGCAAGATTTACTGGTGGTAGGATTCCTATGCAGGAATCCGTCTAGGTAGGTACCACCCCAGGGCCAGTTATTCTGCCGTGAAGCAGTAATGTGCAAACATGTGAGCTAGAGTAATCACTGGGCATATGAGACTTAAGAACCTATGTCTCAGGGTGATGGGCACAGTGTGGTGTCACACAGAAATTTTCTGGGTGATAAGCATTTGTTATGGGCAGACGTTGCACTTACCGACAGGTGAAGGTTTTGCTCAATTAATCACTTTATGAAATTTAAAAAAAAAACAAAAAAATATGCCGTGTGGTAGCGGCTTAATAGAATCTACCACTCATCTTATCCCGTGGGTGTTGTAAAAGTCGACAGAAAAAGTAAAAGCCTATGGGAAAATAAAAGCGAGGTGGCGGCAACATCTTCCTGGAATATCTGAATAAAAAAACTACGGTTACCATACCGCCTGCCAAGCGTGGCAACTATGGCAAAATCCTGAAAAATAGGAGCCATAAACGGTTATGGCAATCTATGGGAGAGCTCTATGATCAGCAGTGGACTAGTGATAGACTGAAATGATGATGATGGCACGATTTGGCGTGTGGTGGCGACGCAGGAAAATGCAATCTTGTATCAGGCCATGGGTGTCGCGAATCGACGTTGGTTAAGGCCCCGAAAATTTAATTTTAGCGAAATTGACAAGAGGCGCATTTACCATCTCGGAAAATACCGAAGAACGTTCCGTTCACCTGACAGTAAGAGCAACGTCTGCCCATAACAAATGCTGTGTCATCCAGAACATTTCTGTATGACTTCTCACTCTCTCTCACTGCGCCCGAAGATCATTTATAAAAGTGTTTAAGGAATATCTTCAAATAATTCTTTTCATACTGGTTATGGTTAACTTAAATGACTATTATTTTTCATATGACATCTTTTTTGTTAATCATAGCCAGTATGCTGACAGTTATTTGACAGATATTCGTTCAAAACTTTTATAAGTGATCTTCACCCTGGATATGCAATAGCCTTATTTTTTATTGGAGAAAGGGACGAGACGAACAAAACTTTCACCTGTATTAAGTGCAACGTCCGCCCATAGCAATGGTGTGTCCCCCAGAATATTTTTGGGTAGCACCACACTGCTCCCGTCCCCCGAGACGTCAGTTCTTAAGTCTCATATGTCCAGTGATTACGCAAGCTCTCAGTGCCCTTCAGACCGACACACGCGTTTGTACACTACTGCTTCACGGTAGAATAACTGACCCTGTGTAGACTTTGCATAGGAATCCTACCACCAGTTGAAAATATTTTAATAAGCTGTAAAACTGTACTACTAATATTAATTTGCAAAGTGTAACACGCGTTAACCTTTCTGAACACTACACTTGTGCAACATCTTTAACTTTTTAAATTAGTGATAATAATATTCCGTACGTGACCGTACGTGCAGAATGGAGCTATAGTTAGGCGGGGAATCGGCACGTCAAACAACAATGCACCGGGACTATATCACACCGTTACGAACGTCGACTGAACGAACACTCGTTCCGATCTGAAGTACGGCTGCTGTCACATCGCCGATATTATAAGCTGGTGACCAATATGTAATGATTAAATGCGAAGAGCGTATAGCAAAAAAAAAATTGAGTATGTTTATTTTATAACATGTCTCTCTACCTCCAGAACTGTCAAACTGGTTTTCCGGTGATTTTCCCAAATCTTGGACATTATTTAAAAAAATACTGAAAAAAAATATCGCGCTGGGTTTCTTGCTGGTTCTTCCCAGGACAGAACCGGTGTAGTTAAAAAAAGAAAAAAAAATACTTTCAATAAGTATTGCGTAAATAATCTATGTTGAATAAAAAAAAATTATTCTATTCTATTCTACTTTCTTTCATAAAAACCTTGTCCTGACAATTACGAACAAAACAACAAAAGATTTTATTATATATTTTATTTATTTGATAAAGTGACGGAACGAGCAAAACGTTCACCTGGTGGTAAGTGCAACTATCAGATCCTGTGTTACTGAGAATATTTCTGTGTAGCACCACACTGTGCTCGTCACCCTGCGACATAAGTTCTTAAGCCTCAAATGCCCAATGATTACGATTACTCTATGTGCCCTTCAGACCGAAACACAGTAATGTCAGCCAAATCAGTTAAGTGATAATCTTTCATACATGCGGCACATTATCATCATCATTTAAGTCTATCACAGTCCACTGCTGAACATAGGCCTCCCCCATAGATTGCCACAAAAGTTTGTAGCTTTCATTTTGGGGAGATTTTGCCATAGTTGCCACGCTTGGCAGGCGGGTTGGCGACCGCAGTTTATGTTTATTTATTCTGATGTTTCAGGAATATCCTTTTGCCCATCGCCTGGTTTTTTTTCCCTCTGTCGACTTTTACGACACCCACGGGATGAGATGGGTGGTAGATTCTATTAAGCCGCCACCACGCGGCGCCACCTACATGCGGATATTGGTTTTTATTTATATAGATAAGATGATGATGTACTCCTACGGTGTTTTAACACGAAAAAATCAATTACTAAAATTTTCACTGCAAACTCAACCTGCAAACGTGTATTGGATTTTTTTTTTATTTTGTACTAAGGTTTTAACCAAAGTGAGGTTTTGATAAATATTTGGTTATTAATCTCTAAGATATAAATGAACGTAGGTGGGTAATATGGCCGATGACAGTCTATTTTTAAAATTTATCTTTCCCGCCGCGTGGGCGGACAGGTAAAAGACGCGATTTTAAGAAAAAAGTTATGGTAAAAAATCGTTTTTTTCAGCATTTGTTCTTGTAGAATAATAAATTCAAATTAAATTTGATTGAGCTTTAATTCCTATTTGACATTGAATTTCTTATATCAGAAAGTTCAAGAGTGTAAACGGTCCATTTGTCTTGATAAACTACGACAATTCTCGCGTTTTAAGATAAAAATAATGCCATAGAAACCGACAAAATGCGCATAGTAAACGAATTAATGTAGTCTCGTTTATATCTTCAAATCTAAGATCAATTAAAAAAATCCGTGATAATCGAATTTTGGATTTTTTTTTACTTAAACTTAAAAATGCTTATTCCTTCTTAAGTTATCTTAAAGAATAAAATAGATATCTGTCTGTTTGAACTGACATTATTGTGGTTTCTCCATAAGAAATCTGTCAATCCATCTCAATCCGTCGGGCATTGGAGGGGACTAAGGAAAATGCTCTAAAAACGTCATGGCTTCCAACAGATGCCGAAATAACCATCTTAAAAACGCCAGACCAAAAATGCGCTAGACGTTGAAGAACGACAGACGGACGTAGTCTCAGTTTAACATCATCATCATCCTCAACACTTCAACATTAGTTCACTGCTGAACAGGCCTTGCCCAGATTGCCATCTAGAGGGATTTTGCTATACCGCATTCAAGGAAAAGGGGCTCGAATCGTCGACGACCATGTTCTATCTGATCGGCTTGATCCACTGGCTTTTCTACAGGATCTTCCACGGGGAGTGTTTCGAGGAATTGTTCGGATTAGTCCCAGCCGCTGAATTTGAACATCGCACCTTACGGCACAACTTAAAATTCCATCGTCACCTTTTCTATCACGCTCAACCACTTTCTTGAATCTGCTGCCGCCAACGGTTTTTCCGGACCGATAAGACTTAAGGACCTTCAAGAAAAGAGCCTATTCCTTTTTCAAGGGCCGGCAACGCATCTGCTATTCCTCAGGTATTGTAGATGTTCAGGGGCTGCGGTGATCAATTACCATCACGAAAGCCACCTGCTCGTTTGCGCCCTATTCTATAAAAAAAAACTTCATGCAAGCGGATTGGTAATCGCAGTTGGTTTTAATATTACAGGAAGATGCTGCTGCCCATCTACTGGGATTTATTTTCCGTCTTTCGACTATTACAATACCCCCGGCACGAGAAGGGGTAGAAGATTCCCTTACGCTCCCACGATACGATTTAAACACAATATTGCAGAATGTTTCGAATTTTAATTAGTTATGAAGTCTTCGCGAACAAGCTGTCGGGTGCAGCTTTACATAAAAAAAATTGCACAGAAGTTTTGTATAAACGATCTAGTTTTTTATTTATTTAGTAAGAGAAACACAAAGAAACAACAAATAATGGTTTTGGAGCTGGATCAAAGAATTTTTTCGCTTCGTAGGTTGGCAAAAATAAGGTAGTTAATAAGTACTGACACAAAGTTTTCCTGTCATAGCTATAAATGCGAATGTTCATATATTCGCATTTTAATAAACACGTCTTCTTTGTCTCACGCTGTACAATAAAATGGTTGTATGGTATTAAAAACTTTCATAGAATTATTAATATTTTCACAGAATATAGAAAGAACTAAAGTAACTACTCGTAGAATTTAATTCGTCAGTGAAGGGAAACATCGTGAGTGAAGAAAAAAAAACTACCGTAATAAGATATGGATGTATCGCATAGGCATTCGATCTTCAAAATTGGGGAAGGAGTACCCCTTGTGTTTGCGATAATGTATAAGGAATCCGTCTAGGTAGGTACCACCCCAGGGCCAGTTATTCTGCCGTGAAGCAGTAGTGTGCAAGCATTACTGTGTTTCGGTTTGAAGGGCACTGTGAGCTAGCGTAATCACTGGGCATTTGAGACTTAAGAACTGATGTCTCAGGGTGACGGGCGCAGTGTGGTGTCGCATAGAAATATTCTGGGTGACACTGCATTTGTTGTGGGCGGACGTTGCACTTACCATCAGGTGAACGTTTTGCTCGTTTCGTCACTTTATACAATAAAAAAAAACCGATATAAACATAAATATATCTCAAATCCCATCACGTGAAACGCTTTCGTAAGGATTTAAGAACGGATATCGCAGGGTGACGGGAGCAATGTGGTGCCACACAGAAATGTACTGGGTGATAAAACATTTGTTATGGGCAGACGTTGCACTTACCATCAAGTGAACGTTTTGCTCGAATCGTCTCTATATCCAATAAAAAATACTGTTTTGTTTTGTTTTTCCTACTTATTAAGATGGGCAGCAGCAACTTCCTGGAACTTCTTAATAAATAAACTGCGGTTGCCAACTACGGTTGTCTACAAGGTTTTGGGGCAATCTATTGGGGAGGCCTTTGTTCAACAGTGGACTAATTATAGGCTGAAATGATGATGATGATGATGATGAATTGAGAATAACTTAAATGCTAATTCATTTAGAATTAACCCCATGTATAGAGTCTATATACCTGATACTTGAACACTCATGAGGCGATTCCATGCCACGTAAGAGAAATATGCTTGTGTGGCCAGCTGCCAAAAGGCTTACGTTTCTTGGCAGCATCTAACATATATCATTAACGGAATGCGGAGCGGAACTGAAAGGCCTGAGAAGTCTAAACTCTAAGCTATTATTTTATAGAAGAGGGGGCAAACGTGTAAGTGGCTCACCTGATGGTAAATGATCACCGCCGCCGATACTTATAAAAGAACCAAAACATTTAAAAACAAATGAATATTCTATACATGTACCACTGCAGAGCACAAAAGACAAAGTCAAATTTTTTTTTATTTAGTTTAGGCTTGTATAAAGCTCTTATGAATGAGAAAATCTACACCGGTTCAAAAAATAAGAACTTTTCAGAGAAGTACCGGCAAGAAGCTTTGGCGTTCAACAGACAGTTTAATTTTGAGAGGATCCGGACGAAGCCGAGAGAGGCCGCCCCGTTGTCTTAGCAACGGAGCGGCCTCTCCCGTTAGTTAGTTTCGGACCTTTATATATGAACGTAATGGAATCTTCCAATTAAAATTTCACCTACTTTCAGATGTCCGAATAATTTGAAAATATGCGCACGTATTACAGACTGATTACAACACGATTTTTTTTATTTACACGACTAGGACTTGGTGTGGTCACCAGAATCATCAGCTCATTGCTATTCAAGAATAGCATTGCTATTTGTAATTTTTTTAAACCATAATTCAATTTATTTTCAATACATGGTGGAGACAGATCTTCTTATGTACGAGGCGACAACTATGCAACTACAATACAGCCCGTATTGAAGAACCGATAGACGTAACCAAGGATTCAAGGTCTTTTTCAGGGATCTGTCTGCCGGAATATTGAGAGCGGTGCAGTCTTTTCCACTGGACCAGAGATTTTAAGTGGTATGGAGAGATTTAACACGTGTCCGTACGTGTGGTGGAGGTGGTAGGATTCCTATGAAGGAATCCATCTAGGTAGGTACCACCCCAGGCTAATTATTGTGCCGTGACGTGTGCAAACATTATTGTGTTTCGGTCTGAAGGGCACTCATAGCTAGTGTAATCAATGGGCATATGCTAATAAAAAAAGGTTTTATAAAGAATTATGACATTGTTTTAGAATACTACTAAAGTAGTGCATCATTTCTGTCCATAAACTCACGTTTAATGAGACGTGAGTTGTCGTGTAACAGGCGTAGCTAGATGTTAAATATGTCCTCTGCACTGTGTCCGGGAATGTTATTAAAACGAAAGTAGTTTCAGGTAGCACACTTGCCTTTAAAGTGCCACTGGCTTCAATACGAAACCAACAGTTTCGATGACATAAAAAACTTAAAAGTATTTAAAATTAAAAAGTTAATAGGAAAGCGCAGTCATTACAACAGATGATATAATAATTCTCTAGTAATTCACGCGACGATGTTGATGACGAAGACATGACTTCTGTAAAGGAGAGAGAATAATGGCATAATAATGGCGCGAATTACCTTGTTTTTGAATTGAAACCGCCCGCCCTCCAACAATAGCGTGCACAAGCAAGTTAACACAGGAAACAGCATATTTTATGATAACTAACGTAATTTTCTGCATTCGCTATGGATTCATAATTTCACAATACATTGATAAACTACAGCACTCCTACAAGTTACCGACGACATTCGTTATGGCATGGAAAACCAAAAACATACTATACTGACTTTGCCTGACTTCAGCAATGCATTTAATACTGTGGATTTTGACGTATTGTTGGGTATTTTGCGTTCTCTCAACATATCTCCGATTGTAGTTGATTGGTTTCGTAGTTACTTATTTGGTCGCCGACAACGTTCAGGTACAGGATGTTTTCTCTTCCTGGACTACTACTGTTGCCGGCGTTCCACAAGGTGGCGTGTTGTCTCCTCTATTGTTTGCAATTTTCATTAATACTATTAGTCATCACTTGTCTTCTTATTACCACTTGTACGCTGACGACCTCCAGATTTATTTCCAATCTTCTCTGGAAAACCTGTCCATAGCAATTGAAAGCACTAATGCTGATTTGACTTGTGTTTTGGAGTAAAGCATATGGCTTAACTTTTAATCCGACGAAAACTCAAGCCATTATCATTGGGAGTTCTAGATTAGCTGCTAAAATCGACTGGTCTAGTCTACCACCAATTATTCTCAACGATACTGTTATCCAATACAGTAATAAGGTGAAGAATCTGAGAATATATTTTGATGCCTGTCTGACATGGACTCCACAGATAAATGAGACTAGTAGGAAAATGTTCTCTGCTGTAGGCTCTCTATGACGACTACGTAATTTCCTCCCCACTGCTACTAAAGTTGCGCTCGCTCATTCATTACTTCTGCCCATCCTTGACTATGCTGATATTTGCTATCTTGACATTACCGAAGTGCAGCTTGATAAACTTGAGCGAATTCAAAATTCGTGCCTACGATTCATATTTGGGCTTCGCAAATATGATCAAGTTTCCGATTTTCGTAAACAGCTCAAGTGGCTGCCAATCCGACTTCGCAGGAATACTCATATTCTTTCTGTTTTGTACTGCGTGCTGTTCAATCCCTGCACTCCTAAATACTTGAAAGACCGCTTTCAGTATATTTCCCTCTCCCATGAACGGTTCCTTCGTTCTTCTGTCAATCTCTCCCTCCAAACTCCTATGCATTCCTCCTCTTTCTTCAAGAAATCTTTTACGGTCACAGCTGTGCGATTATGGAATTATTTACCCCTACACATTCGACAAGCTAAGTCCCTATGTTCCTTTAAAAAACTCGTAAAAGCTCATTTCTTGGAACTGTGATTTTATGCTTCCCTTTTCCCGAACTGACTGACTATTGTTTTTATCTACGAATGCCTTCATCATGTGCTTTACATTAATTTATGTACACCCCCCTTCGCTCCCTTCTTAATTACAAAAATTCTGTTTACAATGGTTGTCTGGAAGAAATCGCTTTCTGAGCGATAAGACCGCCTATTGTACATATTTTTACACTTTTTTTTTGTTATATTTGTGCTTATTCCTGTATTTGGTGTATAATAAAGAATATATTGATTGATTGATTGATTGATTGATTGATAAATTTGTAATTTATTGAAAATCATGTTTGGTGAAGTTACGGGTATCCAGAGGTGACAATATTACAACCAAAACTCGATTACTCCAAACACTTACTAATCTTGCCGTGTGGTGGTGCTTAAGAGACTACAACTCCATCTCATCTCGTGGACTACGTAAAAGTCGACAGAGGTAAAGTTAAAACCTGGAGATGGGCAGCAGCATCTTCTTGGAATATCAGAATAAATAAACTGCGGTTGCCAGCCCGCCTGCTACGCGAGGCAACTATGGCAAAAATGCCCCCAAAGTGAAAGCTACAAGTCTTTGCCACAAACAATATATGGGGAGGCCTTTGTTATATGGACTACTGATAGGCTGAAACAACGACCAATCTAGCATGTTAAAATAAATCACATATAAGTGACGCATGCAAACAATTATAATAAATTGTTTTTTTTTTCTACCAAAAAAACCGTCAATTATTCTTGAATTACAATGCAATTTTTAGCAAGCTTCAATAACGACACGCTCAGCACCCACTAGTATATCTATTATTTTGTACCATTGTGCAGTATTGTTTCATACGACGAACCAGACACGGAAAACAATAATAGTTTTATAGTTGGCGCCAAAAATCTTGTATTTATGGCAACAATCCTAAGCTTTCTACCAGTGTCTAAGTAGAATATTGAGATAAACATTTCTATATGTAAGCTCTACAATAAAAATGGATAGTTTGTATGCTTGAATGCGCTAATCTCAAGAAGTACCTATTTGATTAGACACATTATTTTTGCATTAGAAAGCCCGTTTATTAAGAAAGATTATAGGCTAGATTTATATCACTTTTAGCTATGCCCTTAAGAAATCGCACGCTAAGAAATGAACATTGCCGAGAAGGGCTCAGGTCAGCGAGGTACCATGCCGTACGGCGCAATCGTATGATCGGCTTATTTATTTTTGCATTAGACGGCCCGGTGGTACCGGCACCGGGAATCGAACTCTGGTCACTCGTTGACTGTGAAATTTAATGTGGGTTAAACCGCGAGGCGCTGCTAATCAATAAATAATATTAGAAAACTCTTTAAATTGTGTTATTATAAAAGTTGTCCGAAGAGATTCCACATAAACCGCTTATTCTATTGACAAGAAATTTGCACGAATTATAGATAAAAAAACGCCTTCCTTCAAAATTCCATCTTTATAATACTAGTCCACTGCTGAATATAGGCCTCCCCCATAGATTACAACAAATGTTTGTAGCTCACATTTTGCCATATATGCCACGCTTGGCAGGCGAGTTGGCGACCGCAGTTTATTTGTATATATGTATGTATGTTCCAGGAAGATGCTGCTGCCCATCTTCTGGTTTTGATTTTCCCTCTGTCGACTTGTCGCCACCCACGGGATGAGATGGGGTGGTAGATTTTCTTAAGCCGCTACCACACGGCCAATAGTCTCCAAGTAAAATGGCTTTGACTTACGGGTAGACGGACATGACGAAATAATAAAGGTTCCGTTTTTACTACCAAACCCTGAAAACGTATAAGTTAAATTTTATTACGTCGACATAGCTTACTCGTGAAAGGTTCTGGATGTAGATGAAGTTCACGCATAATAATTGGCCACAACTTTATCTTCTTATTGTTTTCTAGTCAATTGTTTAATAAATAGAACAAAAATAAACTAAAATATGAATCGGGAAGCTTTGTCTGTCGAACAAAAGCAAGAGAAGTTCTTAGGAATAGCGAATGAACCGGCCGTCTGACAAACGGAAAGTACCGACGTTAATTAATTATTCAGGTTACTCTCTTAAGAGACGGCAGTCATTAGACAAAGTCGGAAAACATTTTTAAGTGGGTATATATTCGCTAATAATAAAGAAACGTAATAAAGTTACCTAAGAGACCGCTTCATCCATCTTAGTATATTTTTACATAGTTACATTTTTGGTGTTACATTTAAGGTGTTGATTTATAAGTGATCTATGAATAAATTTTAATAAGCATAGAGGACGAGAGGTTCTCGATTGGCAACATCGTACCGACGACCTGCACGGTTTGCTCAGCGAGTTACGGGAAGGCGAGAGATGGAATCCGTAACGATGATATCCGTAGCAGAGCTAGACTAGCCGACACTGGTGGTGGTAGGATTCCTATGCAGGAATCCGTCTAGGTAGGTCCACCCCAGGGCCAGTTATTCTGCCGTGAAGCAGTAGCGTGCAAACATTACTGTGTTACGGTTTGAAGGGCACTGAGAGCTAGCGTAATAACTGGGCATATGAGACTTAAGAACTCATGTCTCAGGGTGACGGGAGCATTGTGGTGTCACACTGTTCTGGGTGACACAGCATTTGTTATGCGCAGAGGTTGCACTTACCATCAGGTGAACGTTTTGCTCGTTCCGTCACATCTATTAAATAAAAAAAAAAACATAACAAGCGGAAGTGGCAATGGGCCGACCATATAGCTCGTAAAACTGATAACCGATGTTATGTGGGCAATGTATGGAGGAGGCCTATGTTCAAAAGTGGACTAAGATGGGCTGAAATAATGATGAAATAAATGTAAATGTTATTTTTTATTTCTCACTGTTGTCAGTACCTTGTGACCAGACCGGGATACTTAGTTTTTTAGTCTGAATTAGTTTTCACAACGTTCGCGACAAAATGTATAATATTTATTAGGATAATATTTTTCGAGATGGTTATTCCGCCATCTGCTGGACGCGATGACAATTTCCAGGCATTTCCCATAGTCGACTCTTACCATACCCAGGTAATGAAATGGATTGGCAGATTCTACCGTGTCAACATATAATCCGCTAGAGTATCTGCACTCATAACTAAACGTACATCGTCCTTTAACTCGTCGTTTCATCGTCGTTTCAGCCTATCATAAGTCCACTGCTGAACATAGGCCTCCCCCATAGATCGCCACAAAAGTTTGTAGCTCCAATTTTGGGGAGATTTTGCCATAGTTGCCATGCTTGGCAGGCGGGTTGGCAACCGCAGTTTATTTATTCAGATGTTTAAGGAAAATGCTGCTGCCCATCTCCTGGTTTTCATTTTCCCTCTGTCGACTCTTACGACACCCACGGGATGAGATGGGGTGGTAGATTCTCTTAAGCCGCTACCACACGGCCTTTAACTCGGAACACTATATTTCTACTGAACAGAGCAAGTAACATCGGTTAACATTAGTATACAGTTACCGGTTAATTTAAAAATCTATAAACCGCTTTTGATGTCGGAATTGCGACCCAAGGTTGACCGGTCTTTGCAATTATTTATTAGCTTTTACACCGAGTCATGGCCACCGAGGCTACATAACGAGATTTTTATTATCATTTTTATAATTGGATATCTCAGTCCTAGGTACCATAACAGCTTTTTCCTTGACAGACGTCGTTGTCTTTCTGGATCGAAAAAAAATTCGACCATAGTCTCATCTCGATGTATTGACAAAATCGATTTCTGCTATTTAAATTTCTTGATATCCTTTTCTAAGTCACGTTATTTTTAATAGAAATAAATTATACCAACACTTCATTTCACGTCAAGTTTTTTGAATAAATGATTGAAAAATAAAATAAATCATTTACTTGTTAAATCTTTTATAGTTCTTAAATTAATCAACATGCTATAACCATAGCTAAATATTTAAAATGAAAAAGAAGTATAATACATTATAAATATTGCGAGTAAAACTTGAAGCAGCCTTTAACCGACTTTCTGCTAGGAGCGGTCTTATGCTCGATAGGTTATTTTCGAGCCGAAAAGCCGCGTAATATTTTTTTCTCAGACTAAGTTTAATTACGATGTTTGGTACGTGGTAAATTAGATATCAGGATCAGACTAAAGTTTCAAATAACAATTTTAGTGACACCGGCTGGCACCGGCACTGAATTATCCTCGCGTTATAAAATTTAAAAAAATCGCCCTGCGTTTAATTACCACCTTCCTTATAGAAAAATATACTCATAGACGACGATGGAATGTGCAAGACTTGCTAAAAGAACGCGGTATTATATTTTTCCAATCCAAAGATTCTACAAAAAAAAGTTTTTTTTTTCGGATATTCGGTTATTCTTAATTTCAAATACTAATAGACTAATTTTCTTCGACAAAAATTTAGATTACTAAGCGGGCCACTCCGTCACTAAGTTCGAAATGGAAAGAAGGTTATTATTGTGGTTCAGGCCAGTTCTCGGTAATATTTGAACCGGTATTTCGGCGACGTGCATGTATCTTATTGGATAGTCATGGTGAAATGATTCTGAATTGCACTTTTGTTTCATTTAAATGGAAACTGACTTAAAAAAGTAATGAAAGTGGATCGAGACCTGAATTCAAAGTTATCACGGATGTTTACGACCAAGTTGTTTATAAGTGATAATTCATAAAATTAAATAAGTAACAAATAAATTTATAATAAACAATACAATACGTATATTCGTATGAAAATGAGTCACAGATAAATCAATAATATTTTTACGTATAATTATAACACTGTAAAATAATCCAATCACAAAAAACAACCAATGAACGTTCACTAAATTGTAAGCTTAGCTATTTTTATACTTGAACTATAAAGACCCACCGGAATCCAGAAGAAAAGCCAAAGGCTCGACTCGCAGAAGCCTTGGTAGGAACGGGACAAGTTCAATCACCTCTGTCCGACACGACTGGTCACTTTCTATGCACAATAACTCCACTATGTTACACTGAATCACATCCGCGGAATTTTGTACGACACCCGTATTGTTCAAACAATGTTTTCGTGATCCAAAACATGGGTAATTGTTGTTTAATAATATTTGTCGGAGTTGGAAACGGACCGGTAAAGGCGCGGGCGATCGGTGACTCGACAACCAGTTTTCCTTCTCACTCGCACGGAGTTTTTAAATAGTGTTGCCGTAATATTTACTCATTTTTCTGCAAATTCATAAAAATTTCGTATTCAACCATTTATCAATTAATAATTATTTTTTCAATGTTTTCGATACTTGCTATAAAATTAACATACATATACATACATAAGATCACGACTGTATCCCATAAGGGGTAGTCAGAGACTGGGCACTCACTGCAAAAACAGATGACTACCACAATCCACGTTTCACCAAAACAATATAATGCATTTGGTGTGATAGGTGGTGAGCCCATCGCCACCATGCGCTGTTGGGTGCACAGTGCAGTTTAATTCCTTACTCGCCTTTTACGAGATCCATTGGATGAGATGGAGTGGCTGTATTCTTTTAACGAGCCGCCACTACACGGCGGCATAAAATTAAGAATTCAACCAAATACAATTTGAAATGTAATATGATAAATAATAATGAACGTATTTGAAATATTTTTTAAACTGTTTTCACGAAGCGATTACAATCGCAGGTACAAATTGTTATTTAAATGTAATACACGCGGAGTGAATGAACAATTAGACATAAATAATAGCCTTATAAATCTAGTGTAAATCAGGTAGGTTAAGTTATGTATCGATATATACGTATATGTCATGAAGATTTTAGTAAAATGAAATAGGAAAAGTAAGACTTTCAACGTCCCACAGAGAATTTTTTGATAAATAGTTTATCACGTTGCACCAGTATAGAATAATTTACCACATATATTTTGGAAACATTTTATTTTTTTCTGAGATTCAGTTTTTTTTAACAAGTTTCCCTCTCCCTTATTTATGCAAAAGTTGAAGGAGCTGACAACACCGCAACAATAACCTCAAAGGCTGTGTCCAAGCGAAAACGGCGGGTGCGCACAATTACACGAATGTAATTCATTGGGTCGGTGTCAGTCTATACGACAACGTTCCAACTATAACGTAACTCATCTGTGTTACAACTATGTCTAACAAAGTAGCTTACGCTGTTTTGATGACTCGTTGTTCGTGAAATAACACCAAAATCTACTTAGACCTTGTAATTTCCACGCGAATATAGACTTTATACCCTTGTGTTACAAATTAAATATAGATAGGGTTGTGCGAAGCCTTTCGCACTCGCCTCTTAATCACATTAGCCCTTCAAAGAGCACTACAATCGCGTTACAGTAAAGCGGAATGCATCGGAAAATGCAGTTGTTTCTTTGTGACGTTTTAAAAGCTTTTTCCGGAAATTAAACGAGAGCTTCACTACTTTAATTACAATAAATTATTGTAATAATTTCATTATTACAATAATTTATTGTAATAATAATTAAGTACTTCCGAGTATGTTATTAAAAAGTTCTTGGAGTATTGTCTATCGCGAAGGAGTGCGTAAAAAAAGATTGTTAAGGTTTTGTTTACAGATCGCCTTTAAATATTTTTGCAGATATCCAACACATATCAATCATTACTGAACGGTCTACTAAGTACACAAACACACATTATAATCTAGTTGTATCTATACTAGGGTTCCCTTCCTTCCAACATGGTGCTGTTGAATAATGGTTTGGAACCAACAACTATGTAGTTAGATTTTATGTTAAAATCAATATACATAATTTTACGTATCTTTAAGTTTTCTACTCTAGGTCCTGAATGTTATTGAATATTGAAAATTATTATTATTACATACATTAATGCGAAAATAAATTGCTAGTAAAATTCAATCCTCAGTGTTTTAGACGTTCTGAAACATTTGAAGTCATCAGAATTATTATATTATGTTATATACAAGGTGAAATTTAGCTCAAGATCATTTGATAAAAATAACAAATAATAATGGATCTAGATTGGAGCCCTGTGGAACGCTTGATATCACCTGATAGGGGTCTGATGTGTAACCCTTCCCGTCACGACAACTATCTGAGACCTATTTTCAATATATGGCTCTATACAACGCAGAAAATTGCTATATATCCCCATAAGATCCTTTCAAACCCTACTATATACTACATATATTGTACAATGACTACATTGACTATTCAATACCGTACGTTCATTCGCCACCTAGTACAACGGCCAGAGTAACAGCCATACTGAATAACTATTGTATATAAATATATATATATATATATATATATATATATATCATTGCTAAAAGTGATGAGACAAGCAAAACGTTCACCTGATGGTTAAGTGCAACGTTTGCCCATAACAAATGCTGCATCACCCAGGACATTTCTGTATGACACCACACTGCGCCCGACACCCTGAGACATCAGTTCTTAAGTCACATATGCCCAGTGATTACACTAGCTCTCAGTGCCCTCCAAACCGAAACACAGTAAGGTTTGCACACTACTGCTTCACGGCAGAATAACTGGCCCTAGGGTGGTACCTACCTAGACGGATTCCTGCATAGGAATCCTACCACCAGCACCAGTACTCTATGATCCATAAACACGGCTCATGGATTCCGCTCCCAGTAAATATTTGCGTAACGTTTATTATAAACGAACATTTTAGAAGCTTTTATATAAAAAACGGTAACAGTAAATAATTCTTTCGTTGTTTGCAGTTTCGTCGTACCGACCGTAAAGTAATGACAATATTCATATGCAGCAGATGCTTCCGATATGCAGCAGCCAAGTGTTGGAACAATATTCCACCGCCCGTTAGAGTCCTGCGAGTCAAATGCGCATTTAAAAACAAAATGCAACTATTTTTAATTACATACATACATAAGATCACGACTGTATCCCATAAGGGGTAGTCAGAGACTGGGCACTCACAGCATAAACAGATGACTGCCACAATCCACGTTTCACCAAAACAATATAATGCACTTGGTGTGATAGGTGGTGAGCCCATCGCCACCATGCGCTGCTGGGTGCACAGTGCAGTTTAATTCCTTACCCGCCTTTTACGAGATCCATTGGATGAGATGGAGTGGTAGTATTCTTTTAACGAGCCGCCACCACACGGCAAATTGAAATTTTAATTAAAACGCAGAGAAATGATTAAACCGCCTGCTGTGTTTTAAATAAATTCAATAATAATCGTAAATAAATATATTATCTTATCATATTATCTTGATTGTATAATTTCTTGTCTATTTAACTTTATTCCTTGTTTTTTTTTCACATAGTACGAGTATGTATTATTTATTTGGGTATTTCAATAGTTTTCTCGTCTGGTTGGGGTAAATATAAATATATATATATATATATATATATATATATATATATATTTATCCCAACCAGACGGGAACCCTCGGCAGGGGAGACCAAACGGCCGAAGGTTAGGGGGAAAGGGAAAGAAACCGGCGGACGATAGCGGTCCGTCGCGGAGTCCCAGTCGCCTCAGATGTCCCGAGAGACTGACCGGGATCAACCCGTTTGCAGACACGACCACCGGAATAATTTCGGTCGGCATACCACCCCACATGTCGGCAACCTCGTGAGCCAGGTCCAGATATTTTGTCTTCTTATCTGTTTCGGCTTTCACGAGGTTCTCGTCTCGTTATTTATTTTATTATTATATTCTTTCGTTAGGTGATTGCGTTATGAACTGCATGTACAAGTAAATTCTGCCATTGACACACGGAAGGTACCGGTGTCAGCAGAATACCAGCGTTACATAAATAGGGATTGTGTTTAGTTTATTTTACATTAATCGCTTACCTGTCTATAAAGATCGCATTAAACATAGTTGGCACGCCTGCGCAAGCGTGGCAACTATGTTTAACTATGACGAAATTCCCCCAAAATGAGAGCTACGAACTTTTGTGGCAATCTTTGGGGGAGGCCTATGTTCAGCAGTGGACTAGTGATAGGCTGAAATGATGATAATGATGAAGAACAATAATGACGACGTCCCTCCGAGTGATTTCAACGCAACGAAAGTTGAAATTGTCTTAACGCAAATATGGATAACTAACGATCAGGTGAACTAGACTTGATGGCTTTTTTTATTTGATAAAGTTACGAAACGAGCAACGCGTAACGTAAGTTCAACGTCTGCCTATAATAAATTCTGTGTCACCCAGAACACTTCTGTGTGACACCACACTGCGCTTGTCACCCCGAGACATCAGTTCTTAAGTCTCATATGCCCAGTGAATACGCTTACTCAGAGTGCCCTTCAGACCGAAACATAGCAATGTTTGCACACTACTGGTTCACTGCAGAATAACAGGTCCTGGGGTGTACCTACCTAGACGGATTCCTGCATAGGAATCTTACCACCAAATAATTGCTGTAGCCGAAAGACATCAAGCCTTAACAAGGATTGAATTGTCACCCCTAAGGACTTAGGAGAAATGCCTTTTTAGCAGGTCCACAGACTGCGGATAATTACTGCACACTATAATGGAGGCCGCCAGTTTTCAGCAATGTACTTGGCACTGGTATAAAGTGTGGTACCATTGTCTTAATGTCTTACATTGGTACCACTGTAAAACATTGTCTAAGTTCCGAATAAACAGTGGCGCATACGTGTACGCAAAAAAACAAGAAATCTCTAAACGTCCACCTTTAACCAGTACAAAATACCGTCCGTAGTTTCGGATGTAATCGTAGAGACAAACCACACAGGTAAATAAAGACTTCGACATGGGTTCCAACACGAATTACTCTAAAGACGCCTGCCTCCATACAACGCTGGAACTTTTCAGCGGAAGGAAAAATAAATTCAATGGCTCTTTTTTTAATTCTGCAACAATATTACGCAGAGTAAAGGACGAAATTTCGGTACGCCAAATTGCAAAATTTTTTAAAAATGTTTTGCAAAGAAAGTTACCATCATGATATAGCTATTCGAGGCTTATGTTCAGCAAGCCTTGGTTCTCCGTTATCTTTAAAAAGAAAAATCCGTTTCACTTCTCATCATTCTTTACGAGCGACGAGATCTTGTCTAAGGTATTCATTTATCAACTTGCCTTTTCAACAACTCTGCCTAAGTTGACATTTGTCTATTTTACGTCTGCTTAGAAATAGGTCGTAAATTTTAATTTAGTACTATTTTTTTAGTTTGTTCACAATATCAATCTTTCTTTAACTTTATCTGTCTTTTCTTACATACGCATAAACTAATACGAAAAACGAGTTTGTGCCATGGTGCTTACCAAAATAAAGCGTGGTAAAGAACGCCATAAGACCGTCATCATCATCGTCTGTTTTCTTTATAGTAAGAAAAGATTTAGACCACAAAAATGTGCGAAAAATTGCCCCAGTGTTACACAAATCACAAGAACAAAACAAGCAACAGTAAAATCTCTTACTGAGATCTTAAATTTAGGGCGCATTACTAAAAATTTAATTTCACCGTTAAATTCGGAAACCCAATCTTACGTATTTTTTTTTAAAGTTAATTTCTCAAAAGTAAAAAGACACCGCCCCGAAGCAAAACTTCGATGCAAGCGAACATTACTACAACATTTTTAAATTTGAACTTCCAACAAAATTCATCCGACCTGCTGAACTTGTTTCGTGGCTGTCGTACAACTTTATTTATTTGCTATTATAATATTAGTAATTGTAAAAATATACATTTTATATATATCGGAAATTTTTAATTTAAATAAAATTCAGACACTATGCAACTTCTTGTATATCGTTGCCATAACGCCCGTCGTGACTTATTTGTTAACGGGCCATTCATCGGTATCTATCCTCCACGATTCGACATTAGCTAGCATGCATGTTGATATGGATGCGTTTTCTTGGGCAGTTGTTAATACCTTCGAGGTGGTCTACCTTGAACTCTCCTACGCGCCACTTTTATTGCAACTTTGAAGTTCCAGTTCAGGTTACTAAAATTTCTACGTGCGATATGTCAAAAGAAAGAGGCAATACAACGTACACAAATTGTCGATAGTGGGATGTTTATCTGCTATTTCTTAAGAACAGTGTATGTAAAAAAAAAACGCTTGAAAAAAAAATAGTGTGTATTCGTTTTTGAAGAGCACCGCACGCCCTGCCACAATAGCGTGCATAAGAAAACTAATATGGCATTATCTTAGACAAGGACGGGTTTGGTCACCGATATTAAAAATAGGCAGCTGTATCGCCGCTCACTCGACTTAGAGTAACTAGTTACTGCGCCTCGTGCGTACGTACTTACGCACGTGCATTGTCGTTACGTATCCTTTCGGCTTCGCAACCCAGCCGGAGGAAACATTAAAGGAAAAAAAATTGTTGATTTTGGGGTCTGGTTGTACTGTGTTTGCCGCCTGTCTGACACTGTATCCTAACCTACCTCCGATGTTATCGCATGAGCCTTTTATCGGTCGCGGATAGGTAAGGACGAATGAATGCCTCTGTGTTCGCACGTACACTTGTGGCACTGTAATATCTGCAACGCAGGTAGCTTCCTACAGTATTTTGAAGTTGCAGCCGTCTTCGGAATCGACATCATAATAACAAATGCTTTTCGGGGCAGGCACAGTACCGAGTTACAATAATCCATATTAATATTATAAATGCGAAAGTAACTCTCTCTGTCCCTCGGAATGTTTGTTACCCTTTGACGGTTCAACCGTTGAACCGATCTTGATATAATTCGGCACAGATATAACTTGCGTCCTGGAGACGGACAGAGGATATTTTTATTCGAGAAAATCTAAGAGTTTCCACGTTATTTTTCCTATATCCACGCGGACGTAGTCGCTGACTTCAGCTAGTTAGATATATACCCACATTAGATGCACGCGACTTCGACCGCGTGTTTAAAAGTTATTGAATATTCCGTGGGAAGTTTTGCAAAATGCCTTCGTTCCTGCCATCATCACCTTCAACATCTTCAGTACCTTTATTTCTCATACATTGAAATTATATAAATAAAGTAGTATAGAGACAGAGTTAATTTACTATGATATAAAAATTTTCTGATTCTACTATGGATTTGAACAAGGCGACGTCTTATTCTTTTAACTTACACTGCCATGTCAATACACGTCTTGTTTCATATCCATACTATATGTATGCTAATATTATAAATGCAAAAGTAACTTCTGTCTTTTTGTGACCCTTGCACGGTACAACCGCTAAACCGATCTTGACATAATTTGGCATAGAGATAATTTGCATCCTGGGTAAATAGGATACTTTTTATCTTGGAAAAGCAAATAGTTCCCACGGAATATTTTAAAAACCTATAACCACGCGGGCGGAGTCGCGGGCATCGGCTAGTCACATATACATGTCGTAAGAGTTTCAAGCGCAAGTGTCTTACCAATTAAAGTGCCAGACTAGTTCATAGAATGCTACGTGACAAATGCAACAGACGTCCTGAAGACTTGAGATATTGGAAAATTGTCGAATAAGAGCTCTTGATACAGTGCAAATAATGAAGGTTTCTATCCGGTGCCTTTCGATGCCATGTTGACATATTGACACAAGCTGTTAGTTTTTTAACTTTTAAAAAAGACTTTTAAAAAAAATGGCGCTTTGTATAAGTATATCTTTATTTATAGATTTTGTCGGGTTTAATTTAATTTATTTTATGTGGTAGCGGCTGAAGAAAATCTACCACCCCATCTCATCTCGTGGGTGTCCTAAAAGTCGACATCGGAATAAATAAACTATAACCAAATCCCCCCCCCCCCCCAAAATGAGAGCTACAAACTTTCGTGGCAATCTATGGGGAGGCCTTTGTTCAGCAGTTAATTAGTGACAGGCTGAAATGATGATGATGATGATGATGAATTTATTTATTGATTTTATAATTTGTTCAAGAAAGTATACCTATGCATCCATTCTTTCAGGAATCCCCAGCATATTCTTCCCCCGCTCTACCTGCTACTATGCCGGTTTGACATAAACTTACTGTGCGCATCGCGGATGTACGGACGAATACGAAACGTTGCAACAAAAAACTAAATGTTGGTCTTCAGGTGCGAAGTGCGGTCTACGGTGTGCCTGATTCGTGCACCGGATTGGTAAGTACTAACTTGCATATTGCCTAATAAACCTTTTTTTCCTAACCTTATAATTTCCATTCTATACTTCTTATATCTTTCTATTTATTTATTTATAATTTGAAATTAAATATTTGACGTATAGAGCCCTTTTCTGCACAATCTTCCCGTGACAGTGGGTGCTGAAAGGCTCTCGAAACATAAGGAATATAAAATTGAAATGAAAACTGTAAAAATTATTTTATTCCAAATTAAAAATCATATCATATAGCTCTCCCAAACTAAAGTCTATGCTCGCCTTTTAACGAGAGACTATTTGTTTTTTCCATCAGATTCTGGTAAAACCAATTCAGAAAAGGCTGTTATAGTAAACAAGTAACCATAATTGTCGTCGTCGTCGTTTCAGCCTGTCACAAGTCCACTGCTGAACATAGGCCTCCTCATTAGATTGCTACAAAAGATTGTACCTACGAGTATCATTTTGGAGGGATTTTGCCATAGTTGCCACGCCTGGCAGACGGGTTAGCAACCGTAGTTTATTTATTCAGATGTTCCAGGAAGATGCTGATGCCTATCTCCTGGTTTTAATTTTCCCTCTTTTTTTATTGTAGAAAGTGACGAAACGAGCATAACGTTCACCTGATGGTAAGTGCAACATCCGCCCACAACAAATGCTATATCAACCAGAATACTTCTGTGTGACACCACAATGCGCCCGTCACTCTGAGACATCAGTTCGTAAGTCTCAAATGTGCAGTGATTACGCTAGCTCACAGTGCCCTTCAAACCGAAACACAGCAATGCTTGCACACTACTGCTTCACGGCAGAATAACTGGCCCTGGGGTGGTACCTACCTAGACGGATTCCAGCATAGGAATCCTACCACCAGTAAAAACCTCTGTCGACTTTTACGACACCCACGAGATGAGATTGTGTCACTAAAGCTAAAGCTGCCGCTTGTCAATTGCCAGTGTGAAACAAATTCTGAACGCCCAATTTTCGACGGTCAGCTCTTTAGAAGCGTTTAGAGAGCTGTCATTGTCAATTGCACCACTGTGTAAAGAAAAAAAAATATTTTTAATTCGTATTATTTATTGTTTGCATACTTATGTAACCCATGCATAAAAACAGGCTGTTTGATGTCGCAAAATACGAAATAAATCGTCTTTTTGTTTTAGATTGTGACGATATTTCATGTAAACTTCGTTTTTCTAAACGCGATCAAAATGGAGTCGGTGAAATCGGTTAAACGAAAACCGAGATCAAATGATACATTTGAACTCAGTTAAGCAAAACGAGGTTTTATTAAACTTGGTTTCCAAAGCAATCGGTGAAATCGGGTCTTAACACTGTGCCGGTTCAACGGGTTCGATATATTTGCCTCGTCTACTCGTACCACTGAATTGAGAAATCGTGTTATACATTTATTGATTCACACAGATAGCTAATATTAAGTTAATTTAATAATTGTTTTTTTTTTAATGCAAAACCATTTTTTATGTAAATTCCGTTTTATATCTTATTAAGTTGTAAATAAGCATATGCTAGATTTGAGTAACACAACTCCGTCAATAAACTCGTGGATAACGGTGTGGGTTACACAATTCGTCAAAATATCTTTTTAAACTCTGTTTAACATTACAATATCGTGTAACTGTCAGTTGTTCCAAATAAATTAAATTAAAAAAAATTAAAATTAACCGCCAGATTTGTCAGTCGCTTCTGCTCAACCAGTGGATCTGTTGGCGCTATTTCGACAATGAAACGAATTACATATTACGAATCGTCGTCATCATTTCAGCCTATCACAAGTCCACTGCTGAACATAGGCCTCCCCCATAGATAGCCGCAAAAGTTTGTAGCTCTCATATTGGAGGGATTCTGCCATAGTTGCCACGCTTGGCAGGCGGGTTGACACCGCAGTTTATTTATTCAGATGTTCCAGGAAGATGCTGTTGTCCATCTCCTGGCTTTAATTTTCCCTCTGTCGACTTTTACGACACCCACGGGATGGGATGGGGTGGTAGATTCTCTTAGGCCGCTACCACATGGCTACACGAATAATGAAAAGTTATCCGAATTTCTCGCGTTTTTAGATAACACCAAGGTAATAATTGGCTACTAATCTCAAGACATTACCGCACCTGTCTAAATCATTTGTGTCCAAGCTTCAACTATACGATTAATTCGCATATCGTGTGCGGAAGTTTTTGTTATTATCACTTTGCCTTTTTCTTCGTGATTCGCAAAAATCTCTCGTTTCCTCTTCCGTCGTCATCAAAGTCTGCGGTACGTTTACGCTTACCATCAGATATTTTTGAGATATTAACAGCACGAAATTACACTATGTAAAATAAAGCCGATAGGTGTCGGCAAATGGAATAGCACTCACCTCTTTCCTACCGAGGTGTTGTAAGAGGCGACTATGGTTTTGTACGGACAGCCTTTATTCGAGCAGAATAACACTATAATATGCAATGCTGTCACTATACCGCTCGTGGGAACGTGACACTCGTACCAAAATAGCGGCGACGTGAATCGCCACCTGTCAAGTATCGTTTCCCGCGAGGGCGAAAAGTGGCCTCTGCCTACCCTTAATATGAGAAAAAGGCGAAACTGTATAAACAAACCGAAAACTTGAATTGAAACCAGTCTAAGAAAATACACTGATACGTCAAAAACGCAATGAATAAGTAAACGAGTGTCAAAAATATAGGCTTTTTTATTTTATATTGGATAAAGTGATGAAACGAGCAATACGTTCACCTGATGGTAAGTGCTACGTCTGCCCATAACAAATGCTGTGTCACCCAGAACATTTCTGTGTGACACCTCACTGTGCCCAACACCCTGAGACATCAGTTCTTAAGCCTAATATGCCCAGTGACTACGCTTGCTCACAGTGCCCTTCAAACCGAAACACAGTAATGTTTGCACACTACTGCTTCACGGCAGAATAACTGGCCCTGGGGTGGTATCTACCTAGTCGGATTCCTGCATAGGATTCATGGATAAAGTGATGAAACAAGTAACACGTTCATCTGATGGTAAGTGCTACGTCTGCCCATAACAAATGCTGTGTCACCCAGAACATTTCTGTGTGACACCTCACTGTGCCCATCACCCTGAGACATCAGTTCTTAAGCCTCATATGCCCAGTTTGCACACTAATGCTTTTCGGCAGAATAATGAATAAAGAATGTCCTTGGGGCGGTACCTAACTAAACGGATTCCTGCATAAGAATCCTACCACCAGTAAAAGTAGTTGTAGGCTACTAAGATAGGAATGACCTGGTCAAAATCTATTGGTGAAACGGAGCTTTATGCTAATCATTGCTTAAAACAACGTCTTACCTAGTTAGGCGTCGTTCGCTGTTAGTGAAAACTGGTGAATGTAATTTTATATATTGTAGGTAATCCCTAAAATTACTGATTAATTCTAAATTATGCAATTCCAGATGCACATAGGTTTTGCTACTTTTATTAAACACAGCGAAAATCGATCGCTAGTCTACTAGATATAATACTTTATAAAATATGTTCATTGTGTTTTAACTAAAACTGATGTTACAATACACTCGTATTATAGTTAAATTTCTCTGCTTAACTTATGGTTGACTGGTAGAGAATGCCCAATGGCATTAAGACCGCCAATTGGGTTTTTGAAAAAAAATATTATTGATTTTTTTTTGTATTTTAATACTTTATTATTAATAATATTGATATTTAAGGTAAAAAACTTAACGAAATATATTTTTCAATTAATTATAAACAATTAAAAAATGATAAAATTTAAATAAAAATCTCGTGACTATAAACGCGCCATGATTGGTCACCATAGTTGTGACTTCATAATGTTTACGGCTGTTACACGTGACTGGACAATAATGAAAATTTATTGCTAAAAAACGAATTATTAGTTGGTTCCGATTAGCTATGTGTGATAAATGATTTATTAAGGCAAAGTCTGATAATATTCCTGATGTTGATGTACTCGTATGATAACCAACTTTTTAAAAAAAGACGTTCGGTTTAATTCTGCTGAAGATCGAGGTGCCAAGGCATCAAGGTAAGTCTATTAAAAAATAATATAATAAATGAAAATATTTAAGTATTTCTTCTCGATTATATTAAATATAATTATTTATTTCATAAATTGTTGAGCATCACGTGAGAGTTACGGCGACAAAGCTATAGGTTATGTTAAACTAAATCGTAGAAATAATATTTGTATTGTAAAAGGACGGGTATGTCCAGAACACCGAGTTTGGAGTAAAGCTTATTCAGTTACTTTAACTATTAATGAAAAGTCAAGAAAAATTCAGGATGTTCAATGCCATGACTGCGCAGCTTCAGCAGGTAATTTATATTCCTATTAAATTTAAGTTGTTTTGATGTTATAAGCAATAATAATAATAATTTATATTGTCTACAGGTGGTTGCAAACATGCATTAGCAGTACTTATGTGGACCCATCGTAGAGGTGAAGATACGACACTAACAGACACCATTTATTTCGACGTTTGTCATCTTGGGGAACATTTAAAAACATTTTGTCAGGAGTTATTTTTGTAGTATTAGTACATAATGGTACAAAACAAGAACCACAACTTTTGAGGTTAGACATTTTTAATATAAATTTGAATATTTAACAATGACAACAAAATTAAATAAATCAAAACTGTGTATTTATTATTTCTCTATCAACTGCAATGAGTAAAAACTAACATTATGACGTCACACGCGCTCGGGTTTGTTTAGGAGCTGTCGGCGTGTCTTCGGTACTGGATTCAAATTTTTTTACTTTGAAATAACTTTTGAATTATTGCGAAAAAAAATTGTTTTGTTATAAAACTTATATATGATTTTTAACACAAAATTATTTTTTTTCAAAAACTCAATTGTACATTTACTGTGCAATAAAGTTTAAATAAATAAAAAATCAATCAATCTCAAATAGTAGATTGCTTTGACAATCACCTGAACAAAGGTAAAAGAAATACAAATATGTACTCACGTAATTTGGTCTCGCTCCTCCTTTTCACTCGAAGTTTGATGACACACGATGATATGCACTGAAACAAATACGATTGTCGTTAATTAATCATTCACCCATTTTATATTATCTTCACCATCATCTTCGTCAGTCCAATGCTGGACATAAACATATCCTAAGTGTAAAGGAAGTACCACGCCTGCCAGGCGTGTTGGACTGTTCGATGGCATCGGAATCATTGCTTGTGACATTGCTCGCTAAAGTCTTTTCCACGATGACCGGATTCCTGGAGAATTCCTAATTTCTGCCAAACCGAAAAATGCGCGCACAGAAGCGAAGTTGTTTTATACGTATTTAGATCATAAACATATCATCATCTATTTATACGTAGATGTGTGTAGTACGCTAGTGTCCTGAGTTCGATCTTCGGTACCGGCACCTCTAATTTGTTTTGTAATTTTATGTGCTGATTTATAAATTGTTAAGCGGCGAAAGGAAACGTCGTGAGGAACAAGGTTTCCTGTTTTGACGAAAAAAATATTTAGAGGTCATGTGAAGTCCACATTTTATAACAATATTGGAATAAAATAATTAATATATTGAAAAAAATCCCGCACTGGAGAAGCGAGGCGGACTCTTCATAACTCCAAAGCTCTCCCAAAAACTGAGAGGAGGCTGTGCCGTTACGTGTACTTTGCTTTTTCAACTAAGTATATGTTATACTAGCTGACGCCCGCAACATCGTCCGCGTGGATAAAGGTTTTTTAAAAATTCTGTGGAAGCTTTTTGATTTTCCGGGATAGAACGTATCCCATATCCATCTCATGAATGCAAACTATCCTTTTGCCAAATTTCGTCAAGTTCGGTTCAGCGGTTGAACCGTGAAAAGGTAACAAACAGACAGAGGGACAGAGAGAGTTACTTTCGCATTTATAATATTGGTATTGATCATAATCTTAAGAGGGATATTCCTTCATGCATCATAGTCCTAGTAATGTTCCTGGTATAACTCTGAATCGTCTTTTACGACACAATTAACAAAATGCATAGGATTTTCTTAAAACAGTCATATCATTGATTGTGACAATTATTAACGAGCTAAGTATGATCAGTCGCGTGATATTTGATAAACAGTTCAAGACGATATTTTTTTATTTTCAAGAGTTATGTGGAACGGGAAAGAAACCAGCAGATAATGCGGGCGGTGTCAACGAGCGCGGAGGCGGAGCTACATTCCTCACGGAGTCACAGTCGCCTCAGATGTCCCGAAAGACTGACCCGAATCAACCGTTCACAGAAACGACCACTGAAATAATTTTGTTCGGCACTAGAAAGAAAGAAAGAAAGAGAAGTTTATTTGAAGTAACTATTATTACTAACACTAAAAGTAACTATTATTTTGTCTTCTTATCTGTTTTGGTTTTACGAAAGTTTTCGTCATATAGAATGACAATGTAAACCAATGACAAATTATTATCATTATTGATAATAGGCGTGTCTAGGCAAATAAAATTCTAAGTCACTCGGCAAAAAAGTCTGTGACTAAGTACTAGGAATGCAACATCGCTCTTAAAAATCAACATCGATGTTTCCTAACATCGATGTTCCCACGACAAACTTCGATGTTAAAAAACATCGTAAATTAAAACGAGACATCGATGTTTTTCCGATGTTTTAATTTTCTCATCCATGACACTCACGCGACTTAAACGTTGTTTGTTTTAATAAACATAAAGGAACTAGATTGTCATATTCAATACAAATGTAAGTATAGCTGTGCCTGCGACGTAACTAAATAACAAAATATACCAATCTCTCCATAATTTAACCTAAACCCCTATATAACTTCCATTTAACTAGACCACAAACAACAACATTGATCATATAAATAAAAACATCGCAGCAATTGAAAATATTTATTTATTTGGACGTAAAATTTTTGAAATGGAATTTAGGAAGATACATTTTCATAGGCACTTAATTCGTATATTTGAAAACAAGTCTAAGTATGTAACTATAATCAAAGAGCAGAACACGAACGGAATCAATGAACGATGTCGATGTTTGACACTATTGCCGTCGATGTATCGGCAATGTATCGTTCTTCAAAACATCGATGTTAACATCGATGTTTATGAGCGGATCATCGATGTTTGCAAAACATTGTATCGTTTGCCTACTGAGTACAGCGCTTTTCACCCAAAGCAGTTTCGCTAAGAAGCCATGTTTGTTTGTTTACGTCAGTAAGTTGTACTTTATTTAAATTACGATAACAAGATCTAAAATTGATAAAAAAATACGTAAAAATCATTTTATTGTTATTACGATCCCCCGTAACTAATTTTTTTTTTTTATGAAACAATTAAAATTATGTCAGTTTGATGGTTGTCACTGGTTACGATACCACGAATGATACTAAGCAAAATGGCGATACAGTCGAAGTTGTTGAGTCTATACTCGAAATTTTGTTCACAAAGACACGCCCAATGTCAACATTTACAACGGTAAACATTTTTTCGCACCACCTTTCAGTCGTATGCAATATTAAATTTCATATTTCAATCTATAACAATATTGGAAATCCCTTTTACGGAACAGTGTCAGGATTAACTTCATTTTCTTTTATATTCATTTTCACACTTCTTCGATATTGAACGTAGTCTATGACAAAAGGATTTTTAATATAACTGGCAGATACGGGAATTTCTGACATGTGTCATACACGCTGGCGTTCACAGCCATTCAGTCTATTGCCCTTCATATTTAGATAATAACAGAATAGTGTCATGACTATTTTGTACCTATACTAAACCGAACCTATAACCAAAACATACCCTTTCCATGTCCCCCATGCTTTACAGCACCCACATGGGCGTGACCATGGGTGCTGTAATGCACTCGAAACGTCTTGTTATAAATTGTTAAAAATAAACGGGATAAAATCCGTAAAATTAATTTCATTAAATGTGTATGTATTTGCGTAAATATAAGAAATCATTAAATATACCATATTTTTAAATTTTAATAACATTAAATGTTCCATTGTGAATTTCCTCGCGATGTTTCCTGTCATCAACGAGCACGTGGTAAATAAAATCATAACAATTTTAGAGGAGGCATCACCTGGGTTCAACTCCGGGTACTGTTAAATGTAGACGAAAATTTCTGTACAGGCTACACATATCTACTGTTCAGATTTGGCTAGGCACAAAGAGTTCATTTCGTGGGAAGTTCATAACAGTATCAGCGTACACTAATTCCGACAACTTCAAGCTATTTGGAACAAGCGGTGGCAATGACGCCGTTGAAACAAATTAGTAAATTTTTACTCTCCTAGCTGTGCCCGTATTTAAGTTAAAATTCCTGTTTTAATTTCTAAAATGTTCATAGAAATAGTATAGTATCATAATCGTTTTCTTACAAAATAGCAGAATTGGGGCCCAGTTGTTATGTATTCAAGTTTATTAATCACAGGCAAAACGTAAGCGAAGTCTTTGAATATAAAAAGTTTTTACTCAGTCCACTTGACCAAAGGGCAAAGCTTGAGTTAAAAGGTCAAAGAGCTAAAGATCAAAAGCCGTGTGACTTATTAAGTAGAGCATTTTGCTTTATGCATTCTGTTCTTGCTAATGAGGAGAAAAAATGCAAAAACTTTCGAAGTACGACTTTTTGATATATAAAAAATAAAGCATATTGTCATAGACGACCGCGTTGGTCTAGTGGTCAGAGTACTGGACTTGAACGCCGCGAGTCCTGGGTTGGAATCCCAGCCGAAGACAAGATCTATGCAAGAGCAAAAATGCTTGTGTTGTGCTCTTGAGCATTAAGTAGCTTCCGAAATTATTCGAAAGTTGTCGCTGTGGTCGAAAATCTGATCGGAGGAAGGGAAAATATTTTATCACCCTTTAATTCGAAGGTTTCGTTGGCACAGTGTCTTTGCGATTGTCTTTACCAGTTGCGTATTCGATTCCCGCACGGAACAAAATGGTCTGCAGGCTGCAATTGCTTTAAGTCTGGGGTGTTTGTGCATGTGCAATTTATGTCCTGTATTAATGAATAAATCGTAGTGTGGTAAATCGGTTTTTTCTTATTACAATTTCTCGTGTCATACTTGAATAGTGTCTATAAAGCCCCGTTAAAGTCAATAGCAGGTACAGCAGTTCTCACCGCCCAGAGTTATCGACACACAAGTCGACAGTCCGAACGGAGGTCCGAACCCTCCCTCAGACGGTCATTAGGTGTCATATTCTTATATAACAAAACCTCGATATCGTGACACACGTCGGATGCGAGTGTCCTGAATTAGATGAGAAAGTTTAGAAGCTTATTTAGGTTTAAGAGTTTGGGCCAAACCAAACCAAACAAAGTGAAAGTAGGTCTATCCCGATTCATTAAATTCTAATAGCAGATGCCATAAAAAGGAAGACACATCTATCTACTGTATTTTGTCATTGTTGCCCATGAGGTTTCTATCGAAAATTGTACATAGAAATGATTAACCAAAATGAACACCAACGTCTTCTATTCGGTCAATTTTTGAATTGGAACCTGGCGAGTCGCTATGAGAACTATTCAAACGTAGTAATATTTTGACACTTTTGTTAGTGTGTACGAAAAAACTGTAGAATGGGTCGAGGCGACACGTAAGTTTCCTATGTTTGGGTTGGTCAAGGCTAGACAGTATTTTGTTAAATCTATTGTATTTTATAATAAAGTCCTTAAAAGTGTGACACCTGACATTATTAAATAGGGTGTGTTATAAATGGATCATTGTATAGAGGGCGGGATGTGTGAAAATAAAAACAATGATCCCCAGAGTTTGTTGCGGGTTTCTACTTCGGGACGGCTTGTTTTTCGAATCGGTGTGGCTTTGACCTTCATAAGAGCTTTGAGCAAGCCGAAATTAAACGGAGAAATTTTGGTTTTGACTGTGATATCATGGTACAATGAGCAGTGCACAAAATATATAAATTTTGACATTTTCTTAGATACCCTTAAAAAAGGAATTTTATTTTTAATCCAAGAATTTATGTTATTGAATACGAATCAATTTTACAATAAGTGTTAGGAAATAGAACACTGATGTTCATTTAGTCCGTCTAGGTAGGTACCACCCCAGGGCCAGTTATTCTGCTTTGAAGCAGTAGTGTGGAAGCATTACTGTGTTTCGGTTTGAAAGGCACTGTGAGCTAGCGTAATCACTGGGCATATGAGACTTAAGAACTGATGTCTCAGGGTGACGGGTGCAGTGTGGTGTCACACAGAAATATTCTGGGTAACACAGCGTTCGTTGAGGGCGGACGTTGCACTTACCATCAGGTGAATGTTTTACTCGTTTCGTCACTTTAACCAATAAAAAAATGACTACCAATGGCGGGTTCGATCCCCGCAAAGGTTTAAAAAAAGGGTTGCTTTTGAATATTTACATGTCTATTTATTTATATAATGCCTAGATAGTACTTTATAGCTTAAAGTCGACAACCGTGTGGCCTATTTGTCGGGTGCCAGACTTTATTTATTTATTCTTTATTGAACGTAACAATAAGAAAAGGAACAAAAGGCAGACATAATGCTGAGTAAACAGCGAAGGCGATATTATTATTAATATTAATTAAATATACGTATATACAGTCACATCATACATATACATACATACGAGTACCTACGTACATACACATACCTAAATATTATGTGGAATGTGGAAAATTAGGGCATTTTAAACTAAAATGCAAAGAAGACACATTAAAGAAGAAACTAGAAGAAGGTAAGTCACATACACAGGACAGACATGAAAATTGGTATCATGTTGGACATAAAATAATATAAACAACAGCTGTAAACTTACACATAAATGTAATAAATAAATCCTCAACCTGGAAACTTGATACTGCTTGTAAAAATGTTAGAAGTCATGGAACGGGTGACGCCCATTGAAGTGTTGCAAGAAGGACTTGTAACACTTTTAAATCCAGGTGATGATTTTCATCATATACAGAAAAATATCAAGAAGATAAAAGACAATTTGAAAAATAAATAACAACAAACTACAATGCAAAGAAGATAAATTAAATAGGAACCTAGAAGAAGATAAGTCACATGCATAGGACAGATATGAAACAATATTAAATAAAAAAAACTCAACGGATCGTATTGCAATGCAAAGCTGTAATAAGCTTTATTGACGACATCTTGGGATATAGGAGGACCGGAAAAAAAGGTTATGGAAGATTTAGAAGATTGTGAGATCGTATTAAGAAAAGACAAAATTTTTAAAGTAGGATCTCGAAGGAAAATGATACTAAATTCGAATATATTAGGTTTTAAAACATTAGAAGCTTAAATGGATTATTTGACAATTGAAAAAACACCCCACATACTATGATGAGAAGAATTCTAGCAGTTATTTAAATACCTATGATAGATGATGTAAATCATAAAAACGATGATGCCGATATATGCAATAAAGATGTGGAATAAAAAGAGAAAGAGAGAGATTACGCAGACAGGAGAACCACGCCACGCAATTATTTATTCAAGAGTGAGCGGTGACGTTGAAGTGTAAAATGATGAAAGCGGACAACGGTTGAGACGAAATATTGTGCACCTTAAAAAGGTGAAAGTACAACTTGAGGTCATATGTGATAAGGAGTATGTAACAACAACAGGAGGAGGTTTAAGAGATAAATGTAGCATAGAGAGTTGGAAATGTAGTTGAGGCTAACATAGAGTACTAAACAAAACTAACAAAGAAAGTAGTCTCAAAGGAAATATATAAACGTACATTAATTAACAGAATCAAAGAAGAATTGATGATGAATTGAAGTGAAATTAAAAGTAAATTAATAATTGTTATGTGAACCAGTACGGAATGGAAATCGCAAATATAAATCAAACTAGTAAAATCAGGAAGCTTAGAACAAAAATGGATTAAAGCAAGTGCTTGATTGATATTAATTCAGGAAAAACTTATTAAACAAAATTGAAGTACGGTTTATATGCATTTTTTATTAAAAGAAGGACGAGATGTAGTGTCCCTTATTTATTGAATCATTCTCTCGTCTCCTACTTACACGCCGCCGGTAGCAGAGGAGAGAGAAAAGTCACTCGCTCTCGAACGCAATTCTTGCGGTGACATGGAGCGAGACGGACGCCAGTGTGGCGTGTTAAGCAAGGAGCCGATACGTTAATGTTAGAAGAAATAAGGAACATAATAGTATGTATAATTTATTTCTTCTTTAACACAGTAAACACTTACTCGTACATTCATTAGTTGCTAGGATACACCGAGCTTCCATAATTAGACAAACTATGAAATACAATATATATAGTACAAAATTACTATTAACATTTAAACATTTGTTAAGTATATGTGCTACATATACTTTATGTATGGTAACATACACACTTACACATCCTGTAAGCGTGTATTATACGCGTGTGTCTATGTGTATGTGGCACTATAATGTCTCCCATTATTTCAAATTATGACTTCGTGGCCGGAAGTTGGTCAGGTGGACATCGTTAATTAAATGGAAGTGTCCAACGAATATAATTTAGAAAATTCTAAAGCTGCAGATGTTTTATTTTCCCGGATTGTCCCTAGTGAATCAGAGCAGGAAATAGAGAGAGCAGAAACTAATTTATTATTTGTTCCAACGTATCACCTAAAATGTTTCAGAATTTATATAAATTATAAAATCGGAGCACGTCTCGCTTTGACTGCATGATTTGAAATAAATTTGCATCTGGCAAAAACTTTGGTTGTTTCCTAGAGTTTACTAGTACATACATACATACAATCACGCCTTTTCCCGTATAAAGGGTAGACAGAGGCAACCCACGTAGCCCACTTTTCGCCATCGCGGGAAACGAAACGTGACGTGGCGGACCACGTCGCCGCCATTTTGTTCTTACTTCCCATTGCGTTTCCACAACATTGAATAACAGCATTGAATATTATGGTTTTGCTTCACGAATTGAGGCTGTTCGTACAACACCTTAGTCGCCTCATATGACACCTCGGTAGGAAAGAGTGTTAGAAGAGAAATATAAGAGAGCTATTCTACTTTGCCGGACCTATTGGCACCCGGGCTCCTATCGGCACTAGTAGGAAATGCTAAAGCTCACCATAATCTGAAACAATTCATAGTATATTCATAGAAATAACTTTTTCTGTCTGTCGGTCTGTCTGTCCGTACGAACGGATTTAACTGGAGAACTCCTAAGCTATTGACATGAATGTTACACAAATTATAGATTATCTCTGCTAACGCAATACCAATCTATGTAATGCAAAAAAGCCGTGTGGTGGCGACTTAAGAGAATCTACCACCCCACCTCATTTCGTGAGTGTCGTAAAAGTCAACAGAGGGATAATAAAAACCAGGAGATGGGCAGCAGCATCTTCCTGGAACATCTGAATAAATATAATAGCATTTGCCAACCCGTCTGCCAAACGTGGCAAGTATAGCAATATCCCCCAAATTGTGAGCTAAAAACTTTTGGTCATCTATTGGGTAGATGATGATGACGATGACTGCTACAAACCTAGACTATGTTTCATTGTTCGGTTCGGAACATTGGTTACGAAAATGTTTCGATAAAATCTCACAAAACTCCATTTATGATATAGTAGCAGAACTCTTGACTATTGAAAATATCGTTTTTGGCCGCCTTTATTTCTCAGACGGGCATGTTTCCTCACCATGATTACCTTCACCGATCAGCACGTGTTAAATCAGCACCTTAAAATTGCTATTAACAATTTTAGTGGTCCCGTCACTGGCCTTTGAACCCAGGTCACTCACATTACGAAAATATTACAAAACTTAAAGCTCTCACACAGCTCTCAGCTAATATAAATCTGTTTATCCATTCTAACCACGATATATGTTGGTAAACAAAAATTTCGAATACAGAACAATGCCAGACAATTGGCATTGTATTGTGTATTCATAATTTTCAATTGTACTAAGAGGCTTTAAAGAAAATGAAGATGACGTGAGATATACGAGTATACTCGTAATACTCGTATGTTAGACAGATACATATGCTCATACTAGCCGTGGCACGTAAAAAGCGACCTGACTCGACCAGGACTGTTGTCTATACCCAGAAACAACCGCGTGACCTAGTCATGACCTCGGATCTCAGCCGCGGCCAACGTTTGTACAAATGTGTGTTGTGCTTATGAAATTATGTTTGTAAAACGCACCCACGATACGAAAGAAAACGGTAGTCGGTATTGTGCAAACATGACGTGACCGGACTTGGTGGGAGAAGTGATATAATAGAACCCGGTAGTACATGTGGACATGCACTAGCACATATTATAGATAATTTCTGTCGGCATGTCAAAGCCGACCTGGCTCGGCCAGACATTATATGTCTATTACCTCTATCTATCTACAGAAAGGAGCTAGCAGTGCAAAAATTTCTCATATTTTATTGGTAACACAAAACTGGTGGTAGGATTCCTATGCAGTAATCCGTCTAGGTAGGTATCACCACAGGTCCAGTTATTCTGCCGTGAAGTAGTAGTGTACAAACATTAATGTGTATCGGTTTGAAGAGCACTGAGAGCTAGTGTAATCACTGCGCATATGAGACTTAAGAACTGATGTCTCAGGGTGACGGGCGCAGTTTGGCGTCACACAGAAATGTACTGGATAACACAGCATTTGTTATGGGCAGAGGTTGCGCTTACCATCAAGTGAAAGTTTTGCACGTTGCGTAACTTCATCAAATAAAAAGGGCACCATTCGAACCATGAAAACGCTTCTTACTATTTAAAAAAATATGGCCACGCAAACTAAAGTATTTGTGTTTGATAGGTGGCTGTGAAAACAGCTACCCACAGTCTCGTGCATACAAGTATGTCACAGTGTTCAGTATAACGCGAGCCGCGTGCGAAAGTGGACACGTACGCATACTATGTCGTGTTACAGAGTCTGTGGTTACTAGGAACCCAGCAGCTACTGCACTAAATAATCCATACTAATATCATAAATTCGAAAGTAACTAACTCTGTCGGTTTGCAAACTTTTCACGGCTCCACCGTCGAACCGATCTTGACAAAATTTGGCATGAAGATAGCTTGCGTCCTGAAGACGGACATAGGAATTTTATTCCGGGAAATCAAAGAGTTCCCACCAAAGAAACCCAAATCCTCGCGGACTTGGTCGCGGGTTTCAGCTGGTAATTATATTTGAAGATGGTGTGGACTAGGGAGCTGTTTTTTAAATTACTGCACCGTGGGTCCTTGGTTCGAATCCCACTCGAAACTAACATTTGTGGAAAGCACAAATCGTTAATTTTCGCGTCCGGTTGAGCTGCGCATGTGAAATGTATGTCTGTAAAACTCATGTCTGTCGCATATCTTGTGGTTTAACCCGTATCCAACACTGCATTAGAATGCGATACGCGGCTAAAGATACTGTAGGCTAGGACCTACCCCCGATTTTGTCATCATTACCGTGGTAGCTCAGGGGCGAGGCACTCGCTTTAAATTTCATAGTACGCGAGTGACCTGGGTGGAAAATTGTTAATTGCAATTGGATCAGCGTGGCGGATTCTTCTCGGCTCCAAAACCCTCAGAAATGATAGGATTTCGGATTTAAATATCCTTTGCGGACTATTTTATTTTCCGGCATAAAATGTAATCTATGTCCGTCTCCAGGATGCAAGTTATCTCTGTGCCAAATTTCGACAAGATTGGCTCGGCGATTGGGCCGTGAAAAGGTAACAAACAGACACGAGGGACAGAGAGTTACTTTCGCATTTATAATATTAGTAAGGATTAGTTGGTGTAGTACCTGCTAGGTACATAGTAACCACAGACTCAGTAATTCTACTTTTATCTTCTTTCTTTTTATGCAATGTATGACAAAGAGAGCGGTTTGCTACGTCATTTTAATGATTAGAGACTAGTAAGAAACGCACGGTTACATAAAATTCACTCATTCAGTCAGTCCTCAGGGTCGACAATGTGCCAACACCGTAGTTTTTTTACATTTGTTTTTTATGACTGATGGTCACTGTTAGCCCGAAGGCTTTCACAGCTTCGCCGGATTGAAAGATGGCACAGCGCTTAGGGCGCTTAGCCGAAACCTTCATTTATGGATGACCAGCGCAAGGGCCCCGGAGGGGACCTCGGCTTGAACAGTCATCCTGTGTGCGAGAGTAACTGACTCGAGTCTGCCCAGGGGGGCCGACCTCGGCTCGGTCAGTTACTTCAATCAGGAGGGCAGTTATACTATTACTATTATCGGAATTAACTACATTTACCACCAATTCCGAATGCATTTCCGCTGGAGAAGAAATGGCGTAAGAAACTTCAGCGACGCTTCTACTGGTGGTAGGATTCCTATGCAGGAATCCATCTAGGTAGGTACCACCCCAGGGCCAGTTATTCTGCCGTGAAGCAGTAGTGTGCAAACATTACTGTGTTTCGGTTTGAAGGGCACTGTGAGCTAGCGTAATCACTGGGCATATGAGACTTAAGAACTTATGTCTCAGGGTGACAGAGTGACACAGCATTTGTTATGGGCAGACGTTGCACTTACCATCAGGTGAACGTTTTGCTCGTTCCGTCACTTTTATGAAATAAAAAAAAAACGTGGCATTACTATTAGTAAAAACCGGCCTTAGATGATCGCCGACGGCGGGGGAAGATCATACCATCTTGATTGTGACGTGTGTGTGTGCCGTGTTAAGTAGAGCTCTTGGGCGCTAGTGGTCGCATCGTCCGGATCCTCGAGGATGTGCCTCGGTCTCGTTTATCCGCGAGTTGAGTTTTGGTGTAACACGAGGGGGTCGTATGTGGCGGCACTTACTACCCGTGGGTTGAGGTGCGTGGCGCCAGAGCCGAAGTATCGGCGGGAGGCCAACTTTCGATATTGGGCTATGGTGGGTAGATGGCCCGAAATAGATGTAAAGGTTTAGGTGCCACGGCGCTTCCATGGCTGTGCGCATAAATCGATTCAGTATTACCTAAAGTCGGTGATTTTGACGCAGGGCGGAATGCGCAAATGCTAGCCGAATACAAGCTTTGTAAAGCGTTGTTTTATTACGAAGGGACATTTTACTATTTTTGTTTAGTAACAGGTGTAATTCAACAAGGAGGAAAGCCGCTAGGTTTATTACACGGTTTATGTGTGGACCGAAGGTGAGGCTTGTGTATAGGACACCTAAGTATTTGACGGTCTTTTCCCAGGGGATTGGACCATCAAATACCTCTATGGTAGGGAGATGTGACATGGCTGCACTTTTGGTGGGATTGGCCTCGATCCTCTATTTCCGAAACCAGTTCCCTAGGGTTCGAGCTGCGGATTGGAGGCGCGTATAGATAGTGTCTGGATTTCGTCCAGACACATACAGGCATGTATAGTCTACGAAGAGGGCGAGTTCGACTCCGCTGGTGTGCGGTATGTCATTGGTGAAGAGGGTGTACAGCATGGGACCTAGGAATGAGCCTTGAGTTTGCTGGCGTGGATGGGATGTGATTCAGATCGCACCCCTTCGATGCGGTAGCGGAAGATGCGACTGCGTAGAAAATCTTGTATGACTAGTACGAGGCGATCTGGCACACTGACAAACATTCGTAAACCTTGACTAGAGCATTGAGGAGGCTAATAGGCCGGTAAGCGGTGGGATTGGTCCGTAGGTGCGCATGACATTTAAGGACCTTTGAGAAAAGAGGCTAAAGTCTAAAGGCCAGCGACGCAGTTTCTGAGGTATTGCAGATGTTTATGATGGGCGGCAGTGGTCACTCACCATCGGGTAAACCGCTTGCTCGTTTGCCGCTCTTCTATATAAAAAATATAAACCCCTTGCATCATTACCGCAGAATATCAATTAAAACTAACATGCAACCATCTCCGCCTATTTGCATAACGGGCAATTACGCAATTAGTAACGAGAACTGTGCCGCATGATGTCTAATCGTCGATATGAATTCAAATTGCCAACCTCCGTTAGATAGACTCCTCGTCTGTATTAGAGATAGAGGGAGCTTTAATCAGGTTTAAGCGTTTTCAATCTGGGGATTTTGATGTCAAAGATGCACCTCGCCCTGGTCGCCCTGTTACGGTTAAAATGGACGCCATTTTTGAAAAAGTGGAGTAAGATCAGCATATCAGTAGTTACGACATAGCTGAAGAACTGGGAATTGACCACAAAACAGTTTTGACCTATTTGAAAAAGGCTGGGTACACAAAAAAGGTCGATATTTGGGTGCCACACGCGCTCACTAAAAGAAGAGTAGGCTCGTTTGCGATTCTTTATTGAGACGTAGTGAAACCGAACCGTTTTTGAAGAGATTGATAACTGGTGATAAAAAGTGGATCACACACGGCAAGAACGTGCGAAAAGGTCGTGGTCAAAGGTCGGTCAGGCTTCACAGACTGTGCCAAAACCCGTGTTAGCTCGCAATACGTTGATGCTGTGTGTATGGGGCGTTGTTCATTATGAGCTTTTACCGCCATGCAGAACCATCGATTCACAGAACAAAGCTGAGACAAACAAACAAAGTTGAGAGAAAGCGGCCGGAATTGATCAATAGAAAGGGTTTGGTCTTTCCTCATGACAACGCTCGACCACACACATCTTTAGCCACTCAGAAAAAATTGAGAGATTTCGGCTGGGAGGTGATAATGCATCCGCCATATAGCCCTGACCTTGCACCTTCAGATTTCCACCTGTTTCGGTATCTTCAGAATTCTTTAGGTAGTGTCAGGTAAACATCAATAGTGGACTGCCAAACCACTTGTCGCGTTTAAAAAAAAATCTATGGTTCATTACCAGTCAATGATCCAGGGTTTTGTAAAAACACAATGCTGGTTAACAGGTCCGGTTGCGTTCTCATTGTCTTGAAATAAGGGGCACTGTAAAACTGTTTCACCTAACCTGCGATCGTGAAAAGAGAAGATCGGAAAACCGATGACGATTATTAAAATTAAATGAAATGAAATTTATTTATTATTTGCTATAAAAAGTTCAATTTCATTTCACAATTTATTTTTTAACAATCTACCAATGTTTATCAAAAAGGTAACGCTGTCTGGAAAACAAGCAAAAGAAAATTTGCCGTTACAAAGGTAATTTTTTTTAGTTAAAACTTCTTTAGAATCGTTGTGATTTCAAAGTCGATGAAACGAAAAAGAATCATTAAAAAGAGAAACATACATATATACATCTATAGGACTTAGCCTGGGAGAGAATGAGGTAGAATACATTATACAGTGATTCCTATTATACTCGTATTTATATTTTCGAATTCGTCCAAATCCTCGATTTTTTCCTAGATTTTGCTCTCTTTAGTTAGACAACAAAATCTAAAACAGTAATTGATGCAGTATTTCAAAGATACTCTTATGTTGATCAAATCCAAACCGAAGCGTTTGTTACATATTTAAGTTACCATAAGTCACTTATGTCATTTGTTGAAATTGAAAACTTGGGGTCCGCATAATGTAATATATTGAGAATAAAATGTTAAATATTTTTTTTTAAACTTTGTAACAATATTATAATTAATAAACCCTACAATTATCCTACTCCTGATATCTGCATTCGTCTCATTCTCTCGAAGTTTTCTGAATATTTCACTTCTACCGCGTTTAAACTGCACACATATTTTCATTATCGATTTTTTTATTGTTATATATAATTTTGACAGTACCATGTCAACGACTTCTCCGGGAAAAGTCCGCGTTCTCACAGGATACAAGGAAATTTTCATATCGCTGCTGTTTCACATGGTGAGTCACGACAATCGGAAAGCAATTTGTTGGCATCGATATCGATTAATGGGAAAATTGGTGTAAAATATTAGCGTATTTCAGTCATTGTTATGGCAACCCAGCATGGCGATAAAAGCAACTTGGCCCAACCAGGAAAGCCTTTAATCCAGCAGCGGACTGTTAAGATATTGATGATAAATAATAAAAACACATTATTAATGGAAATGTACAATTCTCTTGAAGACCATGTTTATTCAGTTTTGGTTATTAAAGAAGATAGTCTTATCTTTATTCTTTTGTAGTGGAGCTTTTTTAGACGACGTTGGATACTGAGAGCCAGGGTTGTTACTGGGCCTATGAGGCTTAAGGACTGACCTCATAGATTGACGGGCGCAGTGTGATTTTGCTCGTCACAACACTTTCTCCTGTAAAAAAAACTTTACCTCGTGTATGTGGCTGAGCACTTCAGTCCGCGTCATGTCTTCAAGCCTAGTTTCGTTCACGTCCATTATTTCGTCAGCAAGCTCCAAATTGTCCCAGTTCCCCGCAGACGGTGACCCTGGTGATGAAAATATTTTTTAACATTTTTAAAGACGAGTAGGAAACATTTAGTACACGCTTTTTGCAGTTAAATTCATCAATACAGATATATAAAACAGAGTGTTGCGTTGTGTTACTGTATTTTCGAATATCATCATCATCATAGCAGCCCATCACTTGTCCACTAATGAACATAGACCTCCCCCATAGATTGCCACAAAAGTTCGTAGCTCTCGTTTTGGTGGGAAAACCAGGAGATGGGCAGCGCCTGTCGACGACGCGTGATAATGCCACGTTTTGGGGCGAAACACGTGTCGTGTTCTCGACTTCAGTGGTGTATTTTACCTAGTGGTAGTATTGTAGTGGTTGGTGGAGGGTATCTGGTGGCGGTTCCTGGTGGCGGTGTTAGTTTGCTTGTGCACGCTACTGAGGGAGGGTGGACGGTGCTCTTTAAAAAACTAGGTAATATACACCATTTTATATTTTGCATGCGGATCTTAGCAAATTAACTTACTTTCCTCCATTATAATGGACGCAAAGTAACGCCTAATTCTATTAACTATATGAAATGTTATAAAAATAAATACTGTTGGTCCGAACGTATAGTAAATACTATTGAGGTAAAATTTGTACCAAATTATAGAAAACTTCGCTGCCTGAAACCAATGTTGACTATATTTCATCGTATTATCTTAGAAGGTTATGAAGTTACGTGAATTCTACATATTTATGTAAATCTTCTTTGGGTGCGATGAGAGTAAACTTCTAATTTGAGCGCAGCGTTTCCGTGCAACGTTTTTATTATTATTGATAAATATTTACCGATTAATTAATAATTGTTTATATTCTGAGCCGTTATTTTACATACATACATACATACATAAGATCACGACTGTACCCATAAGGGGTAGTCAGAGACTGGGAACTCACTGCAAAAACAGATGACTGCCACAATCCACGTTTCACCAAAACAATATAATGCACTTGTTGTGATAGGTGGTGAGCCCATCGCCATCATGCGCTGTTGGGTGCACAGTGCAGTTTAATTCCTTACTCGCCTTTTACGAGATCCATTGATCCAATTATTTTTATTAATTTAATTAATTTTGTTAATTCACGTTTATTTATTTTTATTCAATATGTAATATAAATAATTTTAAAAATTATCGTGAAGAAACCGTTTGTCTGATGAATAATAAATATTTACGACATGATATAGAATAGAAAAAATATTTTTTATTTTTTTTAAATTCAATATAGAATAGAATAAATTTTTATTCAATATAGACTATTTACATAGTACTTATTGAAAGTCATTTTTTTTTTAAGCTACACTGGTTCGCAAAAATGCCTCTGTCCTGGGAAGAACCAGTAAGAAACCCAGCGGGCTTTTTTTTTTAGTCATTTTTAAAATAATGTACAATAACTGTATTGCAATAGCTGTATTATAAAGATGTAGAAATGGCTTGGCGGCGATCACCTCATTCCCAGGGGTTATCATCATCTATGTATTCTTTAATATTATAATAACCCTTTTTATGAAGTCTTTGTTTAATATAAAATTTAAACTTTTTGATTGAAAGACTTTTAGCACTTTCTGGGATTTTGTTGTAAAAACGTATACATTGCCCCATAAAAGAGTTACTGACTCTGTGAAGTCGGGTAACTGGCATAATTAATTTGTGCTTGTTCCTGGTATTCACATTATGAACATCACTTTTTTTAGTGAACTGGTTTATGTTCTTGTGTACATACAAAACGTTTTCAAATATATATTGAGAGGCCAAGGTTAAGATATTAATTTCTTTAAATTTATCCCTAAGAGACACTTTAGAGCCAAGATTATAAATAGCTCTTATGGCCCTCTTTTGCAAAACAAAAATCACTTCAACATCAGTTGCATTTCCCCATAGCAAAATACCATAAGACATTATGCTATGAAAATAACTAAAATAAACCAATCTAGCAGTTTCAACGTTAGTCAAATTCCTAATTTTTTTTACAGCATAAGCTGCAGAGCTAAGTCTACTTGCTAGTTTAGATATATGGGGGCTCCATTGAAGTTTTGCGTCAAGAGTTATTCCAAGAAAGACAGCAGTATCCACAAGGCTCAACTCTTCCCCACTCACAAGCACATTTACATCTAATTGTTTAACATTTGGTGTTGTGAATTTAATACATTTTGTTTTATTGCCGTTTAAAAGCAAATTATTAACGTTAAACCAATGTACTAATTTTGAAATAGCATTATTCACCTCGTCATATAATAAAAGTTGACGTTTTATCTTAAAAATCAAAGATGTATCATCAGCAAATAACACTATATCATGGTTGTCCCCTACTAGGTAAGGTAAGTCATTAATGTAAATAAGAAATAGAAATGGGCCGAGAATCGAACCCTGCGGGACACCCATAGATACTGCTGATCCGGAAGAACTCCTGCTATTGATAACTACTGTCTGCGTTCTATTACTCAAATATGAAATTAGAAGTTGAAGTGCAGAATTTCTTACACCGTAGTGATGTAGTTTCCTGATAAGTGTTTCATGATCTATGAATATAGATTATTTACATACTTCTCATTGAACGTCATTTTTTTTAAGCTACACTGGTTCGCAAAGAAATGCCTCTGTCCTGGGAAGAACCAGTAAGAAACCCAGCGAGTTTTTTTTCAGTCATTTTATGTAAGTCCGCTAACCCGTTTGGCAGATGATGTTGTAAAGGAAAAGGGTAGCTACCCGTATGATTGGGTGGTCTGATCTGGGGAGGACGTCTCCTGCTACTAGTAATATTTAGATGTCGTATATAAAGTTCGTATCTCAGAAACTTTCATAGCGCGATTATGGAATATATGAGATATTTCTTGAGCTTCGCATGTGGCGACATAGATGTCACTATGAGAGAATCGATTTGAGAGAAGGCCTGTCACTAGCAGAGGTAGCTTTTACGGCACATTTATTTATAATAAATTTTATTAGACGCCATTACTATATTCACAAAACATCTATTCATGTACTCTTTAACACTCCACTGCTATGATCCTATGTTTTGGTCTGAAGGGCACTGACAGCTAGAATAATTATGGAGTATATGAGACTTACCTTATGGTGGCGGCTTAAGAGAATCTACCATCTCATCTCATCCCGCGAGTATCGTAAAAGTCGACAGAGAGAAAATGAAAACCAGGAGATAGGCATGAGCATCTTCCTGGAACATCTGAATAATCTGCGGTTGCCAACCCGCCTGCTAAGCGTGGCAACTACGGCAAAACCCTCCAAAATGACAGCTTCAAACTTTTGTGGCAATCTATGTGTGAGGCCTATAATGGTGATGATATGAGACTTAAGAACTGATGTTTGGAAGCGACGGGCGCAGTGCGGTTTGAGTTAAATACATGTAGCATTGTACTGTGGTACTATCTTTGTAGAACTATTTGAATTAATTGAACTTGAATAAAGTGAACTATTTGATCGTCTGTTCTATAAAAATGCCTAAGAGGACTACCACCCCATATCATGCCGTGGGTGTCCTAAAAGCCGACAGAGGGAAAATGTCAAGGAAGATGGGCAGCAGCAGTATCTACCTAGATCTTAATAAAAATACAGCGGTTGCCAATCCGCCTACCAAGTGCTACCAAACCACATACATATTGTAAGTTAGCCGAAAGTTCCATCAAGACAGTTTTTTTCTGAATCCACAAGTCGTGTCCCGTGTTGGTGACGTGAGAGAAATTACATCAATCTCCTCATCCTGTCTCATGGTTATCGTAAAAGCCGCATGTGGGAAACGCCAGGAAAAACTATCCCTTTTAAGGCTAATTCTCCCAACTTGTCCACGTGTCAATGTTGTACAATGAAGAATACTGAATAATGAGACTGTATATATATTTTCGGTGATGTAATTGCTGTTAGCCTTCTCGGCTTTTACAGCTTCATCGGATACTGTGCTCGCGGGCCCGGGGCCCGCGTGCCAGGTTTGGTTTGACCCAAATATAAATAAATAAATAAAAACTCCTACAAAAACCTCGAAGTTCGGACTGTGTCGCGTTCGCTGCGTGCTTTCGCGATTTCGAAAATCTTAAATATTTTAAGTCGTCTAATGACCGTCCGAAGGAGGCTGCGCGCGTCCATTCGGGCTGTTGTCTTGTGTGTCGGTAACTCTGGGTGGTGAGAACCGTCCCGGAACACGGGTGAATCTTGTGTACGCGGTGTGATTATTGACTATTGCGCGCCGCTCTCTACGGCGGTCGCGTGTCGTGGTGCGTGTTATATTAAAGCTATGATGAGACTGTGTATTCACGAGCGTACGAAATAACAAATCAGAAAGAATTTTATCAGTTACAATAACATGATTCATTAATCTAATCGCATTACAAAACGACGACCGCGATTTAATAGCAATTCATTTTCTTTCTTCTCAAAAAATAAGTGAAAAACATAAATTTTACAGATTAAATTTATTAAAACGTGAAGATAAGACTTTGTACCCCTTTTTAAGCATATTCCGAGCACGAAGGAGTGAGTTTTGGCATAGTTAAAGTTTATATGGAGGAGGAAAGGGAAGGAAAATTTATATACAATATGTGTTAGAAATACATTACATTCAATCTAATAATTTACTGTCCAATTTCGATCATTGGGCGACCACTAGTTTGTATAAATGTCACTTGTTTCTTAGTAAGCATTATCGTCCCTTCAAAATTAGAAACTAGGTAAGCTTTAAATTCAAAAAGGTGTGTCAAATGTATGAGTCAAACTAATTTACGAATGAAGGTTGCTCACATGTTGATGTGCCACAACTTCGTATTTTACCAGTTAAATAATAGCTTTTTTTTTAGCTTAAACTGGTGGTAGGATTCCTATGCAGGAATCCGTCTAGGTAGGTACAACCCCAGGGCCCGTTATTCTGCCGTAAAGCAGTAGTGTGCCAACATTACTGCGTATCGGTTTGAAGTGCACTGTGAGCTAGTGTAATCACTGGGCATATGAGACTTAAGAACTTATGTCTCAGGGTGATGGGCAAAGTGTGGTGTCACCCAGAAATTTTCTGGGTGATACAGCATTTGTTATGGGCAAACGTTGCACTTACCATCAGGTGAACGTTTTGCTCGTTTCATCACTACATCCAATAAAAAAATGCTTATGAATGTCCCACTGCTGAGCACAGGCCTCCCATTTTTGAGATGGTTTTTGACTTGGGAAAAATTAGCCACGCACCTCCAATGCGGGTTGGCGGTCTTCACATGTCTTCCAAATATTTTTATTCGTCAGACATGTAGGTAGCGATGTTTTCCTTCACGACTTAAGATCATCATCATCATTCATCATCATCGCAACCTAGTCCACTGCTGAACGTAAGCCTCCACCTCCCCCATACAGTGCCACAAAAGTTTGTAACTCTAATTTGGCGGGGGATTTTGTTCACGCTTGGCAGGCGGGTTGGCAACCGCAGTTTATTTGTTCAGATTTTCAAGGAAGATTCTGGCACTGAGGATCGAACTTTGGTCACTCGCATACTATGAAATTTAAAGCAATCTCCCGGCCCCTGAGCTACTAATGTCTCCTCCTTTTTTCTCACTTCTACTACTTCACTTCTACTACTCTGTAAACTACGTTTACAGATTTTATCGCGTTTAATTATTTATAACCCGACGTTTCGAGTACTTTACAGACTCATATAGCTGAAGTGAAGCATCGAAGCACTAGAAAGTCTGCAGTATACGACCATGTTCTGAAGCACCCGAAGCATTACCTCCGATTTGATAGACCACAAATCCTTGAAATATAAAACCGATTCCTACCAAGGTGATTCGGGAGGCTATTGAAATTAAAAAACATCCTAATTTCAATAGAGAAGATGGTTGGGTATTACCACTGGCTTGGGATCCTATAATTTTTTTTTATGGAATAGGGGGAAAACGAGCAAACGGCTCACCTGATGGTAAGTGATCACCGCCGCCCATGAACATCTACAATACCAGAGGAATAGCAGAGGCGTTGCCGGCCTTTGCGAAAGGAATAGGCTCTTTTCTTGAAGGTCCCTAAGTCATATCGGTCCAGAAAAACCGCTGGCGGCAGCAGATTCCATAAAGTGCTTGTGCGTGGCAAAAAATTGCGCTAAAACGCACTGTGCTGGAATGCCAACCATCAAGGTGGTGACGATGGAATTTTGCGCTATGCCGCAATGTGCGATGGTGAAAATCAGCGGCTGGCATTAATCTGAACAATTCCTCGGAACACTCCCCCTGGTAGATCCTATAAAAAATGCAAAGGGATGTAACATCTCTTCGCAAAGCCAGGGGATCAAGCCGATCACATAGAACATGGTCGTCGACGATTCGAGCCGCTCTTCGTTGAATGCGGTCAAATGGAAGTAGCTGTCACTGGGGCACCCCCGCCCGCGCCTTATAAAGTTGCAAGCGTTGGGCCGGCATGACGCTCTACTGAGGACGCCAAGCTTTTTGGAAGCCAATTTGGCTTTCCCTTCCAGGTGACCGCGAAACTGAACGTCACTCGATATGTCGACGCCAAGAATACTGATATGTTGATGTTTTTGGGCCGGCATGAAGTACTGTAGCGCTCTACTGAGGACGCCAAGCTTTTTGGAAGCCAATTTGCCTTTCCCTTCCAGATGACCGCGAAACTGAACGTCACTCGATATGATGATATCTTTTATAATTAACAACATTAAATCGAAAACCAAGCATATGCATGATCGGACCAAAAATGATAATTAAAAGATGAAGGTACCCCGGATTTATTATGACATCGGGACATCTGTAAATCTAACCCAGGTTACTCGCTTATTATGAAATTAAAGGCGAGCACCCGGCTCATGAGCTACAAAAGTTTAATTGTAGCATTTTAATTGTCATCCGTAAAACATCTTATCACAAAGGAAGATATTACAAAAAAATACCCAAAGGAAGAAAAGCGCCAGTAATCGCTGAAATATTTCTTCAGCTTTAATTCCATCTACAGTTTAAGATAAAATCAACGTCTACGTATTTTGTTAGAATTCATAAACGTTATTATGTAATTTCAATTCCGGGCGCTTTTTATTCAAATACGGTAAGACTTCATATTATGTTGTGTATTGTTTTGGGGTATGTATTATTATTTGTCTATGAAAGAAAGAAAGACATGTTTCTATTCAGAGTACGACATAAAGCACAACCAGTAAAAATATTAAAACAACTACTCAAGACATGTGACAGAAGTGTATTTATATATTAAACAAAAAAAAAATTAAATTAGAAATGTGATTAAAATAAAAATTAATAAACACGTATTAACAAAAATACATATACAGTAATTTACAATTATTAATTAGTCGATAAATATTAATTAAAATAGAAACATAGCACGAAACCGTTGCAATCAAATTCGACTTTGAAATTTTACTCTCATCAATTTACAATTTAAGAAATCATTGATCTAAAACTTGAACAACAGCAATAACAACAAAATATCGAAATAGACATGATACAACACAAGATTATACTGAGGTATTGATTTTTATTTTATTGGGGAAAGGGACGAGACGTGCAAAACGTTCTCTTGAAGGTAAGTGCAACGTTCACCCATATCAATTCTATGTCACCCAGAATATTTCTGTGTGGCACCACACTGCGCCCTTCCCCTTGAGACGTCAGTTCTTAAGTAATTGTAATGTATTATCCGTGCTGCAGCTCGAAAAAGTTCGCGCGATGGCCGCGGCTGTGATACTACCGTCAGTCCGTTACGCTGCTCTTATAATTCTCATGTCATTTATTCAGACAAGCAAGTGATTTACAAAAGTTTTCGGTCACCGCCCAGCTCTCCGTAACTTAGTATTTAACTTTAAAATTAACGATTACTGGTGGTAGGATTCCTATGCAGGAATCCGTCTAGGTAGGTACCACCCCAAGGCTAGTTATTCTGCCGTGAAGCAGTAGTGTGCAAGCATTACTGTGTTTGGGTTTGAAGGGCACTGTGAGCTAGCGTAATCACTGGGCATTTGAGGCTTAAGAACTGATGTCTCAGGGTGACGGGCGTAGTGTGGTGTCACACAGAAATATTCTGGGTGACATAGCATTTGTTGTGGGCGGACGTTGACCACCAGACCATCAGATGAACGTTTCGCTCGTTTCGTCACTTTATACAATAAAAAATAAAAAATAAATCTAGTGTTGCCGCCACCGGGAACTGACTTGACACTGGCAGAATTCTAATAAGAAAGGCCAAAACTAAAAGAAGAAGAAGAAAACGATCTCTACTACTACTCTGAAATTCAACGCGTGCGCTCTGTGCCTGGTCTATGGCCATTTGATTTAATTAATTTTTAAAATTAAACTTCGTCACGTTGTACAGTTTAAAGGTCGATTTGAATAATTGAATCGCCGTTGTCTCTTACGCTAGAGAAATTCTAATAATCTATTCTCTTCGAAAAAGTTCTTAGCTCTGTTCGCCTTACATTGCTTACATACATAAGATCACGACTTTATCCCATAAGGGGTAGTCAGACTGGGTACTAACTGCAAAAACAGATGACTGCCACAATCCACGTTTCACCAAACACGTTTCGCCTTACATTGGACACGGATAAATGAGGGCAAGTGAGTGCCTTAGCGGATATAATTGCGGCACTATAATATATCAAGCGCAGTTGACAACTCACGACATTAATCGTTATCAATAACGCTGAATGACTATTTTACATCGTAAGGTCGACATATACAGCTTACTGTTAATTCAGGTAATAAATGACGAAAATCTCCGTCGTCGGAAATTATGAGCGTTTATGGACATCATTAATTTCCAGAAAGCGAGAAGACGTTCTTATTTCAACATATAAGTGTTCCCTTTCCTTAACTGGATGACACGTAACGTAATATCTTTTGTCTTTATGAGACTGCTAAGTTCAACGTAAAGGGCAGAAATGTTTATCTTAGTTCGGCGACCACGAGGCTTAGTGGTATGTGAACATGCGTACTGTGGGCTTTGGCTGGGATTCGCACTGAAGACAATGGGTTTTGGGTGCGAATCCCAGTTGAAACAACACACAAGTTAATGGTTTTAAAGTGGAAAGTCAAAGTCCGATCCTAACGACAGTGACAGAAAAGATATAGATTAAAACGGAATCACTGCACAATATTTCTGGAGAAGTAAAACAATACTATTTTCGGGAATTAGTACAAGATCTTGTCCTAAGAATTGGGAATCACGTCAAAATTTTTCAGCCTAAACCGCAATTTCCTGACTTTACTGATGAAGCTAAAGACAACTTCACAAATTTCCTTAAAAATATTCCCAAACACTTTTAATTTTTACATTCGACTCGGCATCGGTACCATTTATCAGTATCATACTCGTCCATCTATTCAAATTTAATCAAAACTTAGTCAAATAACAAGCATCCTAATCATAAATCTCATAACCTCGATAATCGCTTCCATAGTAAATACATTGAAACTACTTTTTCCACTTTCCGATTATCTGCGTTTTCTACAATTTATATCTAAAATTCTAAAACTCTTTACGTACAACTAATTAATTTTCTTTTCACAACCTTTTAAATTTACTGCGATCCAGTTTCCGATCTGTTTCTGCTTTTTATTACTTATCTGGGCTTGGGTAATGCATTTAATACTATTGATTATTAATATTATATTCCCTTGATATATTTCATTGTGGTAAGCTGGTTTCGTAGTTACATATTTTGTCGCCGGCAGCATTTACAGGTACAGGAAAATGACCTCCAAATACACTTTCAACACGGCTTTTCCAGATAGCTACTGTTGCTGGCGTTCCCCAAGATGTTATAGGGCCTCCTTTCCTATTTCCAATTTTCGTTAATTGTTTTTTACTTTGCCTTCTTCTCATTTCCACTTACATTAACTGTACTGTGAACTGCTTTTCTTTCGCATGTTTCTTCTACGTCAGAGGAACCTCATTACAAAACGGTGGTAAATTGTAAAAAAATGAAGTTTGACAAACGAAATTTATATTTCTTACTTAGAAATTTCATTTCATTGCCCTTAACTAACCATGGCTTTAATATCTTGTACGCTGGCAATCTTCAAATTTACTCGTATGCCCAATTTTCTATAGAAGCTTTATTTAGAGAGTTAAAAAACGTAAATGGGATCAATCGCTCTTACAAATAGTATTACTGTGTTTAGTTACTTTAGTGTTTTACAATTTAATTGGCAATTACTGGGCATATGAGACTTAAGAACTAAAGTATTACGGTCCTACTATAGGGTAAGGGTTATGAGAAGTGTGGTGTCACACAGAAATGTTCTTGGTGATACAGCATTACAGCCTCGTCTCTTTTAATATTATTAATTTCTTTTTAAATAAGTATTGCATGAGCTCTTCAGTTTTATGACAAAATATTAAAAAAAAGTTCAGTAATAAAAGGTTTTCAGCTCTAAACTACCTTGCAGATAGCGTTCTGGACTGACTGTTTGTGTGTGTGCAACTTATGACCCGAGCTTAAGGCACAACTTTTGTGAATGATATGTCTTACACAGATTAAAATATTCGAATCCTGATCTCAACTTTAGCACTAACCTAGTCTTTGCGCCATCGTTGTATCTACAAGGTTCTGATATAAACACGAATACTAAAAACGTCAAGAATAAAGCAGCAGACACAGCAGGTAGCAAACAAATTTGCCTGAATGACAGATGTTAAAACAGTGGATCGAGTTACAATGCTTACTTCCACAACTTATCACGCCTTAGTTATTCTATTTACAACTAACTAAATTCGTACTCAGTCCAATGTTGGATACGAAGTCCAATATTTGAAATAACATTGGGTTGAATACTAATTGAGTTTGAATAATCTTCGTTCTGTTATTGTTTATAGAACTAACAAATTTTACTGGTGGTCGGAGTCCTATACAGGAATCCGTCTAGGTAGGTGTGGTTTAGGTGCGGTGTTTAGTGTTAATGGCAATAAAAATATAGTATTATCTATGGAGAACTTGTTGGTTGATTTTATCTCTCGGTGTGTGTGGAGGTGTATCTTGTAATTAAGCATTAATAATTATTATAAATAAACTAAACAAAGTACTAGAAGACATTTTTATTTTAATGCGTGCTGATTGAAACCTACAACATTTCCAATGTGTTTCGTTTTTATGGGAACTGAAACTAGTGTTATTAGAAGGTATAAGAAACTTGATCTGATGTCTCTGAGTAACGTCACACAGAACTTTCCAACTGTCTCCTTTCCAAAGTAACAACAACTGTTAGGAGCAGGTATCATCACCGTCGATTACTTTCGTTTAATGAAATATTCACACAACTTGATGCTACGTCTTCAAAATTCTCGTTAAAAACTTACTTCTCAATTAAGACTTAGAGCTTTAACAACCCTGAAGACTACCAAGAAATGCCCCCTAGTCAGTATCTCCGCTTCTAAATGAAACTAATTATACGGATTTTATCGCGTTTAATTTTATCATTTATAACCAGACGTTTCGAGTGCTTTACAGCATCCAGCGTCGGGTCATAAATAATAAAATTAAACGAGATAAAATCCGTAAAATTAGTTTCATTTAAATGTGTAGTGTTCGCGTAAATATAAGAAATCATTATCTCCGCTTCTCTTCATTCACCATATGAATACTTCCCCGTTTGAGATAATCCATTTATATGCTAAAGCTAAAATAAGCTGCAGCGCAGCTATATTTGAGTCATCGCTGAATTTTGCGAAACTGTATAAAGCGCCGCGCAATCCTAGAATTCCTTGTAAAAAGGGAAAGACTAGAAAATAATACTTTAAGGAAATTACTGAAATTTCGGAGACACTGAACCATCATATGCCAGCGTCTAACTTCAGATACATGTATTTCAGCAGGGTCGAGAGCCCTTCGAAAACGATCCCCGCTAGCGGCGGTCAAATACTACCGTTTGCCAAAAAAATATTGCAGTTAAACAATTAGGAGAAAGAGGCAGAATAAAAATATGTAAACAGCTTTTTGCATGCGAAATATGTGATGTATAAGTAAAAGAAAAATTGGAAATATTTTGCAAACCCTTTTCCACTTGAAAAATGAATCCGCGCGTTGGGTACCAAATACTAATTTTCAAAGTCGCTCGAGAAAAAAAAACTGGAGTCTAAGTAGTGTTGCATTTTTAGGGGTAAGTCGTGACCTATTTTTAACTGTCCTTTCATGCCCATTATCAATGATATTAAATTGTACTGAATTTTTTTATATGACTATGATTAATTTAGGCTAGGTTCTCAGCGTGTGCAATAACGCCTCCTGGAGGGCGTTTGAGACTTTAAGCTTTTTGCAATTTTTAGTAACAGGCTTTTATTAACTTCACCTGTATTGAATATGGGAAATTTTGAAATTAAAATCAAAAATTAAAATTTTTTGTATCATCAATTTAATGTGAATCTTTCAGTTCAATTTTCATCTGCTTCCCGAACTACGGAAATATGAATATGAGAATTTTTGCACTCGTGATAAAAATTATTACAATAAATACAATAACAAAAATGTACCAATATTATAAATAATACTTTGCTACGAGTACGGCGTGTTTTCTTTTCTTTTAAACCTCGATTTTTTTTTAATGCCTGTCCGCGCCCCCTAATTTTCTCTGGATCTTCTAGTACCCCACCAGTAAAATTCACTACACACTTCGCTACAAATTCCGAAACAGATACAAAAGGAAAAACTATATTTAACACACTGGAAAAGCTTTGTGACGTAAAGGAAATTTAATAATATTGTGCAAGTTGCTACGGATGGCGCTTCGGCTATGACAGGGCGTCACAAAGACTTCAAAGTATCCGATGAAGCTGTAAAAGCCAAAAAGGCTAACAGCAATTACATCACCGAAATTATATACAAAGACGTCATAACGCGCTCAAAAAATAAAGTTCCTGACGCGCTTGCTGTGCATTGCGTAATTCATCAGCAGCATTTGGTCGCGAAAAATCTGAGTGAACGCCTTCATACATCGCAGTAAGTAATAAAATTAGAAGTAACTCGTCGAATAACAGATTATTTAGTCAGCTTTCGCATTGCCATTGACGAAGATTTCAACTGATTGCTGCTTCACACAGAGGTGCGCTGGCTGTCAAAAGGCACTTGTTTGATTCGATTTTGAATTTTTTTTTTAGGTCTGTTATAGAGTTCCTAGGAAACAAAGACACAGAATCGCGCGACAACCTCATCAAAGAACGATGTTCCGTACTTCACAGACCTGTATAAATGGTTTAATGATGTCAATCTCCAACTTCAAGGCGACTACCTAACTTTGATTAGGATCAAAAATTGCGTTACTGCTTTTGTATCCAAACTTATATTCTACAAAAGAAATATCGGCGGACGGGAATTCAATAACTTCCCAAGTTTATTAGCAACGTCATTCAAGGACGACGACTTGCTTGTTGGCTACCAAGAATTTAGGGTGAAGAAGTCGATTTCGCAACTGTACCCAGGATTATGGACGATTGTTCAACGATTTCTGATAGCATTCCCATCGTCCTATTTAGCTAAACGTGGATTAAGTGCTGTAGCAACGCTGGTACCTAAAAAGAGAAATCGGCTCCATATTACTGTACGCGGCGACTTACGGTAAATAAATTCGAGCCTGATATTAAGAAACTCCGTAAAATACTTCAAATTCAAAGTTCTCATTAAATAAGGTATAAAGTCTTTTCAATGATAAATGTGTCAGGATCGTAGCAAGTGGAAAGATGTGGTCTCTGCCTACTCCAATGGGAAAGAGGCGTGACTGTATGCATGTGTAATGTATGTGTAATTTATGTCAATATACGAGTAGTTAAGAATGCGTTTTTATTGTTCTCATTGAAATATTCTTCTCTAAACTTAGAAATAGGATAGGGGTCATATCCTATCTGATGACTATATAATATAACTTACGGGCTTAAAAAAAGTAAATAAAATAATCAATATTACCTAATCGAGATCGAGATTTATAATCGCCTAAGGAAATTTGAAGGGAGAAATGAAGGTCAATTCCTCAATTCCAATAAAAATCAGGAATTAAAGAACAAGTTTTTTACTGGTGGTAGGATTCCTATGCAGGAATCCATCTAGGTAGGTACCAGCCCACGGCCAGTTATTCTGCCGTGAAGCAGTAGTGTGCAAACATTACTGTGTTTCGGTCTGAAGGGCACTGTGAGCCAGCGTAATCACTGGGCATATGAGACTTAAGAACTGATGTCTCAGGTTGACGGGCGCAGTGTGGTGTCACACAGTAATTTTCTGGGTGACACAGCATTTGTTATGGGCAGACGTTGCACTTACCATCAGGTGAACGTTTTGCTCGTTCCGTCATTTTTATGAAATAACAAAAAAGAAAAAAAAAGTTGTAAATTAAAATAAGAAATAATTTATTCATCATTAAAAATGAATGATGGCGTAAAATAAAAGATGCTCAGAGAAAAAAAAAATCTTCAAGTGTGTTCAATGTTGGCGCAGAAACTGTTTCTGTTATTACCATTTCAGACGATACTTTGATTACTTCAATTATTTATGATCGCTGCTCTCCGTCAAAATAAACTTAACAGTAATTGCATTTTTAACTCGCTTAATGTAGTGGCGGCTTGTTTAAAGAATACTACCACTCCATCTCATCCAACGGATCTCGTAAAAGGCGAGTAAGGAATTAAACTGCACCGTGCACCCAACAGCACATGGTGGCGATGGGCTCACCACCTATCACACCGAGTGCATTATATTGTTTTGGTGAAACGTGGATTGTGGCAGTCATCTGCTTTTGCAGTGAGTGCCCAGTCTCTTGACTACCCCTTATGGGATACAGTCGTGATCTTATGTATGTATGTAATGTAATTTTCCTTGACGAATCACGGCAGCGACTTGATCGTTAAATCTTTCAAATAGGATAGTGACAAACACATTTCACACAATATATTTTGTGGCTACTTTACAGTTTTATGGCCGATGGAAAAATTCGTTAAATAATAAGGATTTACTATTAATGTTCATGGTAATGGAGTGATATAATAGCCTTTTTTTACGATTGTATTAGGCGTTAGATATCGCGATGTGCCGCACGGATGGGCAGCAGCGTCTTCCTGGGACATCTGCATAAATCCGCTGTGGTTGCCAACCAGCCGGCTAATTGTGGCAACTACGGCAAATTCCCACCAAAATTAGACCTACAAACTTTTGTGGCAATCTATGGGGGAGGCTAGTGATATTCTGAAATAATGATGATGATGAGATATCGCAATCATATTTTTTTACAGGATATAGGAGACGAGCAAAATGTTCACTTGATGGTGCCTATTACAAATGCTGTATTATCTTAGTCAGACTGTGTGACATCACACTGTGCGCCCGTCCCACTGAGGCATTAGTTCTTAAATCTCATATGCCCAGTAATTACACTAGCTTTCAGTGCCCTTCAGACCGAAACACAGTAATGTTGGCACACTACTGCTTCACGGCAGAATAACTGGCCCTGGGGTGCTACCTACCTAGACGGATTCCTGCATAGGAATCCTACCACGAGTAAAATACAAGTACAGTACCGTGCATGCTGCATGTCATTTAAACTGAATGTGTCTTATAAGAACCCATCTTATAAGTGTCCACAATTTGCTACTGTATTCTTAAATTGTTTAATCGTTTTTCATAACCTATTGATAAATTGCCCTTGGTCGAATTTTGTCTAACCTAACTTTTCGAATTTTAAGTTAGTTTCATATTAATATCAATATTAAATAATAATACACAAAAACTAGAAATAAAATCCGAAGAAAGGTGAAGTATTGAAAGAAATAATTTCTGAATCTTTATGCAGTCATAACTATAAGAATTATAATAGAAATTTAAATGGAAATTGTCAAATATTATTCAAATGGAAAAACCTATCAGAGAAACTTACCATACAGTTTGACCTTATTATCCTTCGTTTGGACCACTATGATAACATATCCCTCAAGATCCACGGATTTACATTTCACAGTCGTCATTTTATCGATAGCATTTATTTGCGTAGTGGGAGCGTTCAGGGAATTCATTTTTAATCAAATTATTCACTTTTCATCACAAAATTAACGTCAAATGTTTAGTTAAAAATGTCAACTTTACTATAATAAGCGACGTATTAGTATTTAAAATAAAGCCAACGCTTTCTCCAGCACCATTTCAGACAGAATCGTTTAATATTTTTACTTGATTTAAACATTTTGTCACAATCGAACATAGCGTAATCATTCCGGTGGTATCAGTTCGGGCATATTATTGGTTCAACAAGAATGAGACACTGGGAGGCACTTTACGAATCGATTGGAAACAACATAATTGAAACTTATGATTTTTCCTGCTATTAAACGTAATCAGAGAATCATCAATGAATTCTCATTTCACTATGTTCTGTCACATTTTCACGCTGCGAGCAGTCTTCACTTGTTCCACGAAGCTTCACCAACTTATCCTCGCTGTTTTTTCATATTGTTCTTAATTATGGTTATTGCAACAATGTTTCTGGTGATGACAGCGAGCTTCGAAGGCTTACAAGCGTGTTTTTGAGTTTGTGAAGCGGTCCAACGTCCGCGGACTGGGTGTTCGCCGCGAATGGATACAGCCATCCCACTTTAACACGATCAATAATGCTCCCTACCCAGCATCCCTACAAACTCCCGTAAGAAACGCTCTAACATTACATTACTATCAATTGACAGTACCTAAAAAATATAAATAAGCTCGCAATAAATCAATAACGTATGTTTCTTTTTTTTTTAATAAAAATAAAAATTAAATTAAAGATCACGAGAAAAAGATATAACAGGTCCCACCGAGATTTGAACTCGGATCGCTGGATTCAAAGTCCAGAGTGCTAACCATTACACCATGGGACCGACCACTTGTTAAACGAAATAAAAGTATACAAATTTGACATTAAAATTAATAAATTAACAGCAATTATCATTAATATTTAATAAATATCACTAACAAAAAAAAACTTTTGTAAACTCCACACTAGAACTCGAAATAATCACTGCTAAACTTACAAATATTTTTGAGTCTAAATATACAATATCGTATACTAAAAATGTTTTACTCTGAGTAATATTTTATTTTACTCCGCATTAAAAACGTTTGAATTGACAATAAATTTAAAATTACAAAAATCTATAGGTACGTAAAATATTTATTAAGGAATTATACTAAATTAATTATATATTCAGTATACAATTGTTTTACTTTGTTTATAAGTATTATTTTCTAGAAACACTAGAAACCATGCAGGAATCCGTCTTGGTAGGTGCCACCCCAGGGCCAGTTATTCTGCCGTGAAGCAGTAGTGTGCAAGCATTACTGTGTTTCGGTTTGAAGGGCACTGTGAGCTAGCGTAATCACTGAGACTATATTAGAAAAGACTAAGAAATATTCCGGGTGACACAGCATTTGTTGTGGGCGGACGTTGCACTTACCATCAGGTGAACGTTTTGCTCGTTTCGTCACTTTGTACAATAAAAAAAAAATGTTAAGGGTTGAACCTGGGCATTCGAATTATGAGAAGTTCCCAACGTGATTACTTAAATATCAATTAATGCAACATTTTCATTCAATGGCAAGATAAGCAAGTCGTTAAACTGATATTTTAAGTGGACAGTTGCAGTGTCACCTCGAAATTTGAATTGCAAAATACTGTGTGGTACTGCCCTTCACCCGCCACCTAGACGTACTTCCTCCGTACTCCTGATAGGTCGTATTGTAAGTCCTACCACATGTAAAACTAACATTAAAGCTGTCGGTAAAATAATAAAAAAAAAAATAAGCAAACGGATATTATAACATATATAACTTATTTCCTACTTAAGTTGTAATCAATTACATGACCAAAAAAATATAAAAGACACATGATAGATACCAATACCTTACCTTGCAAAAAATAATGGCTGCACATAGCAAATGTTGTAAAAATGTAAGTATTGCTAACATAGCTTATCCAAAGAAGATACGAACCTATTTGTAGTTGCATAAGTGATAAAATAGATTGTTTGCTTATTTATTATTAAATATTAATTCCATTGGATTCATTTAACCGTTAATCATTTACAAAAGTCTTGGAATCGACTACTACTTTAAAGTTCTTACATAATTTACCTACAAAGATTCTGTCGTCGGTCGTAGAAAACTAGGAATCACTAGGAACCGCTGTTAAACTACATAACTATGTATAATATAAAGAATATATATTTTAAATGCCTTTGCAATCATGTTCCTATGTCACTAAACTTCTCATACAGCGTCATCTACATTTGCTTGGAATAACAAAAATTATATTTACATTGACTGGTAAAATTTTCGTACTTTTAAAAAATTAAGCTACTGATAAGTATTTATGATGATACCAAATAATTTTTAACAACGACGTTCACGAAAAGGTGTAGTAGAATTTTGCATGTGAAACGTTTGAAATTAATTTAAAAGTGAATTGTACTTTGAAACTTTTCCTTAAAACGTCACTAGATGGCAATAAATAGATTTTTCTGTTTTCTGTAAGCGCCATCTACGTTAGTATTATTATATTTATTATCCTTGTTACCAGTTCTTATTGTATTAGATACAGAAAATAATGAAATTTATGATTTATTTTAGCACATATTTTTAATTAAACTTGTAAAAATTTAATACAACTGTATTACAAAACAAATGAAATAAGTAATACAAAAGAAAATTAATTTTTATCAATTGCCAAAAATTGAAAATTATGTAGTGAGCAACATTGTGTGACAGTTTGTCACTGACTTCGCTGTGGTATGGTTGTCATTTCGTCCGTCTATCGACTAACGTGATAGATGAATGAAGAATAATTAACATTACTACAGCGAAGCCAACGCGTCTTTTATTGCATCGAAAACGACTTTTAACCACACGTTGAAGAACGAGTGAATTGCTGCCGTTTCACACTATTCCACAAAACACTGCCATGATCGATGTTGGAAACAAAGATGGCGGAATAATACGGTGATCATAACCAAGCGCGTTCAGTAGTTATGTGCGGTGGTGGGTGGAGGCTGCAGCGGTGTCGCGGCGCCTGAGCGAGGAGGAGCGCGATGGCGGCGCGGCCGGGGTGATGCCGCCGCGGCCAGCGGCCGGCCGCGCGGCTATGGCGGCAGACGAACAACGCCCGCCACTAGCTCTGTTTACCACCGTGTTTGACTACATAGCGCAGGGTGAGGATGAGCTGTCCCTCCGCCGCGGGGAGATCGTCGAGGTGCTGTCCAAAGATGCCAACATCTCAGGCGATGAGGGCTGGTGGACGGGTAAAATCGGCGACCGAGTCGGCATATTCCCCGCCGTATACGTGACCGAAGAGGACCCTCTTGCTGTAACGTCGGTCATCGGTGATGTGGACCCTCCTCGGGTGTCTTTCAGTGAATTGAAACTCGAGGAGGTGATCGGCGTGGGTGGTTTCGGGAAAGTGTATCGCGGGTACTGGAATGACGAGGTGGTGGCGGTTAAGGCAGCGCGTCAGGACGCGAACGAAGACATCGAAGTGATAAAGGAGAGTGTTCTGCAGGAAGCGAAACTGTTTTGGATGTTGCAGCATGATAATATAGTGTCATTGAAAGGTGTTTGTTTGGAGGAGCCTAATTTGTGTTTGGTGATGGAATATGCGCGAGGTGGACCGCTGAACAGAGTGTTGTCAGGACGGAAGATCCGACCTGGTATCCTAGTGGATTGGGCGATACAAGTGGCACGCGGCATGGCATACCTCCATGTTGATGCACCAATATCCCTCATTCATCGAGACCTCAAGAGCTCCAATGGTGAGTACTACAAATCCAAATATTCCATTAATACTTATTTAATGACTCTGCTTTAGTTCTTCAAATTCACTTAAAAACATATAACTTAGAAAAATCAGGTTTTTTGATTGCTCTTCTAAATGGGATGTATTTTTTCCAAACAAGCTATTGACATTTAGTTTTGAAAAACATTAGTTCTGATATTTTCAGCAATCCAAATAAAAGGCTTTGGCCACTTCAGTATTATCAATAACTGCAGATTCTTTGCTGAATTCCAATGTGATAACGGCTGTAATACTGATAAAGGCTATCAATGTCATATACAGTATTTGTTGAGGAACTGAATATTAAATACTCATTTAGGAAGAGTATGAAAACAATAATATTTTGGATTTAGTTGATGTTCTAGTTAAGCTATGTTGGCACAGTGGTTGAGCGATTGGCTTCTGATTGGTTGCTTTGATACATTCACAATCAAATATTTGTATAGTCTATAGATAGGTGTTCTAGGTCTGGTTGTTAGTGCAATTAGAATTCATGTAATGAAATGCACCCATTATATGGAAATAGTGCTGGTACCATTTTAAAATAATAAAATGGAACTCTTGTTTTATTCGGCTATTGACTGATAAATCTCAAAAAATTAGTATCAGATATTGTTTAATAAACTGGAATAATTTTAAATCTTTGCTTCAGTAAAAAAAAAAATGTTACAACCCCTGATATTGTTAACCACTTCAAATAAGCCCAAATGCTTGTGTTAGGAGATACTTTACAAAAATAGTTGATTGACAGATTTGAACCTACAAAATAATCTTAATAAAACTAGATTTTATTGCATTTACTTTTACTATTTATAACCCTATGTCGCAAGCACTTTACAGCACACATGTAGGGAAGCTGAACCTACCCTGGATTAACTGTGACATCAGGACACCTGTCACCTCAGTCCTCCCGTGACCATAGATTCTGCACTTATAAATGCTTATTATGACAGCTTATAAATAGTAAAATTAAACACAATAAAATTGGTATATTATTGTATTTAAATGTGTAGTATTTACGTAAAGAAAAAACTACCAAATTAATTTCTTGCTCCCCAATGCATTCCCATGAGTAGGTAGTGAAGATGTTGTCTACCCAAACTGAGCCCTGCATGGGTTGGCTAGTAATTTAATTTCATATTTGACCCCATAGTAAAACTTTCTTGTATTGATGGTTACTTTAACCCCATTAAGGCTTGTTACCTAACTTATCTAATGCCTTGTATAATTAATAACAGCTACATAGCTCATTGTTCAATGGACCTACCTACCACTATTTTGATATCTGGATGTGATTGTCTGCCAGGGCTTCTGACCCATCCTAAAATCTCATTGCATTGATGTCTATAAAGATGTAAAGGAGATTTAAAACCCATTCAAGTATACAAAATATTTTTTAAATTTCAAATAATGTGGTGGTAAGTATGGTTCTCCGTCTGCCACCTCGCGGTGGCTTAAGAGAACCAGAACCGTACTTTTACTAACTAACTTTGCTAACTAAATTTAGCAAAGATCTTGGAACAGGTTTTCAATTCTACATATATTATGTGGTCGTGTGGTGGCGGACTAAAAGAATCTGCTACCCCATATCTTGCCTTGGGTGTCGTAAAAGTCAACAGAGGGAAAATAAAAACCAGGAGATGGGCAGCCATATCTTCCTGGATCATCTGAATAAATAAACTGCGGTTGCCAACCCGCCTGCCAAGTGTGGCAACTATGGCAAAATCACCCCAAAATGAGAGCTATAAACTATTGTGGCAATCTGTGGGAAGGCCTATGTTCAGCAGTGAAAATGACTTTTTAGGGGTCACCTGTCTAATTTAGATCTTCTTTTGTCAAAGTAATCTTTTTTATGAAATGGTGGTAAAAGTGTTGTTTTACAAACAAAATTATATATTTTTTATTTAAAATTACAATTTAAAAAGAATTCAATTATGAAATAGTTAATTTATGGTGTGCACCAATTCACATCAAAAAATATCCTATAATTTTCACTCATTTGCTTGTTTTGCACACACAGTATCACACTGTCATGGTCATTAGAATCAAAAACCTGTTCTGTTTTTTTAGTTCATGTTCTGTTTTAGCTGTTTATTTAAAATTTATGTAATATCATTTGCCTCAACTAGTTCTGTAAGTGTTAGTATCCACATACATTTTTTTATAGTTTTTTAATTTATCTAAAAATTGTTGTCACACACTAAAACTTCACCTGCCTTGTAGGTCTGTTTATTGATATAAATTGCACCACATTTATTGAAAAATTGCACCCAACTGCAACTTGCTGTAGGTTGTTAAAAATATTTGTTATGTACAGGAATCGAAAATGTGACCTTGTAGCACAGAAACCAATCAGTTCCCCACGGTACTGACCAAGCCATTTTACATTCATTTATACATGTACAAGTACAAGTGTATTACAAGTACAAGTAAATTATCTTTAAATTTAAAGATAATTTACTTGTTTTCTAGCCAATGTATTAACTTAAAAAATGCTTTATTACAGTTTGCTTTATAATAGCAAAAAAATGCACTTATGATACTACTAAGAATTAATGAGATATTTTTTTCCAATTAGAAATTGAGTTTTCATTTCCTCGAGTAATTGTTACATTTATTATAACTTCAGAATGCAAGTTGTAGTTTGTTCTATTTTCATCTGCGGTTCTGTATTTTATCACAATGGAAGTATTTATAAAGTTTTCTAAACAAATAAAGGCAATGAAATATCATAAATTGTTCATGCATCATATTAATAAATGCTCATAACCTTTGTCCATATCTGCAATCTCCAGGAAGGCCCTTATGCAACACCACTTCACATTGTTCTGCCCACATGATGTGAGCTTTTAAAATACTCTACACCCACAGTCCAATCAGTTTGAATGTACATTAAATTTTAGTAATGATTACATTAAGATTTGTAATGTTATGAACTTAAGAAAAACAATGCTCTTATAATTAGTTTCTTGTTTCTAAAAAAAGATAATTTAAAAGAAGCAAAATAGTGTATGCCTTCCTTTTTTTATTGAATAAAGCTTCACGACAGAATAACTGGCCTGCGGTGGCCTACCTAGACGGATTCCCGCTAAGGAAACCTTACCACTGGTGATTTTAAATTAAGTCCTGTAAAATAAAAACACAAATTTCTTTTAAATGGCCTTTGATGTTGTGGTTTGTAATTTTTTCTACTGTTATCTTACATCTTTCAGGTTTATGAGAGGCAGCTATATGAGAGTATAAGATTTAATCAAAGTTTATTTTAATAAATAGTTAAGGACACAGTTTGTCAATATATCAAGGATTTTTGCTGTTGTAAATATGTTGTCAAATACTGTGTCACCCAAAAAAATTTCCGTGTGGCATATTTTGCAGCACTTTTGAGTTTAGTAGTTCTCAAGATATATTACTTTCTTTTCATCAGTGTGGGTGGTAAAGTGATTATAAATGATTACTCTTCCACAATTCCCTATCTGTGTACTCTTCATTTGTACATTTCATTTGTACACTTCATTTGTACACTTCATTTGTTTTACAAATGCAATATTAGTATTCAGATCATGTTCCTTGTTATGTGAATTACCAGGAAAACACATTTATGTCCTATTTCCGAGAGAGCTTAATCAATTCAGGTGTTAACCGTTTTATTTCTTAGTATATATTCATGATACATAAATGATTTATCCATTCTATAGATCTAATTGTTGAACAAATAATATATAAGAAATAGAAAAAATATGTATTATTAACAACATAATTGAGTTTATGATTATCTTTAAATGATGTGATGCCAATTCCTGACTCAGCATATGGTGCTGATTTTCATACAGGGACTACTCCGGTAAGCCATTTGTAAGGGTTATAAGGGTTTACTTTGAAGACATTAAATTTTATACTCCTTGCATTGGATAACCTTTTTTCAAGAATGACAGCTTGGAATGAATAACACCTACAAGTCAAACTTTCCACATACCAAAATCAAGGGATAGGGCAACCATAACAATAGCAGTTACCTTTTGAACGGAAAACCCTTATATACTTCTTTTTAAGGCTTTTGAAGGGTTTTTAGGTAGATTACCCAGTTGATCTGATAACCTACCTGACTTGGGTAACCTAAATGAATAGGTAATCTTATTGAATGGCTTTCAGCAAATACCAAAATGTTTGTGTGCATGCAGATGCTGAACCTTACACACCACACACAAATATATAAATGTTACAATAAAACACAAACTTAAAAAATACTTTCACTGTTCTGGCTCACTTTGTGCACAAATGTGTGTGCAAAGCAAAGTATACAAATAGGCCTAGTGCAAATACTGCTTACAAACAACTTTACCTTAACATTTTTTATTTTTATTTATGATATAAGTGCAATTTTAATAATATTTGAAAAGTTGTAAAAGTCATATTCATTAAAATTATAAGACCTAGGTTAAAGTTTAGTTATAGCCTTTAAATATCCCTTTGCCGAGCAAAGGCCTTCTCTCATTTCTGAGAGGGTTTTGGAGCTGAGAAGAGTCCATTTATGGGCTGGTACTTTTTTTCAAGCTAGTGGACTGATAGTGAGTAGAAGACTGATGCAGTTTATTCCATGTGTGCACATGCTGTCAGTCATGAACGGCAAAGCACAACGGACATTTTCTTAATAGCTATTAGAAGTTTCTCCAGTCGATTATCTAGTTTTTTTATACCATTTGTAGCTTCTAAAGACCCAGTTAGAAAAGTAGGGGTAATGGATTATTCTACGCCATAAGAAATTAAACATCTGAACTAATATTATAAATGCGAAGGCAACTTTCCCTGTCCTGTAATGTATAAAAGATTATTACTAGAGAACATCCCGATTTGGCAGATTTTTTTATTTTAGCGATCGTCATTGACAGGACGTTTGTATGAATTTTTGGAAATCACTGGAAAAATCTGAAATTTGAATGGTACTTTTGTTCAAATAAAATTGATTTTTACGGATTTTATCGCGTTTAATTTGGCTATTGAAATTAAAAAACATCCTAATTTCAATAGAGAAGATGGTTGGGAATTACCACCAGCTTGGGATCCTACAATTAATAAAATTAAATCAAAAACCAAGCATACCACTGCAAGGCTTCAAGACACAGTAAGCTCTTTCTGCGTAGATCGGACCAAAAATAGTAATTAAAAGCTGAAGGTACCCCGGATAAACTATGACATTAGGACATCTGTCAACTCAGTCCTACCGTGACCATGGGTGCTGTAAAGCACTCGAAACGTCGGGTTAGAAATATTTCCAAATTAAACGCGATAAAATCCGTAAAAAATAGTTTTATTTAAATGTGTAGTATTCGCGTAAATTAAAGAAATCATTATGTTAGTTTGTATTAAAATTGCAATTATTAGTGACGTTCAGTTTCACAGTTCTGCTGTTACATATTTTCAGTATACTACATTTTATTTGCTAAGCGCAGTTCTTATTTTCTTAACCAATAAATTGCACCCGTACAAAGCTGGGGCGGATCGCTAGTTTTAAAAAAAAACTAATCTACACGAACGTAATCGCGGCTTTCAGCTAGTTTAGAATATAATAGAATATTTTTATTCAATATAGATTATTACATAATACTTATTGAATGTAATTTTTTTAAACTACACTGCTTCGCAAAAAAAGCCTCTGTTCTTGAATAACCGGCAAGCCTACCTACAATTACAGCAGTATTATAGAGATGTAGAAATAGCTTGGCAGCGATCTTCTCATTCCCAGGGGTTATCATCATCCATGTATTCTTTAATATTATAATAAATTGTTTCTTTAACATAATAAAAAAGTTATTGTATAAGTTACTGTGTGGCGGCGCCGTAAAGTAATCTACCACCCGTCTCCTCCCGTGGGTGTAGTAACAGTGAGTTAACCGTGAAAAATGCCTGGAAAATATGGTTATAATTTTCACGAAAAAATGTCAGCGGAAATATACAGTCCAATGAGATCGTGCGAGGCGTGAGGTACCGCGATCTTTGTTTTTTTATTGGATTAGGTGACGAGACGAGCAGAACGTTCACCTGATATCAAGTGCAACGTCCGCCCACAACAAATACTGTGTCACCCAGATTGTTTTTGTGTGACACTACACTGCGCCCGTAATCCTGAGACATCAATTCTTAAGTCTCATATGTCCAGTAATTATACTAAGTGGCCCTCAAACCGAAACCCAGTAATGTTTGCACACTGCTGCTTCACGGCAGAATAACTAGTTCTGGCGTGGTACCTACCTAGACGAGTTCCTACTTAGGAACTTTTCTTTTCCCTACAGATAGTTATTGATTGTTTGGGTGTTATGTATGTTCAATTTGTATCTGTGGGTACGCCTCAGTATAGGATGAACCCCACGTTATTTAAATGTTTTGAACATATATCTTTTTTAAATGTGTTGAAAATCTAATATTTTTTTAATTGTTATCGTTTTCTTTTGTATAATTTAACAGCACATTACATAGTAGTTATTAATACGTATATTATGCCACAATACAACCTAATCAAACCTAAAATATATTGAATTTTTTTTATCATTCATATGAAGCTTAAAAATAATTAATTCACATTAGTTAGCATGTTCAATGAAAACCTAAAAAAGCTAAGTGTAAATAAACAGGAAATCTGTGCCTTACATCTCAGAGTTGTGAAGCGACACCCCCCGTAGCGCGGTTCCCTGGAGGGCGCCAACCCTTTCGCCATGATCCAATCAGCTGAAAGCTTCCTGTCATCCCTGAGCGATCACAGCGCCTCCCGCAGACAGCTCGCTCGATAAAATGATTACTGGCTATAACAGGAAATCGCACGATTGTGGTCATTACTCAGAATGCGTACCGAATAATACTTTTGATTTTATTTGAAAGAGAAATACTTATATGCTACATGTACACAGATCACAGGTTATAAAAGAAGTCAGAACAATAAAATGATAATAAAACTTGAGAGTCATAAAAATACAATGAAAACAGTGGTACTTTCATTACGTTATTATATTCACAAAATAATTAACAATTGATAAAATTCATATATGTGTAATAAAACAACAGTATAATAAACGCCAGTTTATGGTGCAATTCTGGTGCAAAAATAATCATTTATGGCTTAACTCGTAGATCAGAATCGGAACTTAATAACCAGCATGTACACTCTCGGTTATACAGCAAATTAAGATTTATTATTAGTTGCCCTGTGGTCGAATTTCGAACTTAATTCTTTTTTTTTTAAGTTTTTGCGTTATAGATGTTCGAATAATTATTTGTTGGCAACATTTTTACATCCTTTAGCGACAATCTCTACTATACGATTGTTTGACCACAGACTGTTATGCGTACGACATTGGCGTTAGGAACCTGCATGATTAATGTTTTTTATTTTATTAAATTAAATGTATTTGTTTTTTTTTTAAATGTATTTGTAAGACATATTATAAATAAATTTTAGCTTTCTCGCTTCGACTCCTACGTGCGCGCAAAATAATAATAATTAAAAATGTATACAAAAATATAAAAACGTATTAAGGCTATAAAGGGCCAGTTATTTTGCCGTGAAGCAGTAGTGTGCAAACATTATTGTGTTTCGGTCTGAAGGGCACTGAGAGCTAGCGTATTGACTGTGTATATGAGACTTCAGAACTGAAGTCTCAGGGTGACGGGCGCAGTGTGGTGTCACACAGAATTGTTCTGGGTGGCACAGCATTTTTTTTTTACGTTGCGCTTACCATCACGTGAACGCTTCGCTCGTTTCGTAACTTTATCCAATAAAAAAAAATTAAACGGTTGTTTAAAACAAGGGATCTGGATAATACGCAAGTATGTCACTACAAAGTTCATGCGTCGTGCAACAATCGACATAACATGTTCTTTTGTTCAATTAACTTTAATTCGCGGAGCCCTTTTTTGGCAAACACGAATCAGGTGTGGGTGATTCTGCAACGTTTCGACGGTACGTGAGCGGGAGCGAGACTCAACTTTTTTCTCGAAACTAATATAATTTTTGCTTTGTGATTATGATGTATAATCCATCCCTACCATCTCGGCTCATGGTTGTGTAAGTCTATTACGCACGGCAACTGTCGTGGCTTCAACAAGATAGCGTTACATTTATTTTAAATATGCCTAACCTTTGACGGTGGTAAAGGTCCGATAGGAAAATAATAGTATAGAAAAATCTGTATTAATCATTCATAAACACCGTTTAAAAAAATAACAGAAAAGTAAATCTAAAAAATTAAATTAAAATTATATTCACTTATTCTTTTTTATTTCTTTTAAAAAAACTATACCCGACAGTAGGGCCGTGTGGTAGCGGCTTAAGAGAATTTACCACCCCATCTCGTCCCGTGGGTGTCGTAAAAGTTAACAGAGGGAAAATTAAAACCAGAAGATGGACAGCAGCATTTGTCTGGAACATCAGAATAAATAAACTGCGGTTGCCAGCCCGCCTGCCAAGCGTGTCAACAATGGCAAAATTCCCCGCAAAATGAGAGCTACAAACTTTTGTAGTAATCTATGGGGGAGTTATAAGTTCTACAGTGGACGAGTGATATGCTGAAATGATGAAAATGATGATGATGCCAGACAGTAGGATTTTAAAAAACGTATCACAACACAACCGGACCCGAAAACCAACGATTTGTGTTTTTGCACATATGCCTCCGGCTGGGACTCGAACACACGATTCGCGGCGAAGAGGCAGTGATGTATGCGACGACCAAAAGGAAATCAGCTAAGCACTGATACTGCAATCGCTAATCTGTTTAACAGGCGATTACGGCTTCTTCTCCTCTCTAATCTTGTCCCTCTGCCGAGCAGCAAAACTAGATCTGGATGTACTGTGTGATCTGGATGTTTTTTTAGTTTATATTTAGCTCAGGCGTTTGTAAGGGACCTGGGTTCGATTTCCGGCGCCGGCACCTATTGTTAATTGTTATTTGCAATTTTGAGTGCTCACACCGCCGAGCACGTGGTAAAACATCGTGAGGAAACCTGCATGTCTGTGAAATAAAAAATATTTCGAAGACGTGTGAAGTCCGCCAACCCGCATTGGAGCAGCGCTGCGACTCTTCCCGGCTGCAAAATCCTCTCGGAAATGAGAGGACTGTGCTCAGCAGTGGGACATTTATAGGCTGTTAATTTTACCTTTACGGTCGGGTCAGCTCGCTAGAAGTAAGACACGTGATTAAAAGTTTTTTTTTAATAAATTTACTGTCTTGTATTTTCCTAGACATATTAATAAAATAAAGTTCCATCCGGTTTAGAAGCTCCTTTACTACAAAATAATAACTCTAGTCTCCGCTGTCTTCTGTGCCGTTGGACCAATCTACCGTCATCTCAATTATAAAGCTATTAAGCGATTTTCCCAACTATTAATCTGCCGAGGGTCCGGGGCGGGCGCGACCGCCGTTAACTACGTTTCGTTCATTCCGCTCATCGTTCATATTCGATGTTTCGTAATTATTCTTCATAAATCCGTGTTCAAGAGCTAGTAATTATTGATGGAATATATGATGATATAAGAATATACATATAGATGAATTGATTGGAAATAATTTCATTAATTAGTTCCACATTCATCCATATCACTGACGGTTGGCGTTCGCTTTTGAAAGAATTTTTAACCGTGCACTTGTACATACACTTTGTGGAATCCGCTGACGCCAGCGGTTGTCGGTGCCGAGGTTGCCGGTCTTTGGCAACACACCCGCAATTCCTCTTATGCGTATGTTCATGGGCGGCGGTAACTTACATCAGGTAAACTGTTTGCTCGTTTGCTCCTGCTTCTATAAAAGAAAATGTCGATTTAGTTTGAGATTTATAACGTAATACATCATGAAAGTGATGATGATGACGTCATCTTCATCATGTCAGCCTACACTACAACACTACAATCTTTAGTGGCAAACTATCGGGGACGTCTATGTTCAGCAGTGAGCTAATTATAGGCTGAAATGATGATGGTAAAATTAAATGAAACTTGCAATTTTGCGTTGGCAAACTAACTTTGTTTCTATCCTTTACTATAATAGATTTCCGCTAACTAACGCCTGATTCTATTAATATTCTATTATTTACTGGTGGTAGGATTCCTATGCAGGAATCCGTCTAGGTAGGTACCACCTCAAGGCCAGTTATTCTGCCGTGAAGCAGTAGTGTGCAAGCTGGGCATTTGAGACTAACAAACTGATGTCTCAGGGTGACGTGCGCAGTTTGGGTTCACACAGAAATAATCTGGGTGACACAGCATTTGTTGTGGGCGGACGTTGCACTTACCATCAGGTGAACGTTTTGCTCGTTTCGTCACTTTATACAATAAAAAATAATTATTATAGTGCTCTATAAAATCTTACTCAAAAGCAACAACAACTGGTACAATCTAAGTCCGATCGTCAATTAACCGTAGTCCTTACCAATGTACATAACAGCTGGCGGTCTACGTTAAAAGTTTTTAAAAGTTAAGGCTCGCCGTGCGGTGGCTTAAGAGACTCTACCACCCCATCACATCCAAAAAAAAAACCATCTTAAATCTAAATAAATGAAACGAGCTCGCTTTTTGGACGGTAGGGACGGCTAGTTAATTAATAAATCAACATTTGCGCCTCGCTGTTGACCAGGTGTTACTAGTGTACGTCTGGGTTATTGCCCAATAACTCGGCGCTTGCCGCTTGGGGTGGGGTTCGTCGCACCCCTGCTATTGGCAATACAGATGAATATCTGTTAGAGAAACGTTAGGGGTAACGTAACTCTCGGAGCTTGTGAAGGCGAAACTTTCGAACAACTTTCCTTCGCCGGGTGCCAACGTTATGAAGTTGTTGTGGGTTAAAACTTCATACGAATAACTCGTAATAACAGAAACAACCTGTACAGTTAAGAGATTTTATAGATAGCTGCTCCCCGCGGTTTCAACCGCGTAAAAAAGCCGAACCTATTTGAATCGGATTTTAAAGTTTTAAGTGTTTTGCGCGGAACCCTAATTATTTCTCTAAAATTAAAGTAGCCTAAGTTACACGCTGTAATATCAGCTATCTGTCAGTGAAATGCCCGACGAAATTGGTCCAGCCGTTTCGGAGATTAGCCGGAACAAACAAACCGACAGACGCACAATTTTTTTTTAAATTATTATTTTTTTCTTGTAAGGACAGTATATACTTTCATATTGAGTAAAAAGCTGTCATTTCGTTATTACGAACAGACACTTAAATTTTATTTATTTGTATAGATATTTTTTTTTATGTAATGATTAAACCTAACTGTAAGGAAATACTTTAGATCTAAAATTGGGATAGGTAAGTTAGTATTATATCTTTAAAGAGAACACTAGAAATGTTATGAACATTAATAATATTCCTGTTAATCACTCCAACCTAAGAATAAAGGCTTGTGCTAGGAGATAGTTCACGACAAGAGTAGAATGCCGGGTTCGAACCTGGGACGTCGTGTTTCGCAGTCTGTCCCCTAACCCATTAGACTATTTGCGCTTATTTCACACAATTAATATGTTGTTTTTTTATTTTGTGTTATGGTTAAAACATAGAAGTAAAATACATTTTCTTCCTTTTTTTGTTTTAATTTGATTAAGTGACGTAACGATCAAAACGTTCACCTGTAAGTGCTACGTCTGCCCGTAACAAAATCTGTGTCACCCAGAACATTTCTGCGTGACACCACACTGTGCCCGTCACTCTGAGACATCAGTTCTTAAGTCTCATAGTCATTACACTAGTTCTCAGTGCCCTGTGGACCGAAACACAGTAATGTTTGCACACTGCTGCTTCACGGCAGAATAACAAGTTCTGGCGTGGTACCTACCTAGACAGGAATCCTACCACCAGTAAAATACGTGTGTGAATTCGTAGGGCTATCTGCTACGAGATGCGACCAGTCCTGTATATTAAGCTATTAGTATTTAGCCGTGTCGTAGCGGCCAAAGATAATCTACCACCCCATCTCGCCCCGTGGGTGTAGTAAAATTCGACAGAGAGAAAATAAAAACCAGAACATGGGCAGCAGCATCTTCCTGGAACATGAATAAATAAACTGCGGTTGCCAACCCGCCTGCCAAGCGTGGCATCTATCCTGCCACGCTTGGCAGGCGGGAAGAAACACAGAATACAGAAAATGAAAATGTCTTCACTATTAAGTTGGTCTTTAAGAGTATTACAGAAAGTTAGAGTTTACAACATTTAAAATACCTGCGGGATTTTCTTAATTGTAGACAAGAATTGGACGCTAATTGATCCCCTATAATAAGTATGTTATGATTACTGCTACCGTCATTTGTTTCTTTTCTGTTCGTTTTCGTGTTCGCCTTTGGTGTAGATGTTCTTTTGTTATCGTCTTCTTCCATTTTTCTTGTTTGGGTAATATTTCGGGGATTTGTATTATTGAGTAGATTTTTCTGTTTTAGGTGCTTTAGGTCTTCTTCTGAATTATTTTTGTAGTTATGGATCTCTTGTTTATTTGTTTTTGGAGGTGTTACCCGAGTCAGGTTTATGTTTGTGTTTGTTTTTTCTTTCGATTTGTTCTTCATTATATACACCTTTAATTTATCGATTTAATTGGAGTTCAGTTGAAGTTTCTCTGGTATCAAAGGTTGTCTTAATGATTTATTATAAGTTAGATATTGATATAATATATTATCAATTAACCGTATCGCTTTTTAAAACAATAGTTAATATAATTTTTCTATATGTTATTCTTTCAGATAAATTTAAAAAAGTTTATAAGGTGTAACCATATCTGCTCCAGTCATCGTCGCCTGCAACTATTGCAACACTTAGTATCAGTTATTATATTTTGTATGCAGTTAAATGTGTTCGGTATGTTGGCGATTCAATAATTAAATAAAATCGCCATGTGTAGGAAGAGATCGTTGCTTAAAAAAAATGTCTGATTTAATACACTTGGGTTACGTAAATAAAAGTAGATAGAAAGATACATCACCTCTGTCACCAACGAAATTTTTGATGCTAGAGCATTATTGATTAGAATCAAAATCGCGAAATGTTTGGTCTGTAATAAAGTTGACTTTGATATATTATTAGCACTTCTATGCTCTCTTAACATATCTCCAACAGTAATTGGGTGGTTTCGTAGTTACCTGTTCGGTCGCCGGCAACGTATTTGTATTGACTATTCATTATCTTCTTGGTGTCAATTGAGTGCCGGTGTACCTCAGGGCGGCGTTTTGTCTCCTATTCTCTTTGCTATCTTCATTAACTCTATCTCCAATCAACTATCTTCTTCCTACCACCTCTATGCAGATGATTTACAAATCTACACGCAGGCTCCCGTTGAGCTTTTGTGCGAAGCCATTACTTGCACTAATTTAAATCTGCAACGCATCCTTGAGTGGAGCAAGTCCTATGGCCTGAAAGTAAATGCCAGCAAAACTCAGGTCATAGTTATAGGCAGCTCAAGGATGATTGCCAAGGTTGACTGGGGCTGCCTTCCGAATGTCGAATTTGATGGAACTGTCATAGAGATTAGTAAAACTGTGAAAAATTTGGGTGTCGTTATGGATAGGCAGCTGTCGTGGGGACCTCAACTAGCAGCGGTTAGCCGAAAGACCTTTGCTGCAGCTGCCTCTCTGAAACGGCTGCGAAACTTCCTTCCAACTTCCACTAAAATTACGCTCGCACAATCACTATTGCTCCCTATTCTCGACTACGCCGATGCCTGCTATCCCGATTTAACCGAAGACCAACTTAATAAACTTGAGCGGCTCCAAAATTTCGTCATCCGTTTCATATTTGGCCTTCGCAAATATGATCATGTTTCTGAATATCGCCACAGGCTCAAGTGGTTACCTATTCGCCTTCGCCGGAATGCACACATCCTTTCTCTTCTCTACACCATCCTTTTTATTCCCTCCCCGATTTACCTTAAGGAACGTTTTGAGTTTCTCCATCTCTCCAATCCTCGATCCTTGCGCTCCTCTGAAACTCTTCAGTTAAAAACTCCTGTCCATTCCACAGTTTTCTATGGTAATTCTTTCACGCTGCAGGCTACAAAACTGTGGAATGCTCTTCCTATCTCTATCCGACATGCCAAATCTCTCCCCATTTTTAAAACCCTGGTTGCTGAACACTATCTGTCATTGCTAAACACGTCGTCTTAATACCTATGTCTTGTTATTTACTTTAATTATTTTTGTATTTATGTGTATTCATCTTTCTGTCCTTCTAGGTCGTATATGCATATATACATTTACGTATGGAAATTTTATATGTATTATATTTGTCTATGTATAAGTATATGTGTATGTATATGTATGTATATATATATATATATTATATTTAAATTTTATTTATGTAGTTTATTGATTTGATTTTATCAATTTGTACACTGCCGTCCTTTTTTTGTCAAATTTTAATTTCTGTCCATCCAAAGGTTGCCTGGAAGAGATCGCTTTTAGCGATAAGGCCGCCCATTGTACATTTCATTAATTTTTTTTTTCCCTTTATGTATATTTTTTATGGTGTACAATAAAGTTATATTTAATTTAATTTAAAGTCAAAGCCAAAGTCAAAATTTTTTTATTCAATTTAGGCTTGTTTAAAGCTCTTATGAACGTCAAAATCTACACCGGTTCAAAAAATGACCTTCTCAGAGAAGGACCGGTAAGAAACTCTCTGGTCTTTCTTTTTTCAACGCCATGTTACATAATGTCATTAATAGATTACAAAAAAAAATTACATGATAAATTTAGTAGCCAGGGGGTTTGCAAGTGCAGAGTATGAGTTATTCCCGCACATCTTTGTCCTCTATATAATGATCTATTTTATAATACGCTTTATCTAATAATGTCTTCTTGAAGTTTTTTTAAAATCTATGTCCGATTTTTGTGTTACACTTTTAGGAATTTCATTATAAAACTTTTCTGAAACTTTATGCATCTTAGTAGATGTACAAGTACCTTCCATCTAGGTAGGTACCACCCCAGGGCCAATTATTCTGCCGTGAAGCAGTAGTGTGCAAACATTACAGTGTTTCGGTTGGAAGGGCACTGAGAGCTAGCGTAATCACTGGGCATATTAGACTTAAGAACTGACGTCTCAGGGTGACGGGCGCAGTGTGTTGTCGCACAGTAATTTTCTGGGTGACACGGCATCTGTTATGGGCAGACGTTACACTTACCATCAGGTGAACGTTTTGCTCGTTCCGTCACTTCCATGAAATAAAAAAATAAAAAAAGTAACGGTGTTTATACAGCGACGTGCAAATACGGTGATACAAAATCGATATTCGGGCCGCGGTGTTACCCGAGACATCGGCTAACTGCGCACGCGCCGTGTTATTGTAACGCACGACCCCGCCGTGCCGAACTTTGGAAACACGACACGTGTTTATTTGGACGAGCTGTTGGCGAATTGCAAACTAAAGTCATTGGAGTAAAGTTCGCTTTAGGTTTGTTATTGCGAATGGATCCGGTGTAATGTGCTATTCGAGTGGAGGCGTTTTGCTGAGGCGTGGAATTGTGGATAAATAGTGGAATAGATGTGTGTAGGTAATTGTATAGTTTAATGTTAAACGGTTAGGCAGTGAAGTAACTACCAATAAATGTTCCACCGCTGAGCACAGGCTTCCCAGAAATGTCCGGGCCGGGAAGAATCCGCCACGCTGTTCCAATGCGGGTTTCCTCACGACATTTCGAACTCAAGGCCACTCGCGTACTGTGAAATTTAAGACGAGCGCCCGGCCCCCGAGCTACCGCGACTCTCTACACGGTTAGGCAGAAGTTAACAAAACGATTACTAATTTTATAACTCTGTGGGTGCGTAGTGAGTAAGGGATTAAACTGCACTGTGCACCCAACAGCGCATGGTGGCGATGGGCTCACCACCTATCACACCAAGTGCATTACATTGTTTTGGTGAAACGTGGATTGTGGCAGTCATCTGTTTTTGCAGTGAGTGCCCAGTCTCTGACTACCCCTTATGGGATACAGTCGTGATCTTATGTATGTATGTATGTATGTGCGTCGTGATATCGTGACATTAACACCAACATGCAAACCACAAATGGCACTGCGATCATCCAAGCTATCTAAAACGTTATCGCGTACTATATACAGCATTACTCATGTCCTCCTCCTGGCAGATTTTCAACCACACCGATTACTGTCGGAACGGAAACACTTACTCGTCCATAAGCGTTAGATCCCCGAATTTCTTCCAACTCTCATGTCGTCGTTTCAGCCTATCACAAGTCCACTACTGAACATGGGCCTCCCCTATAGATAGCCACAAAAGTTTGTAGCTCTCATTTTGGGGGGATTTTGCCATAGTTGCCACGCTAAAAAAGCTGGTTGGCAACTGCAGTTTATTTATTCAGATGTTAAAGAAAGAAGTTGCTGCCCATCTCCTGGTTTTCATTTTCCCTCTGTCGACTTTTATGACTCCCACGGGATGTGATGGGATGGTAGATTCTCTTAGGCCGCCACCACACGGCAAGATTCGGCTTTTACTTAATGTCAACTTTCATATAGTAACATTGGATAGCAGGACAGGATGCAATGTCAGGGATACGGCGACAATCACAATAAAATAAACCAGACCCGGAAACCAACAATTTGCGTTTTCACACGAATGTTGGCGTAGGCTCAGATACGACTCCAGGACCCGCGTCGCTGTAATCAGCTAATCACTTCTCGTCTTCATCTTTCCGCATGAAACACCTGTTTTCTTTTTTTTTATTATATAAAGTGATGAAACGAGTAAAACGAGCATAACAAATGTAGTGTCACCCAGAACATTTCTGTGTGACACCTCACTGTGCCCATCACCCTGAGACATCAGTTCTTAAGTCTCATATACCCTGTGATTGCTCTAGCTCACAGTGCCCTACAAAACGAAACACAATAATGTTTGCAAACTACTGCTTCACGGAATAACGGGCCCTGGGGTGGTACCTACTTAGATTTCACTTACTATATATACACTTTAGATGCATCGGAATCCTCCTGTGCTTTAAGATTAAACACCGACATTCACAATACAAATATTTAGACCTGGAAATCAATAGTTTGTATATTGTTTGTACTGTCTTCGGCTGAGATCCTAGCCCAGGACCGATAAATGAAATTATTCCTTTCTTTATATGTAAATTATAGATATGATATTTCCATTTTTAATTGAATTTACCACGGGGAGTATACAGAGAATTTGTTCGAACTAATTCCAACCACCATGCTTTACCATCGTTGATTGCAGTAAATTCCATTCACATCTTCTTGACGGTTAGCATTCCACCGCGGTGCGCTTCTCAAAGAATTTTCTGCCATATACGGTCACTTTGTTGTATCGGCTTCCGCTAGCGGTTTTTCCGAACCCATACGACTTGGGACCTTTAAGAATAAAAAGCCTATTCCTTTTTCAAAAGCCTGCAATGCACTTGAAGTGTAAAACACATGAAATGTATTATATACCTAAATATTTTATACCAAATTATGCAGTCTTATGCAATAAAATTCTATTCACGTTTGCCCCGTCTTCTATTACAAAAAAAAAAATTAACTACAGTTTAGTAATATTATTGAAATTAAAAATAAATTCCTAGTTAAATGATCGCCTGTTCATAAATTTCACGGTAAGTTTATTACCATGAGAACGACCCTAGTTGTAATTTATCGCCCCAGCCTTTTCCATGCTTATCCGACTGACCCAAATAAAATTTCCTCGTAGCATAAAATTACCCATAAAGCCGCCCTTTATCGTGATTTCCGTGCCGTTAAGCGCGGTTAATTATTCAAAAAGATCAGGCTTTTACTTAATGTCAACAATGCCCATGAGCGGATTTACGTCACGTAACCACTTGCACGGCAGGTGTGGAGAGATCTATTTATAAATACTGTCTATACATTTAATAAAAATGTAAACTGCACTAGTCTGTACATTTAAAAAATTTGCGAAATAAATGATTGAGTGGGGTCGAAATTATGTGTCAAATATTTGTCGATGTGAATTTAGATCGCAATGTTAGGTAGTTATTTATGTATATAAGTTTCGGTTAAATCAAACCTGGATGGTCCCGCGAGCATATCAAATATTTGTCGTTAAGTTTGTGGATGCTGAGTGCTGCTTGATATATCGTATATTAAAATTCTGTATGTTGTTGATCGAATGATCTGGATGAATGTTGTATTGAACTCGTAACAATTGTCACAAAGTTTGGTAATTTATCGTTTTTTTTTGGATAAAGTGATGAAACGAGCAAAACGTTCACCGGATGGTAAGTGCAACGTCTGCCCATGTCAAATGCTGTGCCACCCAAAACATTTCTATGTGACACCTCACTGTGCCCATCACCCTGAGACATCAGTTCCCAAGTCTCATATGCCCAGTGATTACGCTAGCTCACAGTGCCCTTCAAACCGAAACACAGCAATGCTTGCAAACTACTGCTTCACGACAGAATAACTGGCCCTGGGGTGGTACCTACCTAGACGGATTCCTGCATAGGAATCCTACCACCAGTAAATAATAGAATATTAATAGAATCAGGCGTTAGTTAGCGGTAATCTATTATAGTAAAGGATAGAAACAAAGCTAGTTTGCCAACGCAATATTGCACGTTTCATTTAATTTTACCATCATCATTTCAGCCTATAATTAGCTCACTGCTGAACATAGACATCCCCGATAGTTTGCCACTAAAGATTGTAGTTCATTTTGGGGTGATTTTGAAATCGTTGCCACGCTTGTCATGAGGGTTGGAAACCGAAGGCCTAAGTTCAGCAGAGGACTAGTGATAGGCTGTACACTGTGCAAACTACTGCTTCACGGCAGAATAACTGGCCCTGGGGTAGGTACCACCTAGACGGATTCCTGCATACGAATCCTACCACTTTTTATTTGTTTCATTAATTGTAGGGTTATTTATTATTATTATAGGTTAGTTAGTTTTGTGAATATTTATTTTAAATCGTGTTGTGAATCTTGAAGCTAGTACCACGCGACGACCCTTAGAGCAATTTCTTTTAAATTAAACGGCGGATGAAACAGGAAACCGCGGGGCACATCTAGTTAAGTAATATATTTACTAGAGCCGCAGTAGCTCAGGGGCTGGGCGCTCGACTTAAATTTCGTAGTACGTGGTTATAATTCCTCTTGATACTTAACCTCGTGGTCACTAAGACAAAGAGTGCGGTCCTCGGTGTCGATTTACCATAAGAGGAGGCCTGAGTTCAGCAAGTAGAGGCTTTTTTTTATAGGATAATGTGTCGAGACCAGCGATACGTCCACCTGATGGTAAGTGCAATGGCCGGCCTTAACAAATGCTGTGTCACCCAAAATATTTCTGCGTACTGGCACCGCGCTGCGCCGGTCACCCTGAGACATCAGTTCTAAAGTCTCCACATATGCCCAGTAATTACACTACTTCTCAGTGCCCTTCAGACCGAAACAGTAATGTTTGAACACTACTGCTTTATTATCACGTGGCTGTCATTTTTATTATATTATCTGTACTTCTAATAGTTCAGGTGTCTAATAGTCAAAATTTTACGTCGCTTATTATTAAAAATATTTAATGGAGTACAAGCAGTTTGCAAAAATAAAAAGTAAAGTAACAGCCGATAAATGTCTCACTGCTGAGCACAGGCTCTCTCTCATTTCTCGGAGGGTTTTGGAGGCGGAAAGAATCCACCACGCTGCTCCGATGCGGGTTGGCGGACTTCACATGTCTTCTTTAATTTCTCAGACATGCAGGTTTCCTCACGATGTTTTCCTTCACCGCCGAGCACGCGGTAAATAAGCACTTAAAATTGCAATTAACAATTTTAGTGGTGCCGGCACCGGGAATCGAACCCAGGTCACTCGCGCTATCAAGTTAAAAGCGAGCGCCCCGCCCCTGAGCTACCACGGCTCTATGTTGTTTGCAAAATGCATTTTGAATTTATATCCGTGATAAAAATGAAAAATGCTATAATTTTTATTTCATGGTCAGCGATTTTTAATAATTTCTGTAAACGCTGTCACTAACTATACTGATGATGGACTCCTGTTCGATTATCGACCACTAATACCGGCGACAGTTGGCAACTGCGCATGGGTATATAGGTCTGGGTGTGTGTGCAAGGCTTATTCAACATAAATAGTTCTAAACTAATTTAAAATGTAAAATTTTGAATTTTTCAATAGCGATGCTAATCACTATATTTTTTTTTATTTATTTATTTATTTATTTGCATTCACATGAAATATGGTACATTAAGTGGTGGAAAATTATTGAAATAGTATCACATATTTCGCTATTATTGGCATGTAAGTGTTTAACAATTTTAATTAATATAATATGTTAGAGACATAGTAGTAACAGCACAGCAAATAGTAACAGGTCAACAAATAATCGTGAAAATGTCAAATTTTGGTGGTATCGTATAAAAATCATATTACATTAACCTAAAAATTCTTTTATGTCATAAAAACATTTTCCTATTAACCATTGTCGGAGCGTGTTTTTAAAATATTTCACGTTTAATGTTTTTATGTCCTGTGGTAACTTATTGTAAATTTTTATTGACATTAAATAACAATTCTTTTTATATGTGGCACCCTTGCATGTTGATGTTTTTAAACGTGTTGGGTCTCTCGGTCTTAGTCGCGAATTAATTTCAACTGTCTCAAAAAGTTCTGGATGTGCTGTGTGTCTCAGGGTGATGGGCACACAGAAATTGTCTGAGTGGCACAGCATTTGTTGTGGGCAGACCGTTGCACATACCATCAGGTCAACGTTTTGCTCGTTTCATCACTTTATGAAATTAAAAAAAAAATTGCATAGTAGGTAAGTCGCCGTGCAGTTCGACACGTAGACTAAATAGGGTGTCGTTTTACTAGGCGACGGCGATTACTTATTGTTGTGTTATTAATATCGACTGCACCCGGCTCGTTTCGCTGCATTATTGCTGAGCTAGCTCAGGGGCCGGGAGCTCGCCTTAAAGTTCATAACACGCGAATGACCTTGAGTTCGATCCCCGGTGCCGACACTTCTGTATTTGTTCACCAATTAAATGATTTACCACGTGCTCAGCGGTGACGGAAAACATTGTGAGGAAACCTGCATGTCTGAAGAATAAAAATATTTTAAGGTGAAGGACATGTGAAGTCGGTCTTTCAGCGCGGAGCAGCGTGGCGGACTCATCCCAGCTCCAAAACTTCTCTCATAAATGAGAGGAGGCTCGTGCTCAGCAGTGTGATATTTATAGGCTGTTACTTTTTACTGTATGCACTTGGTTCGAATCCTTGCATTCAACCATCAATTTGTTGCCAGTGTTTGTGCAACAAATTGCTGGTTGAATATTCGGTTATTTGAAATTTGTAATTTTTAATAGTGCAGAATTCCGTCTATGCGGATTCCACCACAGTGCCAGTTATTATGCTGTGAAGCAGTACTGTGCAAACATTACTGTGTTTCGGTGTGAAGGCTACTGTTATTTTATTTATTTTTTTATTTTTTTATTGCATATAGTGATGAAACGAGCAAAACGTTCACCTGATGGTAAGTGCAACGTCTGCCCATAACAAATGCTGTGCCACCCCGAAAATATTTGTGTGACACTACACTGTGCCCGTCACCCTGAGACATAGGTTCTTAAGTCTCATATGCCCAGTGATTACGCGTTATCTAGTGTTAATTACACTGGGCATATGAAAGTAAAGAATTAGTGATGTCTCAGGGGGACGGGCGCAGTGTGATGCCACACAGAAATATTCTGGGTATGACTATTCGTTCATGTGGGGGAGGGTTGAGGAAGACTCTACCCCTCATTCCATGGTATGACGAATATCAATTCACCAATGTCGGTCATCAGTTATCATTACTCGATTGATTATTATTAAATTTTCAATAACTACCTAACGCGTATCGCGTGCGACCAAATCGATGTTTTTTTTGTTGTAATCGTAACAAGTTGTGTGTGTGTGGAATTATTGTACCATCGTTATCATGCTAGGTACATACATACATACATTAAAACCAAAGAGTTAACATTTACTAGCAGTGTTTTTATTTATTTTATATTCTTCACAAGCTTATTACGATATCGACCATTCTCAGCGTTATGGTATTGGCAAGTCTGGTAAGATGACGTAAGGATCGCATGGCACAGTAATCCAGTCCAATTCGAATCCAACATTCATGCAACAGAATCATTACTTTTTGAAACTTGTGGATTTCTTAAATAAGAACCTCCGTCTACACAGCACTATATATTTCCTGCGCTTTCGTTTCCCTCTCGGGACTAATATTTGCATGGCCCTACAAATAGTTGTTGCGGGTCTATGTGTTTGTTAATGTGCGAGTTTTTATTTATTTTACGTTTTTATTTTATTTGATAAAATGACGAAACGCTCAAAACGTTTCACCTGATGGTAAGTGCAACGTCTGCCCATAACTAATTCCGTGCCACCCAGAACACTTCTGTGTGACACCACACTGCGCCCGTCACCATGAGACATTAGTTCTTAAGTCTCATATGCCCAATGATTACGCGAACTCTCAGTGCCCTTCAAGCCGCAACACCTAGTACTTACCTAGACGGATTCATGCATAGGAATCCTACCACCGGTAATTGTATCGTGTATGTTAAAAGCACCTACAATATAGAAATGCTAGTATGTTGGGCGTCGTGTTAAGAAATGAAAATGGTGCCGAGCTGAAAAGTGATTGGTTGACTTCTGATATCGTAAAAATATATTTTTCTCCGACGGGGCAGTTTCACCGAACGGCATGTTGTAAATCAGCACTTGAAATTAGCCATTAAGAAGTGCTGGCCACCAGAGATCGACGATAGGTCACCCGCATACTATAAATCAAATAACTCTCTTTGCTCTTCATCATTATAAAGTAGGAACAATATGTTCAGCATTAGTCCAGGCGTTCACATGTCTTAATATAATAATTAACTAATTACAAAAGACTTACTGATTATAAATTATACCAATAGATTAATGAAGGAAAGGAAGTTAATTTGCTAAGATCCGCATAGTAAAGTAAAGTAAAGTTTCAGCCTATAAATGTCCCACTACTGAGCACAGGCCTCCTCTCATTTCTGAGAGGGTTTTGGAGCTAGGAAGAATCCGCCACGCTGCTCCAATGCGGGTTGGCGGACTTCACATGTCTTCGAAATATTTTTAATTTCTCAGACATGCAGGTTTCCTCACGATGTTTTCCTTCACCGCTGAGCACGTGGTAAGTCAGCACTTAAAATTGCAATTAACAATTTTAGTGGTGCCGGCACCGGGAATCGAACCCAGGTCACTCGCGTACTATGAAAATTAAAAGCGAGCGCCTAGCCCCTGAGCTACCACGGCTCAAGATCCGTATACAGAATATAAAATGGTGTATATGACCTTTTTTTTAAGAGCGCCGCCCGCCCTCCAATAGTAGTAGCGTGCACAAGCAAATTAACACCGCCACCGGGAACCCCCACCAGATACCCTCCACAAATATAACACTACCACTACGCATCTTAACAAATTAACTTCCTTTACTTCATTATAATGGATTTCCGCAAAGTACCACCTGATTCTGTTAACCAATAGATTATTAAAATATGGATTTAAATTAACATTTGATCACAGTTGTTAAATATAAATCGTGTAGATATATGTAAATGTGAAAATAACAAATTCTTACATAATAAAGAAATCTTACATAATAAAAAAGCCGTGTGGTGGAGGCTCGTTAAAAGAATACTACCACTCCATCTCATCCATTGGATCTCGTAAAAGGCGAGTAAGGAATTAAACTGCACTGTGCACCTAACAGCGCATGGTGGCGATGGGCTCACCACCTATCACACCAAGTGCTTTATATTGTTTTGGTGAAACGTGGATTGTGGCAGTCATCTGTTTTTGCAGTGAGTGCCCAGTCTCTGACTACCCCTTATGGGATGCAGTCGTGATCTTATGTATGTATGTATGTAAAGAAATTCCATAAAAAAATTTAAAATAAGCATCTGGCCACTGAGGTGTCACGGAACTTATTAGTATACGTAATTATTTATTTTATTTGTTGTTAAAACATCACTGTGTAATTGCTCCTATAAATACGAGTACACTTGCACAACACAACCAGACCCGAAAATCATCTCTCTCACCGGCTCCAGCTGGGATTCGAACCCAGTGCGCGAGGCGTGGAAATCAGGCACACGGTCGTCAAATAATAAATCAATGCATAAAATTAATTATAGACAAAATAGTTTTTTTGTGTAGGGCAAGCAGGAATTTGAATAGAGTCCTAAAAGATGTAGATTTTGACATCTTTGAGCGTTTGTGCTAAAACACAAATTGTTGGTTTTCGGGTCTGGTTGTGTTGTGAATGTCCCCGTGTTTCTGACACTGCATCCTAGCCTACCTCCGATCTTATCGCATCAGCGTTACATCGGGCGCGGGTAGGTTGGGACGAGTGAGTGCCTCTGTGTTTGCGCGTACACTTGTGGCCCTGTAATATCTCCTGCGCAGTTGATAGCTCTCGACAGTATTCGGAAGTTGTCGCCGTGGTCGAAATCGGCTAGGAGAACATCATCATCAGATTTTGACATCTTTAACTGTAATATTGCCTCTGTGAAGCGACAAATATCATCGACATTTTTTGCATAGTTATCGCCTGGTTTACTTTCTTTTTGTGTTCTTTGTATTTAGCTAAATTAAAAATGTACTACTGTAGTATGTATAAACTAAAGATATTAAGTTAATTTAGTAAGACGTTCGTGTTTTAACTTAAGTAATAACTGTTTTCTTTTCTTTTTGTTATACTATTTTTATAAGCGAAAACCTGTAATTGGCTAGCAGTTTTCCTATTTTATAAGTTTCTATGTTACTTCATTTAGCTGTTGGTTTTCCATGAAACTAAAATAAAATAAAATAACTGATGGTGTTACCGACCACATATCTACGTGATACCAGGGCCGTGGGAATAAAACGTTATTCTTAGTATCGCAATGTTTTTCTTAGAAGCGTTACGTCACGACGATTATGTTGTAAATAGTTGTACAGACGGATGATTGTAAATGTTAATTTCAATGTCAGTTAAATATATATATGTACGTATTTTTTAATCAACTTGTAATTGGCGCACTCAGAGACGTCTTATAGTCGCTTAAACAACTGATTAGTATTTAATTAATATGGTCAATCAATACTAAGGAGGCGCTGAGTTGTGTATGGAATTAATTGATACACTGACGCATACATACGTACTTATAGTCAAGTCTTCTTTCCATATAATGGGTAGGCAGAGGCTACACATATAGCCCGATTTTCACACCCGCGGAAAACGAGACGTGACTGATCGCCAAAACCCGTCGTCGCCATTTTGGTACGAGTCAAAAAATCTGACTCCGTTGCGTTACCACGCATTTACATATTATGCATATTATGGTGTTAAATACATCATCATCAATCGTACATCGTCAGAGACCCGAAAATCATCAGTTTGTGTTTGTGCGCGAATGTTCTCTCCGGCTGGGATTCGAACCCAAGACTCGCGGTATAGTAGTCTTACCACTAAGCCACGCGGTCGTACATAGATATCTTTAGATATCTCCAAACACTTCTGGAGTCTTAGGTATTCATAATTAGCTGATGCCCGCGACTTCACATGTTTAAATACGTATCCCCATAGGTGTCCGGCAGAGTAGAATAGCATCTACTTCTTTCTAACCAAGGTGTCGTAAGAGGCGATTAAGGTATTTGACAAATTTTTACCTCTGTCGACATTTACGACACACTTTTTTTATTTACGATACGATACCACAGGATGAGATGGGGTGGTAGATTTTTTCAAACTTATTAACTCAATCAACTTTTAATTATTTTTCACTATTAGTCTTCACATCTTCAAAGCTGCTTTTAGTTCCTACGCAACATTTATCTTTTATAATAATATTTGATCAGTCTTGTCACGGCACTCGTGTCGATCGCACGCGACAAACAAGTATTAAAGTGTTTCGCTGCTGTTTTTGACGCGTATGTCTGCAATGCAGAATATTTCTTTGAGTCATTATGGCTTCAGAAGAGCACAAGAGGCCGACAAATGTTATTGACGAAGAGGATATGAGTGAAGACGAGGAGCTACGGGAGTTGATGTTACCAATAATTGATGAGTTTTCGGAAATCACACAGGAGCAGAAAGAAATGACTGAGAACGTAGAATACTGCGATGATATGATGGAGGAAACAAACGAAAGACCTGGAAAACGTAACAGAGAAGAAGATTATAACTGGACAAAAATTGAGAAAAAATCAAAAAAGTATAAACAGTTTCAAACGGAGGTCATTGTGTCAAGTAAAGAAAAGTTACCCAAACAGTTTGCAATCGCTAAATTGTTTAAAAGTTTGGGCTTACTAGATATTACCAGGATAAAATATATTAACCCATACAAACTAAGGTTAGAGGTTCCTAACGAAGACTATGCAGGTAGAGTAATCAACTGTATAGAGTTTAAAAAAAGAGAGTGGAGGGTCTCACGAGCGATGGACGTAAACGCATCTTATGGGATTATAAGAGATGTAGATCTGGAGTTGACAGATGAGCAGGTCTTGAGTGCAATTAGATGTCCCAATGACATCCCAATATTGTCTTTGAAACGTTTAAATCGGCGAGATATAGAAGGCAAGTGGGTACCTAGTGAGGTAGCTCGGATAGCATTCAGCGGCTCTTACTTACCGTCATATGTTTTTGTGGACTGCTTACGTACAATGGTAGAACCATTCATCTTCCCTACAACTCAATGTTCAAGATGCTGGAAGTTTGGACATTCCAAGGCTAGATGTACTACTCGAAAAATTATATGTCCGAAGTGTGGAAGTTTCCATGAGAATTGTGATGTTACGAGATTTAAGTGTGTTAACTGTCATGGAAATCATATGGCTTTAGATAGAACTTGTCCAATTTATGTAAAAGAGAAGAGGCTAAGAGAATTAATGGCCGAATTTAATTGTACTTATCGTTGTGCCTGCAACTTATATGTTCCACCCCAATCGAGAGCAGAAACATCATATCATACAATACAGAAAAATAATGCTCCGAAACTCGATACAAACAATAGTTTCGCTAGTTTACAATTAGAAGGTACAACTAATTATAAATATACCCCCATTTTACCGGAGTTCTCACTGTTATTTACACCAAAACGCACGAAGTCACCGGCAGTAGGCAACAAACATAAAAAAGAGGACAGTAGTACTTACGAGGCAGGCAAATTAGAGCGAGAGGATCGCAAGCCGTCGGAACGCAGTCCGGAGCGAATAGCCGATTACGTCGACGGTGAAAACATAAATAATAACCGCGAGGTACATTTTAGCGAACTTTTAAGTCGATTGAAAAACATCATCTTTATGAGTAATATTAACATGCAGCAAAAAATTAAAAATATGGTTAAGTGTTGCATTGAATGGTTAGTTCTTGTTGTGATAGACAATATTTCTGATTGGCCTTTTTTGAACAGTATTTTAGAGTTTATTAGTAGATACGTCAATGGATCCCAATAGTAAAATTGTTAGGTTGAAGGTGTTGCAATGGAATGCACAAAGTTTAAAACCAAAAATAACTACGTTTGAAAACATTTTGTTACAAGAAAAAATTCATATTTGTATAATTTCTGAAACATGGCTAAAAACAAATAGTGAGCTGAAAATTAAATCGTACAATATTTATAGACAAGACCGTGATGACTCATATGGCGGCATTGCAATTATAATTCATAGCTCTATTAAATCACAGATCAGAAGTGTCAATTTGCGTAATAAAAATATACAATTGTTATATGTTAAAATTATGAACTGCAATTTCTTGGAAAATGTTGTTGGTGTATATTGCCCTCCTAATGTTCATACTGTAGTTGAGGATTGGAAAATGCTGTTTTCTAAGTGGTCGCGTAAAACGTTGATAGGAGGTGATTTTAACGGACACCATACAAATTGGTCTAACAAAAATAATGCTAGGGGTGTGCAAATAAACGATGCCGCTGCTGATTTTAATTACGTTTCGCTTAATAACGGTGATTTTACTAGGATTAAGTTGGTATCGAATTACTTACAAAAGAGTTCACCAGACATCTCATTTGCATCTTCTGATATTGCTCTCCGGTTCACATGGACTGTTTTTAATGAAAACTTGGGCAGCGATCATTTAATGGTTATTATTTCGACTGATATTGCTCTAACTAAGAAATTTACTACGAAACTTAACTTTAAAAAAGCCAACTGGCAAAAATACAGAGAAATATTAAAGGAAAAACTAAGCGACTTTAATAGTGAGGGTGATGCTCAAGAAATTTATAATATAATAATAGATTTAATTTACTTAGCCGCGAACGAGTCGATTCCGAAAATTAAAACCTGTGAAGACCCATCCAACAAATTTTCTCCAAAACCGTACTGGTCTCAGGATTTGTCCAAAGCTGTAGCAGAGCGTAGGCGGGCGTTAGCCCAGCTTAGGCGAAACCCCATTCCCGCAAACCTCATTAGTTTTCGACAAAAAGTTGCTAAAGCCCAACGACTTATTCGAAAAGCACGGTCGGATTCCTTCAGACAATTTTGTGACAGTATTAGTGAAATGGTGTCTAGTAGTGAGATGTGGAGTAAAATGCAGTGGATCAAAGGATATAGTTCGGGTCATAGAAATTTGGACTGGAAGCAAGCCAACCTTTTTTTGAGACAGTTGACACTGGACTGTGCCTTACCACGGCCTCCTGTCTTTGTATCACGACATTCACAAACAGAAATCCCGATTTCGGTAAGCGAACTGAATAATGTATTAAAAATTAAAGATACTGCACCAGGAATAGACAATATTTCGTATTCGATGATTTATAATTTTCCTGATAAACAGTTATTAGTAGACATGTTTAACAAATGTTTGACTCATGGTGAAGTTCCGCGGCAATGGAGAAACATTAAAGTGGTTCCCGTACCGAAACCGGGTCAAGACCCAAATAGTATTTCATCATTTAGACCTATTTCGCTGATACCATGTCTTTGCAAAACAATGCACAACATAATAACGAAACGACTTGAATGGTACTTCGAGAATAAACAGTTATTTTCTAGCAATACTATAGGGTTTAGAAGAAGTCAGTCATGCTTAGATAATCTAGTACGATTGGTGTCACAAATTCAAATTGGTTTTTCTAGTAGGCAACAAACACTTGGATGTTTTGTGGACATTGAAAATGCATATAACAAAGTTAACATTGTAAAAGTGGTAAGTAAACTAGATGAGATGGGAGTCGGATCTTCAATATGTAGATATATATGGGAGTTTCTCAAGGAAAGACATTTAACTGTAATAGAAACTGAAAGAAATATTTCGATAACTAGATGGACGTGCGAAGGTTTGGCTCAAGGCGACCCCATGTCTCCAATTTTGTTTAATATAGTAACCAGTGATATCTGTAAAAATATTGAAGATGTATTTATATCTCAGTACGCGGATGATTTTGTTTTATATGTATCTGGTCAAAATTCAAGATTTATGACGATAACTTTACAAAAAGCATTAAATAAATTGATAATCCTGCTAAGAGAATTGGGGCTTGAGCTGTCTTCAAATAAAACAAAAGTATGTTTATTCTCCAGAGGTAGGAAACGAAATCAGGTCAATCTTAACATTGAAGGTATCAGCCTCGAGGTCTTACCTGTAGTTAAATATTTAGGACTTTGGTTAGACGAATCGCTAAGTTGGGCAAAACAGATCAACGAAAATTGTAAAAAGTCTCAAAAACTTCTTAATATTTTTAAAGTCTTGGCAGGATCGTCTTGGGGCGTTCACCCTATAAGTTTAAGACGATTGTATATTGCAACTATTCGCAGTAGATTAGACTACGCAAGTTTTCTCTTTGACAATAGTGCTAGGAATCGTATTGCAAAGTTGGATACAGTTCAAAATCAAGCTTTGAGAGTCATCGGAGGCTTTATAAGAAGCAGTCCCATACATGTTATGGAATCGGAGTTATGCTTACCACCAATGTTTGTGCGTAGATTATATTTAGCCAATAAGTTTTTGTTAAAATCTAAATCGATTCATGGAAATGAGACATCTTCCATCATATCTGAATTAGCGTCAGTCTGCGAGCACTCATCATATTGGAGAAACAAAAAGAAACCTTTGCTGGCTCTAGTACACACGGAATTAGCAAACCAAACAGTACATAGCTCTCACGGTCTGGAAATGTTTTCATTGTCAACATGGATTACTAATATTGACATCAAGTCACATATTTGTTTAAAGCTCAAAGACTTAGAAGGGCCTAAGAGGTTTTACAGTTCTCATAGGCTATTGGAAAAATCTGTAACCACAATATTACAAAATTATAACGGATTTTATCAGATATTCACCGATGGTTCCAAGGATCATGACGGGACTGGAGCAGCATTTTTTGATCCTCAAACTCATGTGATGGCCGGTTTTAAGTTAAACAGTAAAATATCAGTAATGGGGGCAGAATTATATGCGATCTCAGAGTGTCTTTCGTATATATTGTCCTGCAATAAGAGTAAATTTGTGGTGCTTTGTGACAGTAAAAGTGCTTTGCAGCATTTAGCTCGGTGTACCTCGGGTAAACGAGGCGTTCCTGTAGCTTATTGCGTCCTAGATTTGTTTCTACAATTGAAAAAGAGCCGAAAAATTATTAAATTTCAGTGGATACCATCTCATATTAGTCTGATTGGGAACGAACAAGTTGATAAATTAGCAAAAGCAGGGATATACGAAGGAATACCGGTAGATTGTTTACCCTACTTTACTGATCTTTTTCAGGACGTTAAAAAAGAATGCTTTAAAATATGGAAAGAATATTTTGACAAAAGATCCGTGGAGAAAGGTATTTGGTACAAAACCATTCAAACGGAACCGCCGAAAATACCCTGGTTTGTTAAAGAAAGGATGAACAGACAGTTGCTAGTCACAAGTATGAGATTGCGTTGCGGACACATTCCTCAAAATGTGTTCAAGCACATGATGAACCTTGTTGATTCTCCTTACTGTATGAGATGTAATGAGAGAGATGATGTCTACCACGCTTTGGTGGAGTGTGCCCGCATTGGGAAAGAGCGCAAGGCATTAGAATTAAAAACTGGAATTCGATTTAGAGAGATTGGTACATGCAACATTATATTATCATATCCCACATCTGATTTAGCTATTAGTCTGTATAAACTAATTTTAAAATTAATTAAACATAGATGGTAAGCTAAATTTTGTATCATACAATGGGGCTGACATAGTCGCTCTGCGACCAAAGCCTTTTTTCTTAAATAAAGATTAAAAAAAAAAAAAAAGGTATTACATACAATATAAGGTATATTGTACGGACATTCTTTATTCGTGCAGAATAATACCATTATATGCAATGCTGTCACTGTACTACTTGTGGGGACGCAATGGGCAGTAAGATTTTTTTTGACTCATACCATTTCGTGGTTCGCCAACCGTTACGTGTCGTTTCCCACGGCGGCGAAAAGCCGACTACGTGTTGCCTCTGCCTACCCCTTATTTATTTTATTTATTTATTTATTTATTTGGGAAACATACAGTATACACCACACTTATAGTTATTAAAAATAGTTTGTACAAATACCAGTTAAGTTTCCTCTAATAGGAAAATCATAAATGAACAGAAATTAAAAAAAAAAAAACAATTACAGCCTAAACAATATAAAAAAGTAATAAAAACGTAAATATTATATGGAGATTTGGAAAATGTTTAATGGAATTATATGGAAAAAAGGCATGGCTGTATGTATATATATAATTTCGGTGATGTAATTGCTGTTAGCCGTTTTGACTTTACGGCTTCATCTGGACTGTATGTATGTATCAGCTCAGCCCTTACCCAGCGAAGAAAATGGGTTCCGCCTACCCCTTACATGGAAAAAATGCATACTGTATGTATGTCAATGTTTAAATACGTAGAGACGTTACACAACATATAGCATACACTTAATTTACACTCGTACGACGGTTTTTTTTTTGCCTAAATATACTTTTAGTTTAATTCGTTCCTAAACGCTACACTAAATTCAGTCATAAATATAGTTAATAGAATCAGGCGTTACTTTGCGGAAATCCATTATAATGAAGAAAAGTAAGTTACTTTGCTAAGATTTTTTTTTTTATATTTTGCATGCGGATCTTAGCAAAGTAACTTACTTTTCTTCATCAGTCATAAATGTTGTCTACTGCGCATTACCTCCAAATAGTCGCAGTGTATTGAACCGAATGAAGACTTACGTCTAACTCGGGAAGCTATGATAAATGTCTGTGCATTGGGGGAGGGTCGCTGCGGAGTACGGCCACGACGCTTTCGACGCTGAACTTTAGGAAAACTCCCTCCCTACGCATAGATGTATGCGAGGAGAATGTAATATTATCGAGGGGCTAGGTGGGGCAACGGGTTTCTAAACTTTGCACGTAATTTATCATACATGCCAGTGTGTAATGTGTTGTTTGTTTTAAATGTATGTGTTCTTAATTTGATTCGAAGTCAAATATTAAATGAAATCCATACTAATATTTTAAAATAAAACGAATTTAACTCTCTCTGTCTCTCTATCTGTTTGTTACCTTTTCACGGTAAAGGAGAGAAAATTAATTTGCAAAGATCCACATGCAAAATGTAAAATGGTGTGTCACTCAGCTGCTGACTGTCGTAGAGTCAATATCACTTGATAATGCCTCGTTTTGAGGTGAAACAAGTATCTTGTTCTCGACTTCAGTGGTGTGTATTGCCTAGTGGTAGTGTTGCAGTGGTGGAGGGTATCTGGTGGCGGTATTGGTTTATCTTGTGCATGCTGTTGAGGGAGGGCGGGCGGGCGGTGCTCTTCAAAACTAGGTAATACACACCATTTAACATTTGGCATGCGGATTTATTTTGGCAAATTAACTTTCTCTCCTTTACTATAATGGATTTCCGCAAAGTAACGCCTGATTCTATTAACCATTTCACGGTTCAACCACTTAACCGATCTTGGCTAAAATCGGCACATAGATAGCTTCCTTTCTGGGGACGGTCATAGGGTTCCTTTATATCCCGGATAATCAAGTAGTTCACACGGGATATTGAAAAAAACGTGTATGCACTTGGACGAAGTCGTGGCCATGAACTGAAATGCACGGTAATTATAAGTCGTACTGATTTCCGACAGAACCCAGCTTTTCGAAAAATGCGTGACCAAATAAATGTATACGCCGTTGACGGGCGGCAGCATTTTAGGTGACTGATACATACATACATAAGATCACGACTGTATCCCATAAGGGGTAGTCAGAGAATGGGCACTCACAATACACTGCCTCAATCCACGTTTCACGAAAACAATATAATGCACTTGGTGTGATAGGCGGTGAGCCCATCGCCATCATGCGCTGTTGGGTGCACAGTGCAGTTTAATTCCTTACTCGCCTTTTACGAGATCCATTGGATGAGATGGAGTGGTAGTATTCTTTTAACGAGCCGCCACCACACTGATGTCTGGTACAGCGATGCCAATCCGTCTGCAACATTGCACTATCAACAGACGATGAAATCCCATCTCAGGACAGCCGTTGACACGGAGAATCATCTAACAAAGATCTATTGTGTTGTTAACATTTTCGTAATTAATGCACATAATTACATTTATACATAGAAGGCTCATAATTTTATCAGACTTACGATTCTACTGGGCATGCGATTGCGGGTAAAACCCAGCCATTGTATCGACACATGTGTCCGCTGATTGATACGTACGGACAAAAGCTAAACCGAACGACAAAACATTGCGTGATTCAAAACAACACGCTCGTACGGAAACCACATTGACTGGGCGACGTGTTAAGTGGATGACTGTTTTGACGACGCGTAGGTAAAGTAAGTGTAATGTCCAGGGGTTCTACTGTGTAACTCTGGTTGGTTTCGTGATCGGTTTCATTTGATCACATTGACCAATGATCGGGCTACATACGCCATAATAAAACCGATCCCGAAGCTTGTCTTCTGTGAAACTGCTGCAACGGGTCCAAAACGCATGTGCCCGTTTCTGTTTTAGCTCCTAGAAGTCATGTCTCATCATATTTAAATAAGGGCAAACTACTTAACGTGGCATCTAGGCTTAAATTGTAGTTCGCTAGCCTGTTATGTGGAATTATTAAAAGCGAAACCCCGGAATATTTATATAATAAGCTTAAATGGTCTAATGAATATAACTTTCATAATACTCGTGGTGCGAAGTTTCTATTAGCTGTCCCAGGACACGTCACTGCTGCGTTTCGAGGTAGTTTTCGTTACTTGGCAACAAAGTGCTGGAACGATTTACCGCCACCGCTTCGAGAAATTCGTACAAAGCCTTATTTTATAGGTCGTTATAAGTCATATCTTCTAGAGAACAATGACACAAAGTATTTTTTTTAACTTCGGTGCCACGTATAAAAGTAAACGTGTCAATTAGTCAATTTCAGATTAGTGCACAGATTAATAACAGGTTAATGACAGATAATGCATGATTAGTCACAGAGAGACAGAAACTTTTTAACAGATTTTTTTTTTATTTATTGTTACCTGCATACACTACATTTGTGTATAGTATTTAATAACTTTGTTTAGAGGTATGCATTTTTTTAAATTCTATTTTATCTTATATAATACATATATGTGTGTGTTTTTCTTTTTAAAATATACTTCGTCGTTAATAATATGTCCGGTAACTGCTCGGTAAACCTGAGGCACCGACAGAATAACAGCGCTGTGGCAGCACTGCCATAGCATTATGCTGAGTCGACAGCCTTTTCGTTGCTACAGCTCAACGTACGTTTGTAAGTGTAATACGTCATATCTAATTGTTTATTTCACTTTTGAACTTTTAATGTATGTGGTGTTGTAGTATTGAATAAAGTTTTTTCTTTCTTTCTTTCAACAATTTCGACTCGTAAACAATCGGAGCTCTTTGATTGATTATCAAATCGAGGAGAAAGAATGTACCACACGCAATGTATGGTTAGAAATTAATAACTGAATGGACTCATTATGCTACAAGAAGTGGAATTGTGTGGCTCGGTTGGCATAATTGTTTAGCGATTGGCTTTTGCGCTAGGGTTGGCGGGATAAGCTCCCACACGGGAATGGTCTATAGAAAGTTATTCCGATCTTGGTCTGGGTGTGTGCATGTGTAACTTATGTCTGTAGCACATCCGTGAAATCTCTAACTTTTTTGTTGTTTACTCTTTTTTTTTCACGAAGAAAGTGACGAGACGAGTAAATCGTTCACCCACCCACAAATGTCCTGATAACCAAAATCTTCCTAAATAACACCAGACTGCGGCCGTCACCCTGAGAAATCAGTTTTTAAGTCTCATATGCCCAGTATCTATGGTAGGTCTCAGTGCCCTTCAGACCAAAACAGTAATGTTTGCACGCTACTGCTTCACGGCGTAATAACTGGTCCTGCGGCGGTACTTACCTAGACGGATTCCTGCATAGGAATCCTACCACGAGTAAAAAATGAAGCATTAGCTGTGTCCATTAGCTCGCAGCAATCTATCCTAGTTTAGAATAGATTGCTACAGTATTATACTTGTTTCGCAAATAGCGACGTACGTCGTTAAAATATTAGTCAATAATCGATGAGGCGGAAGTCGCAGATAGCTACTTGTAGTCATCAATCAGTTTTATTAGACATGACCAGACACGTAAGCGTCTACTTAATCTATATGAATAAAATGATAGGTCTGCCGCTGTGCGCGCATCACGCAAAAACTACCGGATAGATTAAACTTTTTTTTTTAGTTTTTCTGCTTCAGACACTTGGTCCCCATCTAAAATAAATATCACGATTTCTTCATCCAAACTAATATTTATAAATGCGAAAGTAACTCTCCCTGTCCCTCTGTCTGTTTGTTACGTTTTCACAGCTCAACGATTGAACTGAACTCGACGAAATTCGGCAATTCGAAAGATAGCTATCATCCTGCGGACAGACATAGGATACTTTTTATCCCGGAAAAGCAAATGGTTCCCACGGGACATTTAAAAAACCTGTATCCACGCGGACGAAGTCGCTGGCATCATCTTGTTTAAAAACACGATTTTATAAGAGAGGTCCGCCGTTCTGCGCGAATCACGCAAAAACTACTGGATTGATATCATTTTTTTTTTAGTTTAGCTACTTAGACACTTGGTCCTTATCTAAAAGAAACATTACTTAATATTATAAATGCGACAGTAACTCTATCCGTCCCTCTGTCTGTTTGTTACCGTTTCATCCGTTAAACCGATCTTGAAAATATTTGGCACAGAGCTTGCATCCTGGAGACGGACATAGGATTACTTTAAATCCCGACCGAAAACTATATCCACGCGGACGAAGTCGCGGGCATCAGCTAGTTTAGAAATATTGCGCGCCTCTGCGAGTCATGCAAATACATCAGCGAAGATCATCCTCATAGCTCCGTCCCGTTTAGAAGTCTTAATGTATTTGAAAGTGGATTAGGCATCGACTGTGATTCACTGAGATGTAAAAGTGCTTCATCCAGTGACTCAGTAGACACAAGTGGAATCACCGAAAGTTTAAACTTGTACGATTATGCCGATTATATTTTGCGTAGGTGAGACACAAGCGTATTATTTCATTTGAACATTGTGTATTTTCTATTTGGTTATCTCATAACTAACCTTTAACTAGGCGCTATCTTTTTTTTATGGATAAAAGTGCCGAGACGAGCCACGTTTCTGTGGCACCACAATGATTTCTTCATACTGAGTTAAGTTCTTTAGTCTCATATGCCCAGTAATCACAGTATTGAAGAAATGCACTTAACACTTTAGACAGAATAACTAGCATTGTAGTGATTCCTGCATCGGAATGCTACCAGTAAAATGTATGGTAAGTGATGTGATGTATGGTGGGCTGGCAAAAAAGCAATTTCATAATAGTACTCTTTGAGGGTCAGTTTCGAGACCTCTTACCATCGGATGGACTCTGTGACTGTTAGTCACCCTTAAGGAAATGATGGCCTCCTTGCCGATTTTGAACCATGGCGACAGTTTCCGAATACTGTCGGTAGCTATCAACTGTGTGATATATAATGATTTCTTATATTTACGCGAACACTACACATTTAAATGAAACTAAGTTTACGGATTTTATCGCGTTTAATTTTTACTTTTTTACTATTTATAACCCGACGTTTAGCTTTTAAAAGCTTTGTAAAAGCTGAAGGTACCCCAGGTGAACTATGACATCAGGACATCTGTCACCTCAGTCCTCCCGTGACCATGGCTGCTGTTAAGCACTCGAAACGTCGGGTTATAAAAAATTAGTAAAAAAGTAAAAATTAAACGCGATAAAATCCTTAAACTTAGTTTCATTTAAATGTGTGTGATATATATATATTATAGTGCCACAAGTGTACGCGCAAGTATTGGCTGCCACTGAAATTCGAACCAAGGACTCGTGACGCAGTAATCAGTTAATTTGTACTAAGCCAGTCGCCATAATCAAGTAAATATTTAATGGTTTCCAACTAGTCGCTCTTGTTGAGAGATCTTACCTTGCAGTGGATAATGTGAAGATAGTTAATAGAATCAGGCGTTACTTTGCGGAAATCCATTAACATGAAAGAAGGAAATTTATTTTCTAAGATCCGCATGCAAAATTTAAAATAATGTATATTACCAAGTTTTTGAAGAGCACCGTCTAAATAATATGGTGTAATTACTAGTTTTTGAAGAACGGCCTGTCCCACAATAGTGTCACAAGCATACCAATAACGCCACCGGGAACCCACACCAGATGTCCTCCACCGCTACAACACTACCACTAGACAATAAGCGTGTACTGAAGTCGGGAACACGACATGTGTTTCACCCCAAAACGAGGCATTATCAAGTGATACGACAAAAAGCCGCCGCTTTCAAAATTTAAAATGCACGCCATTTAAAATTTTCCATGCGACTCTTAGCAAATCGACCTTCTTTTCTTTATTAATATGAAGCTGTTAATTGTTAAGTACATTAATTAACGTCCTATCCATCTCTCAAAAGGCAATTTTTTTTTTATAATACTAATGTAAATATATTATTCATATAAACATGTAACATGTACGTTAAGTCGTAAAACGGGTTTTACGACTCCAACATTAGGCAAATATTATCACATAACTCCTTTTTTTTGTTTTACGTAGAAAATGTATTTTTTATAAAATGCAGCAATTTTAGAAAAGGTCACCTATATCAGGTATTCCAATGTACGGGAATAGAGAAATTTCTTAAGACAATGTATTCTTTATTTATATTTATTTCTACCGTCGGGTGGAGCAGTAAAGATGTCTTTATCATCAGCCTTTAAAACGTTAAATTAAAGCAACAGACTATTAATGTGGCACTGAATGTTTGCGGATTACACGCGAAGACCACGGGGAAAATAGGAGCAATGTCAAAAACACACTTTTAGATAATTGTTAATTAATGTTTTTATTGAAGTGCAGGTTTCCTCGCTGTGTTTTCCTTCGTCGCTGAGCACGTGGTAAAATTGCAGAATAATTGCAGAGGTGGCGGGTATTGAACTCGGGTTACTTGCGTACAATCAAATTTAAGGCGAGCGCCAGCCCCTGAACAACTACGACTCTTAAAACGTCTCTTTAAACGACCTCTTTTATAGGAGGTATGGAAGGATAAGCACCACACTTGGTAATCAGGTCTAATAACTACTGATTGCTATGCCCTAACACGGTTCAAATAGAATCTTTAAGGTATTTGTAAGTACATTAATGAGCAATGAAACCTTTTGTAGAATCCATCTAGGTATGTACCACAACGGTACCATTTATACTACCGTCAAAGAGGCATCTCCTTTTCCTCCTTTCAGCCTATCACTAGTCCACTGCTGAACATAGGCCTCCCCCATAGATTGCCACAAGTTTGAAGCTCACATTTGCCGGGATTTTGCCATAGCTGCCACGCTTGGCAGGCGGCATGGCAACCGCAGTTTATTCATTCAGATGTTCCAGGAAGATGCTGCCGCCCATCACCTGGTTTTTCTTTTCCTCTGTCGGCTTTTACGACACCCACGGAATGAGATGGGGTGGTAGATACTCTGAAGCCGCCACCACACATAACAGTCCTCTTTGAGGGCCAGTCAGATGTACTAATCATCAGGTGAACGATTTGGACAGTGAAGTCACGTCTCGTAACCTTCTTCAACGAAATTAAAAATGTGAATAAAGAGTTTCAAGTTTATTTCGAATTTGTTCACGTAAACTGTTTTGTTCTGAGTTTATTCTAGGCTTTGGAAAGCAGTTGCAGTTCTCTTAACGTAAGACTGTATCTCTGTATTAAGTTTTTACAACGATGTCGTTAACCGTTTGCGGAGCGAGTCCTTTTAAACCCGTTTAGTTGTAGCTAATGCTTTTTTGCCACCTGAGCGCCTGCTGACTAGATCTTCCTTAATCCTATTACGGAAGGTGGAACAATTTTAATCGGAACTGTTCACATAGTATGCATTGCAAACAAACGTCTTTAAATGTATGTAGGAGAATAACAAACTTTGTATAAAACCTTTAAATAAACATGCAAACACTACTGGCGTCGTCATTTCCAGACTAACATCGTGGAACTCTTCAAGATACGGATATCTGGCAAAACTAATAGACATCATCTAGGCCAGATGCTCGCTAACTTCTTCTTAACAGTAAACGTCTACGTCCGCTATTTCATAATAGTTATTTTTTCATCATGATCATCGTTTAAGCCTATCAGTAGTTCACTGCTGAACATAAGCCTCCCCCATAGATTGCTACAAAAATTTTTAGCTCTTAGGCTGTGGGGTTTTGCCATAGTTGCCACGTTTGACTGGCGGGTTGGCAACCGCAGTTTATTTATTCAGGTGTTCCATGAAGATGCTGCTGCCCATCTTCTACTGAACAGGAGATCCCGAGTTCGAATCTCGCCGGGGCCTACGAATTGAAATCAGTTTTCTCGTTTTTGCACACATTTTTAACAGCAAAACAACTTCCTTATTTGTCTATTAAAATCATAAAGTAAAAATGAAGGATTGCTACGCCTACTGGGCGACGGTATCGCGCCCGTTTGGAATACGTTCTGACCTAACGTGCTTATCACCACTTCCCACCAGATGCGATCCTGGTCAAACGTAGGTTTTTTACGGGAAAAAAATTCAAGACGTATTCACAAACAAACTGTCTATCGGTTTCAATTGGACACACGTAAATTTCGCAATTCAGAAAAAAACATCGAAAACACTATGTCATCATGACTCCTAGTTTAGTGACACCGTTTATGGCCAACGACCCGGCTTCCGAAAACAGTACTCTTTGTGATGGCAAATATTGACCAAAGCAATTAGGGCGTCTACATACCGAGCGGGGCGTTTGACGCTCTAAAAAGTGTGAATTTTTATGTATTAATTAGGAAACATTACAATTTTTTTTTTGGAATCTTAATAATGTATATATGATGCTAGTTTGTGCTATCTATTGTGATGTTTTATTTACGAAGTTGCATTGCATTAAACGTTGTCACCTTATTGATAATTTGTCGGATTACGTGGTTCTCTAAAATATTCCGGACTACAATACAAGGGGTATAGTCCGACAAATTTGATCATCCGACTCCGCTTTGGGAAACAATTGTCGGGATACCGTGGGTTTGCTGCATAAAAAAAAGAGGAGACAGCAGTATGGAATAGAGGAGTCTGATGACCATAAATACTTATAATGAGTTAGGTAGTTTAGTTAATGGTGGTAGGATTATGCAGGAATCCGTCTAGGTAGGTACCACCTCAGAGACAGTTATCCTGCCGTGAAGCAGTAGTGTGCGAACATTACTGTGTTTCGGTTTGAAGGGCACTGAGAGCTGGTTTAATCACTGGGGCATATGAGACTTAAGAAATTATGTCTCCCGAGTGACTGGCGCAGTGTGGTTGATATACAATGCTCTTTTTCACAAAACACGTAGCTGTAGGCGTACCATTTGTGGTTCGTTTGCAGCTCATTCGCCTCATTAAAAATCCGCATCATTAAGACGACACCCATTTTGCAAACAGAGTAGAGTCTTTGAATAACGTCTGAATCAACAGTCCGACAGTGGAGTATGCAAATACGCGGCGGTCGGGGCGTTTTCATTCGTTTAGTTAGTTTTGTGCAATTCCCACTGTTTGGCGTTTTAGGTTTCTAACCGGAAATTATTTCATAGACTGAATAAAATGCTTTATGCCATTAAAATTCATCTATAAGGGATTTTTAATTCCGTCCACCCCATCTCATCCCGTTATCGCTATTTCAGCCTATCTATGAACCTATATATGATGATCATGAAAATAGAAAACTGGTTGGTTATTTTTAGCTAAAAATTTACCGTCTTTCAACCATAATAATACTCGTGACTTTTGGCCTCAACTCGAAAACACTAACGTCGCTTACGTTAGTGAATTAATAGATGTTTGTAATTTCTGTGTATATTTTGAGTTTTGTTATTTAATATTGATAGTTTATTGTGCAGCAAGTGCTTGTGAAACTCTACATTAATTGGAAAAATCAATTTAAGATCAGAATTGTACTTTACGTATAGTTTCCATCGGTCCAGAAACTCTTCAGTAAAAGTCAGCTACCATTTTACTGTTGATTGACATTTTGAATTATCTATTATCACTCCCGTGACTGACTTGACATTGGCAGAATTATATGAGAGAGGCCAGAATTAAAAGAAGAAGAGGTATATATTGATACTCGTCCATGGCCCGTCAAATAAATGGTGGAAATCAATTGGTGCATTGATTGTGTCTAATTCTGTATTCAAAGTTCAGACATAATTATAGTACTAGGCTATGACTAGATATGATTTGGACCTTTAATATCTTTTAGTTGTATATCTAAAGCTTTAGTAGTGTATCCGTTCGTACAATTTTTTTTTATATGAGAGGGGGCAAACGAGAAAAAATCAAACGCAAATCCAAACAATGATTATGATTGGACGATTTGAACAAATCTTGCAATAAATAACTTATTACTTATGAAAAAGTTCAGGTATATCAGGGCTCCAAATCCTCTCAGAAATGGGAAGTGGTCGGTGCTCAGCAGTGGGACATTTATAGGCCTGCAACTTTTTTTTATGAATAAAATAATCATAAATAAACACAGATGAACGTTCTACTTAAACTATAATTTTTTTTTATTATAGTAACTCAGATTTGAAGGCTAGCGACAACAACGTGTCTCTATTTTGCCAACTATTTAAAATGTGTTTACGTGCGACAACATTCGCATTGTTAGTAATGCAACCCCGGCAAAGCGTGCTATGTGAGGTAACCTTGAAGAGTCGTGCCTAATCCTGCCTGGTACTGCGCGAAGCCGGTCCGCAAAGTGTGACCTCCTGAGGCCTCGCTAAATATCATTCTAGACCTCGCTTTTTTAAAGCCGAATAATCTAGTGAAGGCGATTAATGGAAAATGCGATTGTGTATTTGGTTAGAAATTATGTTCCTTTGTGTATTGTATATTGCTGTGAAAGACAATATAACATTTTGTTAGAATTTACATTTTTATGTAATTCTTTTATTTTAATTATTGTTACATACATACATACAGTCACGCCTTTTTCCCATATAAGGGGTAGGCAATTTTCATAATATGGTGTTATTCTGCAAGCATAAAGACGGTCCGTACAATACTTTTGGTAGGATGGAGGAGGTTTACTGGTGGTAGGATTCCTATACAGGAATCCGTCTAGGTGGGTAACACCCCAGGGCCAGTTATTCTACCGTGAAGCAGTAGTGTGCAAACATTACTGTGTATCGGTTTGAAGGGCACTTAAAGCTAGCGTAATCACTGGGCATATGAGACTTAAGAACCTATGTCTCAGGGTGATGGGCACAGTGTAGTGTCACACATAAATTTTCTGGGTGGCACAGCTTTTGTTATAGGCAGACGTTGCACTTACCATCAGGTGAACGTTTTGCTCGTTTCATCACTTTATGCAATAAAAAAAGGGCTTCCCGATCTGAAGAGAGCATAGATGAATGGTCACGCTATGTGCTACAGGGGTCTCTAAATAATAGACGATGTTTCCTTTAAATAAATAATTTATTAACTGCATTGATAGATTAGAGCCGTGGTAGCTCAGGGGCTGGGCGCTCGCTTTAAATTTCATAGTACGCGAGTGACCTGGGTTCGATTCCCGGTACCGGCACCTCTAAAAATTGTTATTTTAAGTGCTCATTTACCACGTGCTCGGCGGTGAAGGAAAACATCGTGAGGAAACCTGCATGTCGTAGAAATAAAAAATATTTCAAAGACATGTGAAGTCCGCCAACCCGCATTGGAGCAGCGTGGCGGATTCTTCCTAGCTCCAAAACCCTCTCAGAAATGAGAGGAGGCCTGTGCTCAGCAGTGGGATATTTATAGGCTGAAACTTTACTTTTATTGATAGATTAGGCGGAATTACGGCGGATTGCCGCAATACGACACCACTGCATGTGAAGCTCAAATATTCAAACCAGCGGCATCTATTCTTTGGTTACAGCTATCTCAGTTGCTGCCCAATCTCATAATTTCTTCGCTGGGTTTCTTGCTGGTTCTTACCAGAACAGAGGCGTTCTTTTGCGAACCAGTGTAGCTTAAATGACGTTCAATGATGTTCTCCTAGCCGATTTCGACCACGACGACAACTTCCGACTACTGTCGAGAGACATCAACTGCAACAGATATTATAGTGCCACAAGTGTACGCGCAAACACAGAGGCACCTCACTCGTCCCAACCTACACGCGCCCTATGTAACGCTGATGCGATAAGATCGGAGATAGGTTAGGATGCAGTGTCAGAAACACGGGGACAAACACACCACAACCAGACCCGAAAACTAACAATTTATGTTTTAGCACAAATGTTGGCTCCGGCTGGGATTCGAACCCAGGACCCGCGGCTTAGAAGTCAGGTACTCTGACCACTAGGCCACGCGGTCGTCACGTCAGACGTTCAATACGGATTATGCAAATAATCTATGTTCAATTAAAATTATTCTATTCTATTGAACTATTTCCGGGACTTGCGTGTTACCCGAATCCAGTGACAAATAATTATTCGTAATGATTAAACATTTTACTAGCTTGTCCCGAATATTTCGCACAGTATCGTGATCATGAACAGATGGCCGTGTTGTGGCGGCCTAAGAGAATCTACCACCCCATCTTTTTTTTTATAGAATAGGAGGCAAACGAGCAGGTGGCTCACGTGATGGTAAATGATCACCGCCGGCCATGAACACCTACAATGCCAGAGGAATAGCAGATGCGTTGCCAGAAATCTCATCCCTAGGTGTCGTTAAAGTCTACAGAGGGAAAGTAAAAACTAGCAGATGGGCAGCAATCTTTCTGGAACAACTTAATAAATAAACTGCGGTTGCCAACCCGCCTGCCATGCGTGGCAACTATGTCAAAGTCAGTTCGGCAGTGGACTTGTGATAGGCTGAAATGATGATCGCGGGATGAGATGGGTGGTTGATTCTCTTGAGCCGCTACCACACGGAAGTTATTTACTGCTTACTTACCTGCTTACCTGGTTATTTGTGCATCGATCAGCATATCTATGATCGAAAGAAGATATCAGTAGACCTGTTGCGTTAACGAGAGTTCAGAGATCTATCAATTTTATGTTACGAGTAGCATAATCACAGGGCATATGAGACTTAAGAACTGATGTCTCAGGGTGATGGGCACAGTGAAGTGCCACACAGAAGTGTTCCGGGTGACACGGCATTTGTTATGGGCAGACGTTGCACTTACCATCAGGTGAGCGTTTTGCTCGTTTCATCACTTTATGGAATAAAAAAAAATCGTCCCCCCCGGGGTCGCTTTACTGGGCGTTCGGGTCCCCTATCCCGATTGCCCTCCATCCCGCAGGCCCCGTTTGTGCTAGGCGAAGACCGTTAGTGATAGGATGGCGGAGGCCTATGTTAAGCAATCAGTTTCGAATGCAAGCCCCGTGGCAAAGAAGTCAGCTACACCGTCGAAGCCACGCGGTCGAAGTCTTTAGTATTGTATATGCAAACGGGCACGGTATCAATCAACGTTTCGAATCATTTAACTAACAAGCAATAACTAAACAAGAATGGCAATGCATAACCAAACACCGCGCCGCCATTATTCAAATGTCCATCACAGTGCGGCGATATTCTGACTTGTTTATAGTTTTCTTATATTTACGCGAACACTACACATTTAAATGAAACTAATTTTACGGATTTTATCGCGTTTAGTTTGTTATTTATAACCCGACGAATGTGAAGCATCGCCGCCCCAGGAAGTCTGCAGTCTGTGACCATGTTCTGGATAATCCCAACCTTTACATCAGATTTGATAAACCACAAATCCTCCTACCAAGGATGATTCGCGAGGCTATTGAAATTAAAAAAACATCCTAATTTTAATAGAGAAGATGGTTGGGTATTACCACCTGCTTGGGATCCTATAATTAATAAAATTAAGTCAAAAACCAAGTATACCACTGCAAGACTTCAAGACACAGTTAGCTCTTTCTGCGTAGATCGGACCACCAATAATAATTAAAAGCTGAAGGTACTCCGGGTGAACAATGACATCAGGACATCTGTCACCTCAGTCCCCCCGTGACCATGGCTGCTGTTAAGCACTCGAAACGTCGGGTTATAAATAACAAAATAAACGCGATAAAATCCGTAAAATTAGTTTCATTTTAATTGTTTATAGTTGACAATATTTAAATTGCAAATAGATTCCTTTCACGCAAATACCCGTTTTCGCCAAACGCGACAGCGGCACGGTCGTGGGAAATCAACAAAGTGGTCTCGTAACTCCACCACTAAGTTAACCGTTAGTAATAACCGCATAGCTTATTCTTTATAAGGTTTGCCAATAACTTTGCATTATTTAATATAAGTGGGATTCTTTCGCGTTTACGGTACGATTTGACGAGACGTGTAAACTCGTTCACGTGATCGTAAGTGCAACGTCTGCCAATAACATGCTGTTTCACCCGTAATATTTATGTGGTCATCAACCTAACATACAATTTTTTAAGTCCCACATGCCCAGTAATTACACTAGATCACAGTGCCATTCAGATCGAAACAAATCAATGTCTGCACAAGAAGTGTGATTGTGAGTGGCAACATTAAATAAAACATTTTTTATGTGGCAGCATTGGCTGCACACTTCCTTCTGACATTTGTTAATGGTACATAGTGTTCCTGATGTTTTTATTTTTTACTAGATGTGCCCCGCGGTTTCACCTGCCTTTTAATTTCAAAGAAATCGCTCTGAGGGTCGTAGCGTGATGTTATATAGCCTTCCTCGATAAATGTGCTATCCAACTCTAAACAAATTTTTCCATTGGAACCATTAGTTCCTGAGATTAGCGCGTTTAACCGAACAAACTCTTCAGCTTTATAATATTAATATAGTCTAACTGTGCCCCGCGGTTTCGCCCCCGTAAAAAAAGCCGACCCCGATCGATGATATACATAAATACTTACCTACTTAAATCGGATTTTGGTGTTTGAATTTTTTGCGCGGAACCCTAAATTAAAATAGTCTATGTTATCAGCTATCTGTCAGTGAAAGTCCCGCCGTTACGGAGATTAGCCAGAACAAACAGACAGACAAAATTTTTAAAATTTGTTCTTTTCTTACTTACCGTACTTCTATCTTAAGTACCTTATATACTTTCATAATCATTGAGAAAAAAAAATATATTTGTTATAACAAACAGACGCTTCAATTTTATTTATGTGTAGAGATAATGTTATCCATAAAACAAATAAAGTCAAAAAATTTTGAGTCGCGTTGATAGCTATTGGATAGATGACCATTTTAGTAAGAATTATTAGAATAGAATAGAATAGAATAAATTTTTATTCAATATAGACTATTTACATAGTACTTATTGAAAGTCATTTTTTTTAAGCTACACTGGTTCGCAAAAATGCCTCTATCCTGGGAAGAACCAGTAAGAAACCCAGCGGGCTTTTTTTTTAGTCATTTTTAAAATAATGTACAATAACAGCAGTATTATAAAGATGTAGAAATGGCTTGGCGGCGATCACCTCATTCCCAGGGGTTATCATCATCTATGTATTCTTTAATATTATAATAACCCTTTTTATGAAGTCTTTGTTTAATATAAAATTTAAACTTTTTGATTGAAAGACTTTTAGCACTTTCTGGGATTTTGTTGTAAAAACGTATACATTGCCCCATAAAAGAGTTACTGACTCTGTGAAGTCGGGTAACTGGCATAATTAATTTGTGCTTGTTCCTGGTATTCACATTATGAACATCACTTTTTTTAGTGAACTGGTTTATGTTCTTGTGTACATACAAAACGTTTTCAAATATATATTGAGAGGCCAAGGTTAAGATATTAATTTCTTTAAATTTATCCCTAAGAGACACTTTAGAGCCAAGATTATAAATAGCTCTTACGGCCCTCTTTTGCAAAACAAAAATCACTTCAACATCAGTTGCATTTCCCCATAGCAAAATACCATAAGACATTATGCTATGAAAATAACTAAAATAAACCAATCTAGCAGTTTCAACGTTAGTCAAATTCCTAATTTTTTTTACAGCATAAGCTGCAGAGCTAAGTCTACTTGCTAGTTTAGATATATGGGGGCTCCATTGAAGTTTTGCGTCAAGAGTTATTCCAAGAAAGACAGCAGTATCCACAAGGCTCAACTCTTCCCCACTCACAAGCACATTTACATCTAATTGTTTAACATTTGGTGTTGTGAATTTAATACATTTTGTTTTATTGCCGTTTAAAAGCAAATTATTAACGTTAAACCAATGTACTAATTTTGAAATAGCATTATTCACCTCGTCATATAATAAAAGTTGACGTTTTATCTTAAAAATCAAAGATGTATCATCAGCAAATAACACTATATCATGGTTGTCCCCTACTAGGTAAGGTAAGTCATTAATGTAAATAAGAAATAGAAATGGGCCGAGAATCGAACCCTGCGGGACACCCATAGATACTGCTGATCCGGAAGAACTCCTGCTATTGATAACTACTGTCTGCGTTCTATTACTCAAATATGAAATTAGAAGTTGAAGTGCAGAATTTCTTACACCGTAGTGATGTAGTTTCCTGATAAGTGTTTCATGATCAACGCAATCGAAGGCCTTAGAAAGATCACAGAAAACACCCAAGGCATCCCGTGAACTCTCCCAGGCTTCGAATATATTCTTAATAAGTTCAACACCTGCATCGGTTGTAGAACGACCCCTCGTAAAGCCAAATTGGTTTTTGTGAAACAATTTATTTAAATTGAAATGTTTTAACATTTGATTAAGTATAATTTTTTCAAAAATTTTACTTAATGTTGGTAGTACAGAAATAGGTCTAAAGTTAGCAGGGTCCGATGTACTACCAGATTTAAATAAAGGTATGATTTTACTATGTTTCATCAAATCAGGAAACACACCAAATGCAATACCGGAATTAAAAATTATGGCTAATTGAGGTGCAATTATATCTATAATAGACGCACTAACTTCCACGGACATACCCCATAGATCCGCGGTTCTCTTACAATCAATACTTTTAAAAGTATTAAGAATGTCATTTCCATCTACCATATCGAATTTAAAATCTTTTGTACAAGAAGTTACATTTTGTTTGAGTAATGTCTCAGCGGCAGTAGGAGAAGAATTTAATGGCTTGGTTATGGAAATTGGAATATCACTAAAAAACTTTTCAAAGGCTGTAGCAACATCTTGATCAGATGTCACTAGCTTATTGTTAAAATTAATTTTGTAATCATGGTTTCGGTCCTTGACTTTCCCGGTTTCACTATTAATAATACTCCAAGTCATTTTGATTTTATCTGATGCTTTCTTTATTTTATTGCTCAAGTGTAATGACTTGGCTTCAGAGCATACTTTTTTAAATAATTTTGAATAATTTTTAACATATTCCTTAAATGTGTTACTATGATTGTATGATCTTTCATTGTAAAGTTCATACAATCTTTGCCTACTTCTGTGGATTCCTACTGTCGCCCATTCATTAAACGTCTTGCGACTATTCAAGGAGATAGTTTTAGAAGTAAAAATAGAATTAAATTCTTTGCTCAGCAGGTTAAACAATACTTCATATAAATAGTCAGTATTATTATTATAAGGAAGTAATAGTAGTTTTTTATTAACATTACTTCTAAACTTCTCCAAACGATACTTATTTACAGGAACAAACACAATTTTTTTATTATTTGTTTTTTTACATAATATGTAAGGTAACGATATTAACTGTCCGGAATGATCAGAACTTATTTTGTGAATTATGGATCGGTGCAAAGGCTTAACATCTGTAAAAATATTGTCTATACAAGTTGCACTAGATCCAGTAATACGCGTTGGTTCTAAAAACATGTTAACTAAATTGAATGATTGCAACAAAGAAATAAATTTAACAGTGATGGAAGAAGCTTCTAGGAGGTTGATGTTAAAGTCTCCGCATATGACAACAGGTTTGTTCTGTTTATTAAGTTTAATTAAAACTTCTTCCATATTTTTTTCAAAATCATCATATAAAGCACATGGGGGTCTGTAAACGCTGACAACTATGAGGTGCTCAAGCTCAACACAGGCCATTTCTATAGTTCTCTCAACAGAGAGGCTCACGATATCTTTACGTTCTTTGAATCGCAATGATTTATTTACTAGTATTAAAGAGCCACCACGTAAAACTTTTTCTCTATTGAAAGAACTAACCACCTGGTGGTTACTAAAATTAAACATTACATTATAATCTTTTAGCCAATGTTCAGTTATACACATAATATGAATATGATTGCTATTTAAAAATAATTCAATTTCTAATTCTTTGCCTAAAATTCCCTGTATATTTTGATGCACCAGGTGTATACAATCTTTATTATTAAGACTTTCTAAAGTGGTACAATTATTTACATATGACTGTCTTAATTTATTAATGTCAAAATTATTGCTAGAGATTTCCTCTATTGTCTTCTTACTTAATTTAAATTATTTGGAACTGATTCCAAATTTAATGTCAAACAATGAGACTGCTCAATAAAAGCAGATGTATTTATAGCCAAATTCTTGGCTGTATTCAAAAATAAACAATAATATAGCGCATTTGCTACCAGTCTTAATATATATTTGGATAGGTAATACCTATCATTAGTTAAAATATTTCTGAATAAATTATTTATGTCAATTAAATGGAATTTGTCATTATTAGAATTACATGTCAAATTTAAATTATTGTTACATATTATATTATTCCATAATAAATTTAATTCATATCTTATATTATTTTCATGTGGCATACCCCGAATGTAAGGCAATGTAAACAAGATAATTTTGCTTACATTTAAATTGTTTAAATATTCATAGTACTGCAATAATTGTTTCCTGTTAACATTGCCCCTTCTCCCTATTAATAACACTAATATAGTATTAGGACAATAAGTACCTACTAAAATTTTATTTAATATGTCATTAAATGATGCTCCTGGCATGCAATAATTGGTAACTTGTTGTCCTTTTAAAAAATTATTTAATAATGTTCCTATATTTTTTCCCAATTCATCACTAAAAACAATAACATTGTTCTTACTATTATTACATTTAATTTTAATTTTTTTTTCAATCTTGTTTGTTATGGGACTGTCACAGAGTTCAGCTGTCAATAAAGAGTATTTATCATTTGTTACATTGTTAACACACACTGTCCCTGAAAGAACTGGCATTGATTGCGGACACTCATATTGAGTTTTTGTCAATGACTCAAAACGGTCTTCGTTATATTTACATAAGCTAACCAGCTCATCCATGGCCAGCATGTACTCCTTAATCTCTTTTTGTGTAGATTTATATTTACTAGTCATAACATCAAGGGAACTATGTAGTTATTGTAGTTGTTACATGAAAAATATTTATTTTTTTCGACAAAAATTCTCATTTTTTGATAACGATAAGAGGTTCCTGTGACTGAGTTGAAACAGGCAAACAAAATTCCGCTGATATCCTATTTTGGGCTGGCTTCCAAAGCTCATTAAGCAACCTTATTACAAGCCTTAATGGCTTGGTTTTATTTAGTTGCCTTTGTTAGGGCTTCTTATCTCAGAATATAATAAAAAACAAACCAAAAAGGAAGGAAGAACTACTATACATTTAGATAACTGGGAGGTATAGCGTAAATGTGTTCAATTTTCCCTTTCCGTCCTGTTTTAGTAGGTAATAAGTCTAAAAATATTTAAATTGTAAGTAGAAAAAAAAGAGCACGTGACGTGCATTTCAGAACACGTGACAGAAGTGAAACTTAAACAAGTATCCCATAAAAATCTTTTATATTTTGGTGGATGATATTGCCCAGGAATAGGGTACAATATACCACGTTTTTAAAACGGACTAAAAGTATAAATATTGTAATCAATTGCAAAATTTGTACCCAACAGACAAACAAACAGATAGAAGAGAAAGAGTTAATAATGAATTGTCATCCAGTACCAAGCTATGTTTAAAGTTTCAAGTCTCTAACTCTTCGGAAAGTTAGATTAAAATCAATTATTAAATTTGACCAGAACAGCATACACGAAAGCGAGTTAATAAAAACGTGGTAAGAAAAAGGTTGAAAAATAATTAAACATTAATTAACTAAAACATTACTTATACTAAAATAACTGCTCAGTATTTAAATAAATCTATCATCGTCATCATCATTTCAGCCTATCACAATCCACTGTTGAACAAAGGCCTCCCCCCATAGATTGCCACAAAACACGATTCTAAGCCTCCTGCATCCATCGACTTCCCGCAAAACCGTGCAGGTCGGTACGAGGTTGCCACTCTCGAAGCTTTCTTCCCTAAGGGTTATCGGTTCTACAAGCTAAATGGCCGGCCCATCGCCACTTCAGCTTGTTAATCCTTAGGGCTATGTCGGTTACTCCAGTTCCGGTGCGGATAACGTCATTACGGATTTTATCTCGCAAAGAAACTCCTATAGCCCTTACTACTACTAGGGTAAACAATTATTAAATAAGCGCTAAATATTAATTAAGATTAACAGAAACGTTGCACGAAAACGCTGCACTCAAACTACCTTGTAATTTTACTCACATCACACCTAAAAAAGTTTATTCCTTCCAAAAATCACTTTTAAGAATAAAATACAATTTTTTACCAGCGGTCATCATAAAGCGACACTCCAAGTGCCACTTGTGGCTTTCTGATTGAATAAATGAATTTAAATTTAAGTAGTAGTAAGCTTTTCCTGAAACTTTTTTTCAAAGTTTTGAAAACGATTACTTAAATCAAACCGTACCTGCGGTCTTGTTTGCGGGGTCTTTAGAACAGAAACTACCGTCATCTATACATTTAAAGAATATTCTGTAATCAAGATTAAGTTTAGAACATAAGAAGAATATAATATAAGTTTAGAATATAGCTTGTGGTTCACGCTCGTTTCATCACTTTATTTAATAAAAAGGTACTATCCAAAATTGAAAAAATAATACTTCTTATGTTTAAACATAGCATTGCAGCTAGCATTCTTCATCTATTTTTCGTTCTGACAAATGACCGAATGCCGATGTACTGTTGTTTGATTAGATACATATTTGATTTTTGATATTGAATTTCATCTTTGAGTAATAGAACGGAAAAAGTAGTTATTAATAGCAAGAGTTCTTCCGGATCAGTAGTATCTATGGGTGTCCCGCAGGGTTCGATTCTCGGCCCATTTCTATTTCTTATTTACACTAACCTGACCTAGTACCATGATATATTATTATTTGCTGATGATAAATCTTTGATTTTGAAGATAAAACGTCACTTTTTATTATTGGTGAATAATGCTATTTCACAATTAGTACTTTAGTTTAACGCTAACAATTTGCTTTTAAACGGCAATACAACAAAATATATTAAATTCACAACACCAAGTGTTAACGAGTAGATGTAAATGTACTTGTTAATGGGGAAGAGTTGAGCCTTGTGGATACTACTGTCTTTCTTGGAATAACTCTTGACGTGTAACTTCAATGGAGCCTCCATATATCTAAACTAGCAAGTAGACTTATCTCTGCGGCTTATGCTGTAAAATGTAAAAATTGGAATTTGACTTATGTTGAAACTGCTAGATTAGTTTATTTTAGTTATTTTCATAGCATATTGTCTTATGGTATTTTGCTATGGGAAAATGCGACTGATGTAGAAGTGATTTTTGTTTTGCAAAAGAGGGCCGTACGAGCGTTTTATAATCTTGGCTCAACAACAGTCTCTTTGGGATAAATTTAAAGAAATTAATATCTTAACCTTTACCCCTCAATATATATTTGAAAACGTTTTGTATGTACACAAGAGCATACACCAGTTTAGTAAAAAAAGTGAGGTTCATAATGTAAATACCAGGAACAAGCATATATTAATAATGCCAGTTACTCGACTTCACAGGGTCAGTAACTCTTTTTTGGGGCAATGTATAAGTTTTACAACAAAATCCAAAGTCTCAATCAAAAAGTTCAAATTGTATATTAAACAAAGACTTCATATAAAAAGGGTTATTGTAATATTAAAGAATACATAGATGATGATAACCCCGGGGAATGAGGTGATCGCCGCCAAGCTATTTCTACATCTTTATAATACTGCTGTTATTGTACATTATTTTAAAAACGACTGAAAAAAAAATTCCGCTGTGTTTCTTACTGGTTCTTCCCAGGACAGATGCATTTTTTGCGTGTGTAGTTTACTGCCAGTGTAGTTTAAAAAAGAAAAAAAATACTCGTACTTTCAATAAGTATTATGTAAATAATCTATATTGAATAAAAATCTATTCTATTCTACGGCTTATGGCTATTATATCCCATAGTTTAAGAAAATCTTCAGCTCCCTTTTTTGCAGTTGGCGTTGTTAATATATTATTGATAATAAATAATAAATCGACGACAAACAATAGAATACTTGCGGAGTTCTTCATCAGAGTCAAGGCTGTAGAATAAATAAAGACGTTTCGAAATTAAATTTGTATTTCTGTATTTAGTCTAAAAATAACTCGTTTCACTACTGAACATAGGCTTCCCCCGTTACTTTTCATAAAACAGAGTCTTGTGCCACCTGCAAACATCAATTTCCTGCAGAATTGAACAGGTTGTCGTAACTAGGGAGATCGTAATGGCGCTTTACGAAGGTGCCACAGTGACCACTTAGCATCAGATGGACTGTCTGTTCGTTTATTATCCTTGCTAACGTAACTCGTTCAACCGTTGTTTATTTTTACTCAACGTATTTCCTTCAAACATGTATATATTAATACGTGAAGAGAGAACTTTGTACCCCTTTTAAAGCATATTGCGCGCACGGAGGAGTGTGAGATTTGGCATCGTTAAAGTTTCTATGGAGAAGAAAATTAATATATAATATGTGTTGCTATTACCTATGCTATTATTTATTTATTTATTAAATACAAATTTTCTTTATTTAATTTGACACTGTTGTCGGTGTGAAGGTAAATAAAGAAAATTTGTATTTAAAAAAAAATTGTATTCAAACACAACAAGTGTGTCAACTTCTGTGGTCAACTGTTTCAGTTACACTGAGTAGAGATTTTCGCGATAGAATTTTAAAATTTTGCCAACAAATGATACTAAAATCGTAATAAGGTTCGAACTTAAAAAAAATATGAATTAAGGTCGAATATCGATCACAGGGCGACCATTAGTTCAAATAAATCCTCGTAAATTATGTTCTGCAGAGAAAGTAAAGTAAAAGTAAAGTTTCAGCCTATAAATGTCCCACTGCTGAGCACAGGCCTCCTCTCATTTCTGAAAGGGTTTTGGAGCTAGGAAGAATCCGCCACGCTGCTCCAATGCGGGTTGGCGGACTTCACATGCCCTCGAAATATTTCTATTCCTCAGACATGCAGGTTTCCTCACGATGTTTTCCTTCACCGCTAAGCACGTGGTAAATCAGCACTTAAAATTGTAGAACAATATTAGAGGTGCCGGCACCGGAGATCGAACCCAGGTTACTCGCTTACTATGAAATTAAAGGCGAGCACCAGGCCCCTGAGCTACCACGGTATGGTCTAGTGGCAGAAAGTTATATCATGCAAATGACCGAGATGCTGCCAGTCGCATAGTAAGCGAACTATTCGAATAATCTCCTGGTAACATCGCTTTAATTGCCTAGGGATTAATGTTCTAAACAGACCTGATTGTCTGTTGTTACAGCTATTCTCTTAATATAGAAAATATTCAATAGCTTAATGTAGCGTTAGTTACGCTTGTCTTTCTACTTTATTTTTATTCCTTGCTTCAAATATAGATATATATACTAATAAATAATATATGCGAAAGTAACTCTCTCTGTTCCTCTGTCTGTTTGTTACCTTTTTACAGCTCAACGATCTTAACGAAATTCGGCACAGAGATAGCTTGCATCCTGAGGACGGAAATAGGATATTTTTTATCCCGGAATATCAAATAGTTCCCACGGGGTATTTATTAATATTTATTACAAAAATATTTCGCGGACAACCCGCAATGAAGCAGCGTGCCGGACTCTTACCGGCTCCAAAACCCTCTCAAAGAGACCTGTGCTCGGCGGTGTGACATTTATAGGCTGTTGCTTCAATTTTGATTTGACTAAAATTAAAAACTGAGAATTTATGTGGCAACGAGGAATTAATGCTCTTAATATATATTCTAGGTCACTTGTGTGCGAAATATCTCAAGTGCTAAACGAATCATTTTACTTAACACGAAACGGAAACAAAGTTGAACAGACGTTTTCAACTAGGCTAGGGATGGGATGTAAGTTACAAAATTATTTGTTTTTTTTTTCTCTTCGACAAATAGAACCAGACAAAACAACTAACATGATGTTCTCCTAGCCGATTTCGACCACGGAGACAACTTCCGAATACTGTCGAGAGTCATCAACTGAAGAGTGAGATATTATAGTGCCACAAGTGTACGCGCAAACACAGGGGCACTCACTCGTCCCAACCTACCCGCGCCCGATGTAACGCTGATGCGATAAGATCGGAGGTAGGCTAGGATGCAGTGTCGGAAACACGGGGACAATCACAACACAACGAGACCCGGAAACCAACAATTTGTGTTTTAGCACAAAATGTTGGCTCCGGCTGGGAATCGAACCCAGTACCCGCGGCGTAGAAGTCCTCTGGCCACTAGGCCACGCGGTCGTCAACTAACATAACACACATACAGTTCATATACCCTATTTTTTTAATAAGGCTTATTGACGGACGACCAGTTACAATTATAGTAATTTTTCTCTAGGAGTTGACATCCTTATATTTTTAAAAGTTCTAAAACGTATGTACGTTGTATGTATCATAAGATTAATCCTTCTGATGCATATAATTAAGTTCGAAGTCAACGTTTTTAGTATTATCTATTAAATATAGTCTTTTAAAAAGCAGTATTTTTCGTTGAATTAATATAAAAGTGATATAATATCCAACGCTATTTACGTAAAAAAGCGTCTAGGAAAATAATCTATACCAATTTGTCATTTTCTGTGACATCTATGACTTATTCTATTTATTTACATGACTGCAGCTCGCAAATTTACTGCTGTTGAGCAACCAAAAAAAGCACTGACATTTAAAAATGATTTCGAAATGTCAATGCAACCCTACCACCAACGTACATTTGTTTATTCTAGCGGTATCCTACGGCTAAATGGCGCCTTGACTCGTCCGACCGGTCGCGGCGCCACTTCAGATGCTATTACAATTTCGCGGTAACACTAAATTACAACTAGCTTTCGCCCGCGACTACGTCTGTGGGTGTGATAATGTCGTTTGTCCATAATTAAATAATATAAAACTATTTGCCGTATGCCGTATTAACGAAATCGGCCATCCCGTTGATGTCGTAAGAGTTGACTAATGGAGAAAGTCGTCATTTCAGATAGGTGTCGGTATGACCATCTCTAAAAATGCCAGAACAGTGACGGTCTAAGATGTGATCCGCCTGCCAACCGTGCTTATTACCTCAATCCTCCCTTTTTGGGAGAGGCCTATGTCCAGCAGTGGGCTAATAACTTTTTTTTTATTGTATAAAGTGATGAAACGAGCAAAACGCTCACCTGATGGTAAGTGCAACGTCTGCCCATAACAAATGCTGTGTCACCCAGAAAATGTCTGTGTGACACCACATTGTGCCCATCACCCTGAGGCATAGGTTCTTAAGTCTCATATTGTGTAATGTATGTGAATGTAAATGATTACGCTAGCTCACAGTGCCCTTCAAACCGAAACAAAGTAATGTTTGCACGCTACTCCTTCACGGCAGAATAACTGGCCCTGGGGTGGTACCTACCTAGACGGATTCCTGCATAGGAATCCTACCACCATGATAATGATATATATATATATATATATATATATATATATACTACTACTATACATTGTATAATGTCTTGTCGTAGTATTTAATTTTATTCCATGCTTTCAGACACAGTACGTATTATGTATTTTCTTGTTATATTATTTCGATAGGTGATTGCTTTAGGAACTGTATAGTAAATTCTGCCATTGACCACGGAAGGTGTCAGCAGAATACCAACTTTGGCTTTCTTGTCAACATATTGCTGAGCTGAAACCATATCGATCCAGCATCGCATATTTTTTTACTGCATGTTTAAGGAAATAATTTTTATATTGTGTTACATTTTTCTTTTGAGTCGTTTGCCATATTCCATTTTGCTGAATTGATTAAATGAGTTGTTATTAGTATTAGTCCACAGAATCAGCGTTACTTTATTGAAATCCATTATAATATTGAAATGAAGTTAATTTGCTAAGATCCGCTTGCAAAATTTTAAATGGTGTAAATTACCTAGTGTTTGAAGAGCGCCCTGTCCCACAATAGTGTCACTAGTCACAAGCATACTAATACCGCCACCGGGAACCTCCACCAGATACCCTCCACCATTACAACACTACCACTAGGCAACACACACCACTGAAGTCCAGAACACGTCACGTGTTTCACCTTAAAAGAAGTGATATTGACTCTTAAGATCGTAGAATCAATAGCACCTGATAATTGGTCTTCAAACACTAGATAATATACATTTTATATTTTCTCAGATCCGCAATAAGCTAGTTTCTATCTATCTATATTCATCATCATCATGGATGATGATAACCCCTGGGAATGAGGTGATCGCTGCCAAGCTATTTATACATCTTTATAAAACTGCTGTAATTGTATATTTAAAATGACTGAAAAAAATAATCCCGCTGGGTTTCTTTCTGGCCCAGGACAGAGGTATTTCTTTGCGAACCAGTGTAGTTTAAAAAAAAATGACGTTCAATAAGTATTATGTATTATGTTGTTTATTATGTAAATGATCTATATTGAATAAAACATATTCTATTCTATTCATCATTATGATCATAGTATGATGATGATGATAGTTTTTTTTTGTTGAGCTTACGAATGGTAACTTCGTAGGATTATCTCCTTTCGATGATGACATCAAGCGAACAGCTTTATTAATTGTATCGCGTAAGTCACATATAACAAGCAGCGGACTGATTTAAATGAAACTAATTTTTCCAACTATTACATTGATAAACCACAAATCCTCTCAATAGAACACCGATTACTATCAAGGATGATTCGCGAGGCTATTGAAATTAAAAAACATCCTAATTTTAATAGAGAAGATGGTTGGGCATTACCACCAGCTTGGGATCCTATAATTAATAAAATCAAATCAAAAACCAAGCATACCACTGCAAGACTTCAAGATACAGTTAGCTCTTTCTGGGTAGATCGGACCAAAAAAAATAAATAAAAAGCTGAAGGTACTACGGGTTAACTATGACATCAGGACATCTGTCGTCACCTCAGTCCTCCAGTGACCATGGGTGCACTCGATAGTCAAAATTAATGCGATAAAATCCGTAAAATGAGTTTGGAGCAGAGTGGTAAGTAATGGATTGTGGTCGACATTGTTTGTGTGGTGATTAAGCGGCATTAATTAAACATTAATGAAACACGGTGGAGAGAGTGGGAATGGGCAAGCCGGTAACGGTCGATTTTTTTTTGTACGTTGGGAAATCCTGCATGGATACCCGACTGGCCAGGGGGCCAGCCGGGTTATGTCGGGCTCTTACCGGCTAAAACCGCACGGTGGTCATCACCAGAGCTTAAGAGTCACGGTTAACGGTCACGGGATCTCCGTTTGGAACGCAATCGCAAAACGTGACCCATCCATCGCATCGCTACAATTTTAGCCCGACCCGGGGCCTGTTCTCACTCCCCCCCCCCCCCCCCCACTCTCGACCGACGATGACTCGAGACCACTTCGAGTCATCGTCCTTCCAGGAGACGCTTTACTCGGCATTCGGGATCCCCATCCCGAATTTCTGGTAGGGGATCACCGTTTCTGATAGGAGGGCCGTGACGAAGCCCGCCGTTGCCTCGGCGGCGTCGTCTCCGAGAGGGATCTGTCCTCCCTCGATCCCTCTCGGCAGCCTCCTTCTGGACCATCACGGTCTCACAGAAATTGGTACGGCCCTCCACGCCGTGTCCCCGCTCAGCGTAGCCGACACTACTGCTGGCAGGTAGAGGTTCCGTCCCATTCGGCTGATCAGGATACTCCGGTCCGACTCCCATGCTGCGCACACCGAAAGGGTATGGGATGCGGAGTCCTGCTCCATTCCACAGCTGTGGAAGCAGTTCGCCGTCGCCTCGCATCCGATCTTACACAGATAATCACCGAAGCAGCCGTGCCCGGTAATTATCTGCGTGATGGTCTGCTGGATGGAATGGTCGAACTAGGCCGACGTATTACAACAGGGGGGGGGGGGGGGGGCTACTGTGTAACTCTGGTTGGTTTCGTGATCGGTTTCATTTGATCACATTAACCAATGAATGAGCTTTATTTTGGCGTATGGAGCTCATTCACTAATCCAGTGCTGAAAACAGACCTCCCCCATAGATTGCCACAAAAGTTTGTAGCTCACATTTTGGGGGATTTGGGCAACCGCAGTTTATTTATTGAGATGTTCCAGGAAGATTCTGCTCCCCACTTTCTCGTTTTAATATTCCCTCTGATGACTTTTACGATGAGGTGGTAGATTCTCTTAAGCCGCCACAACACGACCATCTGTTCATGGTCACGATACTGTGCGAAATATTCGGGACAAGCTAGTAAATGTTTAATCATTACGAATAATTATTTGTCACTGGCTTCGGATATACTACTATAATAGTACGGAGCAGCCACACAGTATATTATAAGGTTAATTCAACGTTGGCGCGTCTATAATACTGAAAGTACCAGGAGTTCAGAAAATACCGGTACATGGACGACAATGTCATTGCAGGAATAATATAAATTCGAGCGTGCGGTGCGGTGCCGCGCGCCGCAGCTAGTTAGAAATAAATCTACAATGTATTTTGAACAGTGTACCGATAAGTATGCGTTTAAGCAGCCCGGCTCGTATAAAGAGCGTTTAGCTAGGTCGTTGGAATAGCAAAGGAATGGAAGTGCCGGTAATTAATGTTTAAAGCCATAGTAATGTGCGACTTCAATGCAATAGATAATGTGCTTCTACGAGGCGAACGTGCCCACCGTTTTCTTCCTCATCACCTGTTTACTAAAGGTGGGAGCTTTCCCGGAAAACGTTAGCCTGTTTAATAAAGTTAGAGCGCGAAACTGTATTTTTATTGCAAAAGGATTATTTATGACAGTCTCCTTTGGTGCAGTGGCTATTAGCTTCTTGAGCTGTAGGCCGCAGGTGCGAACGCACGGAACAAATATTAGTGTGGCCAACAGACATTTTATCGGGGTATTTGTACATGTGCAAATTATCTATCAAAAACTTTAGCCACGACCTTGGAGAAACGTGGGACATTAACTTCGGGTTCACTTGCACAGTTCTGTCTCGTTCCGTGGTAGTTTTAGGTTCGTTGCGACGCGGTGCTGGAACAATATTCCACCACCATTGCACATTTTAAGGAACAGTCATACTTTCAAACTCAAATATAAAGAATTTCTACTAAGATATAAAAATCATAACGCAATACCTTTTGCTAAACGCAACTTACCTACCTACATGTGCTCATAATATAATTATGTATTTTATATATACATATATATTTTCCATATTTTTCAATCCATCCATTCAATGTGTCGGGCAAAACATTAATTATATTTCATCAGATATGTTTTATTGATATTTATAGTTTTTTTTTAGGTTCTTACTATATTCGATGTCTTATTACCACTCATATTTGTCCTATATTGTAATATATAAATATATATTATTTTTATCATACTGTTCACTTAGTTATATTTGTTGCACACTTAAGTAGTGGCTCCACTGAAAACCAGCGCTGCGGTCTCTCCGCAGCATTCTTTGCTGAGTGGAGTCCATTTCGACTTTACAATACAGCGTCACTATTGTTTCCAGTGTTTTACAGATCTTGTTTCATTCTTCTTTTTTATTGTACTGCTTATGAAAGATCGAAACATATATATACCTTGAAATAAAATATTATTATAGACAGACATACCCCTGATTGTAATTAGAGACTGTTAGCTGCCAGTAGAGGTAGTTCAACTGCCTTCTAATTAAAGATCGATCGCTGTTTTATAGTTTTGATAATGAATTTTCGATCAATTAACAATTAATGTATATTATTTATTTACGATAATAGTTTAATTTAAACAATGTATTCGGGGGAGTACAAGTTTTATGTAAGGTATGTATCTAAAATGTTTAAAAAGTAGTATTCGCGTAAATATATGAAATAAATGTATGATTTACGCGAATACTACACATTTAAATAAAACTAGATTTAACGGATTTTATTGCTAATTTACTTGTTATAACTCGACGCTTCGAGCGCTTTACAGCACCTATGGTCAGGGCAATAATTACATATAAATATAATTCTTCAACCAGGGGGTCTATTGCCAACTCTGGTTGGTTTCGTGATCGGTTTCATTTGATCCCATTAACCAATGAATGAGCTTTATTTTGGCGTATGAATATGATATTTCTCTATGGGGGAGGCCTATGTTCAGCAGTGGACTAGTGATAAGCTGAATTGATGTTGATGAAATAACTTTACCTGTAGATTTTATTTCCTACATAACCACAGTAACAAAAGAGCTTATACGTCAGCGTAGACTTGACACCGACTCGAATGACGAAAATAAACGAGACTTGGAATTGGAACAATTGCTTTCTCCGTGATTAATAAGGCTCAGCTGGGGATTTTTGGGCTATTTTTATTTCAAGTCTATTAATTATCTGCTTAGATATTTTCTTATTTACTTAATAATTGTAACGCAATTTAGGAAATTAAAAAAAAGCGTGTGTAACTTAGTGGACGTAACAGAAGTGAAGCTTAAAATAAAATTAACAAAAATGTTACCCACTGTAAAAAAAAACTGTTCAGTATATAAACAATTATTAATAAACGATAAACACTTATTAACAATAACGGAAACGCTGCACTTAACACTAGATTTACGAAACCCGTCAATTTGACGGGTTGTCAATTTTATGGTTTAAATTCTGAACAAATAAATATTATTCTATAGCGATTAAATATTGATTTTTAATTATATTATGCAGCGAATGTAGTTTTATCTGAAACACCTATTTTATTATATCTAGATGTTATCTACCTATCCGTCAATGTCCGTGTCCAATGTAGTGTTAAATTTGACCTGACATCTTGCACATTATTTTGCCACCAATCGGAAACAGCCATGACATTTTGTAGCCCTTGTTGATTTCGGTTTTGGGTCGGCAAACCGCGGCTCCTGTTCCCCTCTTTGAGGATATTATCTGGCTCTATGATAGTTATCTATTCACATATTCAATATTTTTCTATCGGAGATAGGGACGAGACGAGCAAAATTTTCACCTGATGGTAAACGTCCGCCTATAGCGATGCTGTGTCAGCCACAATATTTCTATGTGGCACCACACTGCGCCCGTCCCTCAGAGTCGTCAGTTTCGTAGCTCTCATTGCCCTGCAGACAGAAATGCAGCAATGTTTGCACACTACTGCTTCACAGCAGAAGAACTGGCCCTGGGGTGGTACCTACCTAGGCGGATTCCTGCATAGGCCTCTTATTATTCTTGCTCGACGCATTACGTAGTATTTTTTTTATATCATCATAGATTCGTTTTACAGAAAAAAATTTCAGATGAACAACACAGACCCGAAAATCAATAATTTGTGTTTTTGCACAAGTGTTGGCTCTTGTACACAAGGTTGGCACAAGTACTCTGACCACTAGGCCACGCGGTCTTCAAATTGGCACTACCTGCCGAAGTTCACTGACCCCACTTCTAAACATTTTCCTTAATTGACTCTTACGACACCCACGGTAATGAAATGAATGCTGTGCCTATAGTAATGCAAAGATCAAATTATAGCACAGTGAGAGCAAGAACTGTACGCCACATTGCTTCATTTTAAAAGCGAAACTGTAGGGCCAACAAATATATTCTATCTTTGCTTATTATCTGCCATCACACAAATATTCAGGCCAAATAATACAAATATATAGAAAAAAAAATTAACTATTACAAAAATTATATTCTTAAAAACTGACTATAGAAAAAACTACACATGATTAAACGAAGAAAGATATAAGATATTGGGCAAAAAAAAAATTAAAAATAAACTATTTGGAAAAGGCTTATACTGATATAAGATTGATTTATCCCAAACTGCGCTGTTTTTGAACCACTCCCGGTTCTCCAAGTTGTAGTGTGAGAATTGCATTTAACATTTAAATAAGTACCTGTATTAAAATGTATTTTTTTACTTACTACATTTAGATATATTCTATACTTGACCGACTTAGCTCTTTTCAACGTTCCTCAATATACTAAATATGGACCACTAATTTTTTTATGGGAGAAAGTGACGAGAACATAAAAACGTTCCTAATATTAAGTACAACGTCCGTCCGTAACGAATGCTGTGTCACCCAGAACTTTTCTGTGTGGCACCACATTGTGTCCGTACCCCTGAGACATCAGTTCTTTATTGCCACATGCACAGTAATTACATTAGCTAACAATGTCCTTCATACCGAAACACAGTAATGTTTGCACACTAATGATACACTGCGGTCAGTATCTACCTAGACGGATTCCAGCATAGCAATCACCATCAGTATTTCTTCCTTTAATGGGACTATTGTACAGTTCAATATTATGAATGTCGTAGTAAATCCTCACTATATAGCATACCGTCGTCGTTCCATGCTAATTAATGGGCTTCAGCAAGTGGGTTTACGCTGATCGGACATGTTTAGAACTGGGCGGTTGTTTATGGACGCCGGAGAGCGCGCGTTGATAGCACGGTAAACTGTAAACGTCGTAAAAACGTTGCCACTATGCGTTACGCTATTTATGTTAGGAAAACAATGATCAAACTAGTAAATCATGCTGTTTAGCAAAGTGTTGAAATTATTAATGTGAGGCGCTAGGAAAGTCGACGTTGTGCCGCTTTATTATATTTGACTTTTTTTTGTTTATTGGTTCAAGTGATAAAACGAGCAAAACGTTCACCTGATGGTAAGTGCAACGACTGCTCATAGCAAATGCTGTGCCACCCAGAACATTTCTGTTTGGCCCTACAATGCGCCCATCACCCTGAGACATCAGTTCTTAAGTATATGAGACTCATATGCCCAGTGATTACGCTGGCTCACAGTGCCCTTCAGACCGAAACACAGTAATGTTTGCACACTACTGCTTGACGTCACTACATCTCAGAAGTTAAAATTCCTTGCAAGTTGTGGGTATGATGGGTTTTAAGTGAGTTTTTTTTTGTTTTATATAGGGGATTGTTAAAAAAAAATTAAAATAATCTTTTGGATGTGGAAACGTTCATTAAAACGAAAAAACGACCCTGGAAAGAGACAAACTTATATATCTATCTATGGTATTTAGCCTGCGAGAGAAAGATATAGAATACAGTATACAGTATTTCCTATGATATTTATAATATCGAATTCTAATATGTATAAAATGTAATGTAGGATATAGTATGTAGAATAAAATGTAAAATATTTTTTATCTTAACACTAAAAAATTTATAACAGCCCACAAATGAAGTTTTTACTTCTACCGCGTGTAAACTGCCCACCTAATGGTTCCTTCTTTTTACGCGAATACTATACATTTAAATAAAACTATTTTTACGGATTTAAAAAAAAATAAAGTAAAGTTTACAGCGCGCCTTACGTGACCATGGATGCTGGAAAGCGCCCGAAACGTCGTGTTATAAATAGTTTAAATTAAACACGATAAAATCCGTAAAAATAGTTTTATTTAAACTGCACCTATGTTTTTTTTATACTAGCTGCGCCCCGCGGTTTCACTCGCGTAAAATAAGCCGGCCACATGATTGCGCTTAACTTTGTCTTCTCGGCAATGTTCCGCTCTCTCGCGGCTCCTTAAGGCTATAGCAAGGAGTTTTTTAGCCTATAACCTTCTACATTAAACATATCTAATGCAAAAAGATTTTTTAAATCTCAGGAAATACTTTCCTGAGGTTAGCGCGTTCAAACAAACCAAATCTCTACGTTTATTATAGTATAGTTTTTAAAGACCCCTAACCCGCGCTGGAGCAGCGTGGCGGAGTCTTCCCAACTCCAAAACCCTCTCAAAAATAAGAGAATGCCTGTGCTCAGCAGTGGGTCAATTGATAAGCTGTCTTTACTTTTTATTTCAAAAAATTATACTTTTGGGAAATTCATTCACTAATTTTAGTATAAAAACAATCATAATTAAATGTTGGCTGCTCGGTTGGCGCAGTGGCTCAGTTGCAGAAGCCAATCTTCTGTGCGACTGGGTCGCGGCGTTCGTTTTCCGCACGTCATTATCTAAAGATAGTTTTTTTTATTTATTTATTTTGATTGCTTTACATGAAATTAAATTATGAAATTCATGTACCCTGTCGGGCGTGACAATGAAGGTAGATGAGAGGCAGACATCTGAATCATTTTTCAAAATATTCTATATTATAATAACTTTTTTCTATTATGAACGCTCTTAATTTTTTCTGAAATGTTTTGTAGTTTTTTTTCGTTTTTTATTCTTATCGGTAATTTATTATATATTTTTATAGACATAAATTAAGGGCCAGAACTATGCAATTTTAATTACTCGTAAGACGATGACTGGACTGACTAAGTCATGTTTTCGGCGGGAATCATAACGTCGAGGCACACTAAACAGGCGAAATCCTGGGTTCAGTCATGTAGGTTTATCTAAACGCAGAATATAAATAATTGCTTGTAATACAAAAAAGGATACTCGTTCAGCACTGGGTTATTATAATCTCACACGTGAATAACTGGCACGCGTGGGTGGAGCGACGTTGCGCCTACGACAGGCGCCGGCGCAACCGCAACTGTCACGGTTTTCATCAAGCATTACAATACTGTGCCGAATTAATTATAGAACACGTTAATTTATCTGCGGTTGCAGTCGATAAATAGTTTACAAATATTTAACGTCAGGATGCGTTGTCGCCTGGAGTGGAGGTCCTACATAGTTACATGGACATAAATAGATACAGTATGACGTGGGGAATTGGTCGTATATTGCGGTTCAGATGGTGGTAGGATTCCCAAGCAGTAATCCGCCTAGGCTGGGCTTATAGCTAGCGTAATCACGGGGTATATGAGACTTAAGAACTCGTCTCGGGGTGACGGGCGCATTGTGGTGTCACACTGTTCTGGGTGACATAGCATTTGTTATGGGTAGACGTTGCACATACCATCAGGTGAACGCCTTGCTCGTTTCGTCACTTTAATAAATAAAAAAAGGTAGCACAAGGGTCAGTTATTCTGCCGTGAAGCTGTTGTGTGCAATAATTACTGTGTTTCGGTCTGAAGGGTACTGAGAGTTAGTGTATAACCTTCCTCAATAAAAGGACTACTCCTGAGGTTAGTGCGTTCAAACATGCAAACTCTCCAGCTTTATTATCGTAGTAACATTATATTTCTTATTAAGTACCAACTGACGGATTAGGAATCCTATGCAGGATTCATAATCCGTCTAGGTAGGAACCACCGCAGGGCCGGTTATTCTGCCGTGAAGCAGTAGTGTACTAACATTACCGTGTTTTGGTCTGAAGGGCACTGAGAGCTGGTGTAATTACAAGACATATGAGACTTAAGAAACAATGTCCATGGTTATGTTTCGAAAGTGTCTGTCATAGTGCCATCAATCATACATACCTACATACAATGCATCATCAATAAATAGCGCGCGGGTCGTATCAAATATTTACCATTAAGTATTTTTTGACGTATACGTATTTCATACGTATAAGTATTTCAAATATTTATTTAATGAACAAAAAATCAGTCTTTCATTTATTTCGTACATGTGTCTGCTTTGTATATACAAATATATATACATACATACGTATCTACGTTAAATACATTACAAAAAACATTTAAGGTGGCATTGCCAATCATGCAGGGCATCTGCTAGTCCATACTAATATTATAAATGCGAAAGTAACTCTCTTTCTCCCACTGTCTGTTTGTTACCATTTTCAAGGCACAACCGTTGAACCGACATGGGATACTTTTATCCCGGAAAATCAATGAATGAATGACCAATTTCCACGGGCATCAGCTAGTAATATGAAAATTCATACATATACATAAGATCACGACTGTATCCTATAAGGGGTGGTCAGAGGCTGGGCACTCATTGCAAAAACAGATGACTGCCACAAGCCACGTTTCATCAAAACAATATAATGCACTTGGTGTGATAGGTGGTGAGCCCATCGCCATCATGCGCTGTTGGGTGGACTGTAAAAATTCATCTGATTGTTTTAATTATTTATTTTCATTCCTTGTTACAAAATAAATAAAGTTAGACATTTGCTATGCCGTGTGGTGGCAGCGGCGGAATCTACTACCCCATCTCATTCCGTGGGTGTCGTAAAAGTCGACTGAGGGAAAATGAAAACCAGATGGGCAGCGGCACCTTCCTGGAACATCTGAATAAATAAACTGCGGTTAACCCGCCTGCCATGCGTGGCAACTATGGCGAAATCTCCCCCAAAATGTGAGCTACAAACTTTTGAAGCAATCTATGGGGGAGGTCTTTGTTCAACAGTGGACTAGTAATAGGCTGAAATGATGATAATAAGACATTTGCTCGCAACTGCAGATTTATTCAAAATATTTCGTTGTTCACTCGCCTGCCTAAATTTTCGATCTCCGTTTGATATATTGGTTTGTTTTGTCACCGACGAGCCGTTGCCCGCAACTCTGTTGTAGGTGTGGTAACTCTACGATATCTCAAATCAGGAATCGTGTTTATTTAAATTTGATCGTTTCGAATGGTTGTTATCTAGAATGCAGCCATGTTATATGCCTAAGACAAGGGTTGCCAAAGTTTTTATGCAATGCACTTCGCGAACCCGGAAATGTTTGCGTTTGTATTTACGTCTTCCGAACCAACGAAACGCCCAGGACCCGTGTCTTTCCAGGGTTCGAATTCCAGCCGGAGCTAACATTTGTGCGAAAACATTAATTATTTGTTTTCTGTATTTTTATGTTTTCTGGTTGTGTTGTGATTTTCCCCGTGTTTCTGACACTGCATCCTAGCCCACCTTCGATCTCATCGTATCAGCGTTTATATATATATTTTGGAACTGCCAACAGAATTACACGTATATTACATTACAATAATAAACCTTAGGTGCTCTAGGTACACATAAAACTACATTTACAGGCAGTTACAGCATGCAAATTGAGACAAGTCGTGCGATTAAAATTTAATAGACCTAATTTTACTTTAATTACAAGGAGAATGTAAATATACCTGCTATGAGAGTGATAAAATAACATAATAAGTTAATTAAAATCTAACACCTGACCTCTCCCACTGAAGAGTCAAGTGACATGACTAACTTTACTTTAAACTTTTACTAATTTATCGCTAAACAAATCAATGGATTTATCTCTGTCTAAAAAGTCTTTGTATAATTTACTTAACCTAGGTATTAATGAATGGCGCCGGACGGTTCTGTTGATTCGGTGAGTGAACAGTGGAATGGGATATCGGGGCATACGGGAGGGAACTTTAAAGGATATTTGACTCAAAAGTTCCGAGTTATCCACAGTTCCGTTTATGAGCTTATGTAAAAATACCATGTCATTTAGTTCGCTGCGTCTGTCTGATAATGAGTTTAATTTTAAAGTATTAAGGGGACAAGGGGTTTACGGGTACACGATGTCTATACGATGGTAAGTGCAACTTCTATCCATAACAAATGCTGTGCCACTCTAAAAATTTCTGCGTGACATAACACTGCACCCGTCACCCTGTGACATCAGTTCTTAAGTCTCATATGCCCAGTGCCCACTAGATCTCAGTGCCCTTCAGACCGAAATGCGCTTCACGGTAGAATAACTGGCCTAGGTATCTACCTACCACCAGTAAAATCCATGCGGATCATAGCAAATATTATCCTTTCCTTCATTACTGTATCAGAGATTTGAGTCAGGTTGCTCGTTTACTGTCGCAGCACTCTTATTTAAGACGTTACAAAATACACCGACATTTTTGTATAATTACTATCTAGGTACTACCGGCTCCCCTTAACGCTTCCTTTATCTTAGACTATACTAGAGATGTGTAGGGTGCAGTGGTTCAGATATCAAAATTGAAAAGCATATACAAGCTTAAGGTTTTTGGATCGAGACGACCGCAAGGTCCGCGAGTCCCGGGATCGATTCCCAGTCAAGAGTGCCCCTGTGTTTATACGTACTCTTGTGGCACTATAACATCTCCCGCTCAATCGATACCTTCCGGCAGAAATTATCAACGTGTAATTGAATCGTAAACGAAATATTACAAAACATGCAAATCATACTTATTTTAAAAACAATCCCTAATTATAACAAAATTGTTTTTTATTCCTGTTACGACTACGTAGAGTAACTCTGAAACTCTGCAATTAAATTTGTTTACTTCAATATATCGACGTATTACCCAATAAATCGATAATTCTAATAAAACTTCAGTTTATCATCCCTAAACAACCATACGAACACACCTACGTCTCGACAACCGCTACTAAGCGGTCGGAGACATTACTGCGCCGCAAGCATAAAGCTTGCGGCGTAGTAATGTCTCCGACCGCTCCTTGACACGCCCGCCGCACTTCCCTACGTCGGCGATAAATTTCCTCCGCCCGCCCGGGAAAACTCCCCGGGGAAGTTCACGGAAATTGCTAGTGTAAACGGGAAATGCACTTCGTAAGGAAACCGAATCGCCATTTATCTTGCTTAAAGCAAACAGCAAAACCCGTTTATTGACCGAATTTATTAAGGTAACTACTCTTACAAGACTATTTAAATACATATAACAAGGAAGATGCAGGGATGCTTGGCCTGTCCGACATGATAGAATATCCGAAGTCCATTTCCTACCTAATCCTCTTGCCTTACCTCTCTATCAAAGCATTGGTTACCGGGCCAACGGCCAGCTACTCGTGAGACTGCAATGGGGAGCAAGAACCCGTCACGTCTCGTTTCCTGCGGTGGCTAAAAGTGGGCTACGGATGTGGTCACTGCCTACCACTTTATATGGGAAAAAGGCGTGATTGTGTGTATGTATGTAAAATAAAAAAGACAGAGAAGACACAAACACATACTAATAAAAGAGATTAAAAATGTAAAATAAAATCTGTCATAAAACGAATCTCTTAAAATTAGAAAACAAAAACAAGAAATAAGCAATGTGCGAATTTACGATAATTTCTAGAATTTGACGTAAAATTCTCTTCAGAATTTGGAACAGGATTATGTCCAGCAGTGAAACTCTGATAAATTTACGACGATGATAAAACGACTAATTCCTAATGAAAAAAACTTATTTGTTCTTGCAAATGAAGAGAGAAGAAGAGATAGTTACTTTCGCGGATAGTGTAAAATCAAGCGATTGTTTCTTTCTTGACCTGCATTAATGTACTGAAATCGTCCAATTACATTTTCACCCACTTCTACACCTCCGGACAGTTTGAAATTTAGCACACGTGTTATGGACCGATGACAATACACTAATCTATGTATATATATAATATGATCTAGTATTCTCGTCAGGATCAGCTGATGATCCATTGCTACTCAAACATGTTTATTTCGTTTTTTAAAACCAAAATATTATTAAGTTTAGAAATGCCCGATTAACTTTTACTGGTGGTAGGATTCCTATGCAGGAATCCGTCTAGGTAGGTACCACCCCAGGGCCAGTTATTCTGCCGTAAAGCAGTAGTGTGCATGCGTTACTGTGTTTCGGTTTGAAGGGCACTGAGAGCTAGCGTAATCACTGGGCATATGAGACTTAAGAACTGATCTCAGGGTGACGGGCGCAGTGTGGTGTCACACAGAAGTGTTCTGGTCGTCACAGCATTTGTTGTGGGCAGACGTTGCACTTACCATCAGATGAAAGTTTTGCTCGTTCCGTCACTTTCATCAAATAGTCAACTGAATATAATACGGTTGCATAAATCTGTTGTCAACGGTAGTGGGTAAAGCTTCCATCAGCCCTCAGCCTGAGAGCCACTTCTCCCTTTCCCAGCGCTTAATTAATTGGCGACGGAGTGCATACTGAACGCCCTATGTACCGCCTACACTTGAACAGCGCGAACGTTCGCTGTTATCCGTACGGTAAATAGCCAAAATAAAAAATAAACTCTGTCATTTTGAAGATTTATTTAAAACAACATTATTTATTCTGCCTTAGTAATGGGCAAGCATTCCTGTGTTACGGTTTGAAGAGCGCTGTATTTCAGTCCTGGGAATAAGAAAGAAACCTTTTAATTCAAAGTTCTGGCCAACACTGCAACTGTTATGGGCCGGCGTGGCACTTCCCATCAGGCAACCGTTCTGCGCGACTTATTAATATCACAAAAAAATATATATATATATACATAAAATCTTGAGATAGCATTTAGCAGGTAAAAAGTATTAATTTATATTAAGGACATCATATATTTTTTTAACATGCTGCTGTGGGTCCGGGTCGAGAAGTCCCCAACGGAAGACCAGCGGAGCCGATTTGTGACGACTTGGTTTTCTAACATTTTTTAAAGTGTTATGTTAATCGTGTTTTTTTTGCTGACGACCGCGTGGCCTAGTGGTCAGAGTACCTGACTTCTAAGCCGCGGGTCCTGGGTTCGAATCCGAGCCGGAGCCAACATTTGTGCTAAAACATAAATTGTTGGTTTTCGGGTCTGGTTGTGTTGTGATTTTCCCCGTGTTTCTGACACTGTATCCCTACCTCCGATCTTATCGCATCAGCGTTACATCGGGCGCGGGTAGGTTGGGACGAGTGAGTGCCTCTGTATTTGCGCGTAGACTTGTGGAGCTATAATATCTCCTGCGCAGTTGATGGCTCTCGACAGTAGTCGGCAGTTGTCGCCGTGGTCGAAATCGGCTAGGAAACCATAATTTTTTTTAATCGTATGTCTTTAATGACAAAGCAGTTTCCAAAATAAATGATTTTTTTATCGAGGAATGTGACGAGACAACTGCCATTCGCCTGATGGTAAGTGCAACGTCTGCCCAGAACAAATGCTATGTCACACAGTATATTTCTGTGTGGCACCACAACTGCACACCTAGCCCTGAGACATCAGTACAACCAATACAGTAATGTTTGCTCACTACTGCTTCACGGCAGAATAACTGGCACTGCGGCTGTACCTGCCTAGACGAATTCCATAGGAATTCTACCAGCAGTTTCTTATTTCTTTCTTTTAAACCAAATAGGTAAGATAGGTGTACAAAAATTATATTATTAATAATTAATCAAAATCTCATTTAATTTGAAAGTGGTTATGAATACAGGGATATTAAGTAGTTTTAAAAAGTCACATTTGTTTTGTATTGTTGACGATTTTTATTTTAATATAATGATTGATACAGGCGTTACTTTGCTAAAATCCATTATAATAGGGAAAGAAAAATTAATTTGCTAAGATCCGCATTCAAAATATAAAATAGTGTATATTATCTAGTTTATCAAGAGGCCTTCCGATAGCCTCAGTCGGAATCAGCTATAAGGACTTCATAGTCATCAGCTTATTATTAGTTCACTGCTAGACCACCATAAGTTGGTAGGTAGGAGTTTTATTGGTGGTAAGATTCCTATATAGGAATCCTATCGTCCGTTAAGAGGCTGATGACGGTGACTTTCAACAAGAAGTATTCTTAATGGACAAACTCAGTCATGAATACATCATCACTGACAGATATTCCCACCAACACACACAAACACACGTAAAATATTAATATTTAGGTAGGGATGTTCATTTTCTATGATACACATATAACGTGTTCGATCCATTACAGAAATAACATATCGGCATCTTGAATAAAACATCCTGTAGCAAAGGTAGAAGCAACATTTTGTTGTAGTAAATGCTCAGTCGGGATGTAAATTTTTGCGGCTAGCACCGATCGTAAAACGGAAATTCTCTCCTTCGCTGCAATAATAATAAGTTCCCGAGGCAGATCGCACATAAAAGTGTACATGCCGGTCGGATAAGCTTGGATACGACGAAATTGTGCGGTATAAGAACGAGTACATCACGTAGTTTTTTTTTCACGTTTATTTTACTAGAGCTTCGGAATTGTTAATGCAAAAAATTATAAGGTTGTCTGACATACTTGAACTTCTCGAACCTTGGCAATCAATCGAACATTAATCATTTAGAGATCCTATCACTAGTCCACTGATGAACATGGGCCTCTCCCAAAAATTTCCATAAAAGTTTGTAGCTATCATTTTCGGGGGATTTTGAGATAGTTGCCACGCTTGGCAGGCGGGTTGGCACCCGCTGTAACTTAATTTTTCTCTCTGTCAACTTTTACAACATCCACGAGATGAGATGAGGTCGTAGATTGTCTTATGTCGCCACCACACGGTACACAGTATTATTAATAATTCTGAACATTTTCTCGGGAAACTTTAGTATTGGATTTCCCTTACTTTCTATATAAATTATTATATATATATCTATATTTATATTTGAATCGGCGGCAATTTTATTTACGTTTTATCTTTTCACTTGCTGACCCGCCCGGCTTTGCTCAGAAGTTATTGTTAAAGTCTGTATAGAGAAAAACATCAGTCCGTTTACACATTTCGGAGTAAATGTTCGTAATATCCATTTTTATTGTGTGTCTATATCGGGAAAAGATATGTATGCCAAATTCCAAGTTTTCGATATCTATGTAATTTTTAATCCAAGGTAGTAGTATCTCGTCATTTCGGATATATCGTGATGAGTTTCGGAAATATTGTAGTCAGTGATAAATCGCTTATCATATATCTGTCTATATAATAATAAATCCGTAGACATACTAATATTATAAATGCGAAAGCAACTTTCTCTGCCCCTCTGTTTGTTTGTTACTTTTTCACGATTTAACTGCTGAACCAAACTTGACAAAATTTGGCACAGAGATAGCTTTCATCCTGGAGACGGACATAGGATACTTTTATCCCGGAAAACCAAATAGCTCCGAGATATTTAAAAAAAAAAAAACATCCACGCGGACAAAGTTGCAGTACAGCAGTTACAGTATCACTACAAAACAAACTGGCGGCTAGTTATTTGGCAACCTTCGTATTCGACATTGATACAAGGGTTGTCATTAGCTAAAATTACTTGCCATTAGACGATCTAGGTGTACTGGTTAAAGTTATTAGAATTTAAAAATTTCAACACACAATAATCTTTAGAATAGGGTTAGTTGTTGTGTTACTAATTTACTCTAAATAAAAAAAATTAAAAATAAAATCTATAGTGAAATAGATAGTTATCGTTGTGTCTAAAAAAAGGTTATGGAGATCCTATAAACAAACCAATGTCATTCAAGTACTTTTTGTTTTATGTTCTGTTTGTTTTATATTATGTTTTGCATTTATATTTCTATTTGTTCAAATTAACAGTTAACAGTTAGATATTTCTCAAGCAATTACATCGTCTAATAATATTTTAATATTTAAAGTTTGCAAACTTTAAATATTTTTTTTTGTGTGAATGTACGAGGGGTGATCCAAAAGTAATGATAATCAGTTATTTCTAGTGCACACAAAAATACAAAAAAATTTCAGGTCACTTACTCACGTTAACCACTAGTTCAGGTAAAAAAATCATATAAATAGCCACGATTCCCGGGAGCTACATTCATTTGAATACGGACTGTCAAGGATGTGAACCTCAAAATGGAAAAACACGAAATCAGAGCTGTCATTAAACACCTCGCTTGAAAAAAATGTCTACCAAAGACATACACAGCGACTTGTTGAAACATTAGGGGACTCTTCTCCTCCTATTCCACAGTTGCACGCTGGGCTAAGGAGTTGTAAGTTGGGAAGAACATCGACGGAAGACGAACACCGCGAAGGACGCCCATCGACGTCCCTCACTTGAAGAAAATGTGAAAAAGTGAAGAAGTTGATTTGGAAAGATCGAAGAGTGACTATCAGGCATGTAGCTGAGGTCACAGGGATCTCATATGGCAGCATTCAAAGAATCCTTGCGAACGAATTGCATATGAGAAAGGCTCCGCGCGTTGGGTACCGAAAATGTTAAACGACGAGCAAAAGAAAGAAACGAGTCGACATGTCAAGAGCAAATCTCGAAAGTTCCAAGGCAGACAAGGATAATTTTTGTGTCCCGTTTTGTGACCATGGACGAGACCTGGATCCACCATTTTGATCCTGAAACAAAACAACAATCGCTGACATGGAAACGATCCGATGAAACCGACGCCGAAGAAATTCAAAGTGTCCAAGCTCAGCAGGGAAGGTTATGGCGTCTGGTCTTTTTTGGGACGCTGAAGGAATAATCATGGTGACTACTTGGAAAAGGGGCCACTATTACAGGCTCCTACTATGCAGAACAAATAAGAAGATTGCGGAGGCCTATTAAGGAGAGAAAGGCGAGGCAACTGCGGGCTGGAGTGGCTGTTCCATCAAGACAACGCCACCGGTTCACAAAGCTGCACATTGCCATGGCTGCCATTCAGGAAGCGGGCTTTGAGCTGGTGGAACACCCCCCCTATTCACCAGATCTAGCCCCCAGCGACTTCTATCTCTTTCCACGACTCAAGGAACCACCTCCGAGGCAAGAATTGACGATGATAGCGACGTGATGGCCGGCGGTTGAGGACTTTTTTTGAGAAGTCAAGATAAAGATTTTTTTTCTAAGGGAATTTTAGGATAGAACAGAGATGGACTAAATGTATAGACCTTGCTAGGAGACTATGTTGAGAAAATAAATTATTTATTTATTTATTCATGTGTTTATGTATTGATTATCATTACTTTTGGATCACCCCTCGTATTGTAAGTATGTATTTAATACGAATGCAGAAGTTGTTAGAACGAAAACGTAGATAATTTCATTATTTCGTTGCGGCAGCCCTACCTAATGCTCAGACAATTTCTCCTCCCCTGTACTAAAAACTTTATTTCCAAATACTTCTTGGCAGCCAACAAATCCTCCCCGTAGATGAACTCCGTTGTTGGAACGGACAGTGAAATTTTCAAACTTATGCTGCCAACCTTTTATGAGAACTTATTACATGCGAGGCTTTACACATATTAATAATTATATTCAGTTAAACGGGGTGGCGGATTAAGAGAATCTACCTTGCTATCTCATCCCGTATGAATTAAATAAACTGCGGTTGCCAGCCCGCCTGCCAAGCGTGGCAATTATGGCAAAACCCCCCAAAGTGCAAACTTTTGTGGTAATCTATGGGGGATGGCTATGTTCAGCGGTAGACAAGTGATAGGCTGAAATTATGATGATGATGAAGCAAACTAAAGGAGTAAACAAGGCTTAAGAGTATAATAATTAGAAACAAAAGAGTAGGAAAAATAGTATTACTGGTGATAGGATTCCTATGCAGATATCCGTCTAGGTAGGTACCGCCGCAGTGCCAGTTATTGTGCCGTGAAAAGAGTACTGTGCAAACATTAAATGGTAATAATAGGTCACTAAATGTACACAAAAACAATATTTATAAAAAGTAAACTGCGTGGAAAAGAATTTCGTGGTGGCATAAGAAAATAGAGAAAATGGTTGAACCACAGCCTCTTCTTCTTCTATCTATACAAATAAATAAAATTTAAGTGTCTGTTTGTAATAACAAAATAACAGCTCTTTATAAGAAAAAAACATTTTTTTTTAATTTTTGTCTGTCTGTGTGTCGGTTTGTTCCGGCTAATCTCCGAAACGGCTGGACCGATTTTGACAGGACTTTCACTAAAGAATAGCAGATATTATAGCGAGTAACTAAGGCTACTTCATTTTTTTTTAAATAATTAGATTTCCGCGCAAAACTTATAACTCTAAAATCCGATACGAATAGGGAAGTATATATGTATGTCATCGATCGGGGTCGACTTTTTTACGCGCGTGACCGCCGGGCACAGCTATTTATTAATAAGTTTAATCATAAACCAAGCATACCACTGGAAGAATTCGAAACATAGTAAGCTCACTCTGCGTAGATCGGACCGAAAATAATAATTAAAAACTGAAGGTGACTACAACATTAGGACGACTGTGATCAAAAGTGCTCGAAATGCCGGGTTATAAGTAGTTGAAATAAAACGCGGTAAAATTAAATCCATAAACTTAGTTTTATTAAAGGAAGGTGTTTTTTTATGAACCGGAACACAATGTTGCAGTGGTATTTCGAAAAAAATAGAGGTGGCACACCATCCATGAGACTGAGGGATGAAAAAACATTCAGTGGACATAAGTGTGTGACGTATCGTTAGATACATAGGTCTTCTAAAATAATGATAAAAAGTTTTAGAATTTAAGGTTAGACCTTGGACGAAAATATGTTTGAATAAGATATGTCATGTAGTGTTTGAGATATGGGATATTGTCGCTTACGCGTTATTCCCCACTACGGAACCCTTCGCACAATGAAGGGTTTTGTTTTATAACCGTGGGAACTTATTTTCCGAAATAAAAATACCCCTTGTCCGTCCCTAGGATGCAAGCTATCTCTGTGCTGAATTACGTCAAGATCGGTTCAACGGTTGAGCCGTGAAAGTTGACGGAACAAACAGACAGAGGGACATAGAGAGTATTAGTATGTACAGCTTGTGTGCTTGTAATGTTGTAACTTAAAAGTTCCTAGAAGGTGTTGCCTCATTACGTTCAAAGCAGTTGCGGCCGAGGAAACTTTAGATAAAAAGATGTTGTGTAAAAGGTAAAAAAAAAACACTCGAGTTGTTTTAAGTAGTCCATTAAAGTAAAAGTTAACTTGTCAATATATTACGACGCAATTACAGACCGGTTTATAACACATAAACTTAATTAATTAACTAACCGATGATTTATAATAGGCGGTGTGAAACCAATGAATCGTCATAGTTGGCGAATAGCCACTAGGCATGCAAAGTAGCGTAGCACCTAATTCTTTCCTATCGAGGTGTCGTAAAAAGGGACTAATTATACGACTATAATTATACGGACAGCCCTTATTCGTGCAGAATAACACCATAATATGCAATGCTGTTACTATACTGCTCGTGTGATGATCGAAATGGGTAGTAAGAATTTTTTGACTCGTACCAAATAGACGGCGACGAGGTTCGCCACCAGACACGTCTCTTTTCTCGCGGGAGCGAAAAGTGAGTTACGGGTGTGGTCTCTGCCTATCAGTTATATGGTAAAAAGGCGTCACTGTATCTATGTATGTGAATGCCGTGGTGGCGACGTAATAAAATCTGCCACTCCATTTCACGTAAGAGTCGACTGTGGGAAATGACTGGAAAATCTCAGCACTTCCTATAGGTGTCGGTAACAACGATCTTGTTCTGCCGTGAAGCAGTACTGTGTAAACATTACTGTGTTTCAGGTCTGAATGGCACATGAGCTATTGTAATCACTGGGCATATGAGACTTAATAACTGATGTCTCAAGTTGACGGACGAAGTGTGATGCTACACAAAAATATTCTGGGTGACACAGCATTCGTAATGGGCAGACGTTGCACTTACCATCAGATGAAAGTTTAATAGGTGCATAAAAAAGGTGCTAGGAGTCTGGTACAGAGATCACCAGTCCGCCTTCCAAGAGTGGTGATTACGGCATATTCTCACTCTGGGAGAGGGCCTATGCCCAGCAGTGGATTATTAAGTGGCTGATGTAGAATATGTTGAACAGATAGAACTTAAAAGTAGTGTCTGACCAAACCTTTGGCTTCGACGAAAATAGGCTGAAATTTTGACCGAAACCGAAGGTTGTTACTTTTATTAAGATAGATAGAAGGTAACAATAAGTTACTAAATTTAAAAATCACATTTAGAGATATAATTTCATTGACTTTATTTGTAAATGACATTTCACATTCTAGCAAATAAGGCAACTAAACCCTCGTCCTACTATAGCCGCCGGCAGCCTATTAAACGCAAGCATGGACGGGTCATTTTGTACCGCCCAGGGCTTAATTGTGAACTGATAAGATCAGAATTGGCGTGATGTAGTTTTATACTGGTAAAACAAGCATTAGACAGGTTTTAAATATCTTAAAACTATCGTTCGCTGTGCGTATTGATCACTGCTGGTAGGATTCCTATGCAGGAATCCACATAGGTGGGTACCAGTTCCAGTTCCATTTTGAAGGGCACTGAAGCTAGTTTAATAACAGGGCACACAGGACTCAAGAACCGATACCTCATGGTGACGAGCGCTACACAGAACAGTTTCCAATAGAATAGGATGACACCGCAACTGTAAGGTCGAAACAAACAGACAGACAGAAACTTTAGAAATAGTTTTATTCTTATAATTATCGTATATACTTTCAAAAGCATTGAGTAAAAACCATTTATTTTCTTATTACAAACAGACACTTCGATTTTTTTTATTTGTATAGGTTGTACTAATATAATATATATAATTTCATTATATAATAGATATTTAAAAAAGTTTTAAATATGAGAATCCTTTCTTGTGGCCCAATTTTATTTTAGTTATTTGACGTATTGACACCATTTTACCTAGTCCATACTCGCCGTGTGGTGGTGGCTTAAGAGAATCTACCACCCCATCTCGTCCCGTGGATGTTGTAAAAGTCGACAGAGGTAAAGTGAAAACCAGGAACGCAGCAGCAGCTTACTGGAACATCTGAATAAATAAACTGCAGTGCCAACCCGCCTGCCAAACGTGGCAACTACGGGAAAACCCCCCGAAATGAGAGCTACAAACGGGAGGCCTATGTTCAGCAGTGGACTAGTGATAAGCTGAAATGATGATGATGATGATTTTACCTAGACTCAAATTTCGGTGGATATGTAAAAGATTTATTAGACACCGAGTAATTGTGTTGTTCGCCGCGCCTCGAACGTGACGTTGCCGATCCTAGAAAGTAAAGATTTATGCTTAGACGAGCGGGTGTCTATGTGAAATATTGCACATTCGACTCCTAATACTTACATATATTAGATACATATATATCTAAGATTCTGATTTTACTCCGACCAAGACGCTCCGATAGTCTAGTTAGTAGAAACGTTGCCTTCCAAATAAAATCGTGGGTATGACGAATATGCATGTACAGGTGGTAGGATTCCTATGCAGGAATCCGTCTAGGTAGGTACCACCCCAGTGCCAGTTATTCTGCCGCGAAAGAGTAGTGTTCAAACATTACTGTGTTTTGGTTCGAAGGGCACTGAGAGCTAGCGTAATCACTGGGCATATGAGACTTAAGAACTGATGTCTCTGGGTGACGAGCGCAGTGTCACACAGAAATGTTCTGATGACACAGCATTTGTTATGGTTAGACTTTGCACTTACCATCAGGTAAACGTTTTGCTCGTTTCGTCACTTTCATAAATTAAAAAAAAATGTCAAAACTTAAAGTGACCTTAGTAATCCAGTAATTAATGTAATCCCAATTAATTTTAAGATCAACGCAGTCGTAGAACAGTAAGAAATCATTCAACTCGTGATGCTAGGACGGAGGAACCGGATCTGTATCCTGTCGGCGCGTATTTCCCGCGCCCGCCGCTTGAATTATTCATGTTGAAGAGACGTGTGCCGGCTGAACAGCGCTCGGACTTTTGCTTCAACGATGTCGTGTTAGGACTTTTGGCGCCAACGCGAAAAGCGGCGGTGGTGTTTTTACTGAATTTTGTAATTTCCGTGTATATTTTGAGTTTTGATGTTTAATATTGATAGTTTATTATGCAGCAAGTGCTCGAGAAAGTGTACAGTGCTTGGAAAATTTTATTAAAGACCAAAATTGTACTTTCTGTTTTGCCTCCATCGGTCCAGCAAATCTATATCTCCATCATCAATAATCAGTCCAGAAAATCATCTTTATCTGCAGTTTATTTATTCAGATGTTCCAGAAAGATGCGGCTGCCCATTTTCTGGTTTTAATATTCCCTCTGTCGACTTTAACGACACCCACGGGACGAGATGGGTTGGTAGATTCCCTTAAGCCGCCACCACACAGACACATACGAAAACGCAGTTAAAGATAATAAGCCATACGACCTCAGTTCTGGCCCTACTTGCCTTGAAACAGTGAAAGCCATAGATAATGAAGTCCTAGTTTTTCTAACTACAGTGAATTATTACATGTATCAATCGTTTAAAATTAATTGGTAGCCGTTATAAGGAAATATCACTTATTAAACCGTTGTCCAAAAACGGTCAACGGTCAACCTTGTTACAACGTCCGTTTATGTCTGTTAGTAAAACGTAATTAACTGCGTTGTATTTATTAACTTGATTTATATATGTACAATAACCATATTATACTAGTAAGTAGTAAGTAATACATTAATTCATGATTAAAAAACACACCACAAAATACAAAATACGAAAAAAAAAATTCCTATTAACAAAATATCTGTGCTGCAGCATGTAATCGCAAAGTGGACCGAGCTCAGCTGAAGCCGCGATGATAACATCGCATCTCTGGTTTTCAGTTCGGCCCAGAACAGAAGTAAACCCGGACGACTGGATGTGCAACGCCATGCTCATCTGACACAATATCCATACTAATATTATAAATGCGAAAGTAACTCTCTCTGTCCCTCTGTCAGTTTGTTACCTTTTCACTGTTCAAGCGCTAAACCGATCTTGACGAAATTTGGCAAAGAGATCTTGCATCATTGAAGACGGACGTAGGATACTTTTTATCCCGGAAAATCAAATAGATATTTAAAAAAAAACCTATATTCATGGGGACGTAGTCGCAGGCATCAGCTAGTAATTCATAATTTTGTAAGCTCCTATTTTCAGGATAAGAAATATATGGACAAATATTAAGTAAAATAATAAAGCTACTTAGTTGGCGTACAATCGTACATCGATTTGAAATTATGAGCACAAAAAACGCACACTTCTTATCTAATTTAAATCTAAACTGTATTATAAAGAGGAAAGATTTGATTTTTTGTATGTTTGGTTGTAATCAATAAACTCAAAAACTACGGAACCGATTTTAAAAATTCTTTCACCTATCTATAACTACATTATCACCGACTAACATGAGTATTTAATTTAAAAAAAAAAACCGTGATTCCTACAAAAATTGCTATGATGTAACTCAAGGTATCAAAAATTTACTGATAAAAGTCATTATTTGGCGTGCGCTGTAAAAACTATTGATGATAAAGAAAATAATGTACTAAATTTTCATAGTACTCATCATTACTCACAAAAAAGTCCGCGAGGCTATATGTCTTAACTATTATAGTTAAGACACAATAACCGATTTTTGTTCAAATTAGTCTATCAAAACACGGGTAGAATCGAAAGATGATGACATTCGTATCATTATATTAATCCTTATCTTTCCTACAAAATATTTTCATAGTCAAGGTTCATTATGTCCATGTAAAGTCCTCTTTAAGTTATTTGAATCGGACCTATCATTTAAGTTACGATAGGTATAAAAATGCTAAAAGTAACAATAATGCCGCGGTGTGAGCGAACAGCCCTACGCTCGCCAGCGCTACTCGCGAATAGACTAAGATCTATAAATTACTTATCTACTCATATTATTATTTGTAAACTAGGAACAATTGAATAGTGGTTTGTAATTTTATAATATATTTTATTTTTATTTAAAACTTTGAAACGTTCTATAAAAATACAGCGACCGTGCGGTGTCTCTTGAACGCCGCGCCTCCGCCCGGCTTCATGCAACTTGGGCATCATTGAGGTGCTCGGCTCCCTTTACGCAGAGTTCCTTCCAAATAAAGTACTAATTTATCTTTCTAATATCTATTACACGTGCGAAGCCAGGGGCGGATCGCTAGTTATTTATAAATTTATTTATGATAACAAATTATAAATCCGCTATACATACCAGTTACTGTTACTTAGCCAACATTTTTTTGTGTTCATCTAATAATTACAATTTGTATTTGATTCTAATCCCATTTGTTGATTTTAAGTCACGCAAAGGAGGCGGGGGGTTATTCCAAATCTTTGTGGCATTATATTTTATTACGGTCTTACTTCACTAGTCTAACTTTTACCGGAACTTTTTTATTCCATAAAAAGCGATGATACGAGCAAAACGTTCACCTGATGGTAAGTGCAACTTCTGCCCATAACGGATGCTGTGCCACCCAGAACATTTCTGTGTGACACCACACTGTGCCCATCACCCTGCGACATCAGTTTTTAAGTCTCATATGCCCAGTGATAACGCAAGCTCACAGTGCCGCTATTCTGTTCTGTGCTGTTCTATTTGTGCTTAATAATTCTGTGTGTCGTAGCTTAATATTCAGTCTTTATATTGCTTACTTGCTTCGTCGTATTTTACGAAGAAATTGACAATTTAAGTGGACCTTGCGTTTATCGTAGTTTGTAGTGACAATTAACTAATTATGGGTATATAAATAATAATCTGTTAAGTAATCGTGAATCTTTTTTTTAATATCCTTTATAATTGCATGCAAATTAACTTTCTTTCCTTTATTTCCTTAGTCGATAGGTGTCTTGCAGAGTAGAGTAGCACCTACCTCTTTCCTAATGAGGTAGGTGCTATTCTACTCTGAGGGCGTTAATTCGTGCAGAATAACACCATAATATGCAAATTCTCTGAACGAGACGTGACAGGTGACGAACCACGTCGCCGCCATTTTGGTTTATTTTCTTCCCACAATATAGTTATTACGTAACCATGAACATTTGATAAAAGTATTACACATTCGCATACTGTGAGAGACTGATGCCTAGACTAGGCTTTACGCCTGTATTTCAGTGTGTGTGTGTGTGTGTGTGTGTGTGTGTGTGTGCGTGCGTGCGTGTGGGTGTGTGTGTGTGTGAAGTCTTTGAAAATGAGCTCAGGATAAAGGGAAACAAATAAAACGTAATAAACTAATCCCAAATAACTTGATAAAATCAAACAAACTCGTCTATTAACACTCCCACTTAAGCGTTACATGTAAAGCGATTCATAAACGAAACCACAGTTAGAGGCGATTCATACGTCAATCAATGTAACACACAAAGAGGCGCCGGATTGCTACACTGACACGACGGCCGATTGTGACATCGAAACATTAATGGAAGCCAAATGGCGTTTCATGGTTTTCGTCGCTAATGCGTTGGGCTACGCGCCGATCTGACAGGATAAATAATGTATGGAGACTGTATATAAATAATGGCGAAGTATTCTTACTAAGACGTCATTGCGCTGACTTGTATGTACAATGATGTCTGTATAAAAAATGCAAAATGCTGCAGTGTACGTAAGTGTTTAAAAATTTAAATATTCGAAATTATCGGGGTAAATCAATCTTAAAAGCATACGAGATACTTGTATATTACTAGTTAAAAACACAGGTGCGAATAAAGATAGTACTTAATTTCTTGTTATATGGTGTGTGGTGTCTGGTGGTGTCACCAAATCTTACCCAACTGACTATCGGTTGGGTAAGATTTGGTGATTTGAGAGAAAAAACCGCTGGCTTTTGAAGTGCGTTGAGAGTTCGAAACAAATGCTAATAAAGCGATAAGAAACTAATGAAGGAAAGAAAGTTGATTTGCTGGATCATCATCATCATTTCAGCCTATCACTAGTCCCCTGCTGAACATAGGCCTCCACCATAGATTGCCACGAATTTTTTTAACTCTCGTTTTGGGGGGATTTTGCCATAGTTGCGACGCTTGGCGGGCGGGTTTCTAACCGCAGTTTATTTATTCGGATGTTCCAGGAAGATGCTGCTGCCCATGTTCTTGTTTTCATTTTCCCTCTGTCGACTTTTACGACACCAACGGGATGAGTTGGAGTGGTAGATTCTCTTAAGCCTCCACCACAGGGCACACACGCATTTGCTAAGATGCGTTTGCAAAATTAAAAATGTGTATTAACTAGTTTTTGAAGGGCGTCTCCCACAACAGCGTGCGCAAGCAAACAAGTTATAGCTCTGTTCGTCTATCTTAGGACATATCTTCTGAGGTACGACGTCGTCATGTATACGGGATAGTATTCAACACAAATTTCTAATCTTGCTTACTAAAGTGACAAAAGAACTGCAAATAAGTTGTCGGCCAAATGGGCTAAAATAAAATATTTTTATTTCACTCATAAACATTGATTGACTCGATTCGATTCTATTTACTGGTGGTAAGATTCCTATACAGGAGGCCGTCTAGGTAGGTACCACCCCAGGGCCAGTTATTCTGCCGTGAAGCAGTAGTGTGCAAGCATTACTGTGTTTCGGTTTGAAGGACACTGAGAGCTAGCGTAATCACTGGGCACATGAGACTTAAAAACTGAGGCCTCAGGGTGATGGTAACAGTGAGGTGTCACACAGAAATGTTCTGGGTGACACAGCATTTGTTATGGTTGTTGCACTTACCATCAGGTTAATGAAATTTAAGGCGAGCGCCCGGATCCTGCGCTACTTTGGTTCTCTCTCCTTCTTTTAATGACGTGACGATACCAGCATTAGGACCACTAATAGACAAGATTACTGATAGCAAATAGCTGCTAGTTTGCTTTCTCCTGTGCTTGTTTTTAATAAAGTAGATATGATCTTTGACACATATATTATTTTATTCAAAACCATGCTTTATGTCGGTTTTTTTTATCTTTGTTCTTTTTGTTTTATCTGTGTTCTTATGCAATAAATAGGTTAACAACGTGTAAAACGTAGTTATGGTTAATTTATTAAGAAAAGTGATTGTAATAATTTTTAAACGTATTAAATATTGTAATGAAATTGATATGACACATGCATATATAGTCGAAATATAAAGTCCAACAGCCAACATTTTAATTTCCAACGGTCCAATAGTTTGCTAGCGAGCATTTAGACGCTTCGTGCGTGTTTTTTTTAAGTTTACAAGTCACGTTAGCGTTACGTTACGGGAAACACGTAACGTAAGGCTGCAATACTTTTCGAAGGTCGCTTTATATCCGTTTTAGTTTTTACAAGCAAGCATTTGCTCATGCGAACTTTAGAAATCATTCAAATTCCGAACCATTTGAGATATTACGATCAAACGATGATTTGATTAGTGTTTTGTGACATCTATATCACAACATGGTAATCTCGACAAATAGTTTATACGTTCTGCATCGCACTATTAAAGTTACGTCGATGCGGACTAAATATACAATATCTAAATATTACTGGTAGGAGGATAAGTCCTCCCCAGACCAGGCCACCCAATCCAGCGGGATAGCTACCCTTTCTCAGCACTACATCTGCTAGTATTCGTAGTGATTATTTTTATCTGCTTCTAGAGTAAGCTAGGGAGTAAGAGGAGGAAGGGAAATGCCGGGTAATTTCTCTTGACTTCCGACGGGTGGCGGAATAACCATATTGTAAAATGCCAGATGTCGCAACTGTGCGAGGCCTCTGGCACTGCGAACGCCAAGCGTGATGATTACGGCAAATCTTCCCATCTTAATAATAATAAGTATGTCTATTTATTCTATATTTTTTTAATGGATAAAGTGATGAGAAAAGCAAAACTTTCACCTGATAGTACTGCCCATAACAAATGCCGTGTCACCCAGACCATATCTGTGTTGCACACTGCGCCCGTCACCTTTAGACATCAGTTCATAAGTCTCATATGCCCGTGTGTGTGTGATTACACGCGCTTAGTGTCCTTCAGACTGAAACACAGTAAAGTATGCACACTACTGCATCACGGCAGAATTACTGCCCTGGGGTGGTCATTACCTAGACGAATTCCTGCATAGCAATCCTACCAGCACAGACAAAATATCAGGACCTGGCTCACAAGGTGACTGACTGGTGTATTCCGGTGGTCGTATCTACCAACGGGTTAGTTCCCAGTCAGTACCTCAGGACATCTGAGACAACCGGGACTCCGTGACGGGCCACTCTGTGCTCAAAAAGAAAAGGTGATCCTTGATACCGCCTGCAATGTCCGCCGGTTACTCCCCGAGGGCCCTCTTATTGGGGATTTATTTATGTTTTATTGTATGTTTAGTATGTGTCTCATATTATTTGTTTTATCTTATTTATTTATATCCCAACCAGTCGAGGAAGCTCTATAATAATAACTCATTTAATCAATCCAGCAGAATGGCATATACGACACAAAAACACACAATAAAAAATTTATTACCCATAAAACCTACAGTGAAAAGTTACGAAGCTAAATCGATATGGTTTCAGCTAAGCATTATGTTGGCAAGCAAGCTAATGCTGGTATTCTGCTAAGATCTCGTCAGTACCTTCCGTGTGTTAATGGCAGAAATTACTATGCAGTTCATGACGCTGTTACCTATCAAAAGAATATCTTAGTAGGGACCTATGTCCAACGGTGGATTATTAGCCGGCTGATGAAAAAGAAGAATATAACTCTTGCAATTAAAAACTCTCTTCCATTTGAACGTGCTAAAGATTTTCTCACACGATCATAAATGTAACAGGTTATAATTGTCCCACTGCTGAGCGCAGGCTTCTTCTCATTTATAAAAGGGCTTTGACGCCGGGAAAAGTCCGCCGCGCTGCTCCAATACGGATTGGCGGACTTCACTTTACCTCGGAATACTTTTTATTTCTCAGACATGCAGATTTCCTCACGATCTTTTCCTTCACCGCCGAGCACGCGGTAAATAGGCACCTAAAATTTTAGTGATTCCGGCACCGGGAATCGAACCCAGGTCAATCGCGTACTATGAAACTTTAAGGGAACGCCTCTCCCCTGAGCTACCGTCATACATTATTTTTACAGCCATACATTTATTTTATACCAAATTCATGACGCCAATAAAACATAAGCAATTCCCATTTGAATAGCATACTAGACATACCAGCGTTGCGTGAGAATCTTAATAATATAAAGAATTTAATCTTTGTTTTTGTAGGCAGTGTGAAACCCTAGTTAGTAATGTTTATTGTTTCGAACTGGCAAAGCTTTCCCAGCAATTTGCTAACTTGAAACACTCGGAAAAGTCGACACAGACGGTCTATTTTTACTTCTGACCTACTGCAGTGAGCGGATCGGCCTCTATGAAAATCGATTTTCCACAACTTTCAGAATGGGGTTGGGTTGTTGAAAAGTTTACTAGAAGTGTTTTATATTGATTTACCACTGGCTCATGACGATATCTCCGAAATTATAAGACCTTTCACTAGCAAATTTGGTATACATATTCTTTTACCGACATAGACATCATCATCGTTTCAGACCATCACCAGTCCACTGCTGAACGTAGACCTCCCCTATAAATTGCCACTAAACCATCTACATCCATGCAAAACCGTGCATATCGTTCCACGGTTTATAAGGTCGCCACTCTAGAAACTTTCTCTACGGTTATCGGTTCTACGAGCTATATGACCGGTCTATTGCCACTTCAGCTTGCTAATCTTTAGAGCTATGTCAGTTACATTTTCCTTTCCTGACGCGCAGACACCTACTCAGAACGAATTTAGACGAACATTTACTCCTGAACGAGTAAACGGACTGGGCACATTACATCCAGCAAAGAAGGCGCGTAACAGCTTCACTGGTGGTTGGCGTCCTATGCAGGAATCTGTGTTACAATTTGAAAGGCACTGAGAGCTATGTCACAAAGAAATGTTCTGGGTGACAGAGCATTTGTTATAGTAAGACATTGCACTTACCATCAGGTGAAGGTTTTGCTCGTTTCGTCACTTTATCCAATAAACAAGCTCGTATTATATTACTGTTGAAAAATTACAGTTTAGTGCATATACATGAGCCGTAATACCAACCCTCATTGGGACAACGTGGTCATCGCACGGTTCTCGGATCTAAACCCCTTTATAAACGAGAGGGGTCCAGTGCCTACTTGCGGGATTTTGAAGCGCCATACAGGCTCTTCTACAAATAATAGGGTAAATTTAATTGATTGAAACGAAATGGTATGCAAATTTATACACTGCTAAATCGGACTCAGCCAACACCCTCAGTCGTTCAGGTCATACAGAGTTGAGACCCACGTGGACACCCACGTGCGTACTTTCGTATGTCAATGTCGGAGTTTTTTTAGATGATTGGCGTAACGATCTGGCCGACCTAGATCGCTGAAGGCTTAATGGTTAACACGACAGTTATTATTTGACGACCGCGTGGCCCAGTGGTTAGAGTACCTGACTACCACGCCGCGGGTCCTGGGTTGGAATTTGAGACCAACATTTATGAATGTAGGTGGAGGATGTCCAACATTTTTACAGATACACCAATTGTTCATTTTCGGGTCTGGTTGTTATAATTGTTCTCGTGTCTCTGACACTGCATCTTAGCCTACCTCCGATCTTATCGCATGAGTGTTACATCGGACACGGGTAGATTGGGGCGAGTGAGTGTCCCTGTGCCTCCCCATAATATCTCCTGTGCAGTTGATAACGACCGACAGTATTCAGTCGTTGTCGCTATGGTCGAAAATCCTCCAGGAGAACATCAATTATTTGGTGTTTATAAATTTAACTGAAGGCGTCATTGATGTTTAATAAACACTAATTTACCACCTGCTCGGCGGTGTAAAGAAAACAACGTTTGAATACCTGCATGAGGAAGAAAATAAAATCTGTCTTTCGTTATTTTTTTTTCCTTTTTTAATATACTTATATCTTTTAAATGAAACTATTTTTACGGATTTTATTTTATTTTTATTTACTTATATCTTTATGCATCTATTGCATCTTCTTAGAACAACTGAATAAATAAACCGCGGTTGCCAACCGCGTGGCAACTATGGCAAAATCCCTACAAAATGAGAGCTACTAGTTTTTGTGGCAAACTATGGGGGAGACCTATGTTCAGCAGTGGACTATTGATAGGCTGAAATGAAAGAAGAAAGAAAGAAAGAAAATAACTTTATTCGTTGCTACGCTCAACAAACACATAAAAATTAACAATAAAAAAAGTATTTAAATTTATGTTGGATTGCAGCAACGAAAAGGACCCGACTCAGCATTATGCTACAGCAAAATTGCCGCAGCGCTGTTATTCTGTCGGCATCTAATCTAAAACCTACGAGCAGCTGTCAGACAGTTTAAATGCAAAAAAAAAAACTAAGATATTTAAATAAAACTACTTTTTTACGGATTTTATCGCGTTTAATTTTGAACTATTTTTACCCGACGTTTCGGACGCTTTACAGCACCCATGGTCACGGGGGGATATTTAAATGCGAATACTACACATTTATTTAAATGTGTAATATTCGCGTAAATAAAAGAAAACTAGAGATATTTTAAATGATGATGAAGACTTTATTATATTATAGGTTCTGTAACCTATGGTTTAGCCTTATGGTTGACTGGGAGAGAATGCCTTCGGGCATTAAGTCCGCCATATGTACAATTTGTGTGCATAGAAGTTTAAATAAATAAATATATATCGTTTAATCCATGCACTACTTCATATCGTATAGTATAAAAGGAACGGGCTAGAAAATAATATTTAATTGCATTCTTTTATTCCAGTGTTGCTGAGCGAAGCGATCTTGCCAGATGACACGCTGGAGGACAAGACCCTCAAGATCACGGACTTCGGACTCGCGCGTGAAGTGTACAAGACGACGAGGATGTCTGCAGCGGGAACGTATGCTTGGATGCCACCCGAGGTATGTATTTTCGTAAATTACTTTTGATGTTATTCGAACGCCAGAGAATAGAAATATTTTAAAATTGTCATGAGATGTCAATAGGATGAATGATATTAAATAAGGTCAGATAGGTAGCCGGTTCACCACGGGCATTATCGGCCTTTTTTACACTTCAGTGTTCTTTTGTATACGTTTTACAATACATATTAATGTTTGTGCTGCGAACCAAAATTATATGAAGTCTACAACACCCTTCAGAGAAAGACATCTTTACACTTTAGATTATTTCAGAATAAGCCACCTGGACTTACTATTTGGATTATCCGTGACAATGGAATTAATTTCATCGAGAGGCGCACACTAATATAAGAAACATTTTGTTATAAATTAACAAATTTTATAATTAGGGTGTTTACACCCATTCCTAAAAATATTCCAACTGTTCATCCTCATCACCATCGTTTCGGCCTGTAACTAGTCCACTGCTGAACTTAATCCTCCACCTTAGATTGCCACATAACACGGTCCTGAGCCACCAGCATCCATCGACTAGCCGCAAAACCGTGCAGGTCGTCGCTGCATCTAGTGGAGGATGACCCTACACTGCGTTTGCCTTTACGGGGTTGCCACGCGAGAACCTTTTTTTCCCAACGGTTATCGATTGTACGAGCTATATATATATTTTTTAATTGGATAAAGTGATGAAACGAGCAAAACTTTCACCTGAAGGTAAGTGCAACGTCTGCCCATAACAAATGCTGAGTCACACCACACTGTGCCCATCACCCTGAGACGTCAGTTCTTAAGTCTTAAATGCCCAGTGATTACGCTAGCTCACAGTGCCCTTCAAACCGAAACACAGTAATGTTTGCACACTACTGCTTCACCGCAGAATAACTGGCCCTGGGCTGGTACCTACCTAGACGAATTCCTGCATTAGAATCCTACCACCATGACCTGTGGTGTAGCCCACGCGATATATTTATAAAGTTACATTGTGTTAATTTAAGGAGTCTAATTAAAGTCATCAAACAAGCAACATCATCGTCTCTCATTTAACACAACACTATTACACACCGGCCCATTGCCTCTTCAGCTAGCTTATCCTGACTGTTGAATATTGCAAATCGAACTGTTCAGACAAAACCCTATCGTAAACTCGATACGGAATCAAGCTTTAAATCCACACCAGCCAAATCTTTTTAATCCGGTTTATAATCTAGTTTATTATCCATTTCGACAAAGTAGAAGTATTAAGCACACTACTTTATCTGGTTCCCACTGTCTAGACCTGTCATTGACGACGAGATTAATGAAAATATTCGTGTTACTAGGTGGATTGAAAAGTACTCGGCCTAACACAGATCCATTCAATTCTAAAAATCAAATCTACCCACATTATTTAGTTCAGTTCAGACTAGTTCATTGTGTGAAGTTCGAAACGTGTGCGATAATTAGTTGTGATTTTATAAATTTATTAACAAAGTAATCGGTCATAATTTCCGCGAATGGAGCAAATCGAGCAGTGTGCCGTCATTAAGTTCCTCCATAAGAAGGGGCTATCATCAAAAGCCATCCATGATGACATGGTCAGTACATTAGGCGATTGTGCTCTGTCATATTCATCCGTAAAAAAATGGATAGCAGAATTTAAGCGTGGTAGAGAGAGTGTGAAAGATGAACCCCGCTCTGGAAGGCCTTCGACGTCAACTACTGACGAAAATATTAAAAAAGTACTTGATTTAATAATGGGAGACCGCAGATTAAAAATTAGAGAGATAGCCGAGATTATAGGCATCTCTTATGAACGAACTCAAAACATCATTGTCAACGAGTTGGGTTTCCACAAGGTGTCTGCGAGGTGGGTTCCGCGACTGCTTTCAGTTGAACAAAAAAGGACGCGATTGACTATTTCACGCGACTGTTTGGAGTTATTTGAAGCCGATGCAGATGATTTTTTGAATCGTTTTGTTACTATGGACGAAACATGGGTTCATTACTGTACACCGGAAACAAAACAACAATCAAAACAGTGGAGAAGACCTGGTTCACCACCCCCTAAAAAGGCTAAGTCGATTTTGTCGGCAAATAAGGTGATGGCTTCAGTATTCTGGGACTCGAAAGGTGTGATTATGATTGATTATCTTGAAAGGGGTCAGACTTATAAACTCTGATTACTACTGCACCTTACTACGTCGTTTACGAGAGGAAATAAAAGAAAAACGTCGAGGAATGCTCAGAAGAAAAGTCCTGTTTCATCAAGATAACGCCAGTGTTCACACGTCAGTACAGTCAATGGCTGGAATTCACAACTGTGTCTTTGAACTGTTACCGCATCCGCCGTATTCACCTGATCTGGCACCATCAGACTTCTTTCTGTTCCCTAACCTAAAAAAGCACTTGGGAGGTCAAAGATTTTCGACAAACGACGAGGTCAAAGCAGCTGTAGACGCATATTTTGACTCTAAGGAAGAATCATTTTTTTTAACGGTCTAAATGCTTGGAAGGGGAGGTGGCAAAAGTGTATTGAACTTGATGGTGATTATGTAGAAAAATAAAAATATAACTGATTTAGTATGTGTTTATTTTCTTGGTTAGGCCGAGTACTTTTCAATCCACCCTCGTATATTTACTAACCACATTTCTCTCCACATCGAAAGAATGATTGATTTAAATGAAACTAATTTTACGGATTTTATCGCGTTTAATTTTTACTATTGACAACTATGACATCGGGACATCTGTCACCTCAGTCCCCCCGTGACCATGGGTGCTGTAAAGCACTCGAAGCGTCGGGTTGTAAATAGTAAAAATTAAACGCGATAAAATCCGTAAAATTAGTTTCATTTAAATGTGTAGTGTTCGCGTAAATATAAGAAATCATTAAGAATGATTGATATTCGACACTATGTCTATGGATCTGTAATTAACAGTAACGCTAATGCGTACGTTGGTTCACGGTCGCCGAGTGGGCAGATTCCGATCGGTTTTAGCTCAATTATAATGACACTAGAGACTGGCGACATGTTTTTTTGTACTCTTGGGAGTTAGACGGGTGAGTCGCTTTGCCTCGTTTTTCCTCGTTTTGCCTTCGCCACGGACGAGTCTCTTTTTAAAAAATGTTGATATAAAATCTAAAAGTATGTACGTTTGTACGGAATGGCTCCGGAGTGTTTTTCGTATCGACCAAAATCAAGTGATGACATCACAAACTGCGTGAGAAGTCGATGGATGCGGATGGCTGCTTTTTAAAGTGTCACTTTACTTTTTTTTTAAACGAGCAAAACGTTCACTTTATGGTAAGTGCACTGCCAATAACAAATTCTGTGTCCACACCACGCCCGTCACCCTGAAACATCAGTTCTTAAATCTCATGTGCCCACCGATTACGCTAGCTCTCAGTGCTTCAGACCGAAACGCAGTAATATTAGCACTCTCCTGCTTCACGGCAGAATAACTGGCCCTGGAGTGGTGCCAACCTAGACGCATTCCTGCATAAAAATCTTACCACCAGTAAGTGACTAAGGGAAGTGCTTTGTGACGTGGAATTGTGACGGAATGCAATGATGATGATGTATTAAATTATCTCGAACTCACTCGCGTCTCAAGTTGATACTTCATTAAATATTTCGCGGATATTTCATTAATTTTTTTCTCGGAATTCAACCTTATATTCCAGGTGATAAAAAACTCGACATTCTCGCACGCCTCGGACGTGTGGTCATATGGAGTGCTATTGTGGGAACTCCTGACTGGTGAAACGCCTTACAAAGGCATAGACGCATTGGCTGTCGCGTACGGGGTCGCAGTCAACAAGCTAACACTTCCCATACCCAGCACATGCCCTGAACCCTGGAGGGTGCTGATGGAAGGTGAGTGAAGAAGCGTATATTTGAGTGTTTGAGCTGGTTTTGTCTCCAATGACGACTTCCCGTGGCGAACTTAAGTTCAATATGATGTCCTGACCGATTTTCTGTCGTCCAAATATTTGTGGAAAGCTATCAACTGCGCAGGAGATATTATAGTGCCATTAGCTGCATTTTCACGGCAGAATAACTAGCCCTCGGGGTGGTACCTACTTAGACGGATTCCTGCATAGGAAACCTACCACGATTTAACAACATAGGGGTGGAATCCATCCGTGCGACTAGTTATTCGATGGCAAAAATGTGATGGAAGAATAAGCGAGCGAAGATCCTGTTCCAATGTAACCCATGTAATCCCAATCCCAAATATTACTTGTAATAAACCTATGAACTTGCGAACTTGCCGGCGAGCGAGGCTTTGCAGTTTTGCCTAAAAAAACGGTTTCGCCCACTAGCCTTTGCGCGTTATTCCACTGAGTCCAAAGTGACTTACTGACTAACAGATTATCAGTATAAAACTATTCGCATTGCAGCATGCTGGCACTCGAATCCCCGTGAGAGACCGCTGTTCCCCGAGATCCTGGAACAATTGGAACACATCAGACAGTCGGAGTTCACTAGGGCACCGCACGAGTCGTTCCACACCATGCAAGACGGCTGGAGACTTGAAATCGAGGAGGTATTGAGGGATTTAAGAAGAAAAGAGAAGGCAGGTTTCGTTTTATGATTTTGTAATGCAGTGATTTGTTGTTTGTTTATAACTAACTAACTTACTAATAATGTCAGCCTAACATATATAGTAGACATAATAATTTTTATATATCTAGCTACAAGTTTTCACAGAAGTAGGACTGTATACAGAACATGTACTTAAATAATGATTTCTTATATTTACGCGAATATTATACATTTAATAGAAACTACTTTTACGGATTTTATCGCGTTTAATTTTTAAACTATTTATAACTCGACGTTTCGAGTGCTTTACAGCACCCATGGTCACGGGGGGAGAGTACTCGTAGAAGTAAAAATTAAACGCGATAAAATCCATAAAAGTAGTTGTATAAAATATGTACTTAAATATTAATAATAATAATAAGTCATTTATTGCTATCTTCTAAACAAACTATACAGAGTATAAAAGTAACAGAGGGCTTAACATTAACACCTATTTACAACACAAGAAATACAAAAAACTTGATAGCAAAAGGAGATAGGCTCAGCGCGTTCTGTTAACAAACAGTGCTGATTTTCAGCCTACCCTTGTGGTCGCTCGCCAGATCATATATAGATCATATATTGCATATATATATATATATATATATATATATATAATGTATGAAATAGAATGAAACACAATTAAAATAGACAAAATAATAAAAAATTAACCTCAAACATAACCTAACATTGTATATGAAAATATGTAATATGGAAACAAAAAAAAATGTATGGAAAAATGTATAATGTGCTTAATAGAAATGGTAAATGTGGAAGATGTCAGGTCTGACCTGACACTTAATGATTTTGTTTGGATAATAGAATTTTCACTAAATGACTTTTTAAAATCATTAATTTGAAATACACATAGCAAATTTACATAGCTTGTTATACATATGTAAATATTACGTGTTTCGATTTAATTTTACTTTATGAGATGCATCAAAAGCAGTGGTTGACGCGCAGTGTGTATATTAATTATATTAAAATGTTATATTTTACTTGCATTATTTGCATTATTATGTGGTGGCGGCTCGTTAAAAGAATACTGCCACTCCATCTCATCCAATGGATCTCGTAAAAGGCGAGTAAGGAATTAAACTGCACTGTGCACCCAACAGCGCATGGTGGCGATGGGCTCACCACCTATCACACCAAGTGCATTATAGTGTTTTGGTGAAACGTGGATTGTGGCAGTCATCTGTTTTTGCAGTGAGTGCCCAGTCTCTGACTACCCCTTAAGGGATACAGTCGTGATATTATGTATGTATGTAATTTGAAATATTAAGAGCTTGAAATATTAATTGATATTCAAAAGGTTGACCTTAAACCCCAATGTATTAACATTGTAAAAGGGGTGTAACGTTTAAAAAAGTTAAACCTAAAATAAATTACTATATTTACTTTATTTACACAAATTATCATATTTAAATTTACACTAATTGTATTTATTTTTGTGCTCGAAATAAGCAATTTTTTTAAATTTTATTTTCAAAGTAACGATGCCCCACAGTAGGATTTCTCCTGTATCGTGGGTGCGTTTTACAGACAAATCTCACATACACAACACAACCATACCCGAAAACCAACAAATTGTGTTTTTGCACAAATTTTGGCTCTGCCTGGGATTCGAACCCAGTACCCGAAGCGTAGAGATGTGGTACTCTGGCCACTAGGTCACGCGGTCGTCGTCATCAACTATGTGTCATGTATTCTTTTTTAATCATATTATATGAGTATTTAATACATTCAAACTAACATGCAAATGCTTTTTATACGCTATGCTTGAACATAGGAATGCAAAACTATTGAAGAGGTTAGTAGCATTATTATTATTATAAATTTGATTTTTTTTTTTTCAATTTATCCCGCACAGTTATTTGGTCCTATGTCAAATTAATAGATCATTTCATCATTTAAGCCTATCACTAGTCCACTGCTGAACATGGGCCTCCCACATAGATGGCCACAAAAGTTTTTAGTTCGCAGTTTATTTATTCAGATGTCCCAGGAAGATGCTGCTGCCCGTCTCTTGTTTTTCATTTTCCCTCTGTCGACTTTTACGCCACCCACGTAAAGAGATGGGGTGGTAGATTCTCTTAAGGCGCTACCACACGGCACGAATTAATAAATAACGTTTCGAGTTTGTTTTTTAATTCACGTTTCATGATGTCTGAAAGTGCAAATAAATTCAAATCTCGATCTCTTATATTTACGCGAACACTATAAATGAAACTAAATTTTACGGATTTTATCGCGTTTATATTTACTATTTATATCCCGACGTTTCGAGTGCTTTACAGCACCCATGGTCACGGGAGGACTGAGGTGACAGATGTCCCGATGTCATAGTCAACCCGGGGTACCTTCAGCTTTTAATTATTATTTTTGGTACGATCTATGCAGAAAGAGCTAAGTGTGTCTTGAAGTCGTCTTGCAGTGGTATGCTTGGTTTTTGATTTAATTTTATTAATTATAGGATAGGTGCTGTAAAGCACTCGAAACGTCGGGATATAAATAGTAAATATAAACGCGATAAAATCCGTAAAATTTAGTTTCATTTAAATTCAAATCTCATTTATTTTATAGATAGCCGTGGTAGCTCAGGGGCCGTGCGCTTGTCTTAAATTTCATAGTACTAGAAAGACCTTAGTTCGATCCCCCGTGCCGGCACCTCTAAAATTGTTCTGCAATTTAAAAAAAATAAACAAAATAGGGGATACAGACCTACGCAGTTTCTTTCGCCTGTTTCTTCTCCGTCAGAGGTACCTCATTACGAAACTGCGGTAGATTGTAAAAAAATGACTTTTGAAATTTATATTCCTTAATTCAAAAAATAAAAAAAATTCATTTCATTTCATAATGGTGTTCTTAACTTGGTGCTTATAACAAGTTTAGAAACCTACTATAACTTTTTATTTATACGTACGAAGAAACATTACGTCTGTTAAGTCTTATTGTGTTAACACATTGCAGGAGCTACGATGCCGCGAAGAGGAACTAACCCGAGCCCAACTACAGCAGAGGCTGGTGGAACAGAACTTGGCGCAGAAGGAGAGGGAGCTGGAGATGCGTGAGATCGATCTGGCAACAAGAGAACTCCACATTCTTATCTTCGCCAGCAACATGTCGCACAGTCAGCCGCCGCAGCCCAACAAACGGAAGGGTAAATATTCTCTCAAGCTGAAGACATTACCCGACCTTGTAAAGAAAAAAAGTCATAATTTTCCACATCGCCTTACAAACTAAAGATACAGAAGTTAATATTGTAAATTCAACCAATTGAGTGTGAACTTCATCCCCCCCATCTCATCCCGTGAGTGTCGCAAAAGTCCACAGAGGGAAAATTAAAACCAGAAGATGGGCAGCAGCATCTTCCTGGAACATCTGAATAAATGAACTGTGGCCATCTACGAGGGAGGCCTATGTTCAGCAGTGGACTAATGATAGGCTTAAATGATGATGATGATGATTAGTGTGAGTGTGAACTTCTGGCATATCTTCAAACGCCGATTAACAATAACCTATTTAAAACCCCCGTAGTTTCGCTCGCGTAATATTAAGCGCGGCTCCTTCAGCAAGAAGTTTGATAGCCTCACACAATAAACAGTTCATACATACAGTCACGCCTCTTTCCCATTGTGGTAGGCCGAATCAAACCAATTTCGCTTCTTCTACTTTTATTACTGTTACATGCCATACCAGCACGTCGGTTGGGTACTTGTGGACGTGTTTTTTTTTTATTGTTTAAAACGATGAAACGAGCAAAACATTCACCTGATGATAAGTGCTACGTCTGCCCATAACAATTGCTGTGTTACCCAGAAAGTTTCTGTGTGACACCACTGTGCCCATCACCCTTAGACATAAGTTATTAAGTCTCATATGCTCAGTGATTACGCTAGCTCTCAGTGCCCTTCAAACGGAAACACAGTAATGTTTGCACACTACTGCTTCACGGCAGAATAACTGGCCCTGGGATGGTACCTTCCTAGACGGATTCCTGCTTAGGAATCCTACCACCAGTTACTCGACCTTACCCATTCACACTCGCCTCATAAATCTGTTTGGCCAATCTTCTTTCATTCATCTTTATGTGTCCAAACTGTCTAAGCATTTCTCTATCCATGTCATTTTTGACATTTTCTACCATACCACAACACAATAAACGTGTTAATCTAATGCAAAAAGAATTTTTCGAATCGGATTAGTATTTCCATCGAATCATCACGTTCAAACTTACAAAATCTCCCGCTTCATTATAGAAGTAAGATTTGGACTAAAGTTCTTCTCGGCTATTAATATTTCACCGCCTTAAAAAAACTACTTGACCATAATCCCTTGCCGTGTGGCTGCACCAGTTAGATAATCTGCCAACCCTATTTCTTCCCGTGAGTGAAGTAAGAGTGGACTAACGACGAAGGGAATAGCTTAACAATATAATAGCTTCTTCCGATACCTGAAGGGACAACAATCACCAAAAATGTCATACCGAAAAGTTGCGAGGCGTCTGGTACTGCGATCGCTTATCCCCCGTCCGTAAAGATAACGGCAAATCCTCCCAACACGGGGAAGCCAGAGTCCAGTAATACACTTTTACAGACTCGAAAGAAGAACTTTGCAGCCTTGTATCTCAAAAAAGAACTAAAAATATAACAACTAAATCGTGGATTCTCAAAGTGATCTTTATGGAATTTCCCGTTTAAATTGTTTATAGTGAGATATTACTTTTATTGAAGGAAACTAAGTTAATTTGCTAAGATCCGCATGCAAAATATAAAATGGTATATATTATCTAGTTTTGAAGAGCACCGCCCGCCCTCCCTCAGTAGCGTGCACAAGCAACCTACCATAAATTTGTTTTATGTCATAGACCAGGGATGCGCAAACTTGAACTGCTGGCGATCTACCTCAATATTTTAGAACTACTGACTACTACTCTGAGAGGCTGCAAGTATGTATGATGCAGGATTATCGTCTAGGTAGGGTGTATCGTGGCATAGACATCTCATTTATCTATATATGTACATATAATACATTATGATTTGATATATAATTTCGGTGATGTAATTGCTGTTAGCCTTTTTTGGCTTTTACAGCATCGGATACTGTGCCCACGAGCCAGGGGCCCGCGTGCCAGGTTTGGTTTGACCCAAACATAAATACATAAATAAATTCCTACAAAACTACGAAATCCGGACTGTCGCGTTCGCTGCGTGCTTGCGTGACTGTGAATATCTCCAAAAATAATTTTAAGTCATCTAATGACCGTCCGAGGGAGGCTGCGGACCTCCGTTCGGACTGTCGATTTGTGTGTCGGTAACTCTGGGTTATGATTTGAGCACCCCTGTCATAGACTCTACTTGATAATGCCTTGTTTAGGGCGATACAAGTGTCGTGTTCTCGACTTCAGTGGTGTATATTACCTGTTGTGGAGGCAGTGTTAGTTTGCTTGTGCATGCTACTGTGGCAGGGCGGGCGGTGCTCTGCAAAATTAGGTAATATACACCATTTTATATTTTGCATGAGAATCTTAGCGAATTAACTTCCTTTTTGATTTGATTTCCGCAAAGTAACGCCTGATTATATTAACTATATGTTATTTTTATTGTTTCCAGGCAAGTTTAGCAAAATAAAACTGCTGAAAAAGGACACGATCTCATCGCCCCTGGACTTCCGACACACTCTCACAGTGCGACCTTCCGACGACGAATCCAGCGTGAAGCAGCTCGTAGCCGTTGCCAAGGACACTCCGCCAGGGTCACCTGCAATAATGAGAGCTATAGCGCGTGAGTTATATTCTCTCCCTTACTCCACCACAAATAACTCAGTTAAGTCCACAAAATAACTTGCCTTCCGACTTTTGGCATCAAAAGTGCTATGGTCACTTATTTACAGGTATTTTAACCGATTTTTGTAAGTTCTGTGTATATTTTGAGTATTGTTGTTTAATATCGACAGTTTATTGTGCAGCAAGTGCTTGTGAAACTGTACAGTAATTGGAAAATTCAATTTAAGACCGGAATTGTACTTGTCATTTTGTTTCCATCAGTCCAGCTAATCTTCAGTAAAAGTCAACTATTTCTTTACTGTTGTTCGAAATTTTTAATTATCTATTGTCATGACTTGACATGAGGCAGTATTCCAAATTTAAAAGAGGCCAAAATTAAAAGAAGAAGTTGTCTTCCTTTCTAAGAACTCTTATTAAGGTCGTTACGTGTTTAGTGTCGCACTTACGAAATTATTTATTCAATCACATTCTTCATTTTAATCATTTTATAGTAATCTTTCAGTCGAAACCTCGGTAGCTCAGGGGTCAGGCGCACGCTTTAAATTTCCTAGTACGCGATTGAACCGGGTTCGATTCCCGGTGCCGGTAAAAACCGCCACTAAAATTGTTGATTGCAATTTTTAGTGCAGATTTACCACATGTTCGGCGGTGAAGAAAAACATCGCGAGAAAAACTGCATGTCTGAGGAATAATAAATATTTCGAGGACATGTGAAGGTCAACCAACTCGCATTGGAGCAAAGTAGCGGACTCTTTCCGTCTCCAAAATCCTCACAGAAATGAGAGTGACAGCATATGGTATTATTCTGCACGAATAAAACCTGTCCGTACAATTACCTTACTCGCCTCTTACGATATTTCGGTATGAAAGAGGTAGATGCCTCCTCTAATTTTCGAGAGGGCTTTGGAGCGGGGAAGAGACCGTCGCACTGCTCCAACGCGGGTTGGCGGACTTCACATGTCTTCGAAATATTTTTTTATTTTTGAAACATGCAAGTTTTCTCACGATGTTTTCTTTCACCGCCGAGCACGTGGTAAACTGCGAGTGACAATTTTTCTGGTGCCGGCACCGGGAATCGAACCCGGGTCACTCGCGCTGCATGTTTGCAATTAACGAGGGCGACGTTGCAGTGCCGGCGGACGGCGTGAAGGGCAAGACGTGGGGCCCGTCCACCGGCCACCAGCGGGCGCGCGCGCACCTTCCGCTGCCCGCCCTGCGCCCGCGCGCGCAGCGCCCCAGCTGCTCCGCGCCGCACCTGCCGCACCCCGCGCACCCCGCACACCTGCCGCTCGCCGCGCGCCTGCCGCACCCAGGTACTGCGCGCACACACGAACACACACATACGGAACCACTGCGCCACACACACACATACACACACGGCCGGAACCTCTGCGCCTCATGCACGCACACGCACACACACGTTCAGAACAGCTACGCTGCACGCTCGCACACACGCGAATTTATTCATACGTACGTCTCTAACGATTTGTTACTACTACACACAATAGCCGCGCCACAGCTACTTAACTAACTCGAGCTCCACCGAAATATTAATTACACGTACACCGCAGCCATGTACGTGCACACACACACGCACACGCACTCGCACACACACGCACGCACGCACACACACACGCACGCGCACACATACACACACATACATACATACAGATACACACACATACGCCACTGCAGTTGTATACCTCTAATGGAGACATAGTATAGTGTTTTTTTTATTGAATATAGTGACGAGACGAACAAAACGTTCAACGGATGGTAAGTGCAATGTCTAGTGTTTGCACTCTACTGCTTCACGGCAGAATAACTGGCCTGGGGTGGTCCCTAGCTAGACGGATTCCTCCATAGGAATCCTACCGCCAGTACATTTATATGTTTACTAATACACTTACACATAAGATCAACTACGACACTAAACTATGAACACACCTGCCAACACACGCACACACATATATTATAGACCAAGTTGCCATAACTTATGTTACAAATTAAAATGCGTTAATTTCTTTATAAATTAATGAAATCTTAATAAAACACTGTATGTTCATTTTAATCACCTGCGTTAATAAAATAACACTTATCCGAAATTGTGGTTTTGATACACTGTTTAAACGTTTCTAGCCACAAATCAATGGATGTAGTGTGGCTAGAAACTAGACAATGATCAGAAAATAGATAACTAGCAAAATGGACCAAAGTGTTTGCATAGGAAATGTAGACACTTGCTATGAAGTTTACTTAAAAAACTCAATGATAGTGTCGTTTAGAGGAGGCCGTGTCCAATTTGTAGTTCAAAGGGTTTATCACATACACACGTACACAATCTACAAAACAAAACTCACACTTTTGATCCGATACAGAATATTCTTACAGTAATTTAAGTCCTTTCTCTTACAGAATTGCATGTTACTAATATTTTACATGTTTGATAAATATAAGATAATGATATAAGATTTATATATTGAAAAATGCCAATAGATGCAGATATTGAACTTAAACTATAGTCCGTTCGCGTTAAGAAAATGATGAGTCATCAGTGCAACTACTGGGTAAGGGTGTATTCACAGTGGAGTAAAAATTCAAACAATTTTTTTCAAAAAATTTAATTAAGTTTAATGGAAACAAATTCTCTTAAAATTACTTAAATCTACTAATCCGTATCGTTGGATTCTGCAGTTACATTTATTATGAAAGAAATTTGTTCTGCGAGTTCCATGACGTGCATATAAACATTAGTTTTCATTTTAGAATGTAATGTTGAACGTGTAACACGCATAACACAACCTCTTTGTTGGAAGGTCTGACCTCAACTGGTCACTGTGAACTCGACTTTTTAATTTCTAGCATTCTAATTGGCTGGGAGGCGTGGCTAGGCCGGCGGACAACGATGACTTACTATTTTCCTAACGCGAATGGCCTATAGAGGTTATATATCATGTTTAAAATGAAACATTATTGGAACCATTAAATTAAATATTATAGACTGTCGAAAATATTGTTTATCGATCTGTTACAACTGTGTATAACACAATGAACTCTACATTTATTTTATTAATTTAAGTTTTACAAACTATATGTCTGTAAAGTGTAGTATGATTAAAATGACAGATTACGCGAGGTGACGTAAACTCTGCTTTTTTCTAAATTTTTTTCGTAGTGAGAATAAGAAAAAATTAAATATATTAAGCTTAAATTAATTTAAATAGCGATACCAATTTAATTAGAATAATATTTAAATTATAAGCCGAGATACTAAAAAGGTATTTATTAGATTTCAAATACCATGCTTTTATAACAGTTAATGTATTAAAAATAACATTAAGGAAACGATCGATCGATAAGTCAGACGATCTTTTATTAAAGAGTCATAACGAGATAATCATATAACTGTAAAATTTGAATATTTTACTTTTAATGAAAACTACCGCTAAAATTACTTGGTCCTCTTTTGTTTCGTAGTGCATTTTTTACTTTTATTATTATTGCCACCCTACTTTAATGACAGCAATGAGCAAGAAGTCTTATTTATTAGCAAGATCAGGGCATTTTGAGAAAATTGGGGAAATATAAAGATCGCAAAACGGCTATCATTATTGCTCTTGCCTAGTGTATTAAAAAAAGTAAAACAGAAACTTTAACAATTGAAAAGAGTCACTGTCTTCTTCATTGTCAATCTATAAATGTCCACTGCTGGACATAGGCCTCTCCCCAGTTGAAATTATTTTGCTATAATGGCATAATGGGTTATCTATATAATTATTAATCCTGGAAACTCAGTTCTAAATATACCTCCTCGAATCAATGACATGACTGTTTGATGATTTATTCAATGAGGACAACGACGTAATTAACGAAGACGTAAATTAATTCTGCCTAAACACGTCTATTGAAATGATAATAAATTAAAATTCTTTATTTTACGACATTAGAAATAGAATTTTCGATTATCAAATGTCATTATTTTACAATCTACCACCTTTTCGTAATGAGACGGAAAAGAAACAGGCGAAAGAAACTCTGTAGGTATCATCTTTTTAGTAAATCCTTTTATCTTAGTAAAAAATATATTTTAAATAAATTTGCAAAGATTAGTCTCAACGAAAACAAAAGAACGATCCATGTTAAAATTTTAGACAAGATGGCGGACTCTTCCCTAACCCAAAACCCTCTAAAAATGAGAGGAGGCATTTGCTCGGCAGTGGGACATTTACAGGACTGTTACTTCCATTATGTTATTTTAAATCCCTTTTCTTATTTATTTTATTTTTTTATCACTAGTAAATAAATGGTTTTTTATAGTGTCGATTTAATATTGCAGTGGACATAAAAAGTCAATGCATTTTGTCATTCTGATCATCTTTTAATATCCCCTTTGATATGATGTTTTATTAGGTTTTGCTGAGCATTAATTTCTTATACAAAAATTTTAGTGATACTTTATTGGTATTAAATATACATAATCCTTTTTATGTTGTGATAAAATTTTGTACTTTTGCTGGCTTTACACTGTCTTCAATTATTATTAGTTTCGGCGGCTGGCACGCAGAAACGATGCGATTAGAGAATTGAGTATGATTTTATATATAAGTAAATAAAACGAGACACGGGCCGCAGGATTGGTAGCAATAGGCGCGATCGAGGAGACCAAGCGAAAGCCGCGCAAGTCCAAATCGCAAGTCCGCGCGCCAAAGTCCGAGCTGGGGAAGAAGCGGAGCGGCAGCCACGACGACCTTCTCTACGAAAACACAGAGCCGAGGAAGAACAAATTCTTCCTCTGCCCAATGTTCACCTCCACCGCGGACATTCCCCACCACTATGACACGGTCTTCGATATAGACGCAGTCGAAAAGGGTAGAAGGAAAGGCAGTCAAGGAGAAGTCAAAAGAAATTTTCTCAAAAGCATCCGGTCCAACAGCTTAGCCGGGCTGTTGGCCGTCGCTGGCAACCTCACATCTGAGACCACCGAGTTGTTGAGAGACGACTAGGGCACGTACAAGTTGTTTTTTTTTTTTAAATTTCGAAATTGATTCTCACTCCTGAATCTTCTTGTTTAAATAAGATTTATTGGAGTGCAGAATTTTAAGTAGCTCAATTAGTTTAAATAGCTCAAGTAGAACTTTGCCCACGCTACTTGTGGAAAACTATTTGAATTTTAAACTTGCAAGTTATGAATATCTGCAAAGAGAAGGTACAAATGTGTTGCCATATTTAAAACATATCATTTTTACTAACACATTCCTCTTACAATGTGCATTTTTTATCTGGATTTTTTAAATTTAAAGTTCTCTCTAATTGATTACCGCTACCTTTCCATATTTTATCTTTTCCGACTGCCATAAAATAATTGAAAAATGTAATGTTAACGTTCAAATGCCTTTCTTTTATAATTGTAAATACGCTTCCTCGTTCCAAGTTCCAAGGATTTGATAGTAGTTGTTAAAGCATTAGTTTGTAAGGCAATAAAAAAAAAAAAGACTTATTTTTAGGTAATTTGATTGTTCTAGTTATACCAGTGTCTGGCCACAATAATCGAAGTTATTTATATATTTATAGTGTTAAAAACTTAAAGGTTAATATTGTGTAAAATATTTTCAATAAATAATGCAATTAAAAATTATTAAATATAAAACTTAATAATACTGTCAAAATCGGTATATTATTTTTTTACTAGTTACAAATTTTTACATATTATGTAATCATTGTTGTAAAATAAGATTTAAAAAAAATAGCATATGACAGTTATTTACATTTTTCTATCACTAATGACATATATTTTTTTACTTGTCTATGGCAACAGTTGTGAACTTTTTGCCAGTTACACAGTTTGACATATTATAATGTAAATTTGTAAAACCAAATGTGGCCAGAATTTATGACTGCCATTGTAGTGTGGTCATAATTAGGTAAGCGATTTTAGATTTTTTTTAGGTTAGGTTATTAGACGGGATTTTTTTAAAAGACTTACGTAAAATAATACAATTTCATATTGACTGATGAACGTTTAGAATCTTGCCAAATTTTGTGCGAATGACTCGCAATGGAATTATAACAACGCAAGAGACCTCAAGAAAATTTAAAAAATTTGAAAAAAAAATACGGTTTCGGCGCGGGTGATTTTTCATTGCGACGAATTGAAAACTAGCGAATATTGTCCAACTGTTTGATTTAAATTATTGAAAATGTTAAGTTTTAATTTTTCTAATGTCGGCCATTTTGTTTTGTTGATTGCTGCTCTAAAGGGACTTCTCAAGACAATCTTCCGTATCCTTGTGAGTATTTTTTCCATTTGTTTATTACGTTGTAAAACTTTGCAATCTGAATACAGAAACAATATAAAAATACTTTACTGTAGTAAGTTACATTAAAAATCAATTTTGATACTATTATACTTGCAATGTCAGTATTTCTATGCATTAAAAATAGTGTCACAAACAATTTCCTGACATTGTGATGCCTTTGAATTGTGGCAGACATTAGGGAAAAGTAGATGTATAAGTAAATCGACTATCGCGTATTAGTTATTTCAGATAGATTTTAGTGTGTTAGCGCCGAAATTGATGTGTGTGCGTGTGCTTTATATAGTTTTTTCTTTCTCTCCATACTATTCGATTGTAACATATTCCTCGTTTCGTAAATTTTATGTATCCATTTGACAGTTTTATTTTTTTTAAAGTTTTGTAAATTGTAAGCATTTGTTTGCTTTTAGCCTATTTTTTTTTTACGTTACGTTTAAGAGCTATGCATGCTTAGCAGTTCATAGATAGATATACGCTATTTGCGATACAATATAAGAAAGTATAATTTTATTTATGTATTTGTCCGTACTTACGTTATCGTTAGTTTGTATGATATGCTTCGTTTCTATATCACCATGTCATATGGCACGCTTTCAAATGTTTACAATGACTCTAATAACGTGTGTTTGGAAGTCTACGTGATTATAAGTAGTATTTCAATATTATTAACAAATATTATTACACATAATACGTATGTTTTTAAATATACATTTTATTTCCAAAGTATGAAGTTTTTTTTGCCGCGTATTCGGCTTAAGAGTCACATAGGCTTCCAAAACTAGTAGTTGAGTGTTAATTAGTACAAAAGAAAGTTTCCGCTGTAACATTTGGCCGTAACAATGTTCCTGTGGTGGTGGACTTACCGATATACGAGAGGCTCATAGTGTGTCAATTGAAGCTGATTTCATTATCAAAACGAGACGACTATTTCGCCCGAAATTAGATCGACATTAGTTTTTTTTTTTATAAAGTATGGAAAATAATCGAAACTCTTCGGTGATCTGGTTCTTTATAATTATATAATTAGTGCCTTTTTTATATATCAAATAAACCTTTTCCATAAAATCAACGCTGGTGTATTCTTTTAACATGGGTCTACTAATCAATTAGCCACTAACAAACCCCGTAACACTACAGAATTAAAAAAAAAAAATCAAGTGTAGAGTGATTCAGTTCACCGATACAGATAAAAGAAACAGATTAAAAATATTGGTGAAGGGTGAATCAAATTAAAGAGACGTGAATAAAAAAAAAATCGGCTTCCGCTTATCTCACTCAGGCTACTTCTAACGGGGAAAGGCGGAAACAACTGGACATCTTACGTCATAACAAATTCTATATTAACAAAGTTCAAAAGTTTTGAGTACGAGATAAAAGTGCCATGTCGAGTTATGTTTGCACATGTAAGTATATTAGATTGTTCATATATTCACATTCCGTTTCGCTTATTAAGTTGCTTCACACGAATGAACTGTCTGGCATGCATAGTGCGTTAGTCACACAAATGTTTGCATGCATATGTAGATACGAGGCTCACTGACGATTCTAGAGGTCGCATTAAATATCTGTTATAATAAAGAAGTTTGTGTTCTCTAATTTCTTTGGTGAGCTCATTACAACATTATTTCCTCCGACACACGGTACATTATGTTAATATCAAATGACTGTTAACATTTTGTCCTAAAGACTGCATTATAAATATCGAAAATAAATCTATTATCGAATTACTAAATAGCAATGTTGGAAAGCAAAAATATCAAATGTTAAAATTACATATCTATGTTGTTAAAAGAAAGTCATTTCTAACGTTTTACAACATTTTTTTGCATATTGTAAAATATATCATTCACTGTGTGAATCTTCATGTAAAATAATCAATTTGTCAATCTGAATCTAAAACCATTTTTAACCTATTTAACATCAAGTTGAAATTTAAATACAATTGCTTTCACGCTGATTGTTGGTGTCTTCATTGAACTTGTTAAATGTAATATAATAACGCATCTGTACCAAAACCTCTAATTCTGTCTTATTCACACATCAGACGCAGCTGAAGCGACTAACACGCGTGTGTTTTCTATTCAAGGTTGTTTTCTTCCTTATACAGACTTCAGTCCTGACGACTGGGGCCCAGAGTTCCCTTTAAGCACGTCTTCCAGATATACAATACCAATGCCGACACTTTATAGCACTGAAGGTGAGATGACTTTTCACATTTTAACGCTGTTTAATTGTCATTATAATTTAATCGTTATTTGAAAAATATTATCAGATATGCTATATATTTAGATTTTTTTTAATGGAAAAAAGTGATGCGACAAGCAAATTCACCTGATGGTAGGTGCAAATTCTGCCCATAACAAATGCTGTGGCATTCAGAACATTTCTGTATGGCACCGCACTGCGCTCTGAGTGATGTAAGTTATTAAGTCCTATATGCCCTGTAATTACACTAGCTCTCAGTGCCCTTCAGACCGAAACACAGTAATGTTTGCACACTACTGCTCAACGGTAGAGTAATTGCCCCTACGGTGGTACACACCCCGAGGGTGTCGTAGAAGTCGACAGAGGGAATATTAAAACCAGGAGATGGGTAGCAGTGTCTTCCTGGAACATCTGAATTAAAAAAAACCGCGGTTGCCCACCCGCCTGCCAAGCGTGGCAACCATGGTAAAGTCCGCCCAAAATGAGAACTACAATATTTTGTGGAAATCTACGGGAAAGGCCAGCAGTGGAATAGTGACAGGCTGAAATGATATAACTACCTAGATGGATTTCTGCATAGGGATCCTACCACCAGTGAGTTCTTTAGACAACAAAATTTTGACATTTAATTAATGGCTGCGTTAGAGATTCTGTCAACCAATTTCATCCCGTGGATGTCGTAAGAGTCGGCTTAAAGGAAAGGCCACGTCAAAAGTGCAACCGACGAGCTTGTATGAAAACACTAATGAAAGTAGAGGAAGCTAAAGATGTTTGTCAGGGTCGTAGCAAGTGGAAAGATGTGGTCCCTGCCTACCCCTATGGGAAAGAGGCGTGACTCTATGTATGTATGTATTCAGAGAACTCAACAATCAATTTTCTTGGTGGTGTCTACGTCCATCATACATCTTGATTCTGGAATCTTCTATAGGCCGCAGAGACCGCCTCCCATCAGGTAGACAGTGTGCTTGGGTGTCCAACCCCTAATTCCAAAAAAAAATGCGATCCACCCGATGTCGATTTTTTTCTCAAAGTCACATGAGTGTTCTGTATCGGACTGTGTTAATGTTACAATACTGTGTTTCTTATCAAAATGTCATCATAAAATTCTTATATAAATATATCTTAATACAACTTAAAAATATCATTCCAAATATGAGATGAACGTTCCAGGATACAAATTCAAGAAGCCCAGTATAATAGAGTTGGTGCTGTACAATATGGCGGCGTTGCTCGGCGGCGTAGCGGCTGGCTATGACGTGCGAGTATCCAATGTTAGCCCACTGCATCCCACTTTACAGCCGCATAGGTGAGAATCTAATCTTTAGTTAAGCCACATTTCTTTTCTTCAGTATTTAGTGATGAGGTTTGAAAGTCTAAATTATTATACATTTTTTTTTATTAATGTAATGGACAACCAACAAAGCATACACCTTAAACAATAAGATGATGATGATGTTCTCCTAGCCGATTTCGACCACGGCGACAATTGCCGACTACTGTCGAGAGCCATCAACTGCGCAGGAGATATTATAGTGCCACAAGTGTACGCGCAAACACAGAGGCACTCACTCGTCCCAACCTACGCCCTATGTAACGCTGATGCGATAGGATCGGAGGTAGGCTAGGATGCAGTGTCAGAAACACGGGGACAATAACAACACAACCAGACCCGAAAACCAACAATTTGTGTTTTAGCACAAATGTCGGCTCCGGCTGGGATTCGAACCCAGGACCCGCGGCTTAGAAGTCAGGTACTCTGACCACTAGGCCACGCGGTCGCCCACAATAAAATGACACAGACTAGAGAAGCATTCCTTAGTGTTGGCTTAATTCAAGGCTGCCACGACATGTATAGACTCAATTGAAGCTTGATATTATTGATACAGCCGTGGTAGCTCAGGGGCTAGGCGCTCGCTTTAAAATTTCATAGTACGAGTGACCTGGGTTCGATTTCAAGTGCCGGCACCTCTGAAATTGTTAAATTCAATTGTAAGTGCTGATTTACCACGTGATGTCCGTTGAAGGAAAACATCGTGAGGAATGTCTGCATGTCTGAGGAATAAAAAATATTTCGAAGACATGTGCAGTCCGCCAACCCGCATTGGAGCAGCGCGGCGGATTCTGCCTAGCTCCAAAAACCCTCTCAGAAATGAGTGGAGGCCTGTGCTCAGCAGTGAGACATTTATAGGCTGAAACTTTACGTTTTTGTTATTATTGATACATATGATTTTTAAAGGCCCGAAATAGAACCCGAACCACTGGCCACGTCACTGTACGAGGGCTACGGGTACGCGCACAACACCTATCACGGTCCCACGAGGCATTTGCGCGCGCCATTGAATGCCATCACTGGATCCCCTGTAAGTATTTTGTGGAAGTCCCTTGGGTCATAAAATCGAATACAGTTAGGTGGTCAGCTCTGGGGGTCTACCGTGTGACTCTGGCGAGCTATGAAGCACAAATCCAACTATAGTTACTCAGTAGCCCCCCAGTTCTGGGTCCGAGAATTTTTTTTTTTTTTCAAAAGAAACTGCGCAGATGTTTTTTAGTCATCATCATTTCAGCCTATCTCTAGTCCACTGCTGAACATAGGCCTCTCCAATAGATTGCTGGGTCTCGTTTGGGGGGGGGGGGGGGATTTTGCCATAGTAGTTGTTTCGCTTGGCAGGCGGCAGATAAACTGCGGTTGCCAACCCGCCTGCCAAGCGTGGCAACTATGGCACAATCCCACCAAAATGAGAGCTACAAACTTATGGCAATCTACGGGTGAGGCATATGTTCAGCAGTGGACTAGTGATAGGCTGAAATGACGATGACAGTGGTACACTGTACTATTTTTGAAATAACAAGATTCTTATGGTCAGATTTTTGTTCTGGGCGTCGGTTAAAAATAAGGTCATTTAGCAACAAATAATACTAAATAATGTTTAGTATTATTTGTTGCAGATATCTAGTTGTCATTTCGCGCGGATTAAAGAGATTAGGCATGGTTTAAGTCTGTATGGAGAAGACGCGAGAAAGTTAAAATTTATATATAACTAGCGGAACCGATAGACGTTGATTGGCCTCCTGTCAACAGATTCAGCAAACGATTTTTCGATAATCTAATTATCGATTAACTATATACTGAGTGACTGTCATTTTCCTAGAACTCTATCGCAGCGCCGCCTACCGGGTCCAATTCTGTATCTAAACCATCCAGGGAAACACACACAAAAAATTCATCAACATCCAGAAGTTTAGGAGTTCAGTGACATACACACGCACAGAAGAATTATATGTATATAAAGATATGTGTTACAAATACATTAAAATTTTAATAAAACATTCATTATTTACAGTCACACTGCGAATGTCAAACACGTTATAGTCTCAGCGGGGATATTACCTATCCAAAGTGAAGATCACTTCATCACTTATTTTTCATATGACGTCTCTTTTGTTAATCATAACCAGTATGCAGACACTTAGCAGATATTCGTTTAACACTTTTGTAAGTGATCATCACTTTGGATACGCAATAACCCTGCTGGTTCGCTCACGTAACCGCAATAACATACAACCTTAATAAAATATTAAGTACATTGCATTAAGTTAGTATAAATTCAACAATAGCATAAAATACGATACACTTGGAATTATTTCATTTATTTTAAAAATTATAAACACAGCTCAAATGTGACCTTACGCTTACACTAGTGGCCTAAATAAGCTAAAAAATATGATTGATTTTTGCCAACGTATGTCACTGAATATCACTGAACTTAAAGCGTCAATAACTCAAAAGTGTCTTTGTGTGGGTTGAGTCCTTCCCGCTAACGTGCAATTGGTTGGGCATTGCAGTTGTCCAGTCTGCACGCGGACGAGCAGAAGCCGATGCGCTTCACGGACTCGCCTGCTCACTACGCGCCCGCCCCCCCCTCGGGCACGTCGGGGCGCGGCACGCAGCCCCCCTCGCCCTCGCTCCGCGGCACGCAGCCCCCCTCGCCCTCGCTCCGCGGCACGCAGCCGCCCTCGCCCTCGCCCCGCGCCGCGCGCCCGCCCTCGCCCTCGCCCTCGCCCCGCCGCACCTCCTCCACGTCCGACCACCTCGCCGACCTCTACCACAACTACAGGGAGAACTTCCAGCCCTCGCCCTCCCACGAACGGATACAGGACTACTACTACCGCGCCGAGCCTTACGCGTACGAACGTACTGCGGACTACGTCGTCAAGCATCCTTACTACGGCTACGACGAGTGCTCCTTCGAATATAGGGAACCCGCTCCGGATTACAGGCCGTCGGCCCCGTACCTCACGCACCGCAGGACCCCGTCCAACTCCTCGGCCTCCAACTCCCACCCGGAGGAGTTCTCTCCCTCGAGGCAGTTCAGAACCGAGAAGTATACGAAGGAGAGACGGGAGGAATACAGAGCACCGAAACAAGAGTACCCGAGGAAGTCGAGCGATTATTCCTTGCCTAGGGACTATTACAGGCAAGAATCTCAAGAAAGAGCGGAGCCGGAACGACCGGCTAATCTAGGTCTGGAGCTAGTACCGAACAAGTTGAGGTCCAGCTTGAAGAAATATAAGAAATCTAGCGCATCCGGAGGTAGCTCCGGTGGAGGGACGCCGACGAATCCTACTCCACCAGATAGTCTAACGAGCGAGACCGATAGTTCCTACGTTTCCGCTAGGGACGCCTCTAGTGGTTCTCAATCCAGAGTCAGATTCAGTCCGGAGACGATGGAGGTCCCGACCCCTGAACGTAGACCGTCGAGACACTCGTAGCGAAGGCTGAAAAAGTTCGACGACTACCTCGTATGATCGCGGACATTGTAGAGGTAGTGCGTGGAACGATTACTGATGTGGTGCGCAAAAATCACGTTCTCCAAGTCTTGGTACGGAGGATCGCAGCAGTTCCGGGCTACCAGCATCTGGTCACAGACTAAATATAAGAATGTTGAAGTGCAGTTACTAATCGAATTTAATAGTCACTGAGTAAACTTCAGAAGTCATTTAGACCCTGCGACTTTGTATTACGGTTGTTTTTCATCTTATTACTTATTTGCAATATACAAGTCTCTCCCCCTCAAACATACATAATATACACTCCAGATTATAATAAGGAGTGATATTATGGAACATATTTGAAAATTATTTCCCATCAACAACACATTGTCACTAAGTTTTCGTTGAAGAAATTTATCAACAAACATATAAAAATTAGTTAGTCATTCAAAGTGCATTCACCATAGCAGATAATGTTTGCAGGTTTAAACATGAGTGACATGTTTCCACTTAAATCAACATCACAATTATATTGAGAAAATATAAATACAACTCCTTAGTTGGTGATTTTTTGAAGAGAAATAAATCTAAGGTTTTGACATTCCAATTTAGATGAGTGAAATTATAAATTAACTTTGTGTGATGTATTTGGTGTTATTAACTTATAATTCTCATGATAATGGTGTTCATACTTAATTAAACTAGGGCAATTAAGACATAGTAGTATAAGTGCAACGATCAATTTGTTAAAATCCAAAACGCAAAAATTAAATATGCGTTCAGTGGTTTAGCAAATTATCTTTGTTACTATTTGTAAGGGTTTTCAGTGAAGTAAGGACTGATTGTAATAACTAACAAAACTATCTGAACAAATAAATGTACCTAAATATTTTGCCATTTGAGATATATGCAGGAGTCCGTATAGGTAGGTACCACCCCAGGGCTGGTGTTTCTGTTTGAAGGGCACTGTGAGCTAGCGTAATCACTGGGCATATGAGATTTAAGAACTGATGTCTCAGGGTGACACAGAAATTTTCTGGGTTATACAGCATTTGTTATGGGCAGAAGTTGCACTTATCATCAGGTGAACGTTTTGCTCGTTTCATCACTTTATCCAATAAAAAAAATTAAAAAAAACTATAACTTGCCTGATGGTCCTCTGTGAAACATAAGCCTGATATCTATCAGATAAACCTTCATAGAGGGGATAGTAGGCAAGTTGCAAGTCGCCTTGCTTAGTGGCATTTGGGATGGCCTCATTGATATTCATAATACATCCAGAGGATAACATTGGAATGGATTTTACATATTCCAGCACTGTTCAGTGAAATTTGTGCTACCATACATTACTTAACCATAAATTGCATTTAAAAGACAAGGATAAAAGTAGCTGTATCTAAAAATACAATTGATCAAGTGGCATTAGTTTTTTTTAATAATAAGAAGTATTCTCATTTCTCGAATGTGTCCTTGGTCTAACTAATCAAATGAGAGAACATTTTCTCAGTGCTAGCTTTTTTTTAGTGAATAGATATAGTAACAAGACATATTTTTACTTTATCATAGCTCTTTATAGACGCAATTGTGTTCATTATTACATACTGATGTAAAATATGGTGTATATTTTGTAAAAATAAAGTAAAAGGAGTGTTGAAGTTACTCATTTTGCGAAGAAAACAATAGGCATTTTGTGTTTTTTTTTTAAGAGTTTTTGATTATATTTTTGCAGGAGACAACATTAATTGTTGAACTTTTATAAAAACATTGAATCTATGAAAAAAGGCCAATCACAAAACTAGATGTTACATATCCATGAATAATATTATAAACCATTCAAATATGTTACTTTTCTGTGAATACTACAAAATATTATAAAACCTTTCTTTCTTTAAAGCATGAATATCTTGACCATACGACTTTCTAGGAAGTTCCTTAAAGTGTTCGAAATAGTACTTAAAAAAATGTAACATTGAGCATCAATTATTATATGATTCTGGTATAAATTTAATGTATTTATGTCTAATACATTTGTAGACCCAGAATATATTCTAGTGAATCTACCAGTTAGTGATATAAAGCGTTGCAAAGACTACTTTTGAAGGTTTTGTTAGTGTCGCCATTGTGTAGGCTGTGTGAAATTGGCACTAGGTTTTAGATTATGAAATTTTAAATATTGGACTTTTACTTACATCTTTCAAAGATATTGTGCACAGAGCGGTATGGGTGGTCAATTTCACTAAAGATACCACATTTTATGTTTTGCAATTATAGCAACATTACTATTATAGTCACTGCTGAGCATAGATTACCTCTCATAATTGCCACAGCTGCCTTTTGGTAGGCACATTGGAAACTAGTATAGTGTAGTTTGCATTACATCATTCTTGTTTTAGACGTGTTGTTTCATTTAAATAAATTGTGTTAGGGAAAAACGATCCAACTCTTCTACTTTGTCAGTAGTAATATCTCTAAATATTAAATAGTATCTTTATAACAATATTGAGATCATAAATAGTTGGCATCAATTTGGTATTGAGTGTAACAAAAGAGGAGACTTGGCACAAACCGGTTATCTGTACAAATGTAAATAGTCATGTAAAAGCTTTCCCTTATTTAACTGGCATTTATTTTATTATAAATAGTACAAATATATTTTTAAGAATTTCGAATAGCGATGAATTTAGTAACAAATGTAATCATGGTGTGTATATTTGAATTATCAATCGTTTAATATATTGTCTACACCTAAATATTAAGAGCTATACGCATTTTGTACAAAGATCAAAATATTAGATATTTTTTACTAAAAATATCAAATTATGGTAGGAACTATAAGCAGCTTTTGTATTATCCCACAGTGAAATGAAATTTAGGTGAATTGATTACTAGTCGGTATTTTGCATAACAGTATTGCATATCCTGCTGAAATTGATATGGTATTGGATATTCTTCCTATACTCAAAAACACTGGATTTTGTCTATTGTAAGCATTGTGAACTATTATTTTTTTATTTAAAGGAGGGCCTACATGTGTTGAAGCGCTTGAATATACCAAAAGCGTAAATTATTAATGTTAAGATGTGTATCTAAAGTTTGAATATTGAAATTAGCTTTGATATTATTAGCAGAAACCAGTGCCTAATGTTTACTGGAATGGTCATTATGAGATATTGTCAATGTGTATTGGAATTGTGAATTCAGCAAATTTAAGTGTAATTTTAAAGGATGGCCAGTATCACGCTGAACACCAGTGTTGTGTTGCTTTTCCTTTATAAGTTTAATTTTGTTTTGTGCAATAAATGTAAAATGATTTGCGTCCATTTTTGTTTTATATATAAAAAAATCGTCGTGAATTGAACAGTATTCCACACAGTATTTGAGATTCATTAATTTCTCCTTTTATATGTATGTCGTATTATGAATTAAGCATATTATTTATTTAAATACAGTCAGTGCCAACTTCGTCCAGTGTTTGAAGAGCCAATTTTCTTTCTTAACATTTTCATTCTCAAGCACAAACCAAATCCTAACCAAATTATTTTAAGAATCTCCGGAATCTATATAAACTAAGTTACAAGAGGTTGAAAGTCACAAATTGTATATGTTATTGAGTTGATCCATTACTTTGTTATGCTGTAAATATATATTCGAGATTCATGGCGTGTTTACTTAAGAACTCTAGTCTTGAATGTTTTATTTAATATTAGTATTTGGCTGGTTCTAGAGCAATATGATAATTGGGCAGCTCTGAATTATTGTATATTATATCCAGGCATTCCAGTATCCTTTGCATGCACATTACATTCCATATTGTTTGTGGTCCGAAGTGATATTATGCTCAGGTAAGAGTTTAGTCGATTGTATTGTAATGATGGTTCTGTGTGCCAATATATGAGATGGGAGGATGCCTTATGTCTGTATGTTAAATCGACAAATAAAAATTAGATTAAGCTTTTTACAATGTCTTTTATTATTAACCGTTTACCTTATGAGCTAGGGAGCTGGACAAGCTGTAATCTAAGCATAAAAATTTCCAAATGTATGAGAATGATGTACAGCCGTTTAGTAGTTTGCAGGCTTATGCCAATTCCATAATTTCTGAGACTTTTCAGTTGTCATTAACAACTGTTGATTTCAACTTGTCTAATCTCCTTATTTAATTTCACATTATGATTAAATGACGCAACATCGAAAAAGAAGTAAGTAAAGTACTAAAATAGTAAATTTTAGTACTGTCATACAGCAAATTCAGGGTTTTATTTTAATTAACAATTTGATAGTCACAAAAACACACTCTTACCCTAAATGGGTGACTGCAAAATTACAAACAAGTCCACGGTAAATGCAAGTGTACTACCGGAAAAACCTATGAATATTAATTTGAGAAATGATTAACACATGGTTGCATTTACCAAAAAGGATGTGACGAAACAAAACGAAGGAAACAATTTAAGCTGTTTAAAAGAACAATTTATTCAATACTTGATATAATCTACAATACCCTATATCTAGTGCTGTGTAAAAACAATCTTACATAATGTGTCCCTTTAAAACTTATTTACAATTACATAATTTAAATTTATTATGAAAAATTTAGAGTAGAAAAAGTATAAACATGTTGTTTATCACATTATCTTGTCTTTAAATCATTTATTTGTATAGAAACCTTCTATTTAGCATATCATTCTTAATCACAACACAGGGTCCCATTCAAAATTCAACCCTCATAATATCTGAAACGCCTAAAAATTACATCTTCCAAACCCTGCATGGTATTCCATAATACAAAACTTGTTTGGTTCATAACCAACTCTTATATCTACATACTGGGAATCACCAGAAATATCACAATTAAATATTATTCTGTGTAGTCTATTATGTCGGCTTATTAGTAACCTTACGTTTATTGACTAGTGGAAACGCCTTCGAACCGTGTTGTTCTTACCTACACATATTTTAGTAGATGTAAGAATAAATTTTAGTTTGTAATTTATTTCTATCTCATAATTTCGTGTCCAGTACAAAGAAAACGATAAAAACTCGTTTCCAACGGTTGCTTATTAAATATACGTTCATGTCGAAAATAGGACAATGGTGTATTTAGAGGCTAGAATCTATCGGCAACCCTAGTTATGGTGGCATTCTGCCAATAAATACCTATCATATTACAATGGATTTATCACCTAACAAATTCATTCTTTTCAGTCGACATCTACCAATGTTGACAAAATACTTTTTACAGTTACGGTACCGCCATGGACATTAGTTACTCATTTTGAACGTATTTATTATACAAAATAACTAATTATTTCAGTCGCGATTGGACAGGCCTGATTAACTTTATTAAGATAAACCTCTTCTCATTAATTCATTTAGCCTTTTTCTTACTATTTTACAAATTACCATTTTTATTATTCTCAATAATGAATACAAATTTTTAAATAGTTGTGAGAATTACGGGGGGGGAAATATATACTTATAAATATTACGAAATAGCGAATAAAAAAATAAAGCAGGTGTAAAAGAGCGTAAATTTAACCAAAATAATATAAAATAAATTACGCCTTTTCTATACAGATGCGCAAGTTCGTAAAATCTCAAAAATAGCACATTGTTTCAACTGGGCTGGTTAACGATGGTTACAATAAGTTATTTCAGCTGTTTTCATTCGTAGGTACAACCTACCATGGAAACGTTCCGTCTTTATCAATAAATGTTGATTCAGAACTGGTATCACATTATACGATCGATACATAAAAAAAATAACTATCGCAGATATTTTAAATGTATGTAACCAGTTTTCCACAAGTTTTATATGTTGAAATATAATTAGCCTTGACCTTTATAATCACCAAGTAGTAATATAAAATCTCGTATTTTCTAACCCATCGGCCAGATACAAGCTATTATTGTATCAAGTGAATTAAATTCTACTCTTAAACATGTTTTTCCTTCGCCATAAATAGTTCACGTTTCGCTTTGTCGCGAACATCATACATTTCTAACATTTTACACGCGACTGGCAGTCTACACTGCGTGCGAGGGTAGGTAACGGATGATTTGGGTCATTCACAGATCGAGTAATAACGTAAGCCTGAAATACTTATGTTGCCGTTAATCGTAGAAATTGTTGAATCAATGTACCTACGAGTAGATACTACGCGTACGTATGTAGTATTCACCTACTAGCCGTTTTCCAACTCCGTTTTGCGATAATCAATATTTACACTGCGTGTGCAGTTGTTTTTTTTAATTTCGCAGATAGTGGACCGTGAAGTTTATGAATTGTTGTTAGGTATGTTTTACGTGTATAAATATTAAATTCGCTTTCAAATCTTTGCAGAAATAGCTATGCACATGTACTATTCTATTTACTCACTAATCCAAATTATGTGATGTCAATGTAAAAAAACAAGTGAAAAATGAAGCAGTCTTCTTGTTTCAGACTACTTATCATAAGCTTGCCGCTTCCATAAACTTGATAAAACGGTGAATGCCCTTCTCTCGGCGCGCGTTCACACTATTGTACCTACCTATACTTCATTAATTACATTATAGCAGACAAGTTTAAACTTTGTATAAATGTTAAAATACTTACTGCGATTGACTATCCGCAAAAAAAAACCCCACTTGCTAATTATGTGATGCCATTCGAAACAAGTTCATTGCCGTCAGAGCTAATTTGATATTTTACAAATTATATTTGATAGTCAATAATATAATATACTTAGATTGTTTTACAGTACCTATGTTCATTTATATTAATTATAGATCAATTTATAATGCCGAATTAAACTACGTAAAATGTGATTGTAGTGACATGTTTTAATTGTATATAAAATTGATTGTTTATTACAACTTTATGTATCATTGTGCACTTCCTAATATTATAATTTCGTCCACAAAATACGTCTGCATCTGCAAATCAAAACAGTACCGGAGCGTCTATACAGGACGCGCAAAAGGTCGCCGCCAGTATAAATAGATGTATAATAAATATACAAACATTGCCCTTGAAGAGAACGGATGGAGTTTGAACTCGTAAAGGTTTTGTTTATATTTCGCAGCAATTTGTCACTTTGAAATCAATATCGATGTGATGCTAACAAAAAAATAGCCTGTTTTTAATATTGTTAGCAAGCAGGGTGACGTTGCCGCAAGGTAAACGCAACGAAAAAACTACTCGCTTTTATCTCACTTAAAAACGCTATAAAATTTTACAATTACATATGATTACGTAAAAGCGATAAGCGACGGCTGCAGTCGGTTTGAAAGAATTGTTTATCGTGGTTTTGGAATTGGAATTGTGTATATGTATGAAAATAGATAATTCATTATTAAAAACAAAAGTCAGCGTTACTCACCATGGAGATGTCACGGCGGCGACTTAGTTTCTACTTTCACTCCTATAACCATCTCCTCAGACAATTGGTCGGAGGGAAACAGGCACATACCTCTTGTATATACATTTGTGGCAGTCTCACTTAGACACTTCCTGCTCATTAGTTTAGGACCACTGTGTTCTATTAATATTTTATAATCTCCTACGGACGCGTGCTGCAGGTAATAATTAAGAACCGTTTGTATCGTCTGTTGTTATACTCCCTACACCTACAAATCGTGAACCTGCTCTAAACTGAAGCCCTAGAAAGTGTAAAGTTCGATATTAAATGCTCCGCGGCCGCGGTGCGGTGTAATTTGAATTTATAGTTAGTAACATGAGATTTCCGAATCGAGGAGCCCGACACGCCTTCGCACCAAAAATAATTACCAATAATTAACAAACTAGTGACGGAAAATATAATAACGGTAGACATAAAACTTGAAATAGCATAAACAAATAAAAACTTATTTTTGCTCTCCACTACACAACATGCAATATTTTAAAGCAGTTTTAAACAGCAGACCTGCCGACGGACAATACACACAATATATTACGTACATAACTACTGCCACAAATAATTATAGTTATTAAGGATTATTTATTACGTATACTATTTAAGTATAAATGGGATAGGACAGGGTATGAGTATATAGAAAAAAAAATAGAGAAATATACAATAAACTCTATTTAAACATGAAATTTATTAAAGATTAAAAAACATACAATGGTTTGTTTTACACAAAATAAAATACCTGGAGGGTGGGTGGCGGTCGCCGGGACGAAGCGCCCGACGTCCGCCGCGGTCAGATAGTGCGACAGGCCCATACATAAGTCCAATAATATAATACAATATCATAAGATATAAAGAGTACACATATACGATACCGCCAAGCAACTCAACTCACAGATAGTCATGTCGCGCTCTCGCGAGTATAAAACTAGTTTAAATCTTACAAAAATACTTATGCGACTAATCTGAAATGCACATAGAGGATCTCACGTCTCGACTACAAAAATATTTTGAGATTGGAATGAAAAAATCTTTAAGTTTCGACCTCAAACGATCACAATGAGACGGCGTTGAACGTCCGTTAGTATCCTAATTATTTCTCTTCTGAGTCTTAAAGCTAACCGATAGAACCTGTCCATTGAGCGTGTAGCCGTTGAGCGCCTGGATGGCCATTGCGGCCTCATCGTACTCGCGCATGTTAACGAATGCAAAACCTTTATTTTTCTTAGTCTCGGGATCTTTGATTACTTTTATCGAATCGATAGCACCGTAAGGGCCGAACAGTTGCCACAGCGCCAACTCTTCGGTGTCCTCACCAACGTTGTATACATACACTGTGGTCTGATGCGGGGCCGGTGGGGTTCCTAAAAGCGGGACAGGACTAGCGGGAGCACCTATGAGAGGCAGAGGCGAGTGGTTCGACGCCGCCATGGGGTTGAAACGCTGCTGGCCTTTGTTGATGAATGGCAATGCTTTACCAGGTGAAGGTAATAGAGGTGGCGGCGAAGCCTGGGGAAAACCGGGCGCAAAAGCAGCGGGGCGTGCTCCAAACGCCGCACTGAGGTTAGTGCCATTGAAAGCCGGTGTTGTCCCATTGAATACAGTGGCAGCCCCGTTGTACGCGATCGTCGGAGAGCCCACCACCCTCTGCATGGGCCGCGGTGCATTTTTATTAGCGTTTGGCTTGTTGGCGAATTTGACAACTATTGCACCTGCGCCAGGGATCGGTGTCTGTCCATTCATTTGATGAATTGCATCCTCTGCCTGCTGGCGATTCTCGAAACACACAAAACCAATGCCTTGCGATACACGACTATTCGTTATATTGCCAAATTGACCGAACAGGTTATTAAGTCTCTCTAGAGTCATATCAGGAGGTAAATTGCTTATGTAGAGATTCGATTCGGTGTCGGGTTTGTGGCTAACCTTGTTCTCCGGGTTAAGTAGTGCGAAAGAAACTTTTAATGTCTTCCCTTGCATAAGGAGTCCGTTGAACGCGGCCCGCGCCTTCTCCGCGTCCTCGTGTTTTTCGTACTCGACGAAACCGTAGCCTCTATTTGCAATCAGTTTGCAACTCTCGATCTTTCCCATCGCGGAAAACAATGCGTACATCATATCCCGAGTCATTAACTCGGGTATATAGTTGACCATGAGTTTGGTCGGTGACACATTGGAATTAGCGTCGCCGCCGCCATTCTCCACCTTCATGTCGTTTGTTAACATTGTTCTTTTATCGTTCAAACTACACTACGTGAAACAAAATACTAATAAAACTCACTCAGACAGAAGTTATTATTTCATTTGCAACATGGAAAACGAACAAAGAACGAACACAAAAAATCTAAATGTATAAAAATGCCAACAGTAACGCCGGCTCACAAGTTCATCATCACACGACACGAATTAAAAAAGTTTGTTTTTGTAATGTTACCATTACCAGAAGAATTTCCTATTATTATTAGACAAAGATTATAAAACTACTTAAATTAATATATTATCACAACAATTATCAACTTAACTCCGAATTAATTGAACAATTCTGGTATATAATAAATGGACGTGTTTCATGTGCGATAATTGACTAATAAAAATTATTAATTGTCCAAAACGTGGCATGTCATTATTTGTTAAAATCTTGGTTATTTTATTGTCTATGGTAATCGGAACGCAGACGCATATTTTTTAATAATTGGTAGTTAATATTAGTTCACAACTCACTAACTTTCAATAAACATAGAAATTAAGTTATGAGTTAACTTATGAAAAAATAATAACAAAGTTTGAGCCATTTTTTTGGATTTTAGAAAATTCTTTATTAAAAAAGGCTTTATTTTATGAGCTGTTCTGTTAGCTTACAATTAACGATATATAATGTTAGTGGTACTCTAAAAATGTATAGTCAATAGTGAAATATAACATTTTTGGTAAAATTTTAAGTAAAATATACTAGTGCAGAATGTCCATTGTCTTTATGTTCATTATTCAATACTAGCTGATGTCCGGGACTTCGTCATCGTTGATATAGGTTTTTAAATATCCCGTGGGTACTATTTGATTTTCCATTTATAAAAAGTAACCTATGTCCGTCTCCAGAATGCAAGCCAAGAAAATATCTCTGTGCCAAATTTCGTTCAGCTGTTGAGCCGTGAAAAGGTAAGAAACAGGACGGGCGACAGAGAGAGAGTTACTTTCGCATTTATAATATTTTTTTTGAATATTTGCCGTGTGGTGGCGGCTCACAAAAAGAATACTGCCACTCCATCTCATCCAATGGATCTCATAAAAGGCGAGTAAGGAATAAAACTGCACTGTGCACCCAATAGTGCATGTGTGCGCATGGTGGCGATGGGCTCACCACCTATCACACCAAGTGCATTATATTGTTTTGGTGAAACGAGGATTGTGGCAGTCATTTGCTTTAGCAGTGAGTACCCAGTCTCTGACTACCCCTTATGGGATACAGTCGTGATCCTATGTATGTATGTCTTTGAAATGTTTCGATGTTAATATTATTCCATATCAGTTTTAATGAAATGGATTTACATAAACAACCCAAAGGATATATTTTCATAAAAGCATCGTTTTGTTAATTAAATGGTAATGCAATCACAATTAAATAAAATACCGACTATAAGTTGTTAGATAAGCCGATCGACATTTATTATAATTCAAATAATTGTACGAAAAAAGCATAACAATTGCCATAATGTCTACGCTTGCCAGGCTATTTTCGACTTGGGACCTCGCAAACTAAACTAAAGATTAATATTTTAAAACTTCCGTCGTTGTTTATTTTTGTAAATATTATGTACGTACGGAAAAACATGAATTTATTTAACAAAAAAGTAACTGTATCGTGTAGAATGGATAGAGACGACACGCTAGAAGTTCCTATTGGTTAGGTTGACTAAATCCGCTGTACCGCATTGGAGCTGGAATGAGAGGAAGTCTGTGCTCAGCAGTGGGACATTAATAGGCTGTTGACACGTTGTTTGCACATAAACTTGTGGCATGAGAACTAGTATATCTTCTGCGCAGTTGATAGCTTCTCGGATCATTAATTAGATTTATAATAAATGTTCTTTGATGACTTTACTTTTTTTTACTCAGTGACGGAAAACCAACTACGACCAGTGAGGAGGCACCGACTCAGGCTCCGTTGTATCGAGCTGGTGCGTAGCTATCGCTGTATCAACCATATCAATGATGCGGGGCCCGTGAAGCTCGGGAAGTGGTTAACAAAAAATTCTTAAAATGTTTTCCACGGCCTCAAATTCTTATTGAAAAGAGGTCCGTAGTGAATATATATTGTCCTTCATATTTTTGATCATTCCGGCTTAGCCTGATTAAAATTAGAACTTCTATGGAACGAGAATGATTATCGGTTTTATCTCTACGTAAGTGTTTTGCTTCGAATAGACCGCATATCTCTTTGTGATGCAAAATATTTTCTACGACTACCTTAATTATGTTTGTAATATTCTGTTTCTGTGTATTTTACGTTTCGTTATCCATGTATTAATGTAAAACACATTTGTATGTAATTTCTCATGTAAGTGAATTAATTTCTCATGGGAAATAAATAAATTCTTAACCTCAATACTGACCATAGAAGCAAAAAATCTTGATAAACTGATATGTGAACATATGAAAGTTTTAATAAAAAAGTTTGCAGAAAAAAGGCAAGAAAAGTGTCTTTTTGACTATTTTATCCTAGAATTATTGTTTTTTATTTTTACATTACATACCTATGTATAGTTATTTGTTATGCCTCTAAATATACTTATTTTGTTCATGTAAGTGTTTTCGATTTGATTTTAAAAACGAGAGTTTGATGGCTTGTCCAAAATTTTAGGACTTGCTACACCACTGGTGTCGAGCTTTCATTGTCGACGAGGGCACTGGGCTTGGAAGCAGATTCGCGATGCCTTCAAGAGATGATTTCATCTCCAATGTGTCCAATTTTCTTACGCCGCCACAACACAACAACTTTTGCGTAGTATATTGCAATTATTATTATCGAGTCAAACACTTTTAAGATAGCTAAAGGTAATGTATTAAACCACTAATGTGTCTATGGCAATTTATGCATTTTAAATCTTAATATTTGATTAGTTCTCAAAAATTAAAATCAAATCACAAAAAATATCTTATTAACAAATAATAACATTATTAATATTTATTGTATTAATCGATAATTAAATACATATTTTAATAAATTACAGTTCATTATCAGAAGCAGTAAGGAATATTTCAATTTAACTGTATTATAATTAAGTTTTTAAACGTTGTACAATGGCAATTCTTATTTTAATGTCAATGCCAAACAATGTTAAAAAAATAAAAATACTTGATTTTGAATTGACAAATGGGAAATGTGATCTTCTTTTTTCTGAATTAGGAGTGAAAATCAACTCTATCGTCTCTCTTTTTAAAACGTAACACTGAATAAAAAAAATAACTCGTAATTAATTGTTTCTTGGTCACGAAATGTTTTTAACAAATGTCTTATTGAAGAAGGCAAAAAGCAAGTAAGTTTTGTTATAACCTGTATATAGTTATGGTTATTCTATTTTCTTGAGAATAAACTAATTCCATGTTTTTCCTTTTTTACATCTGAATTAAGCAAAATACCGCAATGGCGTTGTGCCAAGTCTATCACTGAGAGGAAAAGAGACATTACGGTCGCCAACACATTGATTTTTTTTCTCCCCTGAAAATAATGTCAAAAATCCCTTAAATCCCCGAAACTGAACATTGTAAATACTTAAAGTATGTCGGCAATGTAGATTTTTGTCAACTATTTAGTTACCATAGCATCTACTAGACCCTAGTAGTCTCAGGACTCAGTACTCCTCTTAGTACACTATAAACACGTGACTATAGGTACTAGGACAGTCATTCTAATGTTTAATTTATTATTTAATGGAAAATAGCAGGACTGTTTCTTGTACAATCTTGTTTTGTTTACTGAATGATATGACACTTATTGTTGTGGCATCTGCATCATTACATATTTACTTCACTTTAAAAATAAATGTAAACAACAAAAAAAACACTGACATTAGCTATATAGATGATGTTCTAATGGTTGCTCCCGACGACTGTACATTCGTGACATCATTCTTCATCCAACTTGCTTGAATATTTGACTATTAAAATTGAAAAGGCAAAACACTCATGAATATAATTTTCAGTATGATGTTCTAGGTTACCGGGTCCTTCATTTATTTTGATACAACTTCAAATGACAAATTAGGAGTAGAGGCATTGGAGTCTTGGAGGTTGCATTGAGACACATGAAGAAGTCTCGATTGTCCTTGGTTCACTTTCGAATGAGCTTTCATTAGTCTCTCAAAAACATGTGTCCTAATAAAAAAAAAAATCATACATAGGTTTACAATATGTATGTAATACTGGCAGTCTCTCCACACTTGCCAATAATCATTGTGGGTCTCGAACGAGAAACCCGAGACGAGAGCTCACACTCATTTAATAATTTGGATGAGTTTTAAGACATTAACAATTTTTAAAACAGATATCTCTATCCAGGTGGTACTGATGACACTTTGGTGTTTCCTCATGATTATAAAATAATTACTTTCATCACAATAAAACACTATAAATAATCTTCAATCAGTAGGTACCGCTCATAAATTATCTGGTTCAAGAAGTGCAAAAAGAATAAAACTAGTGACAATAAAAACAACAATTAAGTATGTATAACTCGTTCAGTTAAAGAATGGGATTGAGATTCCCAGCAATAGTGCATTTAAGCAAGAGGTAAATAGAGAGGATTCTTAATTCTATTTATTATCCGAACGAGTTGTACTCTTTGAACTTATAAATGTGTTTACATTGTTAACATGACAAAAAATAATATTTAATTAATAAATTATAATGACAATCAAAATTAAAATGGCTAATTTATTAATTCATTCATTTTCAATGTAGAAATTTATTTGAATTTAAAATGCAGATGAAGCAGTAGTGTGCAAACATTACTGTTTCGAATTGAAGGGCACTGTGAGCTAGCTAAATCACTGGGCATATGAGACTTAAGAACCTATATCTCAGGGTGATGGGCACAGTGTGGTGTCAAACAGAAATTTTCTGGGTGGCACAGCATTTGTTATGGGCAGATGTTGCACTTACCATCAGGTGAACGTTTTGCTAGTTTCATCACTTTATGCAACAAAAATAAAAATAAAATAATCCAAAAACGACAGCAATATTTTGTAAATTTAGTAAAAGAAAATAATAATAAGATTCTCAATGTCTCTATTTCTAGTCAAATTTCTAGTCACAAAACTCCCACCCCAACAGCATAAGTTAAAATCATAGATGACCCTAAGGTTAAAAAACCCCCTGAAAAACCTTTTTAAGAGGGAATTTCAACTGGTTGCCTCAATGAAAGGGTAACCATTTCCTTTGATAAACTTATTGAAAGAGTTACCTTTCACAAATGTTATGGAAGAGGTTACATGAACATGAGGTAACACCATCCTCGTGGTAACTGAATAAATGAGTAAAACTTTCGTAAGAAACAACTCATAATCGGGGTTGTACGGTCTCTGAAAAAAACCAAATTATAATAAGAAGAATCATCGTATCACTGGTATTAATTAAACGTAAATGCGCATATTTAACGATATTTCTTCCAATAGAATCTTTCTCAGCCTCTCTCCTCTCTATCTTTCTCAGTCATCTTTGAAATCATACATTTTATAAACCTTTTATGTAACATTTTATACATTATATAAACCCCTAAAAAACCGCTAAGATGGTGGTGCTGAGAGACTTCATTCATGTCTTAGGAGTTGGCGTCAAACAGCCGAGATTGATGTTATTACTGATTATGCGATAGAAGTGAATGATAAATAACACCAGTGTGAAAAAGTCACTCTAATTTTGTGGTTTTGAAACATCAGTGATCTGACTTGAAGGAACAACATTCTTGAATCACTTCCATACTTTATTCCCATAGTTACGTTCCTCTTTACTTATGGCGTCAACAATCGGCGTGACTCCAGAGCACCCTCTCTCGCAGATGTTTTTAAACTTAATTTTTTTAAAGAGAATTAATTTTATTTTTTCTCTATGTTCTTAGAAATATCATGGTGCTGATGGAGAGTGTAGTATCAGGTCATAAGTTCAATGCAATTAGAGAACGGCTAGCAGACAAACTGGAGATCATTCGCTATGACCCCTTCAGTAAGTGCTAATTTGGTCTCACATATGTTTATGATTTAATATATTTATATTGCATTGTTTATAGTAATAATTAAATTATTGCTTAGTGTTACAATCCTGTGTTACTTAGTAAGGGCCTTTTGCCCTATAATACACTCAGCGTCACAAAAATCGCACCTCTCTGAGTTTGCGCGAAAAATGGCTGTAATGGCTAGAAACGAATTATATTTATATAAATATTGGTATGTTTGAAATGGGTATTTGAATAGCTTTACATTATTAATAAAAAAATCATGAAATCATTAAAACATTTATCATTATAGAGCGTCAAAAATAAACACTGTCAAATGCTCGTTAGTAAGGACGCTAGTTACACCACCTAAAAAGGGTATAAAAGGGTCGATCTGGATAAAATATGGGCCAGTCGTAATTTAGACTTTGCAGTGAACACACGTGATCAAGTAACCCAAGTAAGAACAAGTAAAGATGGACACCAGCTCTGAAGAAGCCGCTCAAGTGATTGCCCTATTGCAGTCGGGGATGCGGTAGTGTCACGTTGCTCGACAGTTGAACCTGTCCCGTTTTTCAGTTCGACGGGATGTTCCAACGTTTTCAGCAGACTGGTGGTTATGTTAGAAAACCGGGATCTGTAAGAAAACGGTGCACATCAGAAAGAGATGACCGTTTCATCGTTACGACATCTTTACGAAACCGTTTTACGAATGCTGTTGAGTTGCAACAACAGCTTCGATCAACTCGGAGAACATCTGTCAGTGTTTCTACGATAAGAAGAAGGTTACACGAAAAGAGTTTAACAGCCCATAGACCTGCTAAAGGTCCAAAACTTACTGCACAGCATCGCAGAGATCGCCTAGAGTTTGCTCGCGATCATTGCGAGTGGACTCTAGAACAGTGGCGGACCGTACTCTTCTCTGATGAGACGAGGGTCTGTCTCTTCTGCAATGACAGACGTAGAAGGGTCTACAGAAGACAGGGGGAGAGGTTCACACAACCCTGCTTCGAAGAATCCGTCGAATACGGGGGTGGCTCGTGTATGTTTTGGGGCGGCATTTCCGTCGACGGGAAAACGGAACTTGTGTGCGTTTCCCGGACTCGGGGTGGCCGTGGGCAAGGGTCATTAAATGCTGGTCGGTACATTACTGAAATCCTGGAGGAACATGTGGTCCCGTATGCTGGTTATGTCGGTGATGGATTCATGTTAATGCATGATAATGCTCGTTGCCACACCGCGGCTATTGTACGGGATTATTTACAGGAGGTCGATATCCCTGTTATGCATTGGCCAGCACGAAGTCCAGACCTTAACCCAATAGAACATCTCAGGGATGATCTAAAACTGCGCGTGCGAGTTCGAGATCCAGCTCCAGCCACTCTTCAAGAGCTCCAAGATGCGGTACTTGAAGAGTGGGAACAAATACCCCAAGAGGCTGTTGCGATCCTTGTAAGGTCCATGAAAGATCGCATGGAAGCCGTTATCAAGGCAAGGGGGGGTAACACTAGGTTTAAAGAACTTTTTTTGTATTTATTAAGTTTTTTTTTAAATTATTAATTTGCAAATCGTACATACCCTGTCTTTTTATTTAATTTCTCTTTCGTATCGTTATAAAAGTAAAATTCAATTAAAATTCCTGAAAGCTAATGAAATTACCTTTTGAATGATACCCTCAAACCACAACATTGCCATTGGCCTGTTGTGTTAAAATAGTATTTAAATTATTTTTTCGGATGTGCGATTTTTTTGACGCCGAGTGTAGTTACAAAATCTCTTACACCAACAATGCTCAATTTTATCAAATACATACATATGTTCATATTTGGGACATCATTCCTTTCCAGCTAAACCTATCAAATTCAAAATAAAAACCAAGAAAACTCTTTTTCTTTCATGGTGGCGGCGTAAGAAATCCTACCCATCTGATGCGATGATGGAATGCCCAAGAGATGTCTTGGATGTACAGTTAATCCAGGAAAATGCCTGCAAACTCTCATTGCTGGCGAAAAAGCATTTCGATAACTCCCTCACCGAAAGAGGCAGGACAGCCACAAGAGGCTATTAAATGCTTGCCAGTCACCAGTCTGTGTATTTTCGGTCTGGGAGTTTTCGAAATGCTTTTCCGTCATCTGTCACCAGCAATGAAGGCATTTTCCTCTAAACTCATCTCTCTCTCATTTAATAGCCTCTTGTGGAGTACACACGCAAGATACGCGCTAGACGTGGAATTGCGGAAACCAGCCCGTTGCAATCTACAATCTAGCCTCTTGCTGGGAAGGCATACCCCCTGCAGTGGACTGTTTACATTTTTAATATTAATAGTAATTAATTTTACATATTTATTATAAACATTTATAATAAATATGTAAAATTAATTAACAAAGTGCAATTAATAAATTAGATTTATGTATAACACATTATTCAGTTGAACAGTTTATTTACAGGTTAATGAGAAAGAAACTATTCTTTAATTATTAAATACAAACATAATAAACAATACTAGTTGTTAAAACATATTTATGATAGTCGTTTTTGTGGATAATTGTAATTACATTGTAGCTCAAGCTATGGGCTCTCTTTAAATTTCATAGTATGGCAGTAACATGGGTTCAATCCCTGGGGCACCACTACTGTTACTATTGTTAATTGCATTTTTAAATGGTGCTGCTTCACCACTAATTTCTTTCATGTGAAGATTGCCAACCAGCATTGGAGCAGCGTGGCGGACTCTTCCCGGCTCCAAAACCTTCCCAGATATGAGAGCACAGGCCTCTCATTTCTGCGAAGGTTCTCTCAGCAGTGCGAAATTTGTAGGCTGTTACTTTACTTTTTTTACTTTTTATACAAACAAATGCAAGGCTGTCAAAATACCTTCATATTGGCTGCATGGTGCATTTGGTAGCATTCGAATTCCTTCTGAAGCTAGTGATATTGAAGAGTGCTCTCAACATGAGGGTAGCCTTTGATTCTCCATTTTACAATGCAACTTTTTTTTCCAGTTCGACATGAAAGTGTGTACAAAGAGAGGAAGAAGATTAGGAGCATGAAGTCATAGATGAAAATTAGATAGGTAATTGTAGTGTAATAAAAAACAGTTTTGTGTTTAAAATGTATGTATTTAATAACTATACTTCAAAACAATAAACAGATCTTCGGAATACAATGTGGTTTTCATTTCATTCATTTAGATATAAATGTATATGTAGATTTTATGTACTTCTGATCACTGTTTACTAATTAGTAATATTAAATTTCTCTGTCCATCATGTCAGGGTGCCATATTATCCGACTAAGTGAAATGCCGTGAAATTCTGTCGGCATCTGAGAGGTAGAATTTGTAGCAACAAACACTTGTTGTCTGACTTTGATTTTGATATGTCAGGTCAGAGATACACAAACTGTTGATATACAGCGGCCTAAGATGTGAGGCGTTTGGTATTGCTATCAAGTGCAGTGGTGACAAATTTGCAGAGGCCTCAGTTAAACAGTTAACTGTTTGTGGGATGACAATATATTAAATTTGGAATATATGCTTTACAATACAGGCAATAAAATTTTAAATATATGAAATTAAGATTTGCCAATTCTATGTTTATTCATATCATATAGTTACCTGACAAATGAATGTTGTATGAAGATATATTTTCTCTTCTTTTTCAAACGGTATTTAATAACAAACATGCGTTAATAATTTTAAAACAATGTAATTTTCAATATAATTCAAAATTGTAAGATTAAGACATTTAATTTTACATTTATTACATAATTAATGTAATTCTATATATATAAATAAAACGTTGTATTCCTTTACATTAAAATAGGGATAAGATTGATATTGAAGCCCAAAACAGTGCAGAATTATAAATAGCCCAACACAGTGAATATAATTATATTTATAATAGCATAATCTATGTAATATATCTATATAATAGCATATATATAGATACTACGAAACACTTATCAAAATATTCTCACTATAATTTTATAAGATAACTTTGAATCAACCATAATTATAATAATTATACACCTAAATTTTAAACAAATTTATAATTTCTTATATGAATATAAATAGAAACTATCTTTTAACATTTGAAATAGATATACTTTGAAAGGACATTGATAATTTGGAACCACATTACTCAATAGTTTCTTTTAAAACATATTAACTAAGTGAATCTATTAATAAAATTGACTAGAATTTAATTATGTACTTAGGCATCTAAAATAAAAACTAACACATATAGAGATAACAAGTTCAATAAAATGTTAATATTTATGTAATTATACAAATAAATAAATTTTATGATTGACATTTTTGAAAGTCATGATTTTTAATTAAATTACAATTTGATTGTAATTAAACACTACTTAATACGAGAAACTTTTGGAATTCCCTCGACTTATTTTAATAATTATAATTAATAGTCATTTAAGATATAGTTACCAAACTGTAAGTGAATTTTTGATAGTTGGTCCTCTAACGACAAGATAAGTATGGTAGTTAAATGTATTGGAATGATATTTTATACCATACTGTCTAAATACATAAATATTGGCACTATTGACAAGTCGACATTTATATAATATATACTGAAGCAATAAGTCCCACATAGTATTGGGTCTAAAGAAAGAGTAGGTACTAACTGCTAATTTGCAGATATTATTTACAAAAAGTTAGTTCGTTAGTCTTTGTTGCACAATGTAAAATATGAGAGAGAAAGAGAGAGAGAGAGAGAGAGAAACAGAAAAATCATTTTCATCCTAGGGACTTAAACCCCACAATTTGTCAACTTAAGACATAAATATTGTACTGCATACTAGCACACCGCCCTGGCTTTGCCAGTTCTTTATCATATTTCGCCTGAAATAAGATAGCGTCCTAACCTGAAAACATATTTATAATGTTATTATAATAATTTTAAATATAATACAATAAAATATGCAGCCAAAGTAAACTATTTTTTGACATAATGATCTAATTTTAGCTTGAAAATTTACTTATATATCAAGCCTAGCATATTTCATCCATCGTTAGTTCTGTTAATTAATATTTTTTTATTACATATAAATTATAGATAATAATTGTTTGGATCGGTGTGAGTTTTTGTACAGGCGTGAAATTATTGCATTAAAAATATTTACCTATTTCATTCAGACCATGAACTTCCATCATTATCTTCCAGGCATGCTTTAGTTTTATTTTAATAGAATTTCCGTGTACAAATTCCTTTTTACCCGTATAAAGAACGAAAACCAAAACGTAGTCTATGATATTTTTTAAATAATTTTATAATGTATACTTATAGATATGACTTAAAGTATTCTATTTTAATTCCTATTTTCATATTTAATAATGACTTCATACCACGAAGATATTGTCAATGGAGGAGGGGGGGAGGGAATAAGACTAAACAAATCAAGATTAATGAAATGATTTAGTTTGATTGACTAATGGTACTATCAGAAAATACGTCATTATGTTTTGGAGAAGCTTCGATAAATATACTGTAATAAAAAATAGCGTATGTTTTTATATTTTAAGGTATAAAAGCTGCATCAACTGATTGAAAAAAATATTGATATTAATCCAATAAAATATTGACAAGTGGTAGTAATGTAAGGGGACCGACACTCATAAAAGTCGACTCGACCAGAAAACCTCGTCTGTGTTAGTCTGTGCTAACTGACGGAATGGACTGGCACTCACCCGTCCCAACCTACCTGTGCCCAATGTAACGCTAATGCGATTAGACCGGAGGTAGACTAGGATGCAGTATCAGAGATACTAGGGCAATCACAACACAACCAGACCCAAACACACAACAAATTGTGTTTTTGCACAAGAGTTGGCTCCGGCATGTATTCGAACCCGGGAAGCAGTAGTCAGGCACTAACCACTAGGCCACGCGGTCGTCTAAACAAATATTGCCCATCTAAAATAACAACACCATAGGTAGTGTCTAGAGCGCGAGACTTCAGGTACTGCCTGTACTGTAATAGGATTTCTAGGCAGGAATCCGTCTTAGGTTATCCCGCAGTGCCAGTTATTCTGCTGTAAAGCATAGTGTTCAAAAATTACTGTGTTTCGGTCTGAAGGACACTGTGAGCTAGTGAACGACGTAGACTTAAGAACTGATGTCTCAGGGTGGGTTAAATGTTCTAGGTTAGTTATGGGCATACTTTGCATTTACCATCACGGTTTGTTATATTATACAAAATAAAAAAAATTAGGATAAAGAAAATCCCAATTTGAGGACATCATTTATGGACCTCTTACCACTGAATACTTTTATAAAATCGAAGTGTCTGTAATAACAAAGTTACAGCTTTTTACTCAATGCTTATGAAAGTATATACGGTACTATTAAGAAAAAAACAATTTTTTTAACTTTTGTCTGTGTCTGTTTCGTCGATTTTGACGGGACTTTTACTGACAGCTAGCTGATATTATAGCGGGTAGCTTGGGCTACTTTAATTTTAGACTTAATAATTAAGGTTCCGCGCAAAATATACCCGTAAATCAGATTTAAATATCAATATAACAAACTAGGTTATATCATCGATCGGAGTCGGTTTTTGCACAGGTAGTTAGGAGATAATATTTTATGTTGTAATTTGCTTATGTATTGCAGAAAAATAAAATAATAATGTTTAGTCAATTTCAATTCCTTATTATACTATAGTGAACTTATTTTTTCCTAGCTAGGTTATTTATTGTAAGTGCACTCAAACGTATAAATTTTGATAAAACTTGGCTACCACTAATACCAGAAGGAAATGGACAAAACAAAAAAAAATAGGGATAGCGTGAAAAGCAGATAAAAGACTATCATTCTATAGTCGATCGAAATTTTTATGTCTTGCTGCTTGATATTGTATAACTATATATGTTACTTGACACTGGAAAAAGTTTGTCAGTTTCCATAAAAAAATAAATTAAAATGGTTGTTATAGCTATGGTAAAATGACTAAAGTGCTTATTCTGCGAAGCTTAGCTGTCATGACTTTTCGCGTCAATGTTAGTTGCAAGCGAATTTCAAACTTGTTTGTCTTCAATATGGCGTCGACTTTTCTCATATATATTGGGATCTGTTACACTATCAATATTATGCCGTTATGAATGATACGATAATACATTTCAAATACATATTTGTATCGATTTACGTTAAAACTATGACATTTTATTATTTTACTATTAAGAGGCTGAGCATGAATTGTCATTTTTTTATGTATATTAGCTTAATTTATGGTTATTGTCGACTTTAAAATTTACTGTTATCAATAAAATCTATCGTAAATCGAGTCGAAAGAAAATGGTTTTCCAAAAATTGATGTAAACTATTCAGAGCTAAATTAACGCTCAGCCCCTTGCTGATTTATAAAATGTCATCCTAATGTAAAAGTGACGCATATATAAGTATTGATAAAATCGACTTTTTCGAAAATATGAAACGCACACACATTCATCATTACTGATCTTTACAAAACCTGCCCAATTAATTTTGCAGTAATACATTTGTCTGTTCATAGACGGACTACGAATTACAACTTCTGAAAGTGTTGAAATAGTACGGTAAAAATAGATAAAAATATTTATTTAAATACGTCACTTTACCATTAATGGCCTGCGCTAAAATGTATCGTTTAGTTTGTAATGGAGTATTCACCATTTCTCTTAGAATTTGTTTATGAAATACACTTATTACAATATCAAAACATTTGGGATCGAAACTGTGATAATTTGGTTGAAAAACCGTAATACCAATTTTTATTAAAAAGCCAGAATCCCAATCACAAATAACTGTGTTTTTAGTTAACAACTTTTAGTCATTTATTAGTCAATTTTAGCCCAGGCCGAAGGACGACTAACGACTAACATTAGTAAATATTTATTAAGGAAGTTACAGAGATCACTGAGGCACTGCACTTTTAAGTCATTTGCTCTAACAGTGGAGCTATATCCGGATACTTTCATGCGAAGAATTCCGTTTTACTCGCCATCTCGAACTCGGATTCCTCCATTTTGTACATTTCGATTAGCTGAAAATATGACTGAGTTAAATATAAGCTAATTGCGACTAGTGATCATAATTTCTAATTACACCACTGTCAAACAAATAACAGGAATCCGTCTAGGTAGGTACCAGCCCAGGGCCAGTTATTCTGCAGTGAAGCAGTAGTGTGCGAACATTACTGTGTATCGGTTTGAAGGGCACTGTGAGCTAGCGTAATCACTGGGCATATGAGACTTAAGAACTTATGTCTCAGGGTGACGGGCGCAGTGTGGTGTCACACAGAAATGCTCTGGATGGCACAGCATTTGTTATGGGCAGACGTTGCACTTACCATCAGATGAACGTTTTCCTAGTTCCAACACTTTTTTTAAATCAAAAAAAATATGCAATAATATAGGACTGATAAAACCAATAATAGCTATTTTGACCAACAACAATTAGAAGCTTCTAGACTTGAAGCTTATAAAATATTAATCGTCAATTAAGATAGAATGGCGGCGGTTTAAGAGGATCTACCATCCCATCTCATTCCGTGGGTTGTAACAGTCAAGAGATAAAATTAAAACCATAAGATGGGCAACAGCCTCTTCCTGGAAGATCAGAATAAACTGCGGTTGCCAAGCGTGGCAACTATGGCGAAATCCCCCAAAATGAATGCCACAAACTTTTTTGACAATCTGTAGGGGAGACCTATGTTCAACAGTGGATTTGTAATAGGCTGAAATGACGATTTACACGGCTTGTCGCAGTGCCTAAGCGGTTTGTGCCTGCGTTACGGGTCGCCGGTTTGATTCTTGCATCGAACAAATAATTGTATAGTCTACTGATCGTTGTTCTACGCATGCGTGTTAGTGGATGTGCATTTTATGTCTGTAAATGCAATCGTTATACAGGAAAAATCCTAGTGTGAGGTTTTTTGAGTAGTGACGCACTCACATTGTCGATGTCTTTGGACAGTTCCTCCAGTTGCTTGTCGTGAGTTGCCTTCAGCTTTTCCTTTTCACGCCCGTGCTTGATGATTTGAGTCTGAAGAAGATGAAATTAGTACAGTTTTAAAATTTTCTTTTCACACTATGACAGAAATGGCTAATGAATATAATAAGGTCGTCAAAAGTCACTACCTGTCGCTTTCATTTTAAACCCCTTTTTTCGGTATTTATGTATGTGTATATTTATGTAGTATTTTATTTTAAAGTATATATTTGGTATATATTTGTATTTATTATTTCATAATATATTTATATTGCTATATATTAATCGCCGGCACACCCTCTTTATTAGTTCCTTCAGTTATGTCCATTTACCGGTTGTCTGGAAGAAATCGCTCTTAGCGATAAGACCGCCGATTGCTATACCATTTGGTGTAATGTTTTTGTTTTTATAAATATTATTTTTCTTGTACATTGGTGTGTTATAAAGAGTAAATAAATAAAAATAAATAAATAAAGCTTGTACAATCTGCTTGGAAATTTCACAGTCCTATTAATAATCACTAAGAAATCCTGCCGTCTTTTTATCAGTAGAGTTTAATTACGATTTCTTATATTTACGCGAATATTATACATTGAATAATCTATAACACCTAGCCGATAGGTGGTAGGGTGTAACCCATTGGAATGAGTTGATCTGCCAACTTATTTATATATCTTCAAATTTATGACGTTACTGTACTTTATATTGTTTTTAAAGTTACTAAAAAGAAAAAAAAATGCCCGCTAGGCTTCTTCCTGATTCATCCCAGGACAGAGGCAATGAAATATACTCGTATTATTTCTCTGAAGTAAGAAATGCAGATTTCGTTTGTCAAATGTCAATACTTGATTTGGGTAGGAATGGGTCTAAAGTTAAATAAAGGATTTGATAAAATTTTACTGGTGGTAGGATTACTATGCAGGAATCCGTCAAGGTAAAATAACTGGCATTGCGGTGGTACTAGTTATTTTGCCGTGAAGCAGTAGTGTGCAAACATTGCTGTGTTTCGGTTTGAAGGGCACTGTGAGCTAGCGTAATCACTGGGCATATGAGACTTAAGAACTTATGTCTCAGGGTGACGGGCGCAGTGTGGTGTCACACAGTACAGTACTGTGTTTCGGTCTAAAGGAGTAAAGGGTACTCAGAGCGAGTGTTATCACTGGGCATATGAGACTTGAGTCCCAAGGCGCGGACGCAGTGTGCGGTCAAATAAAAATGTTCTGGGTGACACATCATTTATGGGCAAACGCTGCACTTACCATCAGGTGAACGTTTTACTCTTTTCGTCACACGTTTAATAAAACGGTCGGGTTATTTTACACGGGTGAAACCGGGTGGTGCAAAAATTAGTCTGTCTGTGTTAAGTAGTATCTCTATACTCGTAGCTGTGTAACGTAGTTATTTTTTGGACATTATTAACACTAAGCGATCAACCCTTGAGCTTCATCGACACATTACATTGCATAATATTAATCAATAACCTCACCTTCCTCTCGTCCATGAATTTCTTAGTGTTGTTCTGCTTCTTCTCGCGAAGTCTCCGATCTTTTTCTTGTTTGGTCTTCAGTGTTTTGTCATTAGCAACTTCTTTGCTGGTCTCCATGCTAATCTTAGCTTGGCGTGCGTTCATCTCCTTTAACTCTCTGTAAAAAGGCACCAAATAGGTTGAATTTAGTTTTAAACAACAATGATGTACGTCTGGCCGATTACGACCACGATGTCATCTTCTGGTTAACATCCAGAAATTCACACATACATACACAGCGTTTATTAGTGAAAAAATAGAGGCGCTCAATCCTCTTTTCCAATGTATCACTTACGCGATAAAATTAAGTTGGATGAGCAGTAGTGTCAGAGACTCCAGCTGTATCACACTGCACATTAAGTGCAAACCAGAAAATAACGAATTTTTTGTGGCCTCGAGCTGCTTCATCTGCGCCAGCTGCGTGGTCTCCATCATCTTGCGCAGCAGGTCGCGCTGCTCGTGCAGGCGGGTGCGCGGCGCGCTGCGCTAGAGGGAGAGGGCGCGTCACCTGTCCTGCTTGGCCTCGAGCTGCTTCATCTGCGCCAGCTGCGTGGTCTCCATCATCTTGCGCAGCAGGTCGCGCTGCTCGTGCAGGCGGGTGCGCGGCGCGCTGCGCTAGAGGGAGAGGGCGCGTCACCTGTCCTGCTTGGCCTCGAGCTGCTTCATCTGCGCCAGCTGCGTGGTCTCCATCATCTTGCGCAGCAGGTCGCGCTGCTCGTGCAGGCGGGTGCGCGGCGCGCTGCGCTAGAGGGAGAGGGCGCGTCACCTGTCCTGCTTGGCCTCGAGCTGCTTCATCTGCGCCAGCTGCGTGGTCTCCATCATCTTGCGCAGCAGGTCGCGCTGCTCGTGCAGGCGGGTGCGCGGCGCGCTGCGCTAGAGGGAGAGGGCGCGTCACCTGTCCTGCTTGGCCTCGAGCTGCTTCATCTGCGCCAGCTGCGTGGTCTCCATCATCTTGCGCAGCAGGTCGCGCTGCTCGTGCAGGCGGGTGCGCGGCGCGCTGCGCTAGAGGGAGAGGGCGCGTCACCTGTCCTGCTTGGCCTCGAGCTGCTTCATCTGCGCCAGCTGCGTGGTCTCCATCATCTTGCGCAGCAGGTCGCGCTGCTCGTGCAGGCGGGTGCGCGGCGCGCTGCGCTAGAGGGAGAGGGCGCGTCACCTGTCCTGCTTGGCCTCGAGCTGCTTCATCTGCGCCAGCTGCGTGGTCTCCATCATCTTGCGCAGCAGGTCGCGCTGCTCGTGCAGGCGGGTGCGCGGCGCGCTGCGCTAGAGGGAGAGGGCGCGTCACCTGTCCTGCTTGGCCTCGAGCTGCTTCATCTGCGCCAGCTGCGTGGTCTCCATCATCTTGCGCAGCAGGTCGCGCTGCTCGTGCAGGCGGGTGCGCGGCGCGCTGCGCTAGAGGGAGAGGGCGCGTCACCTGTCCTGCTTGGCCTCGAGCTGCTTCATCTGCGCCAGCTGCGTGGTCTCCATCATCTTGCGCAGCAGGTCGCGCTGCTCGTGCAGGCGGGTGCGCGGCGCGCTGCGCTAGAGGGAGAGGGCGCGTCACCTGTCCTGCTTGGCCTCGAGCTGCTTCATCTGCGCCAGCTGCGTGGTCTCCATCATCTTGCGCAGCAGGTCGCGCTGCTCGTGCAGGCGGGTGCGCGGCGCGCTGCGCTAGAGGGAGAGGGCGCGTCACCTGTCCTGCTTGGCCTCGAGCTGCTTCATCTGCGCCAGCTGCGTGGTCTCCATCATCTTGCGCAGCAGGTCGCGCTGCTCGTGCAGGCGGGTGCGCGGCGCGCTGCGCTAGAGGGAGAGGGCGCGTCACCTGTCCTGCTTGGCCTCGAGCTGCTTCATCTGCGCCAGCTGCGTGGTCTCCATCATCTTGCGCAGCAGGTCGCGCTGCTCGTGCAGGCGGGTGCGCGGCGCGCTGCGCTAGAGGGAGAGGGCGCGTCACCTGTCCTGCTTGGCCTCGAGCTGCTTCATCTGCGCCAGCTGCGTGGTCTCCATCATCTTGCGCAGCAGGTCGCGCTGCTCGTGCAGGCGGGTGCGCGGCGCGCTGCGCTAGAGGGAGAGGGCGCGTCACCTGTCCTGCTTGGCCTCGAGCTGCTTCATCTGCGCCAGCTGCGTGGTCTCCATCATCTTGCGCAGCAGGTCGCGCTGCTCGTGCAGGCGGGTGCGCGCGGCGCCGCACTGCTCGGCGCGCTGGCGGCCCGCCAGCTCGCTCCACGCGGCCGCCTGCTCGCCCACCAGCTTGCGGAACGCCGCGTCGCTGCTCAGCTGCTCTTTGCTGCGACAAAGCTCCTTTTTTATGGTAGATAGTGGCTTAAGCAATAGCCTAATTGTTTAAGGCACGGTCTGCGAAACATGATGTCGCAGGATCGAGACCGCCATTCGACTATTGTCGTGAACCATCTGCCACCACAAAATTTCAAGCTTAGTTGGAGTGGTTAACAGGAATATTATTAAATTACCATTACTAATATTCCTGTAGTATTGCTAGTATACTTTTCAAAAAGAAAAAATAGTAACGGCGCAAACAAATCATCTACTGGTGGCAGGATTCCTATGCAGAAATCCGTCTAGGTAGGTACCACCCCAGGACCAGTTATTCTGCCGTGAAGCAGTAGTGTGCGAGCATTACTGTGTTTCGGTTTGAAGTGCACTGTCAGCTAGCGTAATCACTGGGCATATGAGACTTAAGAACTTGTCTCAGGGTGATGGGCACAGTGTGATGTCACACAGAAATTTTCCGGGTTATACAGCATTTGTTATGGGCAGACGTGTTGCACTTATCATCAGGTGAACGTTTTGCTCGTTTCATCACTTTATCCAATAAAAAAAAATCATCTGATGGAAAGTGCAACGTCTGTCTATAACAAATGCTTTGTCACCCAGAACATTTCTGTGTTGGTACCGCATAGCGTTCGTTATAGTGAGACATCAGTTCATAAGTCCCATATGCGCTGTATATAACACTTGCTAGTGTGACTTCAAACCGTAACGAAGTAATGTTTGCACACTACTGATTGACGTCAGTACTGGCACTGGGGTGTTACCTACCTAGACGGATAACTACATAGGAATTGGTAAAATGATACACTTTCTATACTTTCATTACGCTTACTAATCCTTATTACAAGTCCTTTTATTTCATTATAACCACAAAATATCCAAAATCTAACTTCTCCCTCTCGCAAACATGCAGTAGCTTTTAAGTTAGTCCTCAACCAAAACAACCGTGAAGACCTCATCCAATTTCGTCCAGTGGCGTGATGCCCGTACAAACATACATATACACACAGACAAACAATGTAAATATAAGTTTTTGTTTCCTTTGCTCTTATAAATACCTCTCCAAACTTTTTTTCTTAAATATCTCCTATGAACACCTTTTCACTTCAAAAATCCAACTTACTTCTTTCCCTTAATCATCTTCTCTAGCGCGGCACACTGTTGCTTTTGCAGCGCCATCTTCTCTTTCGCGTGTCGTTTGCGCATCGTCTCCAGCTCCTTCTGCTGCTTGCGGCCAGTCTTTAAGAAGCCCTTTTCCTGTCGCAGTGATTCCACCGTGATCGGTTCGAATACTAAAGGCGGTTCTGTGAATAGATTGGGAAAATTGTAAAAAATATTATTCGTGTTAACAATTTTACATAAAGTCGCAATTGCCGGGCTTCCTTCGTCTTTTCTAAAAAACAAACTGTCTAAAGAACTAGAATGACTAGTTAAAAGCACGCGGCTACATCTGCGAAGATTTAAGTTTTTTAAAAATACCATAGGAATACTTTGATTTTTCCGGAATAAAAAGTATCCTGTGTTCGCCTCCAGCAAGCAAGCTATGTCTGTGCTGAATTTCGTCAAGATCGGTTCACCGGTTGAGCCGTGAAAAGGTAACAGTCAGAGGGTAAGACAGTTGCTTCCATATTAATAATGGTAGTATGGATGTATCTCCTCTTATAATAAAACCAAGCTCAATCTGTTTTTGACATTGGTTGTACGTTCGGTAGCCGAAAAAGTTTTCAGCACCAAAGTCAGTTAACATTTATCACATAACATTTATCGGGATAAAAGTATCCTGAAGTAAAGTAGTAATAGACGGACATCCGTCTTCAGGATGCAGGCTCTGAGGCAAATTTCGGTACCGCGGTTGAACCGTGAAAACGTAAAAATTAGACAGAGGGACGGAGAGAGTAACTTTCGCATTTATGTTATTATTTACTAAAAATCATTCAACACGTTTTTAATTTCAATTAAACTCAACCAAAGGATAATTTTTTAAGTGACCTATATAATTAATTTGATATTTGCCAAAACGTATATGAAAAATTTACTTAAGTATACATACTTAAGTAAATGTGTGGAGGCGACTTAAGAGAATCTACCATCCTATCTCATCCCGTGGGTGTCGTAAAAGTCGACAGAGGAAAAATTAAAACCAGAAGATGTGCAGCAGCATTTTCCGGGAACATCCGCCTGCCAAGCGTGGCAACTATGGCAAAATCCCCCCCCCCCCCCCCCCCCTCAATGAAGGCTACAAACTTTTGAGGCAATCTATGGCGGAGGCCTATGTCCCGCAGTGGACTAGTGACGGGCTGAAGTGATTATTGATGAAATTATGGTCGTGATTTATTTAGATGCTGTTGTTTCAAATTGTAAAAAATAAAAACTGTGAAAATTATGAACATTATTTTCTAATCTTATCTACGACATTATTTAAAAAAACTATGTTTTTATATGAAAGTGACGCGACGAGCAAAACGCTCACCTGATGGTAAGAGCGACGTCTGCCCATAACATATGCCGTGTCACCCAAAACATTTCTGTTGGACACCACATTGAGCTCGTCCTCAGAGGGTCAGTTCATAAGTTTCATATGTTCACTAATTACACAACCTCTCAATGCCTTTCAGACCGAGACACAGTAATGTTGACACACTGCTTCACGGCAGAATAACTGGCTCTGCGGTGGTAAACCAAGACGGATTTCTGCTACTACGAGTAATATACATGTAAACCGAAATAAATATGAAAATTAAAAATATATTCTACAATTTCATTAGAAGATTTCAAGTTTCCGTAGTGTAGCGGTTATCACGTGTGCTTCACACGCACAAGGTCCCCGGTTCGATCCCGGGCGGAAACAGGTTTATTTTATTATTGTATTTTAATGAAGATTTACATAATATTTGCAGTAATATTATTAAAAAAAAATACACAATGAATTCAATTTTATTATTGTATTTTAATGAAGATTTACATAATATTTGCTGTAATATTATTAAAAAAAAATACACAATGAATTCAATTGTATCGTTGTTTTATTAAAATTCTACGTTTACGTCTCTCCTGCGGGTTGGGAACTAGTCGCGCCATCTATTGCCTGTTTTTTTAAAGTTGCTCGAATATCTTTTGTACATATTATATGAATTTAATTTTATTACTGTATACATCTTACAATCCAATGTTATTTAGTTATAAGTTACTAGCTGATGCCCGCGACTTCGCCCGCGATAAACATAGGTTTCTTTTTCAATATCCTATGAGAACTAATTGATTTTATGTAAATAAAAGAACCCATGTCCGTCTCCAAGATACAAGCTATCTTTGTGGCAAATTTTCTCAAGAATATTTTAGCGGGTGACCCGTGAAAAGGTAACAAACAAACAGAGGGACAGGGAGAGTTACTTTCGGATTCATAATATTAGTTTCGATGTTTTACGAAATGCTTCTTAAAGCCCGAAAGAAAAGCTTTGTTACGAAATTTCAGTTAGAGATGACGCACATTACCTACATAATAGCTTTTCTTAAAAGCGATGACTGACTTGTCACGAACGATATATCCGAAACTGCAAGACTTGAAATCCATACTAATATTATAAATGCGAAAGTAACTCTCTCTGTCCCTCTGTCTGTTTGTTACCTTTTCACTGTTCAACCGCTGAGCCAATCTTGAAGAAATTTGGCACAAAGATAGCTTTCATGCTGGAGACGGACATAGGATACCTTTTATACAGAAAAATCAAATAGATCACACGGGATATTTAAAATATCTTCCGCTTTATCCAAGCGGACGAAGTCGGCGGGTATCAGCTAGTTTGTTATATTCCTTTCTCGACAACATACGAAGAGGGGTGATCCAAAAGTAATGATAATCAGTTATTTCTAGTGCACACAAAAATACAAAAAAATTTCAGTCAACTTACTCAGTAACCACATAGTCAGGAAAAAAATCATATAAATAGGCCGATTCGGAGCTACATTCATTGAATACGGACTGTCAAGGAGTGAACATCAAAATGGAAAAAACACGAAATCAGAGCTGTCATTAAATACCTCTGCTTGAAAAAAATGTCTACCAAAGACATACACAGCGACTTGGTGGAAACATTAGGGGACTCTTCTCCTCCATATTCCACAGTTGCACGCTGGGCTAAGGAGTTTAAGTTGGGAAGAACATCGACGGAAGACGAACACCGCGAAGGACGCCCATCGACGTCCCTCACTGAAGAAAATGTGAAAAAAGTTGAAGAAGTTGTATTGGAAGATCGAAGAGTGACTATCAGGCATGTAGCTGAGGTCACAGGGATCTCATATGGCAGCATTCAAAGAATCCTTGCGAACGAATTGCATATGAGAAAGGTCTCCGCGCGTTGGGTACCGAAAATGTTAAACGACGAGCAAAAGAAGAAACGAGTCGACATGTCAAGAGCAAATCTCGAAAAGTTCCAGGCAGACAAGGATAATTTTTTGTCACGTTTTGTGACCATGGACGAGACCTGGATCCACCATTTTGATCCTGAAACAAAACAACAATCGATGACATGGAAACGATCCGATGAACCGACGCCGAAGAAATTCAAAGTGTCAAGCTCAGCAGGGAAGGTTATGGCGTCTGTTTTTTGGGACGCTGAAGGAATAATCATGGTGGACTACTTGGAAAAGGGGGCCACTATTACAGGCTCCTACTATGCAGAACAAATAAGAAGATTGCGGGAGGCTATTAAGGAGAAAAGGCGAGGCAAACTGCGGGCTGGAGTGCTGTTCCATCAAGACAACGCACCGGTTCACAAAGCTGCAATTGCCATGGCTGCCATTCAGGAAGCGGGCTTTGAGCTGGTGGAACACCCCCCCTATTCACCAGATCTAGCCCCCAGCGACTTCTATCTCTTTCCACGACTCAAGGAACACCTCCGAGGCAAGAAATTTGACGATGATAGCGACGTGATGGCCGCGGTTGAGGACTTTTTTGAGAGTCAAGATAAAGATTTTTTTTCTAAGGGAATTTTAGGATTAGAAAAGAGATGGACTAAATGTATAGACTTGCTAGGAGACTATGTTGAGAAATAAATTTATTTATTTATTTTATTCATTGTGTTTATTATTGATTATCATTACTTTTGGATCACCCCTCGTACACTTCCGCTAAGAACGAATTTTACGAAAAAAAAAGTAAAAAAGTAAATGGACTAGTGCTGTTTGTCTCTATACAGACTTTAATTATAATACGAGTAACTTCGATGCGAAGTCGGGACGCTTGTATTAGTTCAGCTAATATTATCTAAAAAACCGTGAAATTTCGAGATGCTTCTGTTCATGTTCTTTATGAATGTATTTTTGACGACAAAAAAAATTATAGAAGAAAATCAAAACATGGTTAGTAAATAAATGGATAATTAATTCACTGCGTTATTTTTAAATTGTATTTATATTTATAAATTCCGAAACACATCAAGTAGACTAATGACTTCGCAAATTATACGAGTACAATATTTTTACTTACGGGAGCATAATATTTATTTCGGAGGGAATCACTTTTGTATACGCCTTTCGTTTTAAATTAACTAACGCGTCGGAACCGTAACAATTAAAAATAAAACAACAGAGTTAACCTTTAAGAGATTTCCTGCTCACTTCCAGCAACCGCGGCACAAACATGTAACTGAACATGAATTTGTTTACGTCCATTGTATTTTTTTTCATCACTATACAACTGTATGAAAATGGCACGGCATATGAAAATGGGCGTCGTGAAAACCAGCCGTCGTTTTGGTTCCCTTTGAAGCGAATATTAAACTTCGGTTGTGTGATACTGCCGACGATACATGTTCACGGCTGAAGCGCAGCGAGCGACTGTTTTCGTTCCTAACGCCGGGCACGCGGGAGATGGGTAACGTTCCTGAGTTTTGCAGCACAAGGTGTAGGAAAAAAGCGGGATTATAATGACTTCTTATTATATTACGCTAGCTGATGCATGCGACTTCGTTCGCGTGGATTTAGATTTTTCAAAAATCCCGTGGGAATTCTAATTTTCCGGGATAACGAGTATGCTTTGTCCGTCTCCAGGAAGCAAGCTATCTCCTTGCCAAATTTTATCAAGATCGGTACGTCGGTTTAGCCGTGAAAAGGTAACAAACAGACAGAGGGACAGAGAGAGTTACTTTCACATTTATAATATTAGTATGGATTAATGGATAAAAAGGTAAGTTTAATTATTTTTTTCATCGATTAACAGGCAATTTGCTAGACGTCCTAAAGTTACAGTTAATTTGGGCTACCTTCCGCTTTTAATTACTCGTATTAGCTTAATACTTTTTTTATTGTATAAAGTGATGAAACGAGCAAAACGCTCACCTGATGGTAAGTGCAACGTCTGCCCATAACAAATGCTGTGTCACCCAGAAAATTTCTGCGTCACACCACACTGTGCCCATCACCCTGAGACATAGGTTCTTAAGTCTCATATGCCCAGTGATTACGCCAGCTCACAGTGCAAGTTCAAACCGAAACACAGAAATGTTTGCACACTACTGCTTCACGGCAGAATAACTGGCCCTGGGGTGGTACCTACCTAGACGGATTCTTGCACAGGAATCCTATCACCAGAATAAAGCTCTAAAGTTAATGGGATCAAATGAAACCGATCACGAAACCTACCAGAGTTACACAGTAGAACCTCCGATCATTCACGGTGCGGTGCGGTGCGGTGTGGCTCCTTTAGGGCGTAATATGAAGTTTTGTACCAATATGGTATAAAACTTCATATTACGGACTTTCTAATGCAATATTTCTTTAAATCGGATTACTGTGTGGTAGCGGCTTAGGAGAATCTACCACCCCATCTCATCCCGTGGGTGTCGTAAAAGTCGACAGAGGGAAAACGAAAACCATGAGATGGGCAGCAGCATCTTCTTGGAACATGAATTTGAATAAATACACTGCGGTTGAAAACCCGCCTGCAAAGCGTGGCAACTATGGCAAAATCCCACTAAAATGAGAGCTACAAACTTTAGTGGCATTTTATTTAAATAAACTGAGGTCGCCGTCCCGCCTGTAAAGCGTGGCAACTATGGCAAAATCGCCCCAAAATTACAGCTACTAACTTTTGTGACATTTCATTGGGGAGGCCTATGTTCATTATTGGACTAGGGAAAGACTGAAATGATGATTATGACTGTTTCCTGAAATTAGCGCGTTATATGTTACAAGTTAGGTCTGTCCAACCTATATTTCTCCCGTGCCATAACTGTGATTCAGTTTCAGACAGCGGGCCACCACTGGCAGTGAACTTTATTTTTTATGGAATAAGGTGACGAAACGAGTAAAACGTTCACCAGATGGTAAGTGCAACGTCGGCCCATGACAATACTGTGTCACCCAGAAAATTTACTTATTTATTTATTATAAAGTACACTACATCACATATATTAATAACAATACAATAGAAATAAGACAATGCAAAATATTCTGATACATGTGACAACTTCAGTGTACGCAGCATTATATACATACATAATATCACGACTGTATCCCATAAGGGGTAGTCAGAGACTGGGCACTCACTGCAAAAACTGATGAATGCCACAATCCACGTTTCACCAAAACAATATAATGCACTTGGTGTGATAGGTGGTGAGCCCATCGCCACCATGCGCTGTTGGGTGCACAGTGCAGTTTTATTCCTTACTCGACTTTTACGAGATCCATTGGATGAGATGGAGTGGTAGTTTTCTTTTAACGGGACGCCACCCAGCATTAGCAACATATTATAAAAGCAAGATACTTTAACCTAAAGTAAGAAATAACAATGAAGAAACAATTGAAGCGAAGCGTCCGATCATATGCGTGTGAAAACGCATTACTGCTTTGTTTAAACTTTACTAAGTTATCGTGGTTAATATCTATGTTTTCCATGACTTCTGCGAGCCTATATTTAAAAAGATAAAATTTCTGTGTGACCACAATGCGCCCGTCTCCCTGAAACATCAGTTCTTAAGTCTCATATGCCCATTCAGTACGCTAGCTCTCAGTGCCCTTCAAATCGAAACACGGTAATGTTTGCACACTACTGCTTCACGGCGGAATAACTGGTTCTCGGGTGGTACCTACCTAGACGGATTCCTGCATAGAAATCCTTCCACTAGTAAAACTCCTAGTATAATATTAATATAGAAAACAAATGACAATGTTACACAGTTTTATTAATCAAATTAGATTAATTTATCAAATGTAGCTTCAATGCAGACGTTTTTCAGACAGTATTTTCTAAAGTACGGTTTTAAATCGGTCGACAGCATAATCAAGTTTATAATATGTTTCGCAGTTAGGGAGGTATACTGTTTGTTTTTAAAAATGCAAGAGTTGAGAACTCTTTTTCACAGACAGACTAAAACAAACATGTTTAAAACTTTCAAAGCAAGATCACGTACTCGTATCACTGGAAAACAACTCTTGCCGGGTAAATCCAAATGCGGCAGCCTTGGCTCGTACCCTATAACTTATCGGGCCTTTATTAACCTATATTATTTGGGCTATCTAATATAGTATAAATAATTTTTCAAATCAGATTTGTATTTCCTAAGATTAGCACATTCATATGTAGCGACATCTATGTCGCCACATGAGAAGCACAAGAAATATTCGCATACGTCCATAATCGCGCTATGAAAGTTTTCTGAGATGCGAACTATATATACAATATCTAAATATTACTAGTCGGAGGAGACGTCCTCCCCAGATCATACCCCTCGATCTGGCTGGTAGCTACCCTTTTCCTTGGCACCATCATTCGCCAAACATACATACAAAAGTAAAGGGTTAGGATCCCAAGCCGGTATCAGTACCCAACCATCGTCATTGTAGAAATCAGGATGTTTTTTAATTTTAAAAGCCTTGCTTATCTCCCCTGGTGCACTTTGTAGGGATTCGTGGTCTATCAAATGTTGTAATGGTTAGGACCATCCAGAACATGGTTACAGACTTCTTAGAGCGAAGATGCTCCACATCCATACTAAAATTATAAACGCGAAAGTACGAGTAACTCTCTGTAACCCTCTGTCTATTTGTTACATTTTCACGGCTCAACCGCTGAAACGATCTTGATGAAATTCACTACATATATAGTTTGCATCCTAGTTACGGACATGGGATACTTTTTATCCCCTAAAATGAAATAGCTCCCGCCGGAAATTTAAAAGCCTGTAACCTCGCGGACGAGTTCGCGGGAATTAGCAAGTCTTCTATACGTTCTTTTACGCGGATTTCGATCGATTTTTTGCACATTCACAATCTAGCTTGTAAACTCACTTAACGGATGGTAAAAACTGCCCTAATATTCTTCGGTGGCTTAAATGATATTATAGAAGCCCGTTTCAAGATATAAGCCAATCTTGTCCGTGTCAAAATCAGAGCTATTTTTTATTACTGCTATATCTTCATTAGTATCTACTTTATAATTTCGATGATGTAATTGCTGTTAGCCTTTTTGGCTTTTACAGCTTCATCGGATACTTAGTATCTACTGTCTACTGCACACAGCAGTCTTTGATGACCGCGGGGCCTAGTGGTTAGTACCTGACTACTGCGCTGTCCTTGGTTGGAATACCAGCCGGAGTTATCGTTTGTGCAAAAACAGAAATAGTTGGTTTTCTGTTCGTGTTGCGATTGTCCTTGTGTCTCTGACACAGCATCCTAGCCTACTTCCGATCTCATTACTCCGGGCACGGCAAGGTTGGGACGAGTGAGTGCCCCTGTTTTTGCGTGTACACTTATGGCACTATTATATATACTGCGCAGTTGATAATCTCGAACAGTATTTGGTAGTTGTCAGATGTTCTAGGAAGACACTGCTGCCAATCTTCTGGTTTTAATACCCTCTGTCGACTTTTACGACAACCGTAACGGTTAAGATGGGGTGGTAGATTCTCTTAAGCCGCCACCACACGGCTTCGTTCATCGTTTGTAAAATTTTATTTATGTTTATACTATTCGTAGTACTTTTTGTAATAATAAACGTTTTCTTACTTTTAGATGACCATAGTGATTTTTTTGAAATCGGACAAAAACTTGTCCGGGTAAATAACATAAGCATGGTTAACAGCAATTTAGTATTTATTAGTTAAATGCCGAGTACGCGCGAACGGAAATCAGACTGGCGCTCGTCTGGCATTGACGTCAAACGCCTACGCAATTACTGGAAGAGGAATAATTTAAAAATAAACACATTGCCCATAAAATGAATACGCGAATGAAAACTTCTAAATCATTTCGTTTTCTCATTAACATTCGATGTTAATCTCAATACAAAGAAATAAACTAGACGCGTCTATATGTATTTAGTATTTTTAATTTAATTTACATTGTAAGCCTTCCCAGCTACTTAAGGTTGGTATTCAAACGTATCATAAATAAATAAGTGATGATACAGAGCTTCTTTTTTGCCGCGTGGTAGCGGCTTAAGAGAATCTACCCCCCCTCTCGCCAATCTACCACCGCACCTCGTCCCGTGGGTGTTCTAAAAGTCGACAGAGGGAAAATTAAAACCAGAAGGTTGGCAGCAGCATCTTCATGGAACATCTGAATAAATAAATGCGGTTGCCAACCCGCCCGCCTGCGACTAACGCAAAATCCCCCCAAAATGAGAGCTACAATACTTTGTGGCAATCTATGGTGGAGGCCTATGTTCAGCAGTGGACTAGTGACACGCTGAAATGATGATGATGAAGACCTTGAACTTTCTTTAAAGAATGTAATAAAATCATAAAGAGAGTGATCTGAGAGTTTTTGAGCCGAGAAGAATTCGCTAGGCTGCTCTTATGCGGACTTGACGTGTCCTTGAAATATTTTTATTCCTCAGACACAGGACAGGCTCACAAACAGGTTTCCTGACTATGTTTCCTTTCACCGCCGAGCACGTGGTAAATAAGTACTTCAAATTTAAATGAAACTAATTTTACGGATTTTATCGCGTTTTTTTTTATTATTTATAACCCGACGTTTCGAGTGCTTTACAGCACCCATGGTCACGGGCGGACTGAGGTGACAGATGTCCCGATGTCATAGTTAACCCGGAGTACCTTCAGCTTTTAATTATTATTCCTTGTCCGATCTACGCAGAAAGAGCTTACTGTGTCTTGAAGTCTTGCAGTGGTATGCTTGGTTTTTGATTTATATTTGATTTGCTGTAAAGCACTCGAAACGTCGGGTTATAAATAATAAAATAAAACGCGATAAAATCCGTAAAATTAGTTTCATTTAAATGTGTAGTGTTCGCGTAAATATAAGAAATCATTAAGTACTTCAAATTTAATAATGATTTCAGTGGTGCCGGCAATGGGGATCGAACTCAGGTCACTAGCATACTAAGAATAAGGCGAGCGCCCGACTCCTGAGCTATCACGGCTCCATAAGCTATGTCGAGCAAAAATAATCTGTTTTGGTTTTGGCTTCGGAACATTTGACAAGAAGCCAACAAACCGTAATCGTTAGTTGTCAACAGTGCACCGGAATAAAAACGTAAACAGTTTTTTTTTATATATATTGGTGGCAGGTCGCAGTGCCAGTTATTCTGCCGTCAAGCAGTAGTGCGAAAACTTTTTTTTTTTTTGGATAAAGGTATGTAACGAGCAAAACGTTTACCTGATGGTAAGTGCAACGTCTACCCATAACAAATGCTGTGTCACCCAGAAAATTTCTGTGACCACACTGTGCCCGTCACCCTGAGACATCAGTTCTTAAATCTCATATGCCCAGTGATTACACTTGCTTACAGTGCCCTCCAAAGTGAAACAGTAATGATTGCACACTACTGCTTCACGGCAGAATAACTGGTCCTGTGGTGGTACCTACTTAGACGGATTCCTGAATAGGAATCGGTAGGATTCCTTTTATCGATTAATTAACAATTGTTTATATACAACGTTATTTTACAGTGATATTTTTGTTAATTCATGTTTATTTATATTTATTATTATCAAATTGATACTTGATACTAATATTATAAATGCGAAAGTAGCTCTCTTTGTCCCTCTGTCTGTTTGTTACCTTTTCACGTCTCAACCGTTGAACCGATTTTGACGAAATTCGGCACAGATATAACTTGTATCTTGGAACCGGACATAAGATACTTTTCATTCCGGAAAATCAAACAGTTTCCATGGTATTTTTAAAACACCTAAATCCAGGTTGACGTAGGACATTAGTTTCACTTCTGTCACGTGTCTTCTAAAACTTTGCCCGCACTGCCTGGACAGTTTCCACGAGCCTCTCGTTCATATCGTCCACTGGGCGCAGTGTGGCGCTACACAGAAGTATTCTGAGTAACACAGCATCTGTTATGGGCAAACGTTGCACTTACCATCAGGTGAACGTTTTGCTTGTCTCGACACTTTATCAAATAAAAACAAAAAATGGTTATCCTACACATATTATAAATCTGAAACTGGTTTATTGGTTTGTTGGTTTGTTTGATCGTCTTTCACTCTTCAACGGAGTTAGTGAGTGACTTTGGTATACAGACAGTTTAGCGGCCCGAGAACAACATTACATTTTTAATCCCGGAAAAATTGATGGTTCCTGAGGGATAGCAATGTACCTTAGCTTCCACAAAGTGTAGTGGAATCTCGCGCGGGCGAAGCCGCGGGTGTCAGCTAGTTAAGAATAACAAACGCTGAACTCAAATTGGTCGTCGAAACTTTACTGATATCGCGCCCAAAGATATTTGACTTCAACATACATACATACATAAGATCACGACTGTATCCCATAAGGGGTAGTCAGAGACTGGGCACTCACTGCAAAAACAGATGACCGCCACAATCCACGTTTCACCAAAACAATATAATGCACTTGGTGTGATAGATGGTGAGCCCATCGCCACCATGCGCTGTTGGGTGCACAGTGCAGTTTAATTCCTTAGTCGCCTTTTACGAGATCCATTGGATGAGATGGAGTGGTAGTATTCTTTTAACGAGCCGCCACCACACGGCAAACGGTATTTGACTTCAAAAATATGTCAATTTGTCATTTAAGTCATTCCACGTGTGCCTTGTACCATATTCCAAGGAGACTTCCCAAAATACACGCTCCTGTGATACCCTAGCGCATGAGTTGCGGCTGGCGTTGTTCGAACATGAATTATTACTACAGCCGTTATTTCCCCGGTACTAAAACAAAACATGTTTTACGTAGAATTGCCCTGCGTAATCGTTTCAATAAAATGCGATCGTGAAAATTTATCTGATTCGTTTGTTCGTGATGCGTTTTAAATTGGTGTTGTGGTGTGTATTGGTAACTGGCGTACTGGCGGTAAGATTTCTATGCCGTCTAGTTAGGTAACACCGCGGTGCTAGTTATTTTGCCGTAAAGTAGTGTTGTTCAAACATAACGGCGTTTCGGTCTGATAGGCACTGGAACTTTTTTCAATAGGGCATCAATCCCGGGCACAGTACAGAGCATTACACAATGACGTAAATTTTTGGCAACAGACTATAGACGCATAGTTCGATGGGGCTAAGGGAAAAGGGTGGTTTTTGAGGTACCTGCTACCTGTAATACTGGTTATTGCGTTTTGTTAATAGTTATCGTAAAACTTTAGAGCGGAAACTGCAGTCTTTTGAATTCGAAGGGGAAGTTAGTGTGGGATCGCAGAGATCCTACGGATGATTACAATTTACTTGCTCGCGGTGCATCTAACAATAAATCGAAGAAAAGAAAGAAAAAAACTCATTACCAGCTTCAAAATCAAAACAACTAGGATTAAATTAATGTTCTCGACGTTAGGTGTTCTAAAACCTAACGAAACTTTCAAATAAAACTAACATTATTAAACCGTGTTTCTGGAGATTATAGAAATACAAATAATTGTGTATATGATGGTATATATATGTATGTATATGTATGTTTCTATTTACATATATGTAAATGTTATAGATATTTATATATATAATTATTACAATATTATTTTATTTTATATTTTTCATCTTTTATTGTTACACCTTCATCAAAATCTTACCACTCCATGGGTTGACTGGGAAAGAATGCCCAGAGGCATTAAGAAAGGATACAAAAGGGCGGCCTTTTGTATCCTTTCTTTGTAATGGAACAATAAAGATTAATAAATAAATAAAAATAAAAATCAACCAAACACCAATTAGAAATGGCAAACTGTATGTTTGGTTTAACTATGTTGTAACTGTTATATCAAAAAGCATCATCAGCAGCCATCTTGCATTTCAAATTACTGATAAAAATAATCTACAGCAAAACTTTAACAGTGAAACTATAGTGTATTCACATTTCTTTGTTTGAGAGAACCATCTAGCTAAAAACTAGATGTTTTTAAGTGTTTAAAAATACTACTGTTTTATATGTTGAACTTCAAAGTACGATTTAGGATCCATGGGGTAAGATTTAATAAACCGGTCTTCGGTACCGTAACTTACTTTTAAAAAAATTATTTGAGAAGAACAGAACTTTAACTGTTTAAATGAAACTAATTTTACGGATTTCATCGCGTTTAATTTTTCTATTTATGACCCGACGTTTCGAGTGACGCGTAACCGTTACATCAGATCTGATAAAACACAAATCCTCACAAAAGAACACCGGTTCCTACCAAGGATGATTCGCGAGGCTATTGAAATTCAAAAAACATTCTAATTCTAATAAAGAAGATGGTTGTGGTAGTACCCACCACTAGCTTGGGATCCGATAATTAATAAAATTAAAACAAAAACCAAGCATACCACTGCAATACTTCAAGTAACAGTTAGCTCTTACTGCGTAGATCGGACCAAAAAATTATATAAAAGCTGAAGGTACTCCGGGTCAACTATGACATCAGGACATCTGTCCTCAGTCCTCCCGTGACTATGGGTGCTGTAAAGCACTCGAAACGTCGGGTTATAAATAGTCAAATTTAAACGCTTTGTATAGATTACTTTGGTTTTGTATGTAATTCTGGTAATAACATGAATGTTACGATTTCGGTTTCGAACTCTTGACCTTTACAATCGCAACTGACCTATTCCTTTAGAGTTTAGAGAAAAGTGAACTAAGACTTCACCGTTATGTTGCGTGCTTAGCAGAGTAACTAAATAGTTCTGAACTTATCTAAGTAACTAGTTCCGCAATGTAAATAATGTGTGGTGGCGGCTCGATAAAAGAATACCACCACTCCATCTCATCCAATGGATCTCGTAAAAGGCGAGTAAGGAATTAAACTGCACTGTGCACCCAACAGCGCATGGTGGCGATGGGCTCACCACCTATCACATCAAGTGCATTATATTGTTTTGGTGAAACGTGGATTGTGACAGTCATCTGTTTTTGCAGTGAGTGCCCAGTCTCTGACTACCCCTTATGGGATACAGTCGCCATCTTATGTATGTATGTATGTACGTAAATAATCCGTTTCACGCTCAACCTATTCCCGGAACCGATATGCGCATCTCTAGTGAAATCCCTCGGGCTAAATGTGACCGTCAGTAATGAAAAATAAAAATACAGGTTGCAGGAGAGACGGCCTCACCAGATTGAACTTACTACCTTGTTCTTAGCAACATCATTCGGTTTTAGGAATCACAAGCGGTGCTCCGCGGTTTCACCCGCGTAAAATAAGCCGACCGATTTACGGCGTGGTGCCTCGCTTATCTAAACATTAACATTTCGGACCTTCTCTCGCAGCGTGCAGAGAACCCCTAATTCTTTTTATAAAATAAAGATATCCTAAATTACTCCTTATAACATCAGCTATCTGCCAGTGAAGGTCCCGTCAGAATCGGTCCAGCCGTTTCGGATATTATTCGGAACAAACGCACAGACGGACAGACAAAAAAATTCAAAATAGTTTTTTTTTCTTATAAGTACCGTATATACTTTCATATGCAATTAGTAGAAAGCTGTTATTTTGTCATTACAAACGGATAATTTAATTTAATTTATTTGTAAGGATTAGAATTTTAGTTACCTTCTTTCTTTTCCTCGATGGTGACCTTCTTCTCGGGCGCGCTTTCCTCGATTCCCATGGCCTTCATGTTGTCGGTTCGCTCCTTTGCGGCGCCCATGAAAGCGCGCGGGTCCGACAGCGCCGCCATGAAGTCTGCGGACAGACATCATCATCATCATCGTCATAATCATCATTCCATCCTATCATTAGTCTACTGCTTATAATTTTCAATCTGTCGACTATTACAACACCCAGGGGATGAGATGAGGCGGTAGATCCACACGGCGTGAAAGACATTCAGACATAAAGACTTTTATTCCTACACTCACACACATGATATATTGCAATATAACAGTAATAAAATGATGAAGACGTTTAATATAAAAAAATAGAAATACACGCACATATATAGTTTTTGTTCTTCTTTTTTTGATCAGCTACCAAATGGGGCCATTTTTGCCAATGTCGAGTAACAATTTGACTTCGTTTCGATCGACAGTTAAATGATAGATGACTTTAACCGAAGATTCGCTGAACAGATGGAGACAAGAAAGTACAGTTTTGGTCTTGAATTGAATTTTTTCCGATCACCGTACCATTTCACGAGCACTTGCTGGATAATAAACTATCACAATTAAACATCAAAACTCAACAAAAACACTACCACAACTTTTCGAGTAGCCGTGTGGTAGCGGCTTAAGAGAATCTACCACCCCATCTCAAACCCTGGGTGTCGGAAAAGTCGACAGACGGGAAATTAAAACCAGAACATTTGAATAAATAAACTGCGCTTGCCAACCCGCCTGCCAAGCGTGACAACTATGGGAAAATCCCCTCAAAATGAGAGCTACAAACTTGTGGCAGTCTATGGGCGAGTTGGCGCCAAAAGTCCAAATGTACAATTATTAGTACAACCAAACTTTTGCTGTAGATACTGTCTACGCCACTTTTAAAATAAAATTAACAATACTAATCAACGTCATCATCAATAGTCTGTAAGCGACCACGAGGCCCAGTTGCCGGAGTACCTGGCTTCAACGCCGCGGTTGCTGGATTCGAACCCCGCCTAAGTCAATATTGGTGTAGGAGCATAGGAATCGGACAGAAAGTCGCTCCAGCCAATACTGACACCGGTACTTCCTCCAACATCATCATACCTACCTCCATCATCACCATCTCATTCTCCATCACACCTCGACATCATTAAAAGAGTACCTGACTTCGAATCCCAGCCGGAGCCAACATTTGTGCTAAAACATAAATTGTTGGTTTTCGGATCTGGTTGTGTTGTGATTGTCCCCGTGTTTCTGACACTGCATCCTAGCCTACCTCCGATCTTATCGCATCAGCGTTACATCGGGCGCGGGTAGGTTGGGACGAGTGAGTGCCTCTGTGTTTGCGCGTACACTTGTGGCACTATAACATCTCCTGCGCAGTTGATGGCTCTCGACAGTAGTCGGAGGTTGTCGCCGTGGTCGAAATCGGCTAGGAGAACATCATCATTGCTTTTCAATGAAAACCGAGTTTCAGTTTGTCACCTTCGAAGCCATCAGGCACGTAGATCTTGAGCTCGATGTTGCAGAACAGCATGGGCAGCGACATGGGGAAGTTGGCCTCGGTGCGGAGCGAGATGTGCCGGTAGCCAGCCTGCAGACCGTCCAGCGGCAGGATGCGCTGCCCCAGCAGCTTGCCGCTCTCGTCGTACACGCCGAAGCGGAGCACCGCCAGGTCCGGCAACACCACCTGGAACAACGGTACAGTATAAACTGTTTGAACTGTATTACATGTGGTAGAATTCCTATGTGTAATGTGCAGTGCCGTGAAGCAGCAGTGTGCAGGCATTACTGTGTTTCGGTTTGAATCGCACTGAGAGCTAGTGCAATCAGAAATGTTCTGGGTGACACAGCATTTGTTATGGGCAGACATTGCACTTACCGCCAGGTGAATGATTTCTTCCCATTAACAAGGCTTTGTGGCAGCGATTACCTTTCGGAACAGGAACGGCTCCTCGTTATAAACAGGGTTCAGCCCGTTGGCCGGCACCATGCGGGTCCTGAACTCCTTCCTGATGGTGTCCGTCGGCAGACCGTACATGTCCACTTCCACGTACGTCCCGACTTTCTTGTCCGACAAGAACTGACCGGCTATGACCTGGGAACATAGTTGCAGTGTTATCAAATCAAACAGGAAGTAACAATTAAGTCTTAGAAAGGAAATTATTATTATGACATACTAGCGATCCGGCTTTTGGCGCCAACTCGCAGTGGCAATAGTGTTTTTATTTAATTTTATAATTTCTGTTTATGTTTGTAGTTTTGATGTTTGATATTGATAGTTTATTATGCAGCAAGTGCTCCTGAAAGTGTACAGTGATTGGAAAATCCAATTCAAGACCAAAATTGTGCTTTTCGTTTTGTCTCCATCAGTCCAGTAAATCTTCAGTAAAAGTTAACATTAGATTTACTGTCGAACAAAATTTTGAAATCTTGCTTCTTGAAGATTGTACACTTAGATATGTTACTGGACACTGGAAAATAGTTTATGACTGTTTCCATTAATAAATAAATAATAATAATATCTTTGATACATGCGGCAATAGATTTTTATATATACAGGGTCACTCGTAATGTCCTATACATCCCGGCAGGTTGGGTTTAGGGACGATGTGAATATGCCCCAAAAAATATAATGAGCCTCGTAGCGTAACAACTGTAGGAGACATGTCGACGTAAGGAATTTGCTTAAAACTCATAGATTACTACACTGTTATACAGCTGATCGAGGCAATGAACTCATAAATTTAATTGGGCGTTTTTCCATTGAGCTGCCATCGAAAGAACTCGCAAGTACTAGGATAACATGAAAGCTTAAGGAAATCTGTTGCGAAGTAAATCTGTTAGTATGACGCCGTAGTAGGGTAACATAAATTAAATGGAGAAGAAAACGTATTTTGAGTTTGTCTGGTTCGCGGCAACAACTTTCTGAGTTAGGGTCGCGCAAAGTTTTACGTAGCAAATAATATTAAAGTTTTGTATGGACATTTTTAGTATTCAATTTTGTCATTAAAGGTTCAACGTTGTATTTATCAGATCAAAGTAGCATGGGTGGGTGTGTGTGATATACCAATTATGAATTACGTTGTATATACATACATACATACAGGCTCGCCATTTTCCCGTATAAGGGGTAAGCAGAATCCTATCACGTAGCCCACTTTATAGTAAGAATATAAGATACTAGCTGATAGATAAGGTATCAACAGCGCGAGATTCCACTACACTTTAACGAAGCTAAAGTGCTTTGCTATTTCTCAGGAACCATCAATTATTCCGGGATAAAAAGCCTTTGTTGATCTCGGGCTTCTAAACTGTCTACATTCCAAAATTCAGGTCGATGGGTCACTCCTTTGAAGCGTGAAAGACAGACAAACAAACCAACAAACCAGCAAATCAACATTAGCAAAGTTACAGCCTATAACCATCTATCTCATCGCTGAGTACGGGTCTCCTTCTCACTTCAGTGGAGATAGAGACATTATAACTTAATTTTTAGTCGAGTAAGCTAATAAATAAATGCGAAAAGTATTTTTGAACCCAAACATTCGATGTACAAACATTTTTATTTATTTATGAGACTTAAGAACTGATGTGCCAGGGCGACGGGCGCAGTGTGGTGCCACACAGAAACGTCCTGGATGACGCAGCTGTTATGGGCAGACGTTGCACTTAGCCGTAGATGAACTTTTTGCACGTCTCTTACATTTTCCTATTAAAAATTAAACACGGAGTGTGTTTAAAACACTTATCAAGATGGCGTCTGCCGCGGTCTCGATTTTACCTATGTATTCTCTTATAACTGTTCTGTCGTAACAAATGAGTAAAAGGGAGTACATTATGTGGCCATGTAGGTGTAAATTAATGTTAATTCTGTATTATTTATAGTTGATGGCTAACTTTATCATGCTTGTCGCAGTTCCGTCGTCTAACTTCATCATGAAGACTTCATAAAAAGGGTTATTTAGTATTAAAGAATACATGGATGCTCGCTGGGTTTCTTGCTGGTTCTTCCCAGGACCTAGGCTTTTTTTGCCAACCAGTGTAGTAAAAAAAGATAAATATGACTTTCAATAAGTACTATGTAAATAATCTATGTTGAAAAAAAAAAATCTATTCTATTCATGTCGCACTTCCGTAGCAGGCTGCGCGCTTAGCTCTCAATTTTACGGTCTACTTAACGCGCCAAAAGAAGTATCACTTCTAAAGGCTAAACAATGACTACACACCTGAACGGCGCACTGCGCCGCGATCACGCCATCTACCGGCGCGTCGGCGAACGGATCGAAGCTCCTGTCCGCTCGCCGCATGAAGTCCGGCTTCAGCAAGTAACCACAGTTGCCATTGTATTCGAACTTGCCCTGGTTCAGCTGCATGGGCAGGTCTGATGTTTGGAAGTTTAGCGACACCATTTGGCAGCCGGCGTTCCAGAACACCTGCATATATAGACTTTGTTTGATCATCACATATGACGTAATTTATGACGACACTCATGACGTCACTTATGCCCGTTACGTCACTTATGCCCTCACAATTTTGTTACACACTCATGATCATGAGTATTGTAGTAATCACCAGGTTAGGCAGGCGAATCGATCGCGTTTTCTTTCCAAGGGAATTCTGGCGAGATGGCGTTTTCTGGGTGGTGAATTCCGTGGGGACAACTGGCCGGTTTTGTTACTTAACCGAATTATAATTGATAGTGCAGTTAACTGTTTTATAGTACGGTAAGAGAAATCCTCTAATATTGAGAGGGTTTTGGTGCCGGGAAGAGACCGCCACGCTGCACCAGTGTTTTAAGGAAATGCTGCTGCCCATCTCCTGTTTTGTTTAGATTCTTGAGAAAATAAGAAAAATATATTATTTTACTCCATGTTATTTTATTGGTTTTCTTTAATTAAAAATTTCTTTCAATAACGATCAATTTCGATGTTTCACATCTGCTGGGCACCCCGCGACGGCGTTATTTTACGCTACGGCGCGTTACGGCGACTCCTCACGATGTTTTCCTTGACCGCCGGGCAGGTGGTAAATCAGCATTTGAAATAGCAATTAACTATTTAAGATGTGCGGGCACCGGGAGTCGAATCTATGATACTGGCGAAATATGAATTAATGCCACAGCCAATGTTGCATTGGTAATGCCACCCGGAGCTCTTATCTATGATATCTACGGTATTAAAAAATACATCATCACCTGTGGCATATAGTTTGAGGAGTCGGCTCTGGTGCCCTTGGGGTAAATCCGGGACATCTGCCTCTTGTTGTAGTTGACGAAGTCTATAGCCTGCGACTTCAGGTAGTTCATGCCCGTCGTCTCCGCGAACGAGGACATGTTGTGGTAGATGTTTTTCTCTGATGGGAAGTAAGTGGAAATTATTTTTATATGTATAAAATTTGATGGCGCATTGAAAGAAATGTATCGGCCGGAAAGCTTTAGAACTAACAGATGTGAGGTAACACCGAGCGCCAGAGTGGCGGCCACGCTTTATAAAGCGGTCGATACTGGACACCCCTATGACCTAAGCATATTTTACAAGATCCCGTCGATCTTATGACAATTTTAATTAAACCTGATTAGGCCACGCCCATTTCCAGCGGGCACGCCCCTTTCATTACACACTATCATATACTCACGAACAATCCGATTTTATCGCGTTCACCGGCGATCGGGAGGTTCCGCGTTCGCGGCCCACACGAGATTTACTGGTGTTAACATTATAATAACATGGGATAAATGCAACTAAACCAGATCATGATAGTTGACCATGTGTATGCGACGGGCTACGTGAGTGTGGAGGGCAGCGGAGCGGGGCGGACTCACTCTCGGCTTCCTCGAAGCTCTGGAACTTGATGGGCTGCGCGTAGTTGACCATGGAGGAGAGCCAGGGGTGCACGTTGGTGGTGGAGCCGGTGTAGGCGACGGGCTACGTGAGTGTGGAGGGGAGCGGGGCGGACTCACTCTCGGCTTCCTCGAAGCTCTGGAACTTGATGGGCTGCGCGTAGTTGACCATGGAGGAGAGCCAGGGGTGCACGTTGGTGGTGGAGCCGGTGTAGGCGACGGGCTACGTGAGTGTGGAGGGGAGCGGGGCGGACTCACTCTCGGCTTCCTCGAAGCTCTGGAACTTGATGGGCTGCGCGTAGTTGACCATGGAGGAGAGCCAGGGGTGCACGTTGGTGGTGGAGCCGGTGTAGGCGACGGGCTACGTGAGTGTGGAGGGGAGCGGGGCGGACTCACTCTCGGCTTCCTCGAAGCTCTGGAACTTGATGGGCTGCGCGTAGTTGACCATGGAGGAGAGCCAGGGGTGCACGTTGGTGGTGGAGCCGGTGTAGGCGACGGGCTACGTGAGTGTGGAGGGGAGCGGGGCGGACTCACTCTCGGCTTCCTCGAAGCTCTGGAACTTGATGGGCTGCGCGTAGTTGACCATGGAGGAGAGCCAGGGGTGCACGTTGGTGGTGGAGCCGGTGTAGGCGACGGGCTACATGAGTGTGGAGGGAGCGGGGCGGACTCACTCTCGGCTTCCTCGAAGCTCTGGAACTTGATGGGCTGCGCGTAGTTGACCATGGAGGAGAGCCAGGGGTGCACGTTGGTGGTGGAGCCGGTGTAGGCGACGGGCTACATGAGTGTGGAGGGGAGCGGGGCGGACTCACTCTCGGCTTCCTCGAAGCTCTGGAACTTGATGGGCTGCGCGTAGTTGACCATGGAGGAGAGCCAGGGGTGCACGTTGGTGGTGGAGCCGGTGTAGGCGACGGGCTACGTGAGTGTGGAGGGGAGCGGGGCGGACTCACTCTCGGCTTCCTCGAAGCTCTGGAACTTGATGGGCTGCGCGTAGTTGACCATGGAGGAGAGCCAGGGGTGCACGTTGGTGGTGGAGCCGGTGTAGGCGACGGGCTACGTGAGTGTGGAGGGGAGCGGGGCGGACTCACTCTCGGCTTCCTCGAAGCTCTGGAACTTGATGGGCTGCGCGTAGTTGACCATGGAGGAGAGCCAGGGGTGCACGTTGGTGGTGGAGCCGGTGTAGGCGACGGGCTACATGAGTGTGGAGGGAGCGGGGCGGACTCACTCTCGGCTTCCTCGAAGCTCTGGAACTTGATGGGCTGCGCGTAGTTGACCATGGAGGAGAGCCAGGGGTGCACGTTGGTGGTGGAGCCGGTGTAGGCGACGGGCTACATGAGTGTGGAGGGGAGCGGGGCGGACTCACTCTCGGCTTCCTCGAAGCTCTGGAACTTGATGGGCTGCGCGTAGTTGACCATGGAGGAGAGCCAGGGGTGCACGTTGGTGGTGGAGCCGGTGTAGGCGACGGGCGGCGGCGCGTCCTCGCCGGCCGTCGCCGCCTCCGCCACCACCTCCTCCGGCTGCGCGGGACATTGTTACCGGTTATGGAACATCAAGTCATGCTTTATTGCTATACTAATTGTTGCCCGCGACTTCGTCTGCGTGGATATAGATTTTTTTTAATAAAAAGTTTCCTATATCCGTCTCCAGGATACCAAGCTATCTCTGTGCCAAATTTCGTCAAAATCAGTTTAGTGGTTGAACCGTGAAAAGGTAACAAACAGATTGCGGGACAGAGACAGTTACTTTCGCATTTGTAATATTAGTATGGATAAATTACAAAAGCATTATTTCGGGAAAACTGTTGACATGTTGTAATTATAAATCATTTTAATCTTCCACTTAATGGCCGTTTCTGTATTAGCAGACCCGGCATTGCGTGAAAATGCAAGCGTTTTCTACTAGCCTGCGACGGCGACGGCACGGCGATGACTGCACCAGTGCCTTCGCCGTTCATAGTTCATAACCTAAAGCGAACTAGTTATCGTACTGGGGGCGTAGGGTTATCGTATATTGACCAAAATTTGACCAAAATTATCGTACTTATATATATCAGAGTAATGCATATAATAAGTAAATAAATTATATTAAACATAATATTGAAATTTTTTCAAATGATTTATAGTTTATCCTATGTAACCTACAGTTTTGAAAATAAAAAAACTTTTTTAACTATATGTTTTATGATTGGAAAATTCTATTCAACTCCAAAATTGTGCAGTTCAGCAAATTCAGTAAAAGTCAACTATTATTTTATTGTCGATCGAAACGAAGTTTTTGTTATAATTAAAATATTACTCGAAAATGGCAAAAATGGCTCGATTTGGTAGGTTTGGTAGAACAGTAGAAAAGTGGGTGTGCGATGCGCGTTGTGAGGTACGCGGGGAAGCCGGCGCAGATCGGCGTCGCGTTAACGGTTAAATAACATCGGGCAGAATCGGGCCGTATTTTTATGGACGGCCAGCTTTCGAAAAGCTATGAGATTTTGCGAGCATTGCAGTACCCACGGGCTAAGAAGAAAATGTGCCATATACACATTATCCTGCCACTACCCAGTAATAACATTTAAGAAAATGAATGAATTAGTTGTAAATACAACAACGCACTGCAACATAGTTGCCAACAAAACCCTTTAAACCTGGAATTGGAAAATTCAATGATTTCAACTTTAAGTTACCAAAACATCTGATAATGAATAGAAAAGGTTTATATTTTAGTTTTTCAATGGCTATATGTTTGTCTAAATTTTGTTTTCAACCTTTGTTTTTTATCACAGCTGTTAGTCACTTACCGATCGCTGTTCATGCCTTAATTTTGTAATAAAAGATAAATCTTTGTTGCTTTTATGGAACAGTTAACAGTTCGCAACTAAACCGAAGTACCCGTACAATGTTGGTCCCGCTTTAAATCAGTGCCGAGGTTGTAATAAAACAGCCGCGGCCATTGCTGAGCAAGAACCTTTTCGCGGCAATTTTACAGCACAGATAAAACAACATCTCCGTATAATCATTTGTTATTTTTTTACTGGTATTCTGTTAATGTTTTTATTTTTAAACGGTTTTATTTAGCTTGCCTTGTTTGTGTCCTGTGTGTGTCAAATCTAGTAATCGAAATTTTTCCTCCGATTCTGTCGACAGATTGATCAGAAATTTTGTACACACCTTCTGTTCTGATGACAATACAATCATGTATATTCAGTATCATTGTAAATCCATGATGGCCGCCCCGACGAAATGGCGGATAACATATTTTTTCAACCGTCTTTAATATAACTAAACTAGTGGAATACACTACTACTACTACTACTACTACTACTTACTAGTGGGCTTAACTAGTGGAATACAGTACACCAAGAAAAAAGTTCTAATTTAAAAATGGCTGGAATAGATTTTAGACAGTCAATACATTAAAACTGAAATTTAGGTATCTAATCAAAACAACTCTCTCTGAAATGAGAGTGGGACGGGGCGTAGCGTGACCTGAGTAAATATGTAAATGATCGTTCTGTGATGTCGCACGATGACAGTGACAAATTTAATTCAGCACACATTTAGCATGAGTTCACTTTTGAGAAGATGCATCCAAAAAAAGTAAAAAAGTAAAGTATCAGCCTATAAATGTCCCACTGCTGAGCACAGGCCTCCTCTCATTTCTGAGAGGGTTTTGGAGCTAGGAAGAATCCACCACGCTGCTCCAATGCGGCTTGGCGGCCTGAACATGTCTTCGAAATATTTTTTTTCTCAGACATGCAGGTTTCCTCACGATGTTTTCCTTCACCGGCGAGCAAGTGGCAAATCAGCACTCAAAATTGCAATTAACAATTTTAGTGGTGCCGGCACCGGGAATGGAATTAAGATGCGAGCGCCTAGCCCCTGAGCTACCACGGCTCGTTTCTAAAACAACTTTCAATAAAATAACTAACATCATCATCATCGGTTGTAGGTCATTCGGTCTCATCACTTTCTTATTTTTAGGTATTACTATAACAACAGTATTTTCCAATTCGTCGAAGATTTTAAATTAAATAGATTTATGACAGTAATGGGAAAAAGTATTTTTACCTTATTTTCTGGCATCACCACGGCAGAAGCATCTTCTTTAACTTCATCCTCGATAACAAACTGCCCCTGACGGAATAGCTCCAGCTCTTGTTTCTCCACTTCTTGCTTCAATCTCTTGTTCTTGATCATGATCTTGCGCTTTAAGGATGATGGAGGGGGAAGAGGTTGTCCAGGTTCCAACTGGAACAGATTATTTTATTGGTCTTATAAAGTTTATTTGATCTATTTAAAAATGTGATGTAGGCGAATTTATAAGAATAGAATTATTTTTATTCATCATCATCATCATCATTTCAGCCTATCACTAGTCCACTGCTGAACATGGGCCTCCCCCATTGATTGCTATAAGTTGGTACCTCTTATTTTGGGGGGATTTTGCCCTAGTTGCCACGCTTGGCGAGCGGATTGGCAACCGTAGTTTATTTATCCTAATGGTCCAGGATGCTGCTGCGCTCATGAGATGGGGTGGTAGATTTTCTTAAGCCGAAATCACACGGCACATTAAATATATGTATATACTAACATAATTAGGTAACCTAGGTAAACCTAGAAATAAAATAAAAATAATAATAATTTGAATTGACATGACGAATCAAAGAAGTCGAAGACCAGGCAAAATTACTCAACTCACCGGATGTTCAGGCAGCGGCTCCTTTAGCAACAAATCACCAAGTATCTCATCGCAATACTTGGCCAACTTATACTGCTGTGCCTTGCAGCAGTGATTCTCGAAGGACAAGATGACGGGACAGTCTGACGTGACGAAAGCCGTGTCACGAAGCGCGTATATCACGTCGCGGAACAGGATGTCGGTGCACATCGCCATGCCGTGGGTAATGATGGGTTCTTCGTCTTCGCCTTTGCCGTCCCAGCAGTCGAGTTCTACGCATCTGTAAGGAACAGCTGACTTGAAGAAATAGTAGGCAGGTAGCCGTTTGGCAACAGCGTTGGAGAACTTACCACGGCATCTCATCACGAGGGTCTCGTCAAAGGTCTTGATTAAAACTATTGGTTGGTTGATTGGTTTAACCATTTGTATCTATACATCTATATATACATAGTATGAAATGAAAGCCTCTGGCGAGCGTCTGTCCTTCTGTAAGACCACGCTTATCTGAAGAACCACTGAACGAATTTTCATGTGATTTTCGCGGCTATGATTTAAATATCTCTGGACAGACTTATCATCATCAACATTATCATTATATCAGCCTCCCCCACAGATTAGCAAAAAAATTTTGGAGCTAATTTTGGGGGGATTTTGGCGGCGGATTGGCAACCGTTTATTCAGACGTTCCAGGAAGGTGCTGTCGACTTTTACGGTACCCTCGGGATGAGATGGGTAGATTCTCTCAAGCACACGGCAAGGAAGATCTATGTGTATTAATGTTAATTATTAGTGAATCAATTCGAGCATCAAACTATGACACCTGCCACCTCAGTCCTCCCGTGACCATGGATGCTGTAAAGCGCTCGAAACATCGGGTTATAAATAGTTTAAAATTAAACGCGATTAAATCCGTAAAATTTCGTTTTATTAAAATCAAAGCTTTAGCACAAATCGCATAAAGTCGCGGGTTTAAATAGAAATAATATAACTCACCTGCAGCCAGCTAGCAACACCTGTCTGTACATCTCGACGGAGCTCTTCCCTCCGAACTGTCGACCGGAGAGGTAGGTGTTGTGCGACGAGTTGATGTAGTAGTGGGCAAGCGGCTGGTCCATGTCCATGTAGGTGTCCAGACGGTCAAGGAACACCGGCGCGTTCTCGTCCGACATCAGGTAGCGGATCAGACCGTCTTTCGTCAGACATTCTGTGTGCCGAAGGGAGTAAGAGAAAAAACGTTCGTCAGAGAAAGACTTAACTCCAATAATCAATGTCATATAACTGTGGCGACATCTATGTCGCTACATGAGAAGCTCAAGAAATATCTTATACATTCCATAATCGCGCTATGCACGTTTCTGATATGCAAACTACATATACATCTTAATATTACTAGTTGGAGGAGACGTCCTCCCCAGATCAGACCATCCGATCTGGCGGGTAGCTGCTACCCTTTTCCTTGGCAATATCATCTGCCAAAAAAATCTGGAATGACAAAATTTGCGAGAGTAACTCTCGCTGTCCCTATTACTGTTTGTTACCTTTTCACGGTTCAACCGCTGAACCGATCTTGACGAAATTTGGCACAGAGATATTCTTGCATTCTGGAGTCAGACATATCACTTATCCCGAAAATAATATAGATCGGACGGGATATTTACAAAACCTTCATCCACGCGGACGAAGTAGCGGGCATTTTGATATAAGTAGAGGCGAAATAACAGCCTAAAGAAAGAAAAAAAGAAAGAAAGATCCTATAATTGAGAGGGCTTAGGAGCTGGGAAGAATACGCCATGCTGCAGATTGCGGGTTGACAGACTTCACATGTTCTCGAAATATTTTTGTTCCTCAGATATGCAGGTTTCCGTACGATGTATTCCTTTGAGCACGTTGCAAGCGCACTTAAAACTGCGGAACAATTTCTGTGGTGCCTGCACCGGGGTTCAAACTCTTGTCACTTGTTATTATTAATTTAAGTGTACCGCTCGGCCCATGACTGCATGAGACTTACTTGCATTCTTGGCCTCCTCGTTTTGTTCATAATCGGTGATGATCTCGACGGCCCGCTTGTCGTCGTACAGTGGGTAGAGGATTTCGTTGAGGCGCGGGTCGCGCTGCTTCTCGTTCAGGAAGTTCACGAACTGATCCAGATTGATTCGGTCCGATTTGCCTTGAGTGCTGTGAAGAAATTGAATAACTTAACGAGTTGCAAGTAATTCCCAATTTATTAAAAAAAAACACGATGCCCTACATTTCAATTCTTCTGTGTCGTGACAGAGTTTTACATGCACAGCGCAGACCCGAAAATCAACAATTTTTTGGTTTTTCATAGATGTTGGAATCGAAACCGGACCCGCGGCACACTAGTCTAGTATCCTGACCACTAGGCCACGCGGTTGTACGCGGTTCGCGGTGTAGATAACCCCTACTAGATGGAGCGATGACCAGCACGGTTTTGCGGGAAGTCGATGAATGCAGGTGGATCAGGACAGTCTTTTGTTGCAATCTATGGTGGAGGATTAAGTCCAGCAGTGGACTAGTGATAGGCTCTAATGATGATGATAAATATGCTACACCTAGCTCCTGTGGCTCATGAGCAGATACCACCATAGTCGGAAACGGCTAGAAGCATTGTTACGTGCACTTGTTAACTCTTACTTCAAATATGTATTATACACATACATACATGCATATAGTCGCGCCTCTTTCCCATTGAGGTAATTAGAGACATCATCCATAGCCTACTTTTCGCCCCCTCGGGAGACGAAACGTCACGGTGGCCAAACACATCGCCGCCATTTTACAGCTGCCCCTCCCTGCTCCCCCTTGGCGACGACCTAAGGTCTTCTCCGATATTAAATTTGTACGACTCCCCATGAGGTAAGACAAGTTTGTACTATTTAAAGTAACAGCCTATAAATGTCCCACTGCTGAGCACAGGCCTCCTCTAATTTCTGAGAGGGTTTTGGAGAAGGGAATAGTCCGCCACGCTGCTCCAATGCGGGTTGGCGGACTTCACATATCCTCGAAATATTTCTATTCCTCGGAGATGCAGGTTTCCTCACGATGTTTTCCTTCACCGCTTAGCACGTGGTAAATCAGCACTTAAAATTGTAGAACAAATTTAGAGGTGCTGGCACCGGGGATAGAATCCAGGTTACTCGCGTACTATGAAATTAAAGGCGAGCACCAGGGACCTGAGCTACCACGGTTTTTGTACTATTTATTCGACTGCAACAAGGCTGCGTTCCGTAGTAACACATGTGTTATGCAAATAAATATAATTTAAATTTGCATCGAAACGACTAAACCGCTAACTACGCCATTGGCAAATGAAACACTTTCGATCATTATGTCAGCCTATCACAAGTCCACTGCTGAACATAGGCCTCCCCCATAGATTGCCACAAAAGTTTGTAGCTCTCATCTTGGGGGATTTTGCCGTAGTTTCCACGCTTGGCAGGAGGGTTGGCAACCGCAGTTTATTTCTTCAGATGCTTCAGGAAAATACTGCTGCCCATCTCCTGGTTTTTATTTTCCCTCTGTCGACTTTTACGACTTACTACGGTTGAGATGGGATGGTATTCTCTTAAGCCGCCACCACACGGCACTTTCGATACTGCAACAGAAATACATCCAAATCCATTTCTTTGCAACAATAATGTTGTAAAAAAAATATAATTAACTCACATAGATCGAAACAACTCCTCGATGTCATTCCTCGGACAAATCTTGTGGTACAGCGCGTAGAACTTGTCGAACGTGAAGGCTTCTTTCTCCATGGCTTCGTTCTTCCCCGAAGGCAGACCCAGTTCAGATAGACCTTGGTAGACCAGCTTCTCAGTCTTGCCGGAAGCGAATGTACGGGCGACCACTTTGACGGGGACCTTGCCTCGGGGGTCCGTTAGGAAGCACAGGCGCATCCAACTAGAAATGTGTACGTTACAGATAACCAAAAGAAATAAAAAAAAAACTGCATTAATGATCACAGACTACAACACGGCATAAGCACCACAGCAATATTACTTTTTGTACAAGCAAGGGTCAAACCGTGCGAGTATCAAGTGTATAGACTCTACGACTACGCGTGTCATAGACTCTACGACACACAGCCGCCGAGCGACTCGGTTTATAATGCCTCGTTTTGGGGCGAAACACGTTTGGTGTTATCGACTTCAGTGGTGTATATTACCTAGTGGTAGTGTTGTAGTGTTTGGTGGAGGGTATCTGGTGGCGGTCCACCCACCCAGGTCCAGCCACCAGTAGGTGGTGGTGTTAGTTTGCTTGTGCACGCTACTGAAGGAGGGCGGGCGGTGCTCTTCAAAAAACTACGTAATATACACCATTTTATATTTTGCATGCAGATCTTAGCATATTAACTTACTTTCCTTCATTTCGGTGATATCCAGAACATTGTATTCTAAAGGTCTGTGTTCGCATTGCGCTCGTCACCACGAGGCATCGGTTCTTAAGTCTCATTTGTAATTTTACTAGCTACAATGCCCTCTTATCCCAATGTACTGTTTGCACACTACTGCTTCACGGCAGAATAACTGGCCCTGGGGTGGTACCTGGACGGATTCCTGCATAGGAATCCTACCACCAGTGAAAATTTAATTTAAGTTTAATTTAAAAAAACGAAGCCTCTTGGTAGGATTTCTCCTGTGTCGTGGGTGCGTTTTATATACATGTTCCACATGTACAAACACCCAGACCCGGTACAACTAACTGTAGGCCAAACAAATATTTGTCCCGTGCCGAAATCGACCCGCGACCCGCGGTGCAGTAGTCAAGGGCTTAACCACCGACCGAGCCGTCAGAATAACTGACACTGCGGTGATGACTACCTAGGCGGATTCCTAGCCATCCATCGAATCCTGCCACCTGTACCTACTTCATGTAAGGCATAGCTATGCCGCGATCTCGTGTCATTTTTACCACCACAGCACTGTGTTGCGATTTGGCTGGTGGTTAGCTTAACTGAGCATATGACACTGAACAACAGAACAAAATCCGTAACGATGATATCCGCAGTAGAACTGGCAAAACCGACATAGGCCTTAGGATAAGAAAGAAAGAAAGAAGAAAGAAAGAAGAAAGAAAAATCATTTATTTGCTTGAAGCAGACGTACACAAAAGTAATACATAATAAAAAAATAAAAATAGCAGCACAAAAATATAAAAAAAAAAAAACTAAAAACACAAATAATACTAAAAATAAAAGTATGGAAATTGTACGCTGTACTCCTAGCAAACGAGGTTGACAACTCAGCATACACTGCGGCGGAAGCGAATTCCGTCACAGCACTGATTTTCAGTGTCAACCCCCATTTGCACTCCGATGTCGTTTAAAGAAAATAAAAAAAATAATATCAAATATATAAATAATTACAATATTACGGTAATAATATATAAAACAGTAATAAAATTTTGAAAATAAATACGTAGCCTTCTGACACTTTTAGTAATTCCTAACAATAGATTTCATAATGGCGATGGCGAATCTTATATCGTGCAAGCAAAACTTAGCAATCAATTTAAATTCTAATAGATGTTCTAATCGATTCCTTTTTATATATTGTTTGTTGCATCTTTATAACAAAGGATTGCAATTATTAAGAAATGTACACAATAAAATAGACTTGGGGATCTGTTTCATTGACGGAAAGAATATAACAACGAGCAGAAAGAAGCAGTATTTTTTAGCAAAGACGTCCCATCAGTCATTACATATCGAAGGTATGTAACATAAACCAAAACATTTTACAAGCACCGCAGTGCCAATTAAAAAAGTGAAAAATAACTAATACAACTATATTTAACCGTCAGGTTTAACCGTTCAGGATCAAGCTGAACTGGTAATGGGCTGGCCATATAGCTAATAAATAAACCAATGACCGTTGGGTATGAAAAGTTTTCGAGTGGCAACCTCGTACCGGCAAACGCAGTGTAAGGCGATCTTCCTTTAGATGTAGAGACGACCTGCACGGTTTTGCGGGAAGTCGATTTATCCATGTTACTCAGCGCCGTGTTTTGTGGCAATCTATGGGAGAGGAGATCCAGCAGTGGACAAACAACAAAACAACTGTTTACAGTTCCAAAAAATCTTAAAATTACAATTAATTCGTGAAATTTTTTATCATGGCCACTTACCTTAAAGCTACCACCAATACTAAATACAGCTATGAACACTATAAAACCAAATTAAAATCGGCGTGGTTAATAATATTCGTATATTGGGCAATGTAAGCTTGAAGTGGCTAAAAGTGGCTGAAAGTGGTTCTAGCAATCCCATAATTACTTTAAATTATCTAACTACACACTACGCATATGGACAGACGAATAAAAAAAAAATCTGAACAGGGGATCTGTTTACATTGAGAGGAAATACATAATAAAATATCATTAGTATATTTTCTTATCTAAAAATGAAACCTATATCGAATGAATTTCCAAAATATTTGTCTAATTCGATTAAAAATTAGAAGTTATGATGCTATGATATAATTAAGACAGACAGACAGAACGAAGTTACAAGGGTTCTCTGTATAACAGCGAAACCTTAAAAACGACCACACAGAAGACACCATCCACTAATTATTGTTCTGCGGTCACTGTAGCCCGTACAATCCGCTGTATGGTACAACCTGTACATTCCTGTTTGCGTCAACATTTTAGCGCAGCGAGTTGTCCGGCAAGAGTAAAATAACATCTACCTCTTTCCTACCGAGGTGTCGTAAGACGGACTAAGGTATTGTACGTACTGCCTTTATTCGCATCACTATACTGCTCGTGGCAACGCAATGGAGAGTAAGAATATTTGGACTCTTACCAAAATGGCGGCGACGTGGTTCACCACTCGGCACGACTCGTTTTCTGCTTGGGCGAAAAGTGGGCTACGGGTATAGTCCTTGTCTACTCCTTATATGGGAAAAAGGCGTGACTGTATGTATGTAAGTTATACAACGTGTTTGTGTAGTGTAACAAGCGGGAACATACATGTGCAACCTACACAAATAAAAATCTTTAGCTATGTAACACTGAAATCCCAAGAAACTTCAACTGCTCCATATAGCACTCTTCCGTGAGATGGGTGCAAAAAATTCTCAATGTTATAAAATGTTTTTGGCCTTCCCCGTAATGAAGGGACTGACGTATTTGGTAAATATTCACAACTAGCTGACCTGGCGATCTTCGTACCGCCGTAGAATCAATAATCACAAATTTGATAACCTCACAAAGTGAACATCTTCGATGGCAACCGTTTGACTTACAAATGCAATAGCGATCGAACAGTGAATGAAAATTGGTGAAAACTCGAAAAAATAGCTGACAAATCGCGGCGCCCAACTACTGCACAGCCAGCTCAATGATATGCAACGAAAGTAGTGCATAAATAATACACTACATACTGAGCAGTAGAAGTAGTGGTTACATTCTCTTTGCAATGAAAAGACCGCTCAGTTGAATCAGGTGTCAGAGGATAATGAAAGAAGACAGAAATAAAGGAAAAGTATTATTTATTGTCACAGAAATGTCATGCTTAGAAAATAATATAAGTTTAGTTTCTGTCATGTATCACAGATGGTGTTGTATACGGAAAATGTATGAGAAAATTAATTTTCTTTATATTTTTTGAATTTTTTCTGATTTATAAATGGTGTAACTACTAACCCAACTTTGTTTCATATATATAGATTAGGGATTATTCTTTGATTTTCCGTAATAATTCTATCCTATGTCCGCCCTAAGGATACAAGCTAACTTTGTGCCAAACTCCGTTATGATCGGTTCTACGTTTGAACGGCCGTGAAAAGGTAACAAACTTATAAAGGGACAGAGAGAGTTACTTTCGCATTTAGAACATTTAGTATATGTTTTAGGTGATGTAATTGCTACCAGCCTTCTTGGCTTTTACAACTTCATCTGATACTAACATTTAGTATGGATCGGCTAAAGCTTTTTATTCTGTTTTCTATCATTCTATAATAATTACACATTATATACATTGCGGGTCTCATTAAATTTAAAATAGAAGGAAAATTTGTTTTTTTGACAAAGAGTACAAGTTAAGGACTGAAAAGAAAATGTCTTTAAATAACATTTAGCTTTTGATGAGAAGACTCAAGGGCGTCGCCAAGGGGGAGCAGGGAGCTGTCCCCCCTAGATACTTGATTTGTTTATCTAATGCCAAGTTATTTGTTGTCCGACTAGCTGTAGCTCGCGGTTTCACCCGCGTAAATAAGTCGACGACATGACAATGTTATATTGTTTGTCGACGTAGTTCTGTAGCTCGTTTGTTTTACGGTTAGGATCTATGCCCGCGGTAGGGAACCACCCAGGTCGATGCCGAAACATATTACTGTTTCGGTTTGAAGGGCACTGTGAGCTAGCGTAATCACTGGGCATATGAGACTTAAGAACTTATGCCTCAGGGTGATGGGCACAGTGTGGTGTCACACAGAAATTTCCTGGGTGATACAGCATTTAGTATGGGCAGACGTTGCACTTACCATCAGGTGAACGTTTTTTGTAGGTGCTGAAAAGCGCTCGAAACGTCGGGTTATAAATAGTTCAAATAAACGCGATAAATGAAACTAATTTTACGGATTTTATCGCGTTTAATGTTTTACTATTTATAACCCGACGTTTCGGGCGCTTTACAGCTCCCATGGTCACGGGGGGACTGAGGTGACAGTTGTCCCGATGTCATAGTTAACCCGGAGTACCTTCAGCTTTTAATTATTATTTTTAGTCCGATCTACGCAGAAAGAGCTTACTGTGTCTTGAAGTCTTGCAGTGGTATGCTTGGTTTTGATTTAATTTTATTAATAATAGGATCCCAAGCCGGTGGTAATACCCAACCATCTTCCCTATTGAAATTAGGATGTTTTTTAATTTCAATAGCCTCGCGAATCATCCTTGGTAGGAATCGGTGTTCTTTTGCAAGGATTTGTGGTCTATCAAATCTGATGTAATGGTTGGGATGATCCAGAACATGGTCACAGACTGCAGACTTCCTAGAACGACGATGCTTCACGTCAGCTATGTGTTCTTTTACGCGGGTTTTTATCGATCTTCTTGTTTGGCCTATGTAAGAGAGACCACATTCACAATCCAGCTTGTATACTCCTGCGTCTTGTAGAGGGATGTTACACTTGACACAAGGATTTACCCACACACACAGTTAGCTACCGTGGGTAAATCCTTGTTTCAGAGAGCACGAGGAATCTGTGACAGGAAACACCTGGCCGCCGAGCTTCAGCATGTCAAGCAAGTTTTGCACGACAACAAGCTTCGGGTTCCGCGCCTACGTCGCAGTGACCGAGTGAAACCGGCCACAGTCGAGCGTGTACCTGCTATTCTACCTTATGTCAGAGGAGTCACGGACAAGATTGGCTATATCTTGAAGCGGGCTTCCATAAAAACATACTTCAAGCCGCCGAAGAAGATAAGTCAGTTTTTACCATCTGTCAAGTGTAACATCCCTCTACAAGACGCAGGAGTATACAAGCTGGATTGTGAATGTGGTCTCTCTTACATAGGCCAAACAAGAAGATCGATAAAAACCCGCGTAAAAGAACACATAGCTGACGTGAAGCATCGTCGTTCTAGGAAGTCTGCAGTCTGTGACCATGTTCTGGATCATCCCAACCATTACATCAGATTTGATAGACCACAAATCCTTGCAAAAGAACACCGATTCCTACCAAGGATGATTCGCGAGGCTATTGAAATTAAAAAACATCCTAATTTCAATAGGGAAGATGGTTGGGTATTACCACCGGCTTGGGATCCTATTATTAATAAAATTAAATCAAAAACCAAGCATACCACTGCAAGACTTCAAGACACAGTAAGCTCTTTCTGCGTAGATCGGACTAAAAAAAATAATTAAAAGCTGAAGGTACTCCGGGTTAACTATGACATCGGGACAACTGTCACCTCAGTCCCGTCCGTGACCATGGGAGCTGTAAAGTGCCCGAAACGTCGGGTTATAAATATCTGGGTGGATTGAAAAGTACTCGGCCTAACCAAGAAAATAAACACATACTAAATCAGTTATATTTTTATTTTTCTACATAATCACCATCAAGTTCAATACACTTTTGCCACCTCCCCTTCCAAGCATTTAGACCGTTAAAAAAAAATGATTCTTCCTTAGAGTCAAAATATGCGTCTACAGCTGCTTTGACCTCGTCGTTTGTCGAAAATCTTTGACCTCCCAAGTGCTTTTTTAGGTTAGGGAACAGAAAGAAGTCTGATGGTGCCAGATCAGGTGAATACGGCGAATGCGGTAACAGTTCAAAGCCACAATTGTGAATTCCAGCCATTGACTGTACTGACGTGTGAACACGGGCGTTATCTTGATGAAACAGGACTTTTCTTCTGAGCATTCCTCGACGTCTTTCTTTTATTTCATCTCGTAAACGACGTAGTAAGGTGCAGTAGTAATCAGAGTTTATAGTCTGACTCCTTTCAAGATAATCAATCATAATCACACCTTTCGAGTCCCAGAATACTGAAGCCATCACCTTATTTGCCGACAAAATCGACTTAGCCTTTTTAGGGGGTGGTGAACCAGATCTTCTCCACTGTTTTGATTGTTGTTTTGTTTCCGGTGTACAGTAATGAACCCATGTTTCGTCCATAGTAACAAAACGATTCAAAAAATCATCTGCATCGGCTTCAAATAACTCCAAACAGTCGCGTGAAATAGTCAATCGCGTCCTTTTTTGTTCAACTGAAAGCAGTCGCGGAACCCACCTCGCAGACACCTTGTGGAAACCCAACTCGTTGACAATGATGTTTTGAGTTCGTTCATAAGAGATGCCTATAATCTCGGCTATCTCTCTAATTTTTAATCTGCGGTCTCCCATTATTAAATCAAGTACTTTTTTAATATTTTCGTCAGTAGTTGACGTCGAAGGCCTTCCAGAGCGGGGTTCATCTTTCACACTCTCTCTACCACGCTTAAATTCTGCTATCCATTTTTTGACGGATGAATATGACAGAGCACAATCGCCTAATGTACTGACCATGTCATCATGGATGGCTTTTGATGATAGCCCCTTCTTATGGAGGTACTTAATGACGGCACGCTGCTCGATTTGCTCCATTCGCGGAAATTATGACCGATTACTTTGTTAATAAATTTATAAAATCACAACTAATTATCGCACACGTTTCGAACTTCACACAATGAACTAGTCTGAACTGAACTAAATAATGTGGGTAGATTTGATTTTTAGGATTGAATGGATCTGTGTTAGGCCGAGTACTTTTCAATCCACCCTCGTAGTAAAACATTAAACGCGATAAAATCCGTAAAATTAGTTTCATTTAAATGAGTAGTGTTCGCGTAAATATAAGAAATCATTAAACGCGATAAAATCAGTTTCGTTATCGAAAATAAACATTTGTTCCTTTTGTTTGAGAGTTTACACTGCATATTAGAAATATGATTAAAATAAAAATAAAACAAACATGAATTAATAATTACTCACTGTAAAATAACTGCTCTGTAGATGAACAATTATTAATTAATTGATAACTATTAGAATAGCAAAATCGTCGCACGAATACGTTGCAGTCGAATTCGACCTTGAAAATGTACTCTCATTGCGCATGTTTTTTTTCAATTTTCGCTTCAAAAAGGATATCCATAATAATATTGCAAATGGGAAAGTAATTCTCTCTGTCCCTGTGTCTGTTTGTTACCTTTTCACGGTTCAACCGCTGAACCGATGCTGGCGAAATTGGGCACAAAGAGAGCTTGCATTCTGGAGTCGGACATTAGTAATACTTTTTATAGATAAAACGTATTATAATTTATTTAAAAGACCTATTTCCACGCGGACGAAGTCGCAGGCGTCGGTTAGTATTTTATGCCCAATGAAGTAACATTAACACTAAAAAAAGGCTTACGTTATGCCATACATAAATTACATAAATGCGAAAGTAATCCGTTGAACCGATCATGTCGAATTCGACCTGGACGGACACTGGAATATGTTTATTCGGGAAAATAAAAGATCACGGTATTTTTTAAAAACTCAACAACTCAACGCGGACGTTGACGGCGGCTCCTGCTAGTAAATAAATAAATCTTACGTAAGACGACGTAACGCGGGTTTTACTAGCCTGCTTTGTACAAAAAAAAATACCCAAAGAAAACAGGCTAACATCGCGGGAATTCGATTTTATGTTGTAGAAATGGCGCTTCGAGCTTTAATCAGAACGGCATTGTTCATGGAGGTTTGTGTTTTGACCAACAACTGAGGAAAAATAATAGGCCTAATTGTAACTTTTATAAATTCCACGTTTTCTTTGTTATAATTAAGCATAAAAGAAATGAAATGCTAATGAGACTTGACGGCTTCTTTTTTTGAATAACACTGTAACCTTTCTTCGACAGATATTGTGTTGACGATTTCGGGTAATACTTTAGAATTTCCTGTTATTTTTCTTTCAGATTAGTTCGTTAAATGACTTTTCCCTAAAACCTTACTTATGAGAAATAGTAAAAATACATTTTCAAATACAACTACAGCTTAGTTAAACATTAAATATTTTATTTACGTTTAAAAATCACTACTCTTTTGTGTTCTTAAAAAACCGTTAACCACACTAGGATTTATTTTGTATCGGTAATTGGTTCGATAGTGTTTACAAACATTAAAAGCGAGTGTAGCGTCCCCAGACCTGGAACTATCTGCAGATCGTACAAGCATTTCTCTCGTGCAGAAATCTAACTAATATAAACCCGAAAAGTTATAATTATAAGCGTAAAATAAGCCGAAGACATGATTGCGCCGTACGGCATGTCACCTCATGAGCTGAGCAGTTCCTTTCTCAGCTTCGGTGCCGTAACAATAGAGCTGGACGGGAAAAATGACACGGGCCTCTGAGTGGAGAGGGCCTAGTTGTTATACAATTTAGCAATCGGACATTCCATGTCCCGAATTTAAAAAAAAATTTGGGTAAAATTGTAATTTTTTATTATTGAACGCAGTGACGAAACGAGCATAACGTTCTCCTGATGTAAAGTGCAACGTCTACCCATAACAAATGCTATGTCACCCAGAACATTTCTATGTGACACTACACTGCGTCCGTCACCCTGAGACATCAGTTCTTTAGCGTCATATGGCCACTGATGACGCTAGCTCACAGAGCTCTTCAATCCGAAACACAATAATGTTTGCACACTGCTGCTTCACGGCAGAATAACTGGCCCTGGGGTGGTACCTATCAAGACGGATTCCTGCATAGGAATCCTACCACCATCTTAATCCAATACGCTCTTTAAATTAAAAGTTACTAAAAAATCAACGAAAAATGCGCACACTAATTGCAATAGTGTTTGTACATACATACTTTACGTAGTGATTTATTAAAAAGGAACTACAAAGTTGGTTGAGCTTCTCGGTAGGAGCTTATAGGTATAGCTTTTATATACATCCGCATATCCCCAAATTTCTACAGATTTTTCGATGAAAATTTCCGTATTGTTTCCGTAATAAAAAGTAGCTTAGAATACTCTCTGAAAAGTCCTCTACCTGCCAATGAAAGTTCCATCAAAATCGATTCAGTTGTTCGGAGATTAGCTCGGACAAACAAACAGACAGACGTACTAAGATTATATTAACGTGTTTTAGTTTTGATATCCTGCAAATTGCCGTGTGGTGGTGGCTAAAGAGAGTCTATCACCCCATCGCATGCCGTGTGGGGGTGGCTTAAGATAGTCTATCACCTCATCTCATCCCGTGAGTGTCGTAAAAGTTGACAGAGGGCAAATAAAAACCAGGAGATGGGCAGAAGCATCTTCCTTGAACATCCGATTTATTCAGATGCCGTTGCCTACCCGCCTGCCAAGCTTGGCAACTACGGCAAAATCGCTCCAAAATAAGAGCTACAAGCTTTTGTAGTAAACTTTTGGGGACATCAAAACATCAGCCATGTTTAGCAGTGGAATGGTGATATGCTGAAATGATGATGATGCTGATGATCCTGCAAAATACCATATTTGATTAAGAAAAAAAACGCCCAACCAAAAAACGCCTAACTAGAACGGGTTACATATCACTACAGACTCTGGAACGACAACCTCTTGACATTACAAAAGCTCCTAACAATATCCTAATAATACTTTAAAAATTCGTTGCAAGTTTGATTTTTCTTTTTCTTACCTGTTTCGTATGTATGTATATTTATATAAATATGTATGTTTGTGTATATGTATCAAGGTATATGTATATATGTATTAAATGTAGTGTTATATATGTATATTTTAACTGTTTATGTATTTATAATCGTATTATTTTATTTATTTTATTCTCTGCATTCCCTTATGGTTGTCTGTGAGAGAATGCCTTTAGGCATTAAGTCCGCCATATGTATAAATAAATTATAAATAAGTAAATTATTCCGTGGGGGCGAAAAGTGAGCTAAGTGGGCTACATAAGGTATATTTAAACTTAAAAAAAGGAGCTATGATTTTGAAAAAAGTATTCATTGAGAAATCACAGACAGAAACTTAAAATTTATTTGTATAGTAAGTGTATGTATTGAATATATACAGAATTGCTGTTGTACGTATTTTAAGTTTGTTTGTCAGTTACTTAGCTGTCACGAACGCAATTTAAATTCCACAACTTAACCTTGCGAAAGACCTAATGATATCGGACTGGTGCAATCCATTCTTATCTTACCGGTTCTTTTATTTATATTTTTCTCAGGGTATGACATTGTCTTTCTAAATTTCATAGTAGCCGAAATAATATTAAGCTAAATGTTATGTTTTCTTATACATTGCACATTAATAAGGGTAAGTTCTTTTTATTGTACATGCATCGTTTCAACCCATCAGAAGTCCGCTGTTCAATAGCAATCTAATTTGTTGTTCTAACAATGCTTTGTTCTACACCTTAGCGCTTATAAAAGTGAAAATAACATTTCTCTCCTTTTTGGATATAAAAAGAACGATACCCAGACTAAGATTTCCTGTAAATGCGTTTTACAGGCAGACAGAATTCGTGTATTTGCACACATGTCGGCTCTGTCGGAGGGATTCGGACCCAGAACCCGCGGAGCAGAAGTCAGTTACTCAGGTCATTGGCAACGTACCAATCTGTCATCATGATGTCGTAAGAGTCGACGAAGCTTTATTGGGAAAATCTCACAGCCTATAACATACATACATAGAGTCACGTTTTTTCCCCATAGGGGCAGGCAGAGACCACATCTCTCCACTTGCTACGATCCTGACACATATCTTTAGCTTCCTCTATTTTCATTAGTGTTTTCATACAAGCTCGTCGGTTGCGGGTACTTTTGACGTGGCCTTTCCTTAAAACGATTTCGATCTGATCGTAATACATTCGCCTACGTCGACCCTTACCGGCTTGCCCATTCACACTCGCCTCATAAATCTGTTTCGTCAATCATCTTTCATCCATCCTCTCTACGTGTCCAAACCATCTAAGCATCCCTTTCTCTATCTTTGTGACTACATCTTCTACCATATCGCGATGTTTCTCAGTTTGTCCATGTCAGTCATAACAAGTGGCGGTATTGCTATCATTGAGATATGACAAACCCAAAATACAAAGACTGGTGACGGGCAGCAGCGCCTAAGGTGCGATACATCCGGTGCTGCGACCGCCAAGTCAGTAGTCCTTATACAGTTCCACGACCGCGTGGCCTAGTGGTAAGAGTCTGACTACGACGTCGCGGGTCCTGGGTACGAATCCCAACCGGAGGCAACAAGTTGTGTCTCTGAGTCTCTAACACTGCATCCCTGTCTACCTCGGATCTTATCGCATGAAACGTTACATCGGGCACGGGTAGGTTGGGACGAGTGAATGCCCCTGTGTTTGGGCGTACACTTAGGCCACTATAACATCTCCTGCGCAGTTGATAGCTTTCCGAGAGTATTCGGTAGTTTTTTTTAAATTGTATAAAGTGACGAAACGAGCAAAACGTTCACCTGATGTAAAGTGTAAGTCCAACGTCCGACCACAAGAAATGCTGTGTCATCCAGAATATTTCTGTGTGACACCACACTGCGCCCGTCACCCTGAGACATCAATTCTTAAGTCTCAAATGCTCAGTGATTGCGCTAGCTCACAGTGCCCTTAAAACCGAAACACAGTAATGCTTGCACACTGCTGCTTCACGGCAGAATAACTGGCCCTGGGGTGGTACCTACCTAGACGGATTCCTGCATAGGAATCCTACCAACAGTAAAGAAGTTGACGTCGTGGTCGAAAATAGGCCAAAAGTATATCATTAAGACTGCATCAGAGCTGCACAGCAGTTTCTCAGAAGCCGTCTTTTGATGGAAGTACAAGACGAGCATGGCATGACATGGTTGCGCCAACCACAAGCAATGTTTGTGTGACACCTCACTGCCGTCGACACCATGAGATCTTCAGTCACGTACATACATACAGTAACGCCTTTTTCCCATAAAAGGGGTAGGCAGATGCCTCTCAAGTAGCCCACTTTCTGCTCTCGCGGGAAACGAGACGTGACAGGAGGGAAACCACGTCGCCGCCATTTTGGTTCGAGTCAAAAAATTCATGCTCCCCAGTTGCGTTCCCACGATCACTATAGTAACAGCATTGCATATATATAGTAACAGCATTGCATATATAGTGTATGCACGAATAACCGCTGTCCGTACAATAGCTTAGTCGCCTCTTACGACACCTTAGGAAAGTGGTAGGTGCTATTCTATTCTACCGGACACTTATCGGCACCTATTCAGGTTCAGATCGAAATCTCAGTGGTGTGGTTTGTTTGACTGTTGAAAAACTGGCACTGCGGTGATACCTCATCATCATTTCAGCCTATCACTAGTACACTACTGAACATATGCCTCACCCATAGATAGCCACAAAAGTTTATAGCTCTCATTTTTGGGGGTTTTGGCCACAGTATAGGCTTGGCAGGCGGGTTGGCGGTTGGGTCCAGATGTTCCAGGAAGATGCTGCTGCCCATCTACTGGTTGATAATACCTACCTAGACTGCCTAGATACCTGCATAAGAATCCTATCACCAGTAAATTATTACTTTTCTATATATTACAGATAAAATGACAGCGTATGAATTGTAAACTGGTTAAATATAGTTCTTTAGCAAGGATGAGGTCTACTTTACATTCGACTGCTTTGAAACAAAACATATAATAATTCAGATAAAACTTAACGTACTGCTTCATCAGGCTTGTTCTCGGACACACATTGTTGATTTTGTTGTTGTGTGTTATGGCCCGAAGTCCCTCCTTCCACACCTTTTGTTAAAAGCAAACAATAAAAACACTGACCATGCACTAAGTCATGCAATGACCTGCATACGTATTGACTGGATACTTTGGTTAACAAAGAGAATTTATATAAGAAAACAATAACCAATACGTATCCAAGTATTAAAAGCGTAACGACATAGTGTGAAGCAAGTTAACGAATGTTAATTTGCAACCTCCGACATAAGCTTAGGCGTTACCGAAAAGAAAGCCATGCTCGCATATCTCCCAATCACTTACTGTTTCTTGAGGCATGTCATAGGGCACACGTTGTTCGCTTTCACATTGTGTGTGATTCTCCTTAGACCGTCAAGCCATACCTTATTTTCACAAAAATAAGGACAATTTTATTGACGCTTTATAATAAATATTGTATTTTTATTTCCAAAATGCTAAATCTGATATACAGTATAGTTTCTAGTTCTGTACAAAGTGTTGAAAATTGGACGGAAACTTAGATGTCTAAACAATTTTCATTATTGGCAATCCTTCTTTATTTCATTGCTCTATTGACATTAAATAAAAAAATACGACTTATTTTACGGAAAGTAATTTATGAACTTATTGAAAATCAAGAAAATGCTGTAACTGACCTTGGCAGTGGCGGCGTCCGGACAGACAACATGCTGGTAATTTATATTGATGTAGTCGGTACCACTGCAAATCGTGAGGGACTTGTCTTCTAGTGTGTCTCCATGTTTGTTTATAAGATTGGTGCTCAGTTTTGAATCTTGCTGCAATGAAAAAGTTAGTCTCTTAAAGTTCGCTTACAATATACACAGACATTATTTATATATTTTTTTCCACCGTTCCTCTAAGATTGATATAGAAGATTTCACAACATCGTGGTTCAGTCATCAGTGCTGAGTCGTGGATTCGAAACACTGAGATCATTACTTGGGCAACGTAGAATTTTCTACCAAAAACAATGGTTTTGTCGGAATGATTGCGTTTGGCAGGCAGATTTGCGATCGCAGTGTCAGAAACTTCGTACTTTATATGCTCTCTGTCAGCGGTGTGTGTATTTTCGGTGTAACAATTTTCGAGATTGTTATAGCCACTGTATCGGTAGTTAGTCTCATATGCCAAGTAAACACTAGCCCCAAGACCCTTCAAACCGAAACAGTAATGTTTGCTCACTACTGCTTGACTTCAGAATAACTGGCCCTGGGGTAGCTACCTAGACGGATTTCTGCATAGGAATCCTACCACCAATTATATTTTCTAAGAATACGTGCTCAAAACACAAATTGTTATAACATGAAAGCATTGTATTAATACATCATTTGTAATATGTTTGGATATCCGTGAAAGATTTTATTCGGTTGAATAATCTTAATGAAATATTGAATATCATATACATTGACAGATAAACAAACCCGCACCTCCCACAGTTCTATATCAATCCATGCGTGTAGCCGTTATTACAGCATAAATGTAATTATTCAATGTCATAAACAACCGTTAGCAGCGGCCATTTTGAATCGGTGACACCATGGAATGATTCACGAAATAACGCGTATATAAATATGAAGGAACGTTGTGTTAGCATTGCAAATTAATAGTTTAGCCGGGATTAATGTCATTCGATTCAGCCCCGAGAATGTTTTCTGTTAGTTTGAAATACTTACTCGTAAGATATCTTTAACCAAAACCCTCGTTATACTTCACTTTATATTATTACCACGTTTTTATTAACTCGCTATCGTGTAATTTCGGGTCAAATTTAGCAACTGATATTAAACTGTTTGGCGGATACTGGTGGTAGGATTCCTATGCAGGAATCCGTCTAGGTAGGTACCACCCCAGGGCCAGACATTCTGCCATGAAGCAGTAGTGTGCAAGCATTACTGTGTTTCGGTTTGAAGGGCACTGAGAGCTAGCGTAATCACTGGGCATATGAGACTTAAGAACTGATGTCTCAGGGTGTATATAATTTCGGTGATGTAATTGCTGTTAGCCTTTTTTGGCTTTTACAGCTTCATCGGATACTGTGCTCACGGGCCAGGGGCCCGCGTGCCAGGTTTGGTTTGACCCAAACATAAATACATAAATGTACTCCTACAATAACCTCGAAATTCGGACTGTCGCGCTCGCTGCGTGCTTGCACGATTTAGAATATCTCAATATGATTTTAAGTCGTCTAATGACCGTCCGAGGGAGGCTGCGGGCCTCCGATTCGGACTGTCGACTTGTATGTCGGTAACTCTGGGCGGTGAGAACCGCCCTGGAACACGGGTGTACCGTGTGTACGCGGTGTGATTGTCGACTGCTGCGCGCCGCTCTCTACGGCGGTCGCGCGTCGTGGTGCGTGTTATATTAAAGCTATTAACTGTGTGTAGTGTAGCCTGGATCGTGACTGACCGTATCGTGGTCAGGGAGTGCTGAGACGTCCGTGTCGTCTGGCACGTTTCGCAGGCGACGTTTGCGTTCGGTCGCGTTTCTATTTGGTCGGTAATTTGCTGCTTTAACCACCAGCGGGTTTGAATGAACCGCGGCTTTTTCGAAAAACCGCCGTGATAATGCTCTGAAGTGTCCAGAGAATGTCTCAGGGTGACGGGCGCAGTGTTGTGTCACACAGTAATTTTCTGGGTGACGCTGCATTTGTTATGGGCAGACGTACTAACCATCAGGTGAACGTTTTGCTCGTTCCGTCACTTTAATGAAATAAAAAAAAAACTTCCCAATACGCCCACGGGAGCGCTGCACTCGTCGTCATACAAACTATCTCGATGTAATAAGAAAATGTTTACTATTCGAAAGCTGACATTTTTTCGTGCTCGAGCAACTGACTTGTCGTGTGACGGCAGTGTAAGAGAATTCACTGTCCCATCTTGTCCCGTAGGTTTGGATACGACGTGGTTGGAGACAGTTTGTAGTTTAATATCAATTAATAGTATTACTGGTAGTAGTGTTACTGTGCAGGAATACGTCTAGGTTGGCGCCACCGCAAACCAGTAGGTACTGTGCCAGGAGTGTGGAACATTACTATGGTCGGTCGGATCTCAAGTTACATCATAGCAATTTTCGTAGGAATCTCGGTTTTTTTTCAAATCAAATACAACTCATGTTAGTCGGTGATAATGTAGATGTATGTAGGTGAAAGAATTTTTAAAATCGGTTCAGTAGTTTTTGAGTTAAATCATTACAACAAAACATACAAAAAATCAAATCTTTCCTCTTTATAATATTAGTTTAGAAGTTTAGATGACCGGATTTACCGGCTTAAGAGAATACCACCTCATCTCAACCTGTGGGTGTTCGTAAAAGTCGACAGAGGGAAAATTAAATCCAGAAGATGGGCAGCAGCATCTCACTGAAACATCTAAATAATTAAACTGCGGTAACAAACCCGCCAAGCAACCAAGTGTGGCAACTATGGGAAAATCCCCTTAAAATGAGAGCAACAAACTTTTGTGGCAATCTATGGCAGAGGAGGCCTAGATTCAGCAGTGCACTAGTGATTGGCTGAGATGATGATGAGAATGATGATTGGATGACTTGTTTGTAGGAATGCGCACCGTGTGTGTACCGTGACTTCCAAGCTAGGCTAACCTGTGTATTTTAAGACAGTGGTCCGGTGAAAGAGTACCAAAAAAGAAACACAAGCTACGTAAGAAAATTGTCAAAATGTATACGTAAGAAAAATTTATTAGTAAACAAGAAATAGATCCTGACACTTCTAAATGTTTACACGTGATAGTGGTGTAATGGTCAACTCTCCCGTTTCTTCCCGTGGATAATGTAAAAGGCATACTTAACAAAATCTTGCTGCCTCGAAGAGACGGCGGAAAAACTATTTCAAATAGGTCACTTATAAAACTTATAAAACTAGAAAACGCAATAGCATCTGAGTATCAAATAGCAGAGATGCTATGGTATTCCTTACTGCGTAACAAATGTAACAATATAGTCTAAATACCATGTAAATAAATGTGAACCACGTAAACGCCATCAGGGAGGGTGTCCTTCTGGTTCTCTTTTTTATTGCATAAAGTGATGAAACGAGCAAAACGCTCACCTGATGGTAAGTGCAACGTCTACCCATAACAAATGCTGTGTCACCCAGAAAATTTCTCTGTGACACCACACTGTGCACATCAACCTGAGACATAGGTTCTTAAGTCTCATATGCCCAGTGATTACGCTAGCTCACAGTGCCCTTAGAACCGAAACACAGTAATGTTTGCACACAACTGCGTCACGGCAGAATAACTGGCCCTGGGGTGGTACCTACCTAGACGGATTCCCGCATAGGAATCCTACCACCAGTAAATGATATTATTATTATTATTCTGATATTACGATGAACAACCTGCCTTTCATTTCACATGCAAATGGCACACAAACTTGTATCTTCCTAATATTAAGCTCATTTATCGTGGCGGTCATGGGTTTCCATAATGACAGAGCAACGTCTGCTATCACAAAATCATCAATTTTAAAAACAAATCCAACGTGCCCAAATATGACGAAGCAATCTTGCTTAAGTTGAGAGGTTCCTTTATCAACTTCCGGCTCTATCAACATGCCAGCTCCATGGTACGAGTACCATGTTATTGCGTTGTCACCATCAAGTTACATAGGTATGCCAAAATTTAGCTCAATCGGACATCGGATTTGAAGTTTTATACATACATACATTACAAGTTAAATAATAGTTTGTAAAAAGAAAAGCAAACTTACTAAATCTACTTACAAGTTTTGCATTATGAAGCCTATCGGAGTATGTGAATACGTGTTATATTAACGCAAAATGGTTTTGAAAAATGTTTTGTGCCAAAAAATTACAACATAAATTACACTAGCAAAAAAAAGCTAAGTAACTGCCTGTCAATGTCCCACTGCAAAGCACATACCTCCTCTCATTTCTGAGAGGGGAAGAATCCGCAACGCTGCTCCAATGCGAGATGGCAAACTTCACGTATCTTCGAAATATTTTTAATTTCTCAGACATGCAGGTTTCCTCACGATGTTTTCCTTCACCGCCGAGCACGTAGTAAATCAGCGCTTAAAAGCTCAGGGGCTAGGCGGTCGCTTTAAATTTCATAGTACGCGAGTGACTTAGGTTTGATTCCCGGTGCCGGCACAACTAAAATTGTCAATTGTATTTTTAAGTACTAAATTACACTTGTAGCATTTTAAAGTTAAGTTATTATATAAATAACCTTGGCATTTATAGCTTTCTATCACAAGCTTTTATGTAACTTCACGTATGTTTATTAAGTTCAAATCTTGCAAGCCGAACGTGAACCAATTTCTAATGTCTGATTGAGCTAAAATTTTTCAAATCTACGTAGCTGGTCTAATGATGGATCCGGTAGTGGACCGTAGGAACTCAACTAAGCAAGCTTCGACATGTTTGGGCTCGTTGGATTTGTGTTGATTAGTACTATAGCCCCAGCAATATTTGAAGTCCACAGCTGGACACATGCCTCACAATAAAAAGGGAGGCCTATGTTCAGCAGTGAACTAAAAGGCTGAAATGATGACGATTACCACCTATCTGTTGAAGGTTTCCAACTCAGTAAACAATGTCTCTTGGCGATGTCTTTTGATTGCTTCTTACGCAAAAAAAGATAAAAAACAATGTCGAACTTCAACAGTTTTATAACAGCAGCGCGATGTAATTATAGAGGTTTTTATTATGTGAATACTGACAAAACGAGCAAAACATTCACCTGATGGTAAGTGCAACGCCTGCCCATAACAAATGCTATGTCACCCAGAACATTTCCGTGTGACACCACACATCGCCCGTCACCCTGAGACATCAGTTCTTAAGTCTCATACGCCCAGTGATTACACTAGCTCTAAGTGCCCTTCAGACCGAAGCACAGTAATGTTTGCACACTACTGCTTCACGGCAGTATAACTGGCCCCGGGGTGGTACCTACCTAGACGGATTCCTGTATAGGAATCCTACCAGTCTACCAGTCATTCAGATTTAAACAATGTTTCAGTAAAAAAAAAATATCAAAATGAATACCTTCGGCACTCCTCCAGATCTCACGTCACTGACTTGACACAGCTCGATAACGTCGCCGTCCTGTAAAAAAATCAATAAATCAAACAACTTCCAGAACAAGTTCGTTGTAAAAATATGAATAGAAAACCATATTGTCATACGCTAGTCTCGTCCTGATCGATTTTCGACCACGGCGACGACTTTCAAATACCTTCGGAAGCTGTTAGCTGAGCAGGAGATACGGTTTATCGTTTTTCATCATTTCAGCCTATCACTAGTCCACTGCTAAACGTAGGTCTCCCTCATAGATTGCCACAAAAGTTTGTAGCTCTCATTTTATTGGATTTTGCCACAGTTGCCACGCTTGGCAGGCGGGTTGGTAACCGCGGTTTATTATTGAGATGTTTCAGGAAGATGCTGCGGCACATCTCTTGGTTTTCATTTTCCCTCTGTCGACTTTTACAACACCCACGGGAAAGAGATGGGGTGGTAGATTCTCTTTAAACCGCCACCACACGGCAACTAATAATACCATAATATGCAATGTGCCAACATGGTTCGCCACACGTCTTGTTTCTCGTTAGGACGAAAAGTGGGCTACGAATGTGCTCTCTGTCTAACACGATGGGAAAGAGGCGTGCCTATATGTATGTAATTAACTTTCTTTTTTTATTATGGATTTTCACAAAGTAACGCCTGCTTTTATTAACTGTAACAAGCATTGTTAATTGATTCAAATGATGACTGATACAAAGATTTTAACTGAACCCGTGATGCAGCCGATAGGTGTCCGGCAGAGTAGCACCTACCTCTTTCCTACCGAGGTGTCGTAAGAGGCGACTAAGGTATTGTACGAACAGCCTTTATTTTTGACCGACCGGGTGGCGTAGTGGTTAGGTTAGTAGTAGTTAGCGTACCTGACTTCTGCGCCACCGGTCCTGGGTTCGATTCCCAGCCGGAGGTAACATTTGTGCAAAAACACAAATTGTTGCTTTTCGGGTCTGGTTGTGTTGTGTATGTCAAATGTATGTTTGTAAAACGCACCCACGATACAGGAGAAAATCCTAGTGTGGGGCTTCGTTAAAAAAAAAAAAAAAAAAATCGTGTAGAACACCACTTGCAATACTGTCACTATACTATTCGGGGGAACGCAAGAGGAAGTAAGAAATTTTTTGGCGTTACCGTATGTACGTAAGCTGAAATAATTTTCAAGTCATATAAACGTCATCTCCCTTACACGCGTAGCATAAAATGATATGTTGTGACCTAGATACAGTACAATTTCCGGCGAGGCTCTCGCACGCCTGCACTCACTCTCATTTCCTCGAGGCGTTTCAATCAGTTGTTCTTGAAAGGAAATCGAGTTCGAAGCGAGGCGTCACAGTGCAGGAGCTGGTAATCTAGCAATAAAATATGCAATAACTTTCTCGCAGGCTACCCGTGGAAGTGTAGAAAATAAGATGCGAATTAAACCAGTGAATTTGTCGTCTCGGAAACTCTTTGGTATAAATAAAATTCTTGTCACGTAAGTATACAGCAAAATAGATTAATTTTATTTTATTTGACTTACTTATTTTAAGTGTTTTCTTTAAAATATTTTACAATAAAGCCAACGCCTTAAATAAGGGCAACCCCACACTATTATTTCTCTAATATCGTGGGAGTGTTTGCACAATTACACATACGCACCCAGATAAACTATATATAGGTCATACATGATGTATGAAAAGCGACAGGCCTATGCCTATGAGTGAGACAAAATATTTCAGAGAAGAAAAAAACTAAACATTTATCAAAACTATTACTAGCTACCTGAAACCCGCGACATCGCCGCGTGGAATTAGATTTATTTTTAAATACCGTCCCTGTCCAGGATGAAAGTTATCTCTGTGCTGAATTTCGTTAAGATCGGTTCAACGGCTGGGCCGTGAGTAGATAACAAACCGACAGCGGGACAGAGAGAGTTACTTTCGATTTTATAATGTTACTAGCTGATAGCGACCTCATCCACTTGGATAAAGGTTTTTTAAATACCCCGTGGGAACTATTTGATTTTCCGGGTCAAAAGTATACTATGTCTCCACGATACAAGCTATGTCTGTGCCAAATTTCGTCAAGATCGGCGCAGCGGTTAAACCGTGAAAAGGTAACAAACAGACTGAGAGAGTTACTTTAGCATTTTTTATATTAGTATGGATTATGGAACAGTATGGATAACACCTCAACAGTCTAAAATAGGATTCAATAGAAACTTTGTAAAGACATGCTTGAAACTGTGTTAAATATATGCTTGTTTTAGTATGTCGAATTATCCGAGGTTTTTCTTTTTATTAAATTAAGTGACGAAACGAGCAAAACGTTCACCTGATGGTAAGTGCAACGTCCGCCCACAACAAATGCTGTGTCACCCAGAATATTTCTGTGTGACACCACACTGCGCCCGTCACCCAGAGAAATCAGTTCTTAAGTCTCGAATGCCCAGTGATTACGCTAGCTCACAGTGCCCTTCAAACCGAAACACAGTAATGCTTGCACACTACTGCTTCACGGCAGAATAACAGGCCTTGGGGTGGTACCTACCTAGACGGTGTGGTAGTGGAACAAATAATTGATTTCGTTTTGGGCAATCCGCAAGGAGCATTCAACTTAGTTAGCGAATTGTAAAAAAAAAAGATGAAATTAAGAAGCACGTGGCATTAATCTATTGGCGTTTATATTTTAATGCCACGTTAAACGCAGCAATACGTAATAAACGTGATAAATACTTGCGCAAATAGCGTAGGACGCCTGGGGAGCTACATTAGGTGTCGCAAACAGAAATGTCGCAATAATATGGAATTGACATCAGCCTTCGACAAATACTGGGCGGGCGTAAACGTCTTTCCAATACATTTCGAGACTGCTGTTCATAGTATGTAGATTGTAAATTGTTATAACAAATGAATATAATAATAAATATTGCTACCTTTTTAAACTTTTTTAGACGTGGAAGCGTAGTACTTTAAATTTCATAGTACGCGAGTGACCTGCGTTTGATTCCCGGTGCCGGCACCGTGCTGATTTACCACGTGCTCGGCGGTGAAGGAAAACATCGTGAGGAAACCTGCATGTCTGAGAAATAAAAAATATTTCGAAGACATGTGAAGTCCGCCAACCCGCATTGGAGCAGCGTGGCGGATTCTTCCTAGCTCCAAAACCCTCTCAGAAATGAGAGGAGGCCTGTGCTCAGCAGTGGGACATTTATAGGCTGAAACTTTACTTTACTTTTTTTAAGCGTAGTGATTGACAGTCGTGGAGAGTTTACACGCTGATGAAGATGATAATATATCTGCAATGAAACGTTTCGCGAGACCGGAATTTTTTGGGAAGCGCTTGACTATTATCCGGATATTTTTATATAACACGGGTTGCTCCCGCCATTCAATATAAAGTAGATATTTAAATGTGTACCAGTGTTACTAAATTGCCGCGGATTACCTATTCAGATTCAACGGAACACTTGTGTTTAGCGCAACATGGTTTGGGAACCCCTGATTTAATCGATCGGAACCTGGCGGTCTACTACGAAAATCGAAATACTAAGTTTCGGCTGACGGTTCGCACGTTTCCTACCCACGCTATCACATCACTAAACATTCATCCTATAGGTTTGCTGGATCCGAAAGAAGGCCGTCCGTATAAGTTGCATCTGAAGTAATTTGTTAGTAGGATTCATGTTTGATGTCCGTCGTTGCTTCGTATCGATCCGAAACTTCGTAATTCGATCTTGATAGTCCAGTCCGACCCAGAAAAGGACAGAAACAAAGTAATTTGCTACGATATATAAAAATTGTCCGGCGGTGTAGAATATTTCCTACTGAGGTCTCGGACGACTAAGGTATTGTACGACCAGACTTGATTCGTGCAGAATAACAACATAACATGCACTGCTGTCACTATACTGCTCGTGTGAACTCAATGGGAAGTAAGAATTTTTTGACTCGTACCAAAATGGCGGCGACGTGGTTCGCCTGAATCGCCTTCGTGAATTAAGTCAATCTGATGATAAGCTGATGGTAGGATTCCTATGCAGGAATCCGTCTAGGTAGGTACCACCCAGGGCCAGTTATTCTGCCGTGAAGCGGTAGTGTGCAAACATTACTGTGTTTCGGTTTGAAGGGCACTGTGAGCTAGCGTAATCACTGGGCATATGAGACTTAAGAACTGATGTCTCAGGGTGACGGGCGCAGTGTGGTGTCACTAAGAAATATTATGGGTGACACAGCATTTGTTGTGGGCGGACGTTGCACTTACTATCAGGTGAACGTTTTGCTCGTTTCGTCACTTTACACAATAAAAAAAAAGCTGAGAAAATATCTATTTCAGCTAATTTTTTGTCATTATCGCAACAGCCTTCTTTTTTAAAGAGATAATTTATGGCGACATCGACACTCAAGCTGTGAACAGCTCAGTGTTATTGATCCTACGTCAGCGTTGTATGACTCGCGGCTGTCAGTCTGTCTGACCGTAAACAAGAGCGCTAGTATATTGAATAGGAACTACTTACATAGAAGAAAACAAAGTGAGAATCACCTATCAAAGTTCAATAACGTATAGAGCGCATGAATAGTTTCCTATTCACGCCAACATCAAATAGACTGACCTAGAAATGTGACAGCAGCCCAGCTCCGGCCTAGGTGAAGTTAGATTTACATAGATCTTTATTTCTATAGTCAGAAGTTTGTTTGTTACTGTGAACATGACTGCCTTTGTGTAGAAACAGAAGCGCCTGTATATTAATTTGTATTAATATTAAATTTACAGATTTCCAGTACAGTTTCAAATATATAAGCTGAGATGTGGACTTTTTATGAAAGAAAGTGACGAGATGTGTGATGTGTGATGTGTAAATCGTTCACGTAATGGAAATGCAACGCCGGCCCATAGCAATGGCTATGTCACACAGAACATTTCTGTGTGGCACCGTTTTTTTTATTGCATAAAGTGACGAAACGAGCAATACGTTCACCAGAACCCAGTTCACGTGTCGCCCAGAACATTTCTGTGTGACACCACACTGCGCCCGTCACTTTAAAACATCTGTTCTTTAGTCTCATACGCCCAGTAATAACATCAGGTCTCAGTGCCCTTCAGACCGAAAGACAGTAATGTTTCTCTTCACTCACTACTGCTTCACGGCTGGACCCAATTGGCACTGCGGTGGTACCTACCTAGTCGGATTACTGAATAGGAATCTTACCACAAATCTTACTTTCTTCTTCGTACTACCACGTAAATAAATCACTCGGTTTTTCATTTTACGAATTTCAGGCACAGAAGCTGAATATGAACCGCTTGACCTCACGCTCGCGTGAAATGTTAGCGTAAAATAAGGATCCACAGTGGACATTAATAGAGATTTAAAGCGCTTCAAGTAAATGGTCAAATAGTTAACTTTTACTATGGATTTAAAAGATACGTTTCACCACATATTGTCTTAGTTCGTTCACTTCAATTTACGAGGACCTATGTCTTAATAAAAGCATCGAAGCGGAGGGCGGGTGTCTAGGAGGTAGTTCGCACTCGGGGAATTGACCCCTGCAGACAGGTGAATGTACAATGTAGAACATAATTTCTTTTTACACGAAACAATGTGACGACAAATGTTGTTGTTTTTGGATCTGGTAGTGCATTTGAAATGTGTCTGCGAAATGTGCTCGCGATACAGCAGCAATCCTAGTGTAGGACTTAGTTTTTTTTTTTAAATATTTAGTGACTCTACCATTATATCTAGTGACTGACAGAGAGGAAAGTAAGTTAATTTGCTAAGATCCGCATGCAAAATATAAAAAATGGTGAATATTACCTAGTTTTTTGAAGAGCTACAATACTAGATAATATACACCACTGGAACCGCGGCCAGGTTAGTTTGCTTGTGCACGCTACATTTTGCATGCGGATCTTAGCAAATTAACTTAATTTCCTTCATTATAATGGATTTCCGCAAAGTAACGCCTGATTCTATTAAAAATATTAAGGATAATTTTTTATGGAAGGTAGTGACGAGTCGAACAAATCATTCACCTATGTAAAGTTGTTATGGGCAAACGTCGCACTTACTATATGGTGAACTCACTGGTCTCGACACTTCTATAAAAAATCTATTGCTGGAATATTGTTTTACATAATCAACAAAAATGTAGCCTACGTGCAACTTGATAAGCGAAACGTTGGGCCACGTTATAACGTAACGTTGTATTAGTATGTACATTTATTAGGGAAAGTCCCTAAAAAGAAATATACCATGTAAACTCATTAGCACACCGATTCTAGGTAGGTACCACAGCAGGTCAATATTTTTTTTTTATTGGATAAAGTGATGAAACGAGCAAAACGTTCACCTGATGATAAGTGCAACGTCTGCTCATAACAAATGCCGTGTCACCTAGAATATTTCTGTGAGACATGAGTTCTTTAGTCTCATATGCCCAGTTATTACGCTAGCTCACAGGGCCCTTCGAACCGAAACACAGTAATGTTTGCACACTACTGCTGCACGGCAGAACAACTGGCCCTGGGGTGGTACCTACCTAGACGGATTCCCGCATAGGAATCCTACCACCAGTATTCTGCCGTGAAGCAGTACAAACATTATTGTATTTCGATCTGAATGCCTCTGAGAGCTAGTGTAATCACTGGGCATACGAGAATTGAGAACTGATGTCTCAGAATGACGGGCGCAAGTGTCACACATAAACGTTCTGGGTGACACAGAATTACAGCATTTATTGTGGGCAGACGTCGCCGTTACCATCAGGTGAACGTTTTGCTCGTTTCGTCACTTTATCTAATAAAAAAAAGATCAAACAGAATGAAATGAAACGTGTTACATTTATACGTCGACTTAGAAAATTTAATTAGTCGAATGTATTTTTTACAATCTAGAACGTTTCCTAATGGAGTCATTGCCTTTGTCCGGACAAGAAACAGGCGAATGAAACTCCACAGGTATAATTAAAAAAATATATAATCACATGAATAATTAATATTTAGGAAAGTTTGCGCTGCGATCACCTTATTCCCAGGGATTATTATTACACAGAATAACGATTAAAAAGTGTTTTCTACGTTTATATATATTTTTATCTAAATATCTCTACATGAGAAAAACGTGTGGTGGCGGTTTAAGAGAATCTACCACCCCATCTGATCCCGTGGGTGTCGTAAAAGTCGACAGAAAAATTAAAACCATAAAATGGGCGGCAGCAACATCTTCCTAGAACATTTCCATTAACCAACTGCGTTTGCCAACCCGCCTGCCAAGCGTGGCAAATATGGCAAAATCCTCCCAAACGACAGGAACGAAATTTTGTAGCAATCCATGGGGGGGGGGGTCTATGTAGTCTATATAGTGATAGGCTGCTACGATGATGATGATGAGCTTTAGGTAGGTACACCCCAGAGCCTACTCTGCCGGGAAGCAGTAGTCTGCAAACATTACTGTGTTTCGCTCTGAAGGGTGCTGTGAGCTAGTGTTATCACTGGGCATATGAGACTTAAGAACTTATGTCTCAGATTTAAGAACTGATAACTAGGGGTGACGGGCGCAATGTGGTGTCCAACATAAATATTCTATGTGACACAGCATTTGTTATGGGTAGACGTTGCAGATACTATCAAGTGAACGTTTTGCTCGTCTTGTCACTTTATCCAATAAAAAAAAAATGTTCGGGCGAAACTTTAATTCCACTGATTTGGATGATCTTTGAAAGAGTATTCTCCCGTGGTAGTCTCATGTAAATTTTGATGACAATCTGACGGTCCACTTTTGAGATACAGTGCAAAGTGCAAAACGTAAAACCGTGCAGTTCGTTGCACCATCCAGTGGGGCAGTGACCTTCACTGCGTGCTGGTACGATTTTTGCCACTCGACAACCTTTCTTGACTAACGGTTATCGGATAGGCATCATGCCGCTTCGGCAGTGTTTATGATTATGATGATTATAGGCATTTTTTTTTAATATTAATAATTGCATTTATTTGAATAATAATCTAAAATTCATGTAAACCACTTCAACTAAGCTTAAAAGCTGGTGCCAGGAGATGGTTCACGACAATAGTCAAACGGCCGGCTCTATCATGCGACATCACGTCCCGCAGTCCATGTCCTAAACCATTGGGCTATATGAGCTTATAATCTTACTAATATTATAAATGCGAAATCTAATAATGCTCTGTCCCTCTGTATGTTTGTTACCTTTTCACGGTTCAACTGCTGAACCGATCTTAACGAAATTCGGCACAGAGATAGCTTTCATTCTGGAGACGGACGTAGGATAATTAATTCCGGAAAATCAAAGAGCACTCATGGTATTAAAAAAAAAGCTAATTCCACGGCTTCAGCTAGTGATTTATACGAGTAAATACGCGATTTTTACGCGTTTACTACACATTTAATAAAACTAGATTTACGTATTTTATCGCGTTTTATTTTACTATTTATAACCCGAAGTTTCGAGCGCTTTACAGCATTCATGGTCACTACGTCCTAATCTAGTTAATATCAATATCAGTTAATTCGGGGTAAATTCAGCTTTTAAATATTGTTTTTGGTCCGATCTAGGCATAAAGAGCTTACTGTGTCTTGTCAAGTCGACAGTCCGAATGGAGGCCCGCACCCTCCTTCGGACGGTCATTAGACGACTTAAAATCGTATTGAGATATTCTAAATCGCGCAAGCACGCAGCGAACGCGATACAGTCCTAATTTCGAGGTTTTTGTAGGAGTTTATATATTTATTTATGTTTGGGTCAAACCAAACCTGGCACGCGGGCCCCTGGCCCGTGAGCACAGGATCCGATGAAGCTGTAAAAGCCAAAAAAGGCTAACAGCAATTACATCACCGAAATTATATGTGTCTTGAAAGTCTTGCAGTGGTCTGCTGCTGGTGGTAGTACCCAACAATCTTCCCCATTAGGATATTTTCAATTACAATAGCCTCGCGATTCATCCTTGGTAGAAATCGGTATTATTTTCTATTGGAGCTTAGTTAAGGAATGCGATTGAGGGATACATCTTTTCTGTTTATATCTGCGTTATTTTTTAATTGTACATTTGCATACATATGAAAACACTAGTTTAAAACAACTCCACATTATTATAATTAGCAAACTTGCAGCCTGCGAGCTCATTCAAAGTAATTATTATGAAAATGAAATTGTCAGGCAGCACGCTCCGAACGCACTGCGAAAGTTTGATAAGTACTGTTATGAACGTAATTAACGTATTAGTTATACAACTGCGATATTTTTCCCAAGGGAAGCGGTGTTGCCAGTGACGAGCTTCGGAGATAGGACGTGGTCGTTCACTGTTCGTCGCAACGAAATTTAAGAGTCACTGAGCGAGCTGTGGAAGGCTATGTTCAAAGTTTAGAAGCGCGATAGAATTTGTAACCGACAAAGCATAACTAAATTGAACCTCGTAGGACCTCACACTAGATGGAGGTACTACCTTTCCAAGTGAGCAAGAAGTCGATAGATTGACAGGAATCCCACCGTTGGTAGAATTCCTATGCGGGAATCCGTCTAGTTTAGTTTTTCTGTGCAAACTATGCGCAAACATTACTGAGTTTCGTTTTAAAGGGCACTGATGTATAGTGTTATTACTCAGTTTATAAGATTTAATATCTGACGTCTCAAGATCCTCTAAGCTCACTTCGATTTCTAGTCCCAGCTGGTAAGTGATGTAGCGACATCAACATGAGAAGCTCAACTACCTAATAGCTGACACGTCCTAAATCGCGCTATTGAAGTTCACCGAGTCGTTATATATACAAGATCTAAAGATTACAGGTTGGATGAGACATTCTCCCCTGACCAGACTATGAGATCTGGCAGGGGCAGCTACACCTGCCAGACCTACCATTTTACGTGGTGCAACATCTGCCAAAACATTATTTCTAATCCAGGGATTAGAAATATTGTTTTTCATACAAACTGTTTTTAATGCATTTACATTAACGTTAGGCATGAAGTACTCGTATTTTCCATTTCTTATACGAGTAAGATCTATCTATCATTATCATTTTTTATATACATTAGAATACAAAAAAAACCTGTAAATCGAATAAGTCGTATATATTTCCCGGACTTTTATCAGTTCTGAGAGGAGACGAGCACTCGTGTACTCGCTCGACCATTTCAAAAGCTGCCTACTGACTCTGTCCGATGACTGTGGAGTAGATCGTTAAGGCGGGTCGCGGGCAAGGTCGAGAGACTATTGAAGGTTCGATCCAACTGTAGTGTTTTTCTTTCACAAATTATATCGATGCTTCGTTATTTCAAGAATGCTGTATTAGACTGGAGTCACAAATTGACGACCGCGTGGCCCAGTGGTAGCTGACTTGTACACCGCGGGCCCTCTGTTCGAACCCCATCCGGCATCAAAATAAATGCACAAATCTTTCGTTTTTGGGTCTGGTTGTGTGCTTATGTGAAATTTGTGTTTGTAAAACAACCCCATGATACTGGAGAAATTACAGTGAGACGCATCGTTTTTTTTTAAATAAAATATCTTTACCTCGATCTTCTCGAACTGTGCACAGGATCTGTGTTCAAATCTTTAAAAATGGCAAATTATGCTGAACGTGTAAAATGCGTAAACTTGGGTGTGCGGGAGGAACTTAGGTTAAAGGATGACCTTAACATACATACATACATAAGATCACGACTGTATCCCATAAGGGGTAGTCGGAGACTGGGCACTCACTGCAAAAACAGATGACTGCCACAATCCAAGTTTCACCAAAACAATATAATGCACTTGGTGTGATAGGTGGTGAGCCCATCGCCACCATGCACTGTTGGGTGCACAGTGCAGTTTAATTCCTTACTCGCCTTTTACGAAATCCATTGGATGAGATGGAGTGGTAGTATTATTTTAACGAGCCGCCACCGATTCCTATACGTAAATTACGCGTGGTAACTCAGGGGCAAGCTCGCTTTAAGTTTTATAGCACGCGAGTGTCCTGGGTTCGATTCCCGGTGCCAGCATCACCACAATTGTTAATTGCAATTTTAAGTGCAGATTTACCCCGTGCTCTGCGGTGAAGGAAAACACCGTGAGGAAACCTGCATGTCTGGGTAAAAAAATTATTTCGGGAACATGTGAAATCCGCCAACACGCGCTGGAGCAGCGTGGCGGACAGTTCCCGGCTTCTAAACCCTCTCAGAAATGAGAGGAGGTCTGTGCTCAGCAGTGGGACATTTATAGGCTGTTACCTTACTTTTTTACTTTAATTAGATTACGCGCTTAGACGTCTGCAATTACCCTTTAGCACAATACACAGAGAGCCGTGGTAGCTCAGGGGCTGGTGCTCGCCTTTAATTTCATAGTAAGCGAGTAACCTGGGTTCGATCCCCGGTGCCAGCACCTCTAATACATACATACATACATAAGATCACGACTGTATCCCATAAGGGGTAGTCAGAGACTGGGCACTCACTGCAAAAACAGATGACTGCCACAATCCACGTTTCACCAAAACAATATAATGCACTTGGTGTGATAGGTGGTGAGGCACCTCTAATATTGTTCTACAATTTTAAGTGATGACTTACCACGTGCTGAAGTGCTCGATGAAGGAAAACATCGTGAGGAAACCTGCATGTCCGAGGAATAGAAGTATTTCGAGGACATGTGAAGTCCGCCAACCCGCATTGGAGCAGCGTGGCAGATTCTTCCTAGCTCCAAAACCCTCTCAGAAATGAGAGGAGGCCTGTGCTCAGCAGTGGGACATTTATAGGCTGAAATTTTACTTTTTTTTTACAATACACAGTCTACTTTATGTGTTATCTTAACCTTTATTTAAAAATATTTTTGTAGGAAATTCCTTAAAATAATGTAGCTTAATCTCTGGAAGAATTTGTATATCTTAGAGCCCCACCTCCGTTCCGCTTGCCGTTAGCTGCAAGGCGGTATCGGATTTAGGTGTAATCTCAATCTTCATCTAGGAATATTTCTATTGTAAATTCGCCGTGTGGTAGCGGTTTAAGAGAATCTACCAGACAGAGGGAAGATAAAAACGAGTAGATAGATGGGCAGCAACATCTTCCTGGAACATCTGAAAGTTGAAAGTTGCAAACCTATGTGGCCAGAATGCCGCATAGGTTTGTAGCTCACTATGGCTTAAGCTAAGCATTATGGCTTATGGCTAAGGATTAGGAAGCTGAAGTGGCAATGGGCCGCCCATATAGCTCGGAGAACCGATAACCGTTGGGGAAGAAAGGTTCTCGAGTGGCAACCTCGTACCGGCAAACGCAGTGTAGGGCGAACCCCCACTAGATGGAGCGACGACCTACACTGTTTTGCAGGAAGTCGATGGATGCAGGTGGCTCAGGACCGTGTTTTGTGGCAATCTATGGGGGAGGCCTATGTTCAACAGTGGACTATGGTAGGCTGAAATGATGGTGATGATGATGATGGCTAAAGGCCAGGGTAGGGTAAGGCCTACCCTAGCCTTAGAGTTATTTTTTCAGCAGTGGAGTAGTGATAGGCTGAAATGATGATGATGATCTTGATGATGATACTCGTATTTGCATGTATCGCGAGTGTCATTGACGCGTATTACATTTTAGCGCCCCTTTAGTTGTTTTTGTGTTTGCTCCGTTTGCAGCAACATGGTAAAGGCTTTAAGTGTAATCCTTTTCCTTATTTATGAGTAAATTCGTTAAAATAATGTCGTAAAATCTCCTAAGATATTTGTACGCTCCGCGTGGGTTGTCGACGCATAATACATTTTAGCGCCGCCTTCCGTTGTTCTGGCAATTGTGCTGTAAGGCGGAAACGGCTTCAAGTGTAATTTCTATCCTTATTTCAGAATAATTCCAGAGTAAATCCGTAAAAGAATGTAGAATGTAAATTTTAAGATATTTGTGTGTAGTGTTGCCAGGTCAAGTGTGTCAAATTTCGAAAGGTAACAATAATCGGGAATTTGGTTATATAATCGGTAATTTGAAAGGTGTGAATCATCGTTTATTTTTATCGGACGGTTATTTTTTTAAATGGTATGTTATAATAAAACTTAATTGAATTAGATAAATTTGGAGGTTAGTGAATATATATATACATACATAAATACAGTCACGCCTTTTTCCATATATGGGGTAGGCAGAGGTCACTCACGAAGCTCACTTTTCGCCATCGCGGGAAACGAGACGTGACGAATGGCAAAACACGTCGCCGCCATTTTGGTACGAGTCAAAATATTCTTACTCCCCATTGCGTTCCCACGAGCAGTACAGTGACAGCATTGCATATTATGGTGTTATTCTACACGTTTAAAGACTGTCCGTACGATACCTTAGTCGCTTTGACGCCTCGGTAGGAAAGAGGTAGGTGCTATTGTACTCTGCCGGAGACCTATCGGCCACCTTTGTGAAAAATCGGAACATTTGACGTCCCGATCAAGGGTGAATGAATCAGGTGTGTTGCCCGACCCCTGAAAATCGGGACGTCTCGCGCCAATCGGTACACCTGGCAACGCTATGTGTATGCTCCGAGCGGGTCGACGACCTCCATTATTACGACTGTCAGACGAATAAACGCGACCGAATGGAATTAGACGACGAATCGTTCAGTGTTGTTATCTTCGTCCCGGCCGCACCTGAGCGCTGCCCAGTCGTTAACCGACTCTCCCGACGATTGTTTTGGGTCATTTGCGAGGCTTACGACGTACTTTGCATTTGTTTATTTCTTTTTGTCTATACTTACATACGGTGTAAAGTCGTCTGCATTAATAAAATTTATGTATCTCCCACGTCTGTATGTCTGAACGAATATGATTGTTTTTTTCAATTATTGGTGACAACCAACGTTATTAAATTCAGTAAATATTAAATCGACACAAATTGTTTTCAACGTCAAGGTCAACATTTCTTTATTCAATTTAGGCTTGTTTAAAGCTCTTATGAACGTCAAAATATACACCGGTTCAAAAAATGACCTTCTCAGAGAAGAACCGGTAAAAAACTCTGGGGTCTTTCTTTTTTCAATGCCATATTACATAATGTCATTTATAAATTACAAAAAAAAAAATCACATCATAAATTAAGTAGCCAGGGTAGCCAGTAGGGGGTTTGCAAGAGTATGAGTTATTCCCACATATCTTTGTCCTCTATATAATGATCTATTTTATAATACGCTTTACCTGATAAGTTTTTTAAAATCCATGTCCGATTTTTTGTTACACATTTAGGAATTTTACTATATTATATGTTAATTTAATTATATGTTTTTGAAGCGTAAGTAACCGGCCCAGTTGTCCGCAGATTACTAAAAATAACATTTAACTGCATATGGGGCAACGTGTGACGTGCGGTTGATGTATGAAGTTACAATCTTACAATACTGTTAACAAAAAATTTTACAATAATAAAGAAATACACATATACACATGAAATTTCAATTATGGTGAAATTAGGAGTTCACAGATATATCTTCAGAACGATGCAGAAGAGCATTGTTCCGAAAAAATATCTGTGATTAAACCATTGCTAACTTTTACAGCCCTAAAATCATATATTACATACATACATAGAGTCACGCATCTTTCCCTTAGGCAGAGACCTCATCATTCCACTTACTACTATCCTGACACACACCTTCTTCTACTTTCCTTCCTTAAACGACTTGGATCTGATCGCGATATGTTTGCCTACGTAAATTAATAATAATAAAAGTTATATTTTCTTTTTCTTTTGTTGGATAAAGTGATGAAACGAGCAAAACCTGTCGGTAAGTGCAACGTCTGCCCATAACAAATGCTGTGTCGCCCAGAAAATTTCTGTGTGACACACACTGTGTCTATCACCCTGAGACATAAGTTTTTAAGTCTCATATGCCAAGTGATTACGCTAGCTCACAGTGCCCTTCAAATCGAAACACAGTTATGTTTGCACACTACTGCTTGACGGCAAAATAACTGGCCCTGGGATGGTACCTACCTACACGGATTCCTGCATAGGAATCCTTCCACCACGTTAAGCGATTGGCTTCTGCATTGGGCTGCGCTTCAAGGTACGGCGCTCTGGTACGGGCAAGAAATACTTGCAAGTGCGTTGAAAGCATTTCTACTGCGTAGCCGCGTACTGCCAACCCGAGGGGCTCGGTGGCCGCGCCGATCGTACGTCCTTACGAAGTGGCCCGGTTCACGAACCGAAATAGCTCTTTTAATTAGATCAGTTCGTGCCTTTCTTCCTTATAAGCGTATGCGAAAGTATTTAAAATAGTAAGTAGTAATAGTTATGCTTATTACGTTCAAATAAATGTTTTGTTTTCGTTTTACTGGCGGTAGGATACCTAAGCAGGAATCCGTCTGGGTAGGTACCACCCCAGGGCCATTAATTTTGCCGTGAAGCAGTTGTGTGCAAACATTACTGTGTTTCGCACTGAAGGGCACTGAGAGGTAGTGTAATCACTGGGAATATGAGACTCAAGAACTTGTCTCAGGGAAATTCTACACAGAAATTACACAGCATACACAAAGCACAGCAAAATTACGCAGAGTTACACAGCATCTGTTATGGGCAGACGTTGCACTTACCATCAGGTGAACATTTAGCTCGTCCCGTCACTTTACACACACACATATTTGTTTTTTCACATTTTTGCTTTTTCAATAAATTACTCAGACGTTACGATGTCTTAGCGTGTTTTCAAAAAGTCAATGTAAAGGCCACATCAACTTATTGTCACTCAAGTTTATAATCTAATTCCAACTTCAGTAACGAGGTGACTTTGCTTTGCTTTGAAACGCCAGTTAAAGTTTATTCTATCAAACGATAAAGTAAAGAATCTTTATAATATTTATTGTGCGGTGCGATGGGCAGTGCTCGAGTTTGCAATTCATTTATTCGTTTGTTATTAAATCTTGTATAAAATTTTGTTACGGACGGTGCGTGGTTTTCTTTGAGACTGTTGTTTGTAAATTTATATATAATGTATTTTTGACAAAGTTGAAAAAAATAACAAAATAGAGGATACCCAAGGAGTTTCTTTAGCCTGTTTCTTCTTCGTCAGAGGAATCTAATTACGAAACTGTCGTCGATTGTAAAAAATGACGTGTGACCAACGAAATTTATATTTCTTACGTTGAAGAATAAATAAATTTCATTTCAGTACATGCTATATACGAGTACCTCCGGTGGAGGAAATCGGTGTCGGTCCCGTGTCGGTTACTCTACCGACAAGCAGTAGTGTGAAGTATTAATGTGTTTCGGTTTGACGGCACAGAGGTAGTGTTTTTTACTACTGGTAATATAATTAATGGGCATATAAGACTGAAGTGTCGAAGTAAAAAAAGAAGAAGAAAGAGAAAACTTCTTTGGTCCAGAATTAAACTATGTAGAATTATGATTAGCCGATGGGTGGCCGGGAGAGTAGAATATTACTCGTGGGAACGCAATAGGGAGTAAGAATTTTTTGACTCGTACCAAAATGGCGGCGACGTGGATCGCCACCCGTCACGTCGAGTTTTCCGCGAGGGCGATAAGTGGGCTGTGTGAGTAGCTTGTGCCTACCCCTTATATAGGAAAAGGCGTGACTGTATGTAAGAGACGTCTTACAACTGAAAGTAAATGCCAACAGTAGCTGCGTCACGTTACGTTAAATTCTTTGTGTTGCACAACACTGCGTACTTCACCATGACCATGACATCGGTTCTTAAGTCGCATGTGTCCTGTTATAACACTAGTTTCAGAACTCTTCAAAGCGGATCATTGCTCGACTAGGCGAATTCTTGTATAGGAATTTTGCCACCAGTGCCGTGGTTACTGTACCTTCTCCTTCCAGAGGAGGGGGAAGTATGAAAGAGGGTAGTGTATCTTTGACAAACCATAACTTTATTTGGACACAAGCTGTGTAAAAAAGCCGACCCCGATCGATGATATACATATATATTTCCCTATTTGAATGAGATTTTGGGGTTTTAATTTTTTTGCGCGAAATACTAATTTTTTTTTAAATTAAAGTAGCCTAAGTTACCCGCTATAATATCAGTTATCTGTCAGTGAAAGTTCCATCAAAATCGGTCCAGCCGTTTCGGAGATTAGTCTGAACAAACAGACAGACAGACAAAAATTAAAAAAAATGTCTTTTCTTATAAGTGCCGTATATAGTTTCATAAGCATTGAGTAAAAAGCTGTTATTTTGTTATTACAAACAGACACTTCGATTTTATTTAATTGTATAGATTTACAAGCGAAAGATCAGATCCTTAAAAATCAGCATAGCGTAAAATTAAATTAGACTGTCGTACATTCCGATATTTAGACTGTATTCGAATGTATGATGGTCATATGCCTATTCTCAGTTCATGAATAACTTAACATTCCTTTGGGAAATATATCGACGGCAATAATGCATGCGTCAGTCCCAGGTTCAATGTTATTTCTACCTGTACGAATGGAAAGTTGTGTTAGTAAATGTTTGTGTGATTGTGGGAGATGTTGGGAATCAGTACTTCACTATTATTAAACAAATATGTCTTACATACATACATACAGTCACGCCTCTTTCCCATAGGGGTAGGCAGAGACCACATCTTTCCACTTGCTACGATCCTGACACACATCTTTAGCTTCTTCTACTTTCATTAGCGTTTTCACACACGCTCGTCGGTTGCGGGTACTTTTAACGTGACCTCTCCTCAAAAGTTCACCGATCTGATTGTGATACGTACGCCTAGGTCGACCCTTACCGGCTTTTCCATTCACACTTGCCTCATAAATCTGTTTCGTCAATCTCCTTTCATTCATCCTCTCTACGTGTCCCAACCATCTAAGCATGCCTTTCTCTATCTTTTTCACTACATCTTCAACCACACCGCAACGTTCCCTTATCACGCTGTTTCTCACTTTGTCAATCAGAGTTACTCGAGCTATACTTCTCAAACTTCTCATTTCCACAGCGTTAATCCTACTTAAATATGTCTTAACCTGCCTAGATCCCAAAAGTATTACTTAGTTAAGTGATACTTATTACCAATTGATTTCGTTCAATTTCTTGTGCACCATATCTTCTTTTTTTTAGGTCAAATTTTCGTGTTTAGTTTTTTCTATTTATCCTTTTGTTTGTGATGTGGACGCAAATGTATATTTTGTATATTTCTTTTTGCCTTAATTTAAATCGACAGATCACATTTCACTTTTATTTATGATCTATCTATCATTATTGTGTTGCTACCCAATATATATAAATGTTATGTTATTGTTGCCTACGAATTTTGAGATGATTGAACGTGTTCATTTTTCATTTTTGTATTCTTTTTTTCATTATGTTTATTTTTAGTAACAGTAAGTTTTGAATTTTTTTTCTTTTATTTTTTTGCATTTTGTCTATGTCCGGTTGTTCGTGAGGTCAAAATGGATCCGACTGAAAACCAGTGCTGGGGTACCACAGATTATCACTGAGGCGAGAACCTTTTTGACATTACATCAAAAATTTTGTCTTTTTTTTAAACTATTTTTTGTGATTCTTGTTGATGTTGTGTCAAATAAAGTGGTTTCTTTCTTCTTTCTTTCTTTCAAATGTTTGTCCGACTGTTCGAATGTATCTAACTTAAAAAAATTCAGAGATAGTGCATGCATTTGATACTGGTCACTTCGAGTGTTCGAGACCTTATGTTCTAAATCGAAATTTAAATTAAAACTATGTAAATCATATCTTTGTCATGTGGTTTTAAATCGAATTTCATTTATTTTCATATTCATATTATTATTGCCTTTAAAAAAATGGAGATTTCGTAATTCGATTACTACGTACGACGTACTGATTTTGATTTGAATATGAGTTTCGTTGCACACGGACGCAATTATCACAGTCGAATATTAAATATGTGTAAATGTATATGTTAATCATCATCATCATCATTTCAGCCTATCACTAGTTCACTGCTGAACATAGGCCTCCCCCATAGAATATCACAAAAGATAGTCGCTCTTTTTTTGGGGAATTTGCCATAATTGCCACGCTTGGCAGGCGGATTTGCAACCGCAGTTTATTTATTCAGATGTTCCGGGAAGATGCTGCTGCCCATCTCCTAGTTTTAACACTCGCTATATCGACTTTTACGACACTCACGGGATTAGATGGGGTGGTAGATTCTCTTAAGCCGCCACCACATGGTAATGTCCAAATCCAATCTAAAAACGGAGGAGAAGCGTTGACCCCGCTGTGGTCTTTAGAAAGCCGAAATTCATTAGCTATCTACGTCGATGTATTTGTATGTGTAATTTACACTTGCTTCAAGTTTTAAGCTTCCAGATAATCTTATAACAGAATACCACTTTAAGTTACGCTTTACACACAGTTAAGGCGCGTTCTTTGATCAGCAATTTAACTTGGATTTTAGTTGGGAACTTGTATTCAGTGACAATTCGGGAAGTTTGAAGTCGATAACCCAAGTGTTATGTTATCGAGGCAAAGTTTTAGAAGTGTAATAGATTTGCTAGGTGACTGACAGGTTTTGACACTGGTGGTAGGATTCCTATGCAGGAATCCGTCTAGATAGGTACCACCCCAGGGCCAGTTATTCTGCCGCGAAGCAGTAGTGTGCAAACATTACTGTGTTTCGGTTTGAAGGGCACTGTGAGCTAGCGTAATCACTTGGCATATGAGACTTAAAAACTTATGTCTCATGGTGATAGACACAGTGTGGTGTCACACAGAAATTTTCTGGGCGACACAGCATTTGTTATGGGCGGACGTTGCACTTACAATCAGGTGAACGGTTTGCTCGTTTCATCTTACTACAATAAAAAAACAGGAGAGTTTGTATGTTTGAACGCGCTAATGTCAGGAAATACTAATCCGATTCGAAAAAATATTTTTGCATTAGATAGCCCGTTTATTGAGGAAAGTTCTAGGCTATAAAACTTACTGCTACAGTCTTAAAAACTATCACGTTGAGAACCGAACATTAACGACAAGGGCCGAACTGCGATAGTTCAGGGGGCCTTTTACGAAAATCAAAGTACGAAGTTTCGGATCGCTTCAAAGCACTCGGACGTCAAAAATAAACTACCAAAATTACTTCGGATGCACCTTCTACGGACGGCCTTCTTTTGGATCCACAGCCAACCAATAGAACGTTTAGTGAAGGGTGATATAGTGGTAGGAAACGTGCGAACGTCAGCCGAAACTTCGTATTTCGATTTTCGTAGTACACCGCCAAGTCACTGAGATACCATGCCGCACAATCATGTAGTCGACTTATATTATGCGGTTGAAACCGCGGGGCTGGTAGTAGGATTCCTGTGCATCAATCCGTCTAGGTAGGTACCACCCCAGGCCAGTTATTCTACCGTGAAGCAGTAGCGCGCAAACATTGCTGTGTTTCGGTTTGAAGGGCACTAAGAGCTGGTGTAATCACTGGGCACATTAGACATAAGAACTTATGTCTCAGGGTGACTGCGCAGTGTAGTGTCACAAAGAAATAGCATTTGGGGAATTGCATTGGGAAGAATTGCACTACCGTCAGGTAAACGTTTCGCGAGCAAAACGAGTTTCGTCACTCTATCCAATAAAAGATCAATAGAATAGATTAGATCTCACTGCGTGCCTTAACTTGTAAGGACTATTTGACAAGGATTTACTTTTAGTCGTACCCTCCTCTACCACCGAAAAGAGAAAATTAAGGATAGTTTGCGAAAAGTTTCGGGTATTGCTACTTCTGTTTATGTTATTTCAATCTAGTTAATAGAATCAGACGTTACTTTGCGGAAATCCATTATAATGAAGGAAAGGAAGTTAATTTGCTAAGATCCGCATGCAAAATATAAAATGGTGTATATTACCTAGTTTTTGAAGAGCACCGGCCGCCCTCCCTCAGTAGCGTGCACAAGCAAAGTAACACCGCTACCACCGTGTTTCTCCTCCAAAACGAGGCATTATCAAGTGTCATAGACTCTACGACAGACAGCCGACGAGCAATCGTCGATGCGTCACGGCGACACGGTTACAACGCTGTTTTACAAAATTGCTTACCTTGCCATCGCTCTTCCAGTATATGAAGAAACCGTACTCGTCGACTTTAAACAGGCAGTTCTGCTCCAATTCGGTGTTGTCCTTCTCTTCCGTCCATCGGTCGAACACTGCACCCTGTACACAAACGTATACTTTTAGCACATCCAGTAAGACAAGCATATTGTTTATTTATAATAACTAGCTGAAGCCTGCGACTGCGTCCACAAGTATTTAGGTTTTGTGCAGTGTGGTGGCGGCTTAAGAGAATCTGCCACCCCATCTCATCCCGTGGGTGTCGTAAAAGTCGACAGAGGGAAAATTAAAAACAAGGGAATGAGCAGCAGCATATTCCTGGAACATCTGAATAAATAAACTGCGGTTGCCAACCCGCCTTCCCAGTGTGGAAACTATGGCAAAATCCCCCCAAAGTGAGAGGTACAAACTTTTGTGGCACTCAATGGCGAGGCCTATTCTCACAAGTGGACTAGTGATAGGATTGATGATCGAACGTGGGAACTCTTAACTTTCCTGAATAAAAAGTATCCTATGTGCATCTCCATCTCTGTGCTGAATTTTGACCAGTTCTGTTTAACAAGCCGTGAATAGGTAACAAACAGACAGAGGTACAGAAAGAGTTACTTTCGCATTTATAATATTAGTATGGATGTATCTAAAACAAGAGCACCTCTTTTTGTCAGTCTGTAACAATGGATTTAACTCAGACGCTGAAACTATTGACATGAATTTTGCATATGTTATCCTTATATAATACTAGCTGACGACCGCGCGTCCTGGGTTCGAATCCCAGCCGGAGCCAACATTTGTGCTAAAACATAAATTGTTGGTTTTCGGGTCTGGTTGTGTTGTGATTGTCCCCGTGTTTCTGACACTGCATCCTAGTCTACCTCCGATCTTATCGCATCAGCGTTACATAGGGCGCGGGTAGGTTGGGACGAGTGAGTGCCTCAGTGTTTGCGCCTACACTTGTGGCACTATAATATCTCCGGCGCAGTTGATGGCTCTCGACAGTAGTCGGAAGTTGTCGCCGTGGTCGAAATCGGCTAGGAGAACATCATAATATTAGCTAAGGCTCGCGCCTCCGTTCGCGTGAATTTAGGTTTTATGTAAATGCCGTGGGAACATTTTGTTTTTCGGAATAGACAATCCTATGTTAGTATCGAGGATGCAAGCTATCTCTGTGCCGCATTTCGTCAAGATCGGTTTAACGGTTAAGCCACGACGCGGTATAAAACAGACAGAGGGACAGTGGGAGTTACTTTTGCATTTATAATATTAGTATTTTATATGGATTATAAACATATTACATCGGGCACGGGTATATTGGGGCGAGTCAGTGCCCCTGTGTCTCCCCGTACACTTGTGGCACTATCATATCTCCGACAGTAGGTAGTTGTCGCATGAGAATAAAGAACTTAGATATAAGGTTGTGGAAAAATTCTTTTCGCTGATAGTATGTATAAACTTGTAATAAAATCTGTTCGGCTGTACCATTTCCATCTGGCTGGTTTTGATGACATTAAAAAGGTTACATTTCAAAGAAAATAAACTAATTAGTAAAATGTTGTTTCCAGCTATTTTTCATTTGTTTTTCTTTCACGCAAAATGAGTGAATCAAATGAAGAAATTCGATAGGGTTTAAAATTTTATTATGCAACGCAAAAAGTTTGTGATGTTTATGGACCTAATGCAGTGTCAGTAAGAGTAGCATAAGGTTGGTTTAAGCGTTTTCAATCCGGGAATTTTGTTTGTGAATGTCAAAGACGCACCTCGCTCTGGTCGCCCTGTTAAGGATAAAATGGACGCCATTTTTCATCTTTCATGTCATTTAGATCGGCTATTAATAAAATATCAATATAAAATGTCTCAAGGTGAGGAGCGCAGTGTAGTGCTATATGGGATTTTGCAAAGTTTTGGTTTACACTGCAGCTGTTAAGGATAGGCGTATCATTTATCGCCAGGTGAACGACCGGCTCATCTCGTTTCTTAATACCATAAAAACTACTAGAAGTCAAACGTCAATTTTTTTTAATAACGGTTTTTTATAAGCTCCAATTAAATCTAAATTCTATTCCGGTTCGACGAGCAAAACACTTCGGAGGCGATTTTTATACATTTATATGTAACTAGCTGATGCCGGCGACTTCGTCCGCGTGGAAAAAGGTTTTTTACATGTCCCGTGGGAACTCTTTGATTTTCCGGAATAAAAATATCCCATGTCTGTCTCCAGGATGCAAGTTATGCCTGAGCCGAATTTCGTAAAGATCGGTGCAACGGTTGAGCCGTGAAAGGGTAACAAACAGACAGAGCAACAGAGAGTGTTACTTTCGCATTTATAATATTAGTATGGATTGAATCTTTAACTCGATAAGTAGGTACATTGACGGCTGAGAGGTGACAGAAATGTTAACACATTACAACCTTTTTCTGTCTGTACTGAACTGTAATAAAATCTTGACTGGTATTTATTGGATCTGTGCGCTTACTCCAAGAGCACATTTCGAGTGATATTTATTGTGAACGTGTCGAACGGCGTATAAAGTTTGTCGGTTCATTGTATTCAGAAACGCAGTTCAGTATATGATTACTCCCACTACGATTTGAAAAGTTATTTTTGCATTAGATAGCCCGTTTATGGAAGAAAGTTCTAGGTATAACACTTCGTGCTATGGCCTTAAGTTGAAGGTGAGAATTAAATAATTTTAATACCAAGAAGGGCCACCAGGTACCATGACTTACGGCGCAATCATTTGGTCTGCTTATTTTATACGGGTGATATCGCGAGGTTAGTGTTATAATAAATACATAGTTCTTCTTCTCTTCTTAATCAGTCTATTAAATTCGGTTTGGTATTCGATGTTTATTCCGCCATCTATCGGAAGTTTTCGGTATTCGCAGGTATTTGCCGCGGTCGATTCTAACGATACCGACGGTGTGGACATGGAATGAATTAAATAACGTCTAAGTATTTATCAATTAATACGTTTTCTAAAACTAAATACGTTTTCATTATCATTTCAGCCAATGCCAAGTACACCGTTAAACTTTGGTTCCACCACAGATTACACACGGTCCTGAGCCACCTGCATCCGTCAACTACCCGCAAAACCGAGAGTCGTCGCTCCATTTGATTGATGATGATTGCGATTGCGAATGATTACGAATTTGCATATAGATTCCGGCTGAGCAAAAGTGATGTGAATTTATTAAAAAATTTAATACAACCATATTTAAGTGTAACATCTAAGAGGTATGGCTTTTTAATATATTTCTTCTAAAGATAAGTCTAGCGGTGATATCAGGTTAACATTGTATTTAATTTTGTTTCAGAAATCATGGCATATCTCCTCTTCATCAGTTACTTCTGGCTCTACGATTTTATGCATTGGGTATGTTGGTGTCAGTTGCAGATTTTATTGGAGTGTCAATAGCATCTGCTAGTCGTATTGTATCTGATGTATCTAGAGCCATAGCTACATTGTACCCAAATTTTGTTATAATACAACGGCACACTCAACAGGAGTTTTATAATATGCCTGGATTCTCCAGAGTACATGGTGCCATAGATGGCACTCATATTTTAATACCATCACCAAGTAAGTAATCCGTGTTGTTAAAACCATATTACCACACCTAGTATAGTCATCAGTACAAAAATTGAGTATTGTCAGAGTGTGATGCTATGACAACTTTACATATTTTATTTATTTTACAGATTCTAATATAGGAGAGGAATTTAGGAATAGAAAAGGCATATTTTCTATCAATGTTCAAGTACTGTGCAATGCATCATTGATGTTTCAAAATGTTGTTGCTCGGTGGCCAGGATCTGCTCATGATGCGACTATATTTAACCATTCGGATTTAAAAGGTAATTTCCTATTTGTTTGTTTATTGCATTGTGAAGAAGGTGGACTTGGTAATCGTTGGAAAAAATAATAGCCTATTAAGGCCCACTACTGGGCACGGATCGGCATATATTTTAGGGGGGGGGGGGGGGGTTTCAAACGGAGAAAAGTCCGCTACGCTGCTCCAATACGGGTGGGCTGACAGATCGAACGCACGTCACTTGCGTACTACTACAGCCGCTCTAAAATACAATAATTCAGACTACTGAATTATAGCAGGCTACTGATGTTGCCGCGTCGTACTTTACTTAAAGTTGAACCATTCTTGAGCCTCGGCCAAACTGCGCGATTTCCTTCATAGAGACGAAAGTCGCTGTTTGAGTTACAGCTAGTTTCTAAACTAAGGTTGCATGTCTACTAGAGCGTAACATTATCGCTGTCGTCTAACTTTTGGGAGCGAGTTGAAACGAACATCGACAGTTTCTTTTTTTATTTTATAAAGGGATGAAACGAGCGATACGTTCACCTGATGCTAAGTGCAACGTCTGCCCATAACAAATGCTGTGTCACCCAGGGAATTTCTGTGACACCACACTGTGCCCATCACCCTGAGACATAAGTTCTTAAGTCTCATATGCCCAGTGATTACGCTAGCTCACAGTGCCCTTCAAACCGAAACACAGTAATGTCTGCACACTACTGCTTCGCGGCAGAATAACTGGCTCTGGGGCGGTACCTACCTAGACGGATTCCTGCATAGCATAAGCCAATACCTCTTTGGTCCAAATCCTCGTCTACGAAATCGATGAAGCTGTAAATACTGTAACACAAGTAACGTACTGTGGCATTTGCACTGGTAGGATTCCTATGCAGGAATCCGTCTAGATAGGTACCACCCCAGAGCAAGTTATCCTGCCGTGACGCAGTAGTGTGCAAGCATTACTGTGTTTCGGTTTGAAGAGCACTGAGAGCTGGTGTAATCACTGGGCATATGAGACTTAAGAACTGATTTCTCAGGGTGCCGGCGCAGTGTGATGCCACAAAGAAATGTTCTGGGTAACACAGCATTTGTTATGGACAGACGCACTTACCATCAGGCGAACGATTTGCTCGCCTTGTCACTACGTTCACTAAAAAAAAGATCTTTTTCGTTTTCGATTATTCGTTGAGTACCAAAATTCGCTTCGGCTTGAGATTCGTTACAACACTAATCCCATTTCTGAATATTTTAGTGGTAGAATTCTTATGGTGGAATCCGTCTAGGTAGGTTTGCCTATTGTCATGAACTATTTCTTAACACTAACGTTAAAGCATCCCATCTCATCCCGTGTGTTTCGTAAAAGTCGACAGAGGGAAAATTAAAACCAAGAGATGGGTAGCAGCATCTACCTGGAACATCTCAATAAATAAACTTCGGTTGCCAACGCACCTGCCAAGCAGGGCAACTATGGCAAAATTCCCTTAAATGTGAGCTACAAACTTTTGTGGCAATATATGAGGGAGGCCTATGTTCAGCAGTGGACTGTGATAAGCTGGTTATCGAGTATTGTAGTAAAGTTTTTATTTTTAACGTCTAAATCAAAATTAATTTACGAATACAAATTTATTTATCGATATATATCGATATAATTCAATCCTTATACTCCGTATGTACTGTCGATAAATATTAACATCCGATGCATAGTGATTCAAAGAGGTTCAATATCAGGGTATGGCACAGGACGTTGGCTGGGCAAATAAAACTTTGCTTTGATACCCCACTTGTAACTCCCAGACGTAGCTCCAACAAAGACTAGGAGTATATTGACGAAAACGCCTGCAGTAGGTAGGTTCGAACATTGTAATATCTATAGATCAAAGGCAAATTCTGTGTACAATGAACGTAGATGTTTTTCTTTCAGAATGAAAAATTGTCTGGAATAATATAGCCATTATAGTCATCCGTTCACGGTCTCAATGATAATCCGCGCCGAGGCAGTTTATCATAGGAATGTTGGAATAGATATTGGAGGGATTCTTATAGCAGTGCCAGTTAATCTGCCGTCAAGCTGTAGTGTGCAGTGTGCGTACAAATGAATTACTCATTGTAACGATTCTGGCAGTGAGTTTAATCCGCAGCCGCAACTTATTAAAACCATATCGCCAAATGACTGTTATGTTTCGGTGTGATGCCTTGAGAGATTAGCTTATGTTTTTTACATGTCTGTGACTAGACCGGCATGTTCCCCTGATTGTTAGTGCTACACTGTGCATCCTACTGATGGTATAATTCCTATGTAGGAATCCGTCTAGGTAGGTACCACCGCCGGCCAGTTATTCTGCGTGAAGCAGTAGTGTGCAAACATTACTGTGTTTCGGTCTAAAAGGCACTGAGACCTAGTGTAATTACTGGGCATATGAGACATGAGAACCGATGTCTCATGGTGACGATCGCTTCAGTGAATTTCGCACACCACTTCTTGCCGGCAGAATAACCTACTTAGACAGATTCCTGCATGGTAATTAAAAAAATATATTTTTTTAAAGAATCGTAAATAGAGTAGAAGTACGTACTTGATTTTTGAAGAGCTCTTCAGAGCTTCCTGTTCCCTGGGCCGGATGTTCGCCTCTATTTTGATGGTACTACTAATTGTTCTACAAATTTAAGTGCTGATTTACCACGTGCTCAGCGGTGAAGAAAAACATCGTGGGGAAACCTGCATATCCGAGGAATAGAAATATTTCGAGGATATGTGAAGTCCACCAACCCACATTGGAGCAGCGTGGCGGACTATTCTCCGCTCCAAAACCCTCTCATTTCTGACGCACGGGACATTAAATTTTTCGTGTAATACATACAACTAAGTAGAATTTAGACATTCAATAGTTCAAATTAAAAATAATTGAATCTCAAATCAGTCGCAAATACATCAGAACACGTAATCTATCAAGCTGAAATTTTCGACATGATCTGAAATTTCTGATTTAATTTTCTACATGACGGCGTTTTCCACTTTCACTCGATAAGTCTCTAGTATTACGAACGTACGTTTTGTGTTACAATATACTGTGTAAATAATAAATGTACACATATCTGTGTAAAGATTTTAAAACTCTGCGAATACTTGTGAATGTTGGAAGCTATCAACTGCGCAGGAGATATAATAGTGCCACAATTTCATTTGCACGGGCAGATACACTCACTCGACCTAACCTACCCGATGTAACGGTCATGTGGTAAGATCGGAGCTAGGTTAGGGTGCAGTGCCTCCCAGTGTCAGTGACACCCCATAAAGCAGGAGAGAGCCAGTTCAGAACAAAACCCAGTAATGTTTGTACACTAATGCTTCACGGAAGTATAACTGGCTCTGCGGTGGTTCCTACCATGACGGATTCCTCGGAATAATTCGGAATCACTAATACCACTAATACCAATAAGTAAAACAATAAGTAATTGTTACTGGTGGTAGGATTCCTATGCAGGAATCCGTCTAGGTAGGTACCACCCAGGGCCAGTTATTCTGCTGTGAAGCAGTAGTGTGCAAACATTACTGTGTTTAGGTTTGAAGGGCACTGTGAGCTAGAGTAATCACTGGGCATATGAGACTTAAGAACTTATGTCTCAGGGTGATGGCACAATGTGGTGTCACACAGAAATTTTCTGGGTGACACAGCATTTGTTATGGGCAGACGTTGCGTTTACCATCAGGTGAACGTTTTGCTACGTTTCATCACTTTATCCAATAAAAAAAAATTAAGTGTCTGACTGTGATCTAAACAAATGCTAAAATGAAATCTGCTATTTATTCGATTCCTAATCATAAATGACCGTATTTAGGATATTTTTTGTCTGTCTGTTTGTCTTAAAGTTTGTCTCGGATAGGCTCGAAAACGGCCCAGCGGATTTCAATGAAAGTTTTAGGAATTAAAACAGGAATTTGAAAGTAAAAAGACATACCATGTTAAAGCAAATACATTTAAACATTTAAACGCCTCCTGTACATCTCTCTCCATTCATGAATGCCTAGTACAAGCTGTTTTGGTTGTCTCATCTCGGGACAAGAGTAATCTCATTAAGAAACGGTAGCAGATTCTAAAAAAAAAACGCAAATTTATTTCAATTTATTTAGCTGGTATACCGTTTGTATATTATTTGTAGTAAATACAACAGTTATTTTTCATCTGAAAAAAAAAATTACCGAGATATTTTAGAAAATTATTTTCGATGTAGGTATATTGATTTTTCTGGTTTTCATTTTGCTGTATTAGTTCACTGCGCTAAGGTTGTCTGGAAGAAATCGCTTTCAGTGATAAGACCGCCTTTTGTACGTTACCTTAAATATAGTTCTTAGTCTTTATTTTGGTATTGGTGTACAATAAAGAGTATATTGATTCATTAATTGATTAGTTTTCGTTTCATTTCAACTTCAACAGTGTTATACTATTTTACTTTTACTGGTGGTAGAATTCCTATTCAGGGATCCGTCAAGTAGGTACCACCCCAGGGCCAGTTATTCTGCCGTGAAGCAGTAGTGTGCAAACATTACTGAGTTTCGGTTTGATGGGCACTGTGAACTGATGTCTCAGGGTAACGGGCGCAGTGTGGTGTCACACAGTAATTTTCTGGGTGACACAGCATTTGTTATGGGCAGACGTTACACTTACCATCAGGTGAACGTTTTGCTCGTTCCGTCACTCTTATGAAATAAAAAAAAACCTAACTCTGGTTGGCCAAACACAAATTGTCGGTTTTCGGGTCTAATTGTTTTGTTGTTGTTCTCCGTGTCTTTGAAATTACATCCTAGCTTATCTCCAATCTTAACGCATTATGACTTTCTGTCTTATTTCTGTCATCTGGCAACATTCCGAATTTGGTCACATCATAATATGGAAATATATTCGTGAATAAAAAAAAAAGTAAAGTTTCAGCCTATAAATGTCCCACTACTGAGCACAGGCCTCCTCTCATTTCTTAGAGGGTTTTGGAGCTAGGAAGAATCCGTCACGCTGCTCCAATGCGGGTTGGCGGACTTCACATGTCTTCGAAAATATTTTTTAATTTCTCAGACATGCAGGTTTCCTCACGATGTTTTCCTTCACCGTCGAGCACGTGGTAAGTCACTTAAAATTGCAATTAACAATTTTAGTGGTGCCGGCACCGGGAATCGAACCCAGGTCCCTCGCGTACTATGAAATTAAAAGCAAGCGCCTCGCCCCTGAGCTACCACGGCTATATTCGTGAATACTTAAACGAAATACTTAGATATTTTGAACTAAAGCAGTAAAGGAATCACTTGTCATGAAAACAAATCATTATTCGCTATCTCAACGCCCCTCGTCTAGACTACAGTAATTGGCGATTGTAGGCCAAAGGTCATCTTTAAAATCTTTAACAGAAAGCCTTTCTTTTTATACGTTTCCTTTTGTTTAGTTAAACGTTGTATAAGTTTGTAAAGATTGATTATTCTGGTGGTAGGATTCCTATGCAGGAATCCGTCTAGGTAGGTACCACCCCAGGGCCAGTTATTCTGCCGTGAAGCAGTAGTCTGCAAGCATTACTGTGTTTCGGTTTGAAGGGCACTGTGAGCTAGCGTAATCACTGGGCATATGAGACTTAAGAACTTATGTCTCTGGGTGATTGACACAGTGTGGTGTCAATTTACGTTACTTATATATGTTTTTGTATGTTTATGTTTTTGGTATTATTAACTTCGGCTTGTTATTTAAATATTTTCACATTTGTATTTATATTGCACCCTTCACGATTTTCTACACGCCCTCGGGTTGACCGGGAGAGAATGCCTATAGTCATAAGATCCGCCTTTTGTTACCCATATAATTAAGGTGTTATAATAGAGTTTTAATAAATAAATAAATAAATAGATTCAGTTGTTCGACATAACCTAACCGCGCCCGACGCGAACGCCCATGCGGTGAGATCGGAGCTAAGCTATGAGCACACAGCGCAACACACGTTTGGGATTCGAACCCAGGACCAGCACTCATGTACTCTGAATAGTGGCCCCACGGTCCTCAATAGAAAAATAGTATAGAGCACAATACCCAGACAACGTAAATCTTTTAGTATGTTTGCATATCGCGTGAAAACCCCCGCAAAGAGTTTAATATAAGTTTGACTAATAGACACTACCAGGGGTCGATAACCTATGACCCGCGGGGCACCGAGTGATAATTTCAAGTGACCCACTTTAGTTTCGAAAACATACATAAATTATAAAAAATAGGCACGAAACGAACATTTTAAGGATAAAAAACAATGTGGCTGACAGCTCTTACACGCGGCCGGAGTTTACTCTTTGAATGCGAATTTACTAAAATACTGTTTTAATACGAAAATATCTTTGACCCAACCGTCTCTTTATCTCTCTTTTGGTTGGTTTTGACCCGCGGCCAAAAAACGGTTGCCGACCCCTGCACAAGACAGTTTGATTTCCGAAAAGAGCTGCCGAGACATTCGTTTTATCACCGCACGTGGTAAATCAGGCACTTAGAATAACAATTTTAGTTGCGCCGGCACCGGGAGTCGAACTCAGGTCACTCGCGTACTATAAAATTTAATATAGTTAATAGAATCAGAATTCCCATTCAACAAAGTCCCTAGAATTCTCCTTGTTCTCTTCACTATTTTAAACAATCCATTCACACCGTCATATCTTAAGGATAAATTCCAGTATATTTCTCTAACTCATGAATAGAATAGAATAGAATAGAATATTTTTTATTCAATATAGATCATTTACATAATACTTCTTGAACGTCATTTTTTTTAAAACTACACTGGTTCGCAAAGAAATGCCTCTGTCCTGGGAAGAACCAGTAAGAAACCCAGCGGGATTTTTTTTTCAGTCATTTTAAATATACAATTACAGCAGTTTTATAAAGATGTAGAAATAGCTTGGCAGCGATCACCTCATACCCAGGGGTTATCATCATCCATGTATTCCATAATATTATAATAACCCTTCTTAAAAAGTCTTTGTTTAACATGATAGGGTTCTTCGTTCCTCATCTAATCATAAGATAAGTGTACCTCAACATTCCACCGGTTTCGTCGGTAACTCCTTTACTGTTCAGGCTACACTTCTTTGGAACACCCTGCCCGAAGATATTAGAAAAGTATCCAACAAAAATACTTTTAAAAGGCTGGTGCGGGAATATTACCTGAAGGCATCTGTTGATTGTTAATTTGTATACGTCTTCCTTGATCGTTGCAGTTTTGTGTATGTGTATTTAAGTTTTTGTATGTTTATGTATACTATATTATTATTATTTTTTTTTCTTTTGCTTTATGTTTTCAAATATTTCGAAGACATGTGCAGTCCGCCAATCCGCATTGGAGCAGCGTGGCGGATTCTTCCTAGCTCCAAAACCCTCTCAAAAATAAGAGGAGGCCTGTGCTCAGCAGTGGGACATTTATAGGTTGAAACTTTACTTTACTTTACTTTTTTTATGTTTTGTTATAAACCTCGGCTGGTTATTTAAAGTATTTTTCAAATTTTTTTTATATTGCACCTTTCACAACTTTTTCCACGCCCACTGGTTGACTGGGAGAGAATGTCAATGGGCATTAAGTCCGCCCATTCTTACCCTTTTAATTAAGATGTAGAATACAGTTTTCATAAATAAAATAAATAAATCAGGCGTTACTTTGCGGACATCCATTATAATTAAGGAAAGGAAGTTAATTTGCTGAGATCCGCATGCCTGAGTTTTCTCGTTTCTCCGGTGGCTGTCTGTCGTAGAGTCAATAACGCTTCATAATGCTCTATAATAATCTGCTTCAGTGGAGTATATTACCTAGTGGTATAATTTTAGTGGTGGAGGGTATCTGGTGGCGGTGTTAGTTTGCTTGTGCACGCTACTGAGGGAGGGCGAGCGGTGCTCTTCAAAACTAGGTAATATACACCATTTTATATTTAGCATACTTAGGCAACTTAACTCCCTTTCTTTCATTATAAAATTTGAGGCGGGCGCCCAGTATCTTAGCTACCATGGCTTTTGACGGCTTGACTGTAACTTGAGGCTGGATACAAATCAGAGTCCTCATACCAATGGTTGGAAAGGAAACGGTAGACTCCAATAAAAGGCGAGCGGAAACGTTGCTAAAGTCGCGCGTACAGCTAGTTTTTTTTTAATTGTATAAAGTGATGAAACGATGAAACGTTCACCTGATGGTAAGTGCAACGTCTGCCCATAACAAATGCTGTATCACCCAGAAAATTTATGTGTGACACCACAATGTGCCCATAACCCTGAGACATAAGTTCTTAAGTCTCATATGCCCAGTGATAACGCTAGCTCACAGTGCCCTTCAAACCGAAACACAGTAATTTTTGAACAATACTGCTTCACGGCACAATAACTGGCCCTGGGGTGGTACCTACCTAGACGGATTCCTGCATATGAATCCTACCACCAGTGACTTTATAATATTGGTACAAATATTTATCCCATTGGTTTGGTATCTAACATAAAGGTTGATCCTTAAAAAATTACTGAAATGACGTACATAGGTAGGTTTCTAAAAATAAACTTTCTAAGAGTCATACAATTTCAGCTGAAACTTCAAACGTCACAAGAACACACAACAAAGGCGAATTCCTTTGAAATTTCTATCATCTATATACCTTAGGGACATTGTCGCTTTTCGAACCCTTCCAAGGCAGGCGAAAAATCTAAAATAAACATATACTTTTCTCGGAGCCGTCGAAAGTACGCTTTTGTTTAAGATAAAAAGAATTTGTATCAACCCATTTATATTGGTTCAGTGTTTAACCTGCTATGGCAGGTTTTTTTGGTACTGTGCATTATGATTTCAATAAAAAGATCAATAAAAACCCGCGTAAAAGTACCCCTTTTTAAGCATATTGCGCGCACGGGGGAGTGTGAGATTTCGCAAAGTTAAGGTTTGTACGGAGGAGATGAAGAAGAATCTAAAATTTATATTCTAGCAAGCGGGCCCGACGGACATTGTCCTGCCCGAACGTTGGCTTGCCTGCTGTTAACAGATTCAGCAAACGATTTTTCGATATTCGAATTATCGATTCCATTTTGCTAGAACTCGATCGCGGCGGGTCAAATAGTAAATCTAAACCATTCTCGAATCCACCTGAAGAACGCACAAACATTTTATTAAAATCGGTCCAGCCGTTTAGGAGAAGTTCAATGACATACACACGCACAGAAGAATAATATATATTAAGATATGTTTTACAAATACAATAAATTCAACAAAATGAAACACTGAACATTTACATTCATACTAACAATGTCAATGACATAATAGTCTATCGTTTGTCGAGCACAACATGTCGCCAGTTGCCAAAGAATTTTAAAATATTACCCACAATAAATTACCAAAACCTCAACAACGTAACGTAAAAAACCACTAGCAATATAAAAAAATGTTAAATCAAAACATTCAGGGCGGATTTCAACGATGAAACTAAACGCGATCAGTTCAAGAAAAACGAAGTTTAAGCGTTTAACTGAGTTCAATGCTACAGTTTGCATTTCATCAACATCAAATGAACGCAGTCAATGCTAAACGCGGTTCAAATTGTGAACGCCCAATTTTCGACATTCAGCTCTTTAAACGCGTTTAGAGAGCTGTCATTGTCAATTGCACAACTATGTAAACACGAAATTTATTTTTAATTCGTATTATTTATTGTTTGCATACCTATGTAATTTATGCATAAAAACAGGCTGTTTGATGTCGCAAAATACGAAATAAATCGTCTTTTTGTTTAAGATTGTGACGATATTTCATGTAAACTACGTTTTTCTAAACGCGATCAAAATGGAGTCGGTGAAATCGGTTAGACGAAAACCGAGATCAAATGATACTCGTACATTTGAACTCAGTTAAGCAAAACGCGGTTTAATTAAACTTGGTTTCCAAAGCAATCGGTGAAATCGGGTCTAAATCTGGCACAGGCTTCATTGTTCAAATCAGTTGCAAAACTTCAATGTAATTTTAAAGTAAATTGAGAGATAACTTTTACTCAGATTTGTTGAACTGTTGGAAACAAAATGAAAAGTACGATCACGTCCTTAAATTGAATTTTCCAATCACCGTACACTTTCACGAGCACTCGCTGCATAATCTATATTATAATATTATATTAGCGAAAGTAGCTCTCTCTGTCCCTCTGTTTGTCTGTTACCTTTTCACGACCCAACCGCTGTACCGATCTTGACGAAATTTGTGACTTGATAGCTTGCATCCTGGAGACGGACATAGGATACTATTTATTCCGGAAAATCGAATAGTTTCCACGGGATTCTTAAAAAATCTATATCTACGCGGACGAAGTCCGTCGGGCGTCAGCTACTAGTACACTATAGATTTTAAAAAAATTACCATATTTTGAGTTGGCGCCAAAAGTCCATGACAATAAATGAAAGGGAATCGAGGCCAACTTACTTGCAATAGTGGCTCAGGAACGGGGATCTGCCAGTTAAATTCAAACTTTTTGGTCATCGTGTATTCTCGATTTTAGCGCCGCGCTTCAATCTTTTGTGGCAGAGTTCAGAAATCTGCCATCTTCAATTCTGTAAAGAAAAAATACTTTTATATGATATACATTCACCGTGGGTAGCTCAGGGGCCGGGCATTCGCCTTATATTTCATAGTAAACGATTGTCATGAGTTCGATCCCCTGTGCCGATACAACCAAAATAGTTCTGCAATTTTATCACGTGCTCAGTAAACCTGCATTTCTAACGAATAAAAATATTCCAAGGACATGTAAAGTCCGCCAACCCGCATTGGAACAGCGTAGCGGACTCTTCCCTGCTCCAAAACACAATCAAATTTTCTAGACAGATTTTCTTACGTCGCCACCACATACTAGCCATCAATCACCGCTTATAAATCTCATGGGAATAATGACATAAGACGTTTAATAGAGCACCACTAAAATACGAATAAATATAATGTATAAATTATAATAACAGCTTTTTACTAAATGTATATGAAAGTATATACGGTGCATTTAAGAAAAAAAACAATTTTTAAAATTTTGTCAGTCTGTTCTGGTTAATCTCCAAAATGGCTGGTCAGATTTTGACGGGACTTTCACTGGCAGATAGCTGATGTTATAAAGAGTATATTAGGCCTTCATTTTAGCAAATAATTGAACCGCATACTGCAAACCGAACACCACCGAGAAGGGTCGAACTCTTAATGGTCGGATAAGCGAGGTACCACGCCGCGCGGCGCAATCACTTTATCGGCTTATTTTACAGGGATGAAACCGCAGGACACAGGTAGTAATAGATATTTAGATACATAATATACACTACATAATATTTAAATTTTCATCAAAATCGTTAGTGACGTTTCTGAGACATCAATTATACACATAGCTTGTTTAATAGTATATTGGCTGGTTATACAGTTCAGTGACGCTACCTGCAGTCATGTTAATAATGTTTTGTAAGCTGTACAGAATAATGTTCAAGATACGAGTAAACATAACTTTATAAGCCGCAATAGCCTAATGGTTTAGGGTAAGGACTGTGAAACATGATGTCGCAGGATCGAGCCCGCCATTCGACTATTGTCGTGGACCATCTCCTAGCACAAGCTTTTACGCTTAGTTGGAGTGGTTAGCAGGAATATTAGTAATGTTAATATAGCATTGCTAGTATACTTTAAAAAAACCGTTATTAAAAAAAATCAATTACGTATTATTTATTTAGACATAGATTTGCGTCGTTAGCAGTTTTAGTCTGTGCAACGTCCGCCCACAACAAATGCCCAGTGATTACGCATCAGTCCCATATGCCCAGTGATTACGCATAAGTCTCATATGCCCAGTGACTACGCATAAGTCCCATATGCCCAGTGATTATAGCATTTGTTGCACTTATTATCAGGTGAACGTTTTGCTCGTTTCGTCACTTTATTCAAAAAAAAAAAAAACATTTAAACGTGCAACATTTCAAAATCTGCATTGGACGACTATATTTCTCGTTAATTATTCGCACAACACAAAGGCTTCCTTCAAAACGCAGACTGAGAGGTTACGCTGACAACTTCGCATTGAATTAACACCATTTAATCAGCCGTCGAACTAAGAAAATCGAATACGAAGTTTATTAACGTTTCGAAGCAACGACGGATGTCAAACATATTTTTTTTAAAATTGTATAAGGTGATGAAACGAGCAAACGTTCACCTGATGGTAAGTGCAACGTCTGCCCATAACAAATGCTGTGTCACCCAGAAAATTTCTGTGTGACACCACACTGTGTCCATCACCCTGAGACATAAGTTCTTAAGTCTCATATGCCCAGTGATTACGATAGCTCACAGTGCCCTTCAAACCGAAACACAGTAATGTTTGCACACTACTGCTTCACGGCAGAATAACTGACCCTGGGGTGGTATTACCTAGACGGATTCCTGCATAGGAATCCTACCACAAGTAAACCCTACTACCAAATTACATCGGATGCAACTTCTACTTATAGGTTCTTTAAATATCAAAAAATTCGAAAAGTATCCTATGTCCGTCTCCAGGATGCAAGCTGTCTCTGGGTCAAATTTCGTCAAGATCGGTTCAGCGGCTAAACCGTGAAAAGGTAACAAACAGACAGAGGGACAAAGAGAGTTACTTTCGGATTAATAATATTAGTATAGATAGATATTAAATAATTTCAGCAAACAGACAACAACGAAAGTATATATTATCTTATTACGATAATAAAGCAGTAAGTGCGTATGTTTGAACTCTCTAAACTAAGGAAATACTAATCCGATATGTAAAAATATTTTTGCATTAGATAGCACGTTTATTTTGGAAGGTTCTGGGCTATAAAATTCATGCTACGGCCTTAAGGAGCCACACGCTGTGAACCGAACACTAACGAGAATGCTCAGGTCAACGGGGCTACATGCCGAACGGCGAAATCGTATGGTCGGCTTATTTAACACAGGCGAAGCCGCGGGGCGCAGCTATAGAAAAACAAATTCAATACAGCAGTCTGCTGGATTGTCACGAGAACGCTCTACCAAACCGTTTCAATTAACAGCTCGCTGGATAAACCCCGTCCCGGCTGTTAAGGAGCACGTCTCAGCCGGGCCCTGACCGCCGCGACCTTAGTCTGCCGCTAGGGTCGCAATGGCTCCGTACTGAACGGGAAAAAACAAATATTTATTCAAAATTAACATTACAGTTATGTACATTTTTCTGTATTCAATATAAGTAGCAAAAGTAAAACTTTCATACCATAATTGATTTTTTTTATTGTATAAAGTGACGAAACGAGCAAAACGTTCACCTGATGGTAAGTGCAATGTCCGCCCACAGCAAATGCTGTGTCACCCAGAATATTTCTGTGTGACACCACACTGCGCCCGTCACCCTGAGACATCAGTTCTTGAGTCTCAAATGCCCAGTGATTAAGCTAGCTCACAGTGCCCTTCAAACCTAAACACAGTTATGCTTGCAAACTACTGCTTCACGGCAGAATAACTGGCCCTGGGGTGGTACCTACCTAGACGGATTCCTGCATAGAAATCCTAGCACCAGTAATTTATATAGTATATATTACAATATTTAAAAGTAAAAAGTAAAGTTTCAGCCTATTAATGTCCCACTGCTGAGCACATGCCTCCTCTCATTTCTGAGAGGGTTTTGGAGCTAGGAAGAATCCGCCACGCTGCTCCAATGCGGGTTGGCGGACTTCGCATGTCTTCCAAATATTTTTTATTTCTCAGACATGCAGGTTTCCTCACGATGTTTTCCTCCACCGCCGAGCACGTGGTAAATCAGCACTTAAAATTGCAATTAACAATTTTAGTGGTGCCGGCACCGAGAATCGAACGCAGGTCACTCGCGTACTATGAAATTTAAAGCGAGCGCTTAGCCCCTGAGCTACCACGGCTCTTATTTGCTTCAAAGATTTGTCAAAACATAGAATATTTAAAAACCTTCGTTATTTTCAGGAATGTCTCAAACTATCCAAATTGTTTAGTCACACTAGGTGTCACCCAATCTCTTCGACAATGAACACGAGATGTTATCGAACCTTGAGTCTCCAATTATAACTCTCGGAATAGGCTATTTGAGAAGCTCGTGCCGACAGCCGTTAGACCTATGACCCGCTTTAACATACACTTAGCAAGTAAGACACGAGTCCTAGAAAATAAATTGCGAGAACATATGTAACTAGATTTACGGGCATTGACGGACGGGACGGGACGAGTATATTACGAATAGGTAGACAACAGTAGATATAATAAAATATAGGTGTTACAGATGAAACTACTAGATATATGTATTCACTGCAAAATATCATTAAAAACCAATATATAATCGCTATAGAATAATATTTATTTGTTTAGAATTTAAAGCATAAAATTGACGGGTTTCGTAAATCTAGTGTTGGTTATCTGATCGTGCCTATCTCTAAACAAATGTCAAAGCCAAAAGTCCAGACAAACGAAGTCGCGGGCACAGCAATTTACTTATATAATAGGTACACTTAATACATCGAGCCGTGGCAGCTCAGGGACTAGACTAGTCCACTGCTGAACATATGCCTCCCCCATAGATTGCTACAAAAGTTTGTAGCTCTTATTTTGGAGGGAATTTTACTTTTTTATAGTTGCCCCACTTGCTTAAAGCCGTGTGGTAGCGGCTTAAGAGAATCTACCACCCCATCTCATCCCCTGGCAGGCGGGTTGGCAAAACTGCGGTTGCCAACCCGCCTGCCAAGCGTGGCAACTATGGCAAAATCCCCCTAAAATGGGAGCTACAAACTTTTGTGGCGATCTATGGGGGAGGCCTATGTTCAGCAGTGGACTTATGATATGCTGAAACGACGACTTGGTTGGCAAACGCAATTTATTTAATTTATTTTTTATTCTGATGTTCCAGGAAGATGCTGTTGCCCATCTTCTGGTTTTAATTTTCCCTCTGTCGACTTTCACGACACCCACGGCATGAGATGGGGTGGTAGATTCTCTTAAGCCGCGACCACACGGCTAGACGCTAGCTTTCAATTTCATAGTACACGGGTGTACGAGTACCATTATAATTGTTAATTGCAATTTTAAGTACTGATTTACCACGTGCTCTCAGGTGAAGGAAAACATCGTTAGGAAACCTGGAACTTCAGTTCGCCAACCCGCATTGGAGCACCGTGGCGGACTATTCCCGGCTTCAAACCCCTCTGACAAATGAGAGGAGGCCTGAGTATACGAGTATGTTACTTTACTTTTTTTCACTAAACAGTGTCTACGTGTAAATATCTCTTTCGTAAAGCCTTCATTTAAATCCTGGAAACGGTTCGATAGATTCATAGCCGTCGTAAACTTGTTTATTCAATAAAATATAAAATGTGAAATTGAATACTTCGTTTATTCAATTGCGACGTAATTCGACTGGGATTTTTCCAAGTATTGAACTGCGAATAATCGGATCCCATTTCAGGATAATGTTTTCCCATCCTCTAAGACTTTTTTTTCGATTGTATGCACACTGCTTCGTTCGTTTATTGGTCGCCGACGTAACGGCCCTCTGTTGAACACCTCTCATATGGAAAGGTTTTGCTACGATGGCTACGCTTGGCTTGGCACTTTGGCGATAGCAGACAGAATAGTCTATTACGCTTTTACCTCAACATCTACTGTATCGTAAGTGCGTTTTACAAACGTAAATTTCACATGCACAGAGAATCTACCACCCCGTCTCATCCCGTGGGTGTAGTAAAAGTCGACAGAGGGAAAATGAAAACAGGAGATTTGAAGCAGCATCGTCGTGAAACATCTGAATAAACAAACTGCGGTTGCCAACCCTTTTTTTTGTATTTTTTTCAATTAGAGAAAGTGATGAAACGAGCAAAACGTTCACCTGGTGGTAAGTGCAACGTCTGCCCATAACAAATGCCGTGTCACCCAGAAATTATCTGTGTGACACCACACTGTACCCATCACCCCGAGACATCAGTTCTTAAGTCTCATATGCCCAGTGATTACGCTAGCTCACAGTGCCCTTCAAACCGAAACACAGTTATGTTTGCAAACTACTGCTTCACGGCAGAATAACTGGCCCTGGGGTGGTACCTACGGAGACGGATTCCTGCATGGAAATCCTACCACCTGCGAAACCCGCCTGCCTAGCGTGGCAGCTATTGCAAAATCCCCCCAAAATGAGAGCTACAAACTTTTTTGGCAATCTATGAGGGAGGCCTGTGTTCAGCAGTGGACTAGTGATAGGCTGAAACGAACGAACCAAACCAGAATCGAAAACTAACCATTTATGTTTTTCACAACAATTGAATCCGCCTGGGATTCGATTTATTAGAAAATATTGAGTATATCTGATTTCAGAGGGGGGTATATAAAGAATACAGATTAATAAAAAAGTGTATCATTTCTTTCAAGTTTTAAAAAGTATTTTTTAAAGTAAAAATACTTTTTTTCTTGTATACTTTTGCGTACTAAATTTTTTTTTGTAGTTTTTAAATGAATTGTTTAGAAACGTATTCTAAACATTATCAGCAGAAGCTCTTTTTTAATAGCAATTTAAGTAAACAACATTCAGTCAGGATATTTTTAAAAATAAACAGCCATTTTTTTTTCATAAATATTTATTTATTCGCCCCGCAGTTCTTTATAAAACTTCTGAATATAAATTGTCTGAGTGTGTTTAGTTTTTTGTAAAAAAAAATTAAAGTATGTTAAGGTAAAAATAGTATTTTAGTGCACTCTATTAGAGTTATAAATTATAAAGTATACATGAAATAGAATACAATACTCTAATTTAAAGTAAGGTTGGCAACCCAAATTCAACTCCGTATACGCGGCTTAGAAGTCGTGTCTAAGCCGCGTGGCCATTAATTTATGTCCGTCAACATGTGGAGCAACGTTTATTAAAATATTAGATTTGCCCTGCGGTCACAACTTCGTAAAAGGCCCGCTGACCTGGTGGTCTACTGTGTAACTCTGGTTGGTTTCGTGATCGGTTTCATTTGATTCCATTAACCAATGAATGGGCTTCATACTCCAAAATAAAGCCGACCATGAAACCTACCATAGTTACAAAATAGACCTCCGAACATGTTCGGTCCTCAGTGTGTGGCTCCTTAAAGCCATTGGATTTATAGCCTTCCTTAACAAACAGGCTATCTAATGCAGAAATAATATTTCAAATCGGATTAGCGTTTCCTTAGATTATCGCGTACAATCATAGAAACCCTCCAGTTTTACTGTAGTAGAGAGAGAATAAAATAGTAAGAAAAGTAAATTTCGAAGTTAATCAAATTGAAACTGTATTTAAACTACTGGATAGGATATAGATTTAAGCATGAAGCCGTGTAAGGTACTAGCAGTAATCTCACGCGTCCTTTGACACGAGGTTTAATTGACGTCACGTTCACACTGCGAACAAGTCCTACTCGTATAAGCTTGTAAAAGGCACAATTCGTTAATTATGAATTTAAGTAATTCTTAGTATTAATTTTAGTAATTCGTAATCTATAACATTAATTATGAACTTGTTGGGTTGGGTTTCTGTGAATTTTAGCTAGTAATTTGGTCCTATTCAAATATGTATAACGCAGGACGTGACCTTAAAAAGTAAATACGAGTACAATACGAACGTCTGTGTGCAATTGAATTTTATATTCTTTGTGTTTTTTTTTGAAAAGTGACAAAACCACAATAGAGTCCCTTACCGGATTTTGATTTTTTTTTATTGGATAAAGTGAAAAAACAAGCAAAGCGCTCACCTGATGGTAAGTGGAACGTCTGTCCAACAAAAGCTGTGTCACCCTGAACATATCTGTGTGACATCACACTGTGCCTATCACACTGAGACATAGGTTCCTAAGTCTCATATGCCCAGTGATTACGCTAGCTCACAGTGCCCTTAAAACCGAATCACAGTAACGTTTGCACACTACTGCTTCACGGCAGAATAACTGGCCCTGGGGTGGTACCTAAATAGACGGATTCCAGCATAGGTCCATGCCCATGACAAATGAAAAATACTGTGTTACCTGGAACATTTCGGTTAAGTACCACACTGCACTCGTCACCTTGCAACATCAGTTCTTAACTCTCACATGCCCAGTAATAACACTAGTTATCAATGCCGTTCAGACCGAAACACGGTTATGTTTGCAAATACTGCTTGACGCAGGAATAACTGGCACTGCAGTGGTAGACGGATTACTGCAGCATTCTGAATTCTATTCAATACTCATGTTAATACTATAAATAATATTTACTCACAATTAAGACTATTAAGTCACTACGGGACCAGTTCTGCCGTGAAGCGGTAGTGTGCAAACATTACTGTTTCGGTTTGAACGGCACTGAGAGCTGGTGTAATTACTGGACATATGAGACTTAAGAATTAATATCTCAGTGTGACGAGCGCAGTGTACACAGAAAAATTCTGGGTGACACAGCATTTGTTATGGGCAGACGTTGCACTTACCGTCAGGTGAACGTTTCGCTCGTTTCGACACTTTATCCTATAAAAATACTATTTAATAAGCGACTGTACCGAGTTTGACCTTTATATAAAAACAGTATTTCACAAGAAACCTCTGGAGCGTATTTTCAAGCGAACTTAGAATCGATTTAAATTGCCATTATCCAAAGTAAATTACGGCACGGCCTTCGCTTGGCCGAAGACTAAGCGCTTTACCGTCCCCGTAGGGCTTCCTAATGCCTGTGGAATCGAGATTTTCAGCCGCTGTACGCTATTTATGGGACAGAAATAAACAAATGATGTAGGAATTAATATCCCATTCGATCGACGGACATTGAGTGCGGTTGCGTATAAATAGGTGTATTGCCTACAATTAAGCCAATAATATTGTAACAGAAAGATGGTAAATTATAAAAGGTATATGCTAAATATTTTTCAATGAAATTGATTGCCTGAGAATTAACGACGTAGGGAACAGAAACCAGCTGATACCAGATTTACCAACAGATAAAATCAACTCAACGGAGAATGAAGAACAGTTATAAAATTACTTCTAGGTAGGTACCATCGCAGGGCCCGTTTTTTTTTTTTTTTTTGACTGATGGTCACTGTTAGCCCGAAGGCTTTTACAGCTTCGCTGGATTGAAAAGTGGCATAGCGCTGAGGGCGCTTAGCCGAAACCTTTATTTATGGATGACTGGCGCAAGGGCCCCCAAGAAGGGACCTCGGCTTGGACCGTCATCCTGTTCGCGTGAGTATCTGACTCGAGGGTGCCCAAGGGGGCCGGCCTCGGCTCGGTCAGTTACTGCAATCGGGAGGGCAATATTACTACTACTATTATTACTATTATCCTGATTATTATTAGATAAGTTTACCACCAATTCGAAATGCGTTTCCGCTGGAGAAGAAATGGCGCAAGAAACTCCAGCGACGCTTCTGTTTATGATACTACTGCTAGGGGAGAACCGGCCTGAGATGCGGCGATATCGCGAATAACTTTGTCTGATACGCCCTCGCCGACGGCGGGGGCGGTATGATGGTGATGCTGTGTGTTTGCGTAGTGATGAGTAGAGCGCTTGGGCCCTAGTAGTCGCGTCGTCAGGGTCCTCGAGGACGTGCCTCAGTCTCCTTTTTCCGCAGGTCGAGTTTTGGTGTATCGCGAGTGGGTTGTATGTGGCGGCACTTACAACCAGTGGGTTGGGGTGCGTGGCAGCAGAGTCAAAGTATCGGCGAGAGGCCAACTTTAGATATTGGGCTATGGTAGGAAGCCCTAAATCGATATGAAGGTTAGTATTACGCACGAACCACGGTGCCGCCGTGGCTTTACGCATGAATCGATTTTGTATTACCTGAAGTCGGTGAATTTGACGCGGGGAGTCATGCGCAAATACGGGGCTTGCGTATGTCATAATTGGCCGAATACAGGCTTTGTAAAGTGTAATTTTATTACGTAGGGACATTTTGCTATTTTTATTTAGTAACGGATGTAATCGGCCAAGGACGAACGCCGCTCGGTTCCTTACTCGGTTAACATGTGGACCGAAGCTGAGTCTCGAGTCTAATAGGACCCCTAAGTATTTGACTGTCTTTTCCCAGGGGATTGGATGATCGAATAACTCTATGGTGGGGAGGCGCGGCGTTAAGCGCCGCGAGAAGTACATGGCTGCACTTTTGATGGGGTTGACCTCGATCCTCCATTTCCGAACTCAGTTCCCGAGGGTTCGGGCTGCGGATTGGAGGCGTTTAGGGATAGTGTCTGGATTACGCCCAGACACATAGAGGCAGGTATCGTCTGCGAAGAGGGCAAGTTCGACGCCGCTGGTGTGCGGTATGTCGTTCGTGAAAAGGGTGTAGAGCACGGGACCTAGGACTGAGCCTTGTGGTACGCCGGCTAGGATGGGATGTGGTTCGGATCGCACCCCCTCGACGCGGTAGCGGAAGGTTCGACTGCGTAAGAAATTTCGTATGATGAGTACGAGGCGAGGCTGGCACACCGAGTCCGTATAACTTGTATACGAGCCCGTTGTGCCCGACCTTGTCGAACGCTTTCGCCACGTCGAAGAAGAGCGCTCCAGTATGAAGCCCGCGTATGAAGCGGGATTGAATGTGCTCCGTTATGCGGTGCACCTGCTGGGTACATGAGTGTTTGGCTCGGAATCCAAACTGCTCGTGGATGGGGATCCCTCGAGACTGCATGAAGTCTCTTAAGCGGGCGAGAAGTAGGCGTTCGTATATCTTGCCTAGAGCCTTGAGGAGGCTTATAGGCCGATATGCGGTGGGATCGGACGGGTCAGGGCCCGTTATTCGACCGTGAACCGGTAGTGTGCAAACATTACTGTGTTTCGGTTTAAATGCCACGTATAGCTAGTTTAATTACTGGGCATATGAGACTTAAGAACTGATGTCTCAGGGTGACAGGCTCAGTGTGGTGCCACGCAGAAATTTTCTGGTTGACACAGCATTTGTTATGGGCTGGCGTTGGACGATTTTACTCGTCGTCTCTTTCTTCCATTAAAAAATGCAGCGTATAACAGCATAACGCCGCTGATTTCCATAGGGTGGTTGGAGAGAACTGGATACTTACTACTGGTAAAAAGTAAAATTACTTCTAAGCTCAGCACAGGCCTCCTCTCACGTCTGAGAAGGTTTTATTATTTGTAATTGTAACGAGTGACTAACATTAACTCTCTCTGTTTGTTTGTTACCCTCACAGCTTATCCATTGGACCGAACTTAATGAACACAGAGATCGGCACAGAGATAGTTTGCATCCTGGAGACGGAGAAAGGATACTTTTTATCCCAGAAAATCTAATAGGTCCCGCCAATATTTAAAAAACCTGTATCAACACGGGCGAAGTCGCGGTCATCAGCTAGTATATAATAAATAGAAAAAACAGATAATACGTATATAATAAAAGAAAGACCCCGTGCACCTCAGTACACGTGACAGGAGTTAGAAAATTGTTAAAATAAATTCGTCAAGTTCGGTTCAGCGGTTCAGCCGTTAAAAGGTAATAAATAAATAGACGGACAGAGAGAGTTACTTTCGCATTTATAATATTATTATGGATTATCAGTTAATGAAGGTCTGAATGGCACTGTGAGCTAGTGTAATCACTGGGCATACGAGATTTAAGAACTGATATCTCGGGGTGACGGGCGCGATGTGATGCCACACAGAAATTTTATATGTGACAAAGCATTTGTTATGGGCAGAGGCAGCATTTACCATCAGGTGAACGTTTTGTTCGTCTCGTCACTTTAATTAATAAAAACAATCGATAAATATTAATAAGTGGTCACAGAAACTTTGCACGAAAACGTTGCACTCTCAAACTCAAACTTGTACTTTTACCATCATCGCGCGCAAAGAAGTTTTACTACAGTAATGGTGAAATAAATCATTTATTTGACGACTGAGGTTTCGAAAGAGTTTTTGTTCGGTGCATTCCTAAAAAACGAGTCCCAGCGGAGTAGATAATTCGCATTCGTACATCGTCGAGCATACATAAGAGCTTTAAGCAAGTCTAAACTGAATAAAGAAATTTTGACTTTGACTTTGACTTGGAGTGTAGCCTGACCTCTGAAAGAAGAGCTGGTGTGGAATACTAATCTGTTTATCGATAATGAGTCGAATAATGAATTTGAATATGTCGTTAATATAAGTCGTAGCAAGCCAGGCATTCTATCATAATGAGCTAATAGAACCGTGGTAGCTCAGGGGCCGGGCGCTCGCCTCAAATTTCAAACAGAAGTGACCTGAGTACGATCCTAATTGCCGGCACTTTGAAATTTTAAGTGCTTTTTTACCCCTTTCTCAGCGATGAAGGAAAACATCATGAGGAAAATGTCTGAGAAATAAAAATGTTACAACATCTGAAATTCGCGTGACCGAAGTCACGGATACATTTCACACATTAAAACCAAGATGTGTGTGAAGACTCCACCACCACCACGCTGAATGTTTGCGAAATAAACTATCAAGGATTTTTTTTTATTGAATAAAGTGATGAAACGAGCAAAACGTTCACCTGATGGTAAGTGCAACGTCTGCCCATAACAAATGCTGTGTCACCCAGAAACTTTCTGTTCTGTCTGTCATATGCCCAGTGATTACGCTAGCTCACAGTGCCCTTCAAACTGAAACTCGTGGGAGCGCAATGGGGAGTACGTGTCCTTTTTTTTAAAGTGACGAAACGAGCAAAACGTTCACCTGATGGTAAGTGCAACATCTGCCCATAACAAATGCTGCGTCACGCAGAACATTTCTGTGTGACACCACACTGCGCCCGTCACCATGAGACATCTGTTCTTAAGTCTCATATGCCCAGTGATAACGCTAGCTCTCAGTGCCCTTCAAACCTAAACACAGTAATGTTTGCACACTACTGCTTCACGGCAGAATAATAGGCCTTGGGGTGGACGGATTCCCTCATAGGAATCCTACCACCAGTAAAATTTATTATTAGATTTATTAGTTGACTTAAAACAATTGTAGAACAAATTTTGGAATTTGTTAAAAAAATATATAAAATCAGACAGCCTTTAAAGTGCGGTTCCTCAGTTCTCACAGATTATAGCCAGGCCAGACTCTGGACAGATCTCGGACATTATCTTTAAAATGAAAAATTTGTAAAGTTTATTTAGTAAATAGCGGTTTACAGAGTACTATAGATAAAAACAAAAACAACAAAATTACACTATATAACACGATTTCATCTAAGACGTAATTTATCACCGTTTGTCACAGTTTAATATCAGCTTTATAATTTTACAAAATGCCTAATCATGGCGTTAATTTGATTTCAGTAAGTAGAATTGAAGAGGCAACGCTCCCTGAAAATGAATAGTCCTTCATAATATCCCTAGCCGGAATAATTTAAAATTTGATGGGCCTAAATCCAAGTTTTAACGACGGGATAAAGCTGTTCCCGGCCTTTTTCGCGAGTTTTCAGAACTTACTTTTCAGTTAACATCCGGTCCAGATTAAAGAACTTAGGGTGAGAGTACACCTCGGTGTGAGGTTATGCAAAGCGAACACGGCCGTCGTATTATTCAGTTTAGAGAAACAAAGTAAATTTTCTATATTTACGCGAATATTACACATTTAATAAAACTGATTTTACGGATTTTATCGAGTTTAATTTTTAAACTATATTTAACCCGAGTTTTCGAGTACTTTACAGCCCCCATGGTCACGGGGGTCATGAAGTTTTATTAAATTTTCTAACTATAAATGTAGTGTATTGTTTAGTTAACACCAACTATAGCTATTGATAAGAATAGATACGACAGATATTGATACCGCCACCGGTGACCGCAACCAGATGCCCTCCACTACTAAAAGGCTAAGCAATACACACTGAAGTCGAGAACACGACACGTGTTTCACCACTGCTGGTAGCGATAGTTTGCTTATGCACGCTTATGAGGGAGGGCGGTGCTCATTAAATCTAGGTACACACCATTATTCATTTTGTATAACGGTCCTAGCAAATTTACTTTGTTTCGGTCCTTTAACCGCAAAGTAACGCCTGATTCTATTAACTATGAAAAGTATATTTTAAACTCAAAAATTAAATGACGTCTTTTTTAGTTGACAATTTTTGACTAAAGGTAAAATTTAGGTCCAGCTTTAAAATGAGCAGAAGATCTTTCGCTGTTGGTCGTTAGTTACTTCAGTACGTGCTTTTATTTTATTAAAGCCTAGCTGTGCCCAGCGGTTTCACCCGCGTAAATAAGCCGACCCCAATCGATGATTTATATATATACTTCCCTATTTGAATCGGATTTTGGGGTTTTAATTTTTTTGCGCGGATTCCAAATTGTTTTTCTGAAATTAAAGTAGCCTAAGCCGCCATAATATCAGTTGTCAGTGAAAGTCCCGTCAAAATCGGTCCAGCCGTTTCGGAGATTAGCCGGAACAAACAGACAGACAGACAAAAATTTCAAAAATTGTTTTTTTTCTTTTGTAAAAAGTTGTTATTTGTTTTTACAAACAGACAATTTTATTTATTTGTACAGAAGTACTTTTTTCTTTTTTTTATCTAGTGGTCGAATCTACCAGGAATGCAAAAAATCAATCAATCAATCAATATGTGATATATTAATTATGTATTAAATTTAACATCAACACATTTATTTTGAATGTGACAGTATTTTTTTGAAAACTGAATCTTCATAAAGACGAATTAAAAGCATTAAATAACTTACGAAACAGACCCGAACTCATGATTCTCCGCGCAGATAAATGAAATGCTACGGTGGTTATGGATACGTCGGATTATTTTATTTCCTTTTGTCGGACGTAAACAAGTATAAAAGGTCAAACAGACCCAACTACTAACACGCTCAAAACAACTAGCGATCTAATTAAGAAACACTCCGAAAAATAAAATCTGGACGTAAATTCGATAATACCATCTTGTGCCAAACCACCGAAGTTGTATGGGTTGGCCAAAATACACAAGCTCAATGAATTACGTCCAATAGTGAGCCAGATCGATTCACCAACTTCCAGATTGGATTAACATATAGCTAAAATACTCTCTCCACTAAGAAGACACACAAGAGCACACAAAAACGATTCATACCATTTTGTCAGTGAGATAAAAGACCTACATCTTAGTGACAATGAAACTATGGTCAGTTTTGATGTCCAGTCGTTATTTACATGCCTACCTGTTAAAGACTGCATCTTGAGAACTAACAGAGAACATGCCAGTGGAACAAGCAGAATTACTTAGACATTGCCTGACATCTGGCTGTCTATTGTGGAAGGAACAATACAGGCTACAGGCAAGTAGATGGTGTGGCGATGGGCTCCCCAGTATCTCCCATTGTTGCTGACATTTTAATGGAAGACTTTGAGGAGAAAGCCCTCCGTACTTCTACAGTAAATCCAAGGTTCTACAAGCGGTACGTAGATGACACTTTCACAATTCTGCCTTCTGATAAAGCCACTGAATTTATTAACTCCATAAATTCTAAAATACAATACACAATGGAGTGAGAGATAAATAGCTCTTTAGCTTTTCTAGATGTTTTTGTAATTCGAAATCCTAATAACACCTTGAGTCACACTGTGTGTAGAAAAAATACCCATACTGAATACCTATTCAAACGGTGAATCTCACCACCATCCTTCACAGTTTGCTACCGTGGGTAAATCTTTGTTTCAGAGAGCACAAGGGATCTGTGACAGTAAACACCTGGCCGCCGAGCTTCAGCATGTCTTGCAAGACAACAAGCTTCGGGTTCCGCGCCTTCGTCCTGTGACCGAGGGAAACCGGTCAATGGCGCGCGTGTACCTGCTGGCCTATTATTTCAGAGGAGTCACAGACAAGATTGGCTATATCTTGAATCGGTCTTCCATAACAACATTTTTCAAGCCGCCGAAGACGATAAGTCAGTTGTGAATGTGATGTCTCTTACATAGGGCAAACAAAAAGATCAGTAAAAACCCGCGTAAAAGAACATATAGTTGATGTGAAACATCTTCGCTCCAGGAAGTCTGCAATCTGTGATCATGTTCCGGATCATCCTAACCATTACATCAGATTTGATAAACCACAAATCCTCACAAAAGAACACCGATTCCTACCAAGGATGATTTGTGAGGTTATTGAAATTAAAAAACAACCTAATTTTAATAGAGAAGATGGTTGGGTACTACCACCAGCTTGGAATCCTATTATTAATAAAATTAAATCAAAAACACACACGCAAGACTTCAAAGACACAGTTAGCTTTCTGTCAGTCGCAACAGTCAGTTCTGCGTAGATCGGAGCAAAAATAATAATTATAAACTGAAGGTACTCCGGGTTAACCATGACATCAGGTCCTCCCGTGACCATGGGTGCTGTAAAGCACTCGAAACGTCGGGTTATAAATAGTACAAAATTAAACGCGACAAAGTCATTAAAAGATAGTTTTATTTAAATGTAGCATTCGCGTAAATATAAGAAATCATTACGTGACTATGTAGTTTTGAGAATTTGGTTTAATGGAATTTTAAATAACACACATACACCACGGTGAAATTTTTCGTTAAACCTGAATAAAATTGGCGCAGCATATACTTCGCTTTAGCGAACAATTTCGTCGAGAGTAATGAATTCTCGTAAGTCGATTTTGAAAGCTCTCGCGTTTTATTGCACCAAAATGGCACGTTAATCTGCATACTGTGAAGCAGTAGTGTGTAAACATTACTGTGTTGCGGTCTAAATGGCATAGAGCTAGTGTAATCACTGGGCATATGAGACTTAAGAATTGATGTCTCAAAGTAACATGCGCAGTGTGGTGTCACGCAGAAATTTTCCGGATGACACACACCGCATTTGTTATGGGCAGACGTTGCACTTACCATCAGAACGTTTCGCTCGCCTTGTCACTTTCAACCGCAGCAGAACTAGAGTTACTGACATTGCCCTAAGGATTATCAAGCAGAAGTTGGAGACGAAATGTTCTGAAGTAGCAATCTATAGAGGACGCCTTTGTCCAACAGAGTACTTGTGATGGACTAAAATGATTATGAATCATAAGAAGAAATCGAATAATAAGATATTCAGAATATGTCATCCTAACGGGATATGTAACAAAGTCAAAGTCAAAATTTCTTTATTCAATATAGGCTTGTTTAAAGCTCTTATGAACGTCAAAGTCTACACCGGCTCGAAAAATTTTCTTATCCGAGAAGAACCGGCAAGAAGCTCTGGGGCCTCTCTTTTTTTTAAATGCCATATTACATAGTAATTTATAAATTATAAAAAAAAATTGGATCATATAAAGATCTATTTTATAAAAAGCTTTATCTAATAATGTCTTTTTGACATTTTTTTTAAATCTCTGTCCGATTTTTGTGTCATCTACAAAGTCTAAGTTTTAAACTCTAGTTTTAGCCAACCTAAACACAGGAACCTCTAGCGTGTCGCCTCGACCCATTCTACAGGATACAGTAATTTTTTGTTAAATAAATTAATGTTTTTCCGTACGTACATAATATTTTCAAAAATAAACAAAGACAGAATTGTCAAAATATTAGTCTCCTTGAATAGTTCTAATAGCGACTAACAACAGCATTACTTATATTATTACGCAATGGACACGAGTTTATTTTCCTAAAATTAAATTCACCGTTCCACGAAAGGATCAACCTTAAAGGCTTTTGTGTGTTAACAAATATAAGCGGATTTACATATTCACTCGGAGCGGACGTCATGTGGGGACCCGTAGCACATACATTATGTAACAGTTAATCTTTTTTGTTTTTTATATAGTAGAGGGGACAAACGAGCAAGCGGCTCACCAGCTGTTAAGTGATCGCCGCCGCCCATGAACATCCGCAACACCGGGAGAGTCGCGGGTGCGTTGCCGGCCTTTGAGAAAGGAATAGGCTCTTTTGTTGAAAGTCCCTAAATCATATCGGTCCGGAAAAACCGCAGGTGGCAGCCAGTTCCACACAGTGGTCGTGCGTGGAAGAATATTCCTCGAAAAGCGCACAGTGGTGGAATGCCATCGAGGTGATATGGATGGAATTTGGTGCTTTGCCGCGATGTACGATGGTGAAATTCGGCTGGTATGATTCCGAACAATTACTCGGAACACTCCCCAAAGTATATACGATAAAAAACGTAAGGAAATTTTGTTGAATTGCAATACAAACACGATGGCTGGGCGTACGACCAAAAACATTCAACCTTCTCTACAACATAACCACAGCGAATAATTTACACTTTTTTAATGTTTTGTGACGCGACACTTAGTACTCCCACGTAAAACTTCAATGTACAAGCTACTTTGGACACAAACGCTAAATATTAAGTTTTTTTTTATCGTATAAAGTGATGAAACGAGCGAAACGTTCACCTGATGGTAAGTCACACCCAGAAAATTTCTGTGTGATACCACACTGTGACCATCACCCTGAGACATAGGTTCTTAAGTCTCATTTGCCCAGTGATTACGCTAGCTCACAGTGACCGTCTCACTGCGACTGCGACTTCACCGTGTTGGCGGCTCAAGAGAATCTACCACCCCATCTCATCCCGTGGATGTCGTAAAAGTCGACAGAGGCAAAATAAAAACCAGATGGCTTTCAGCAACTTTCTGGAACATCTGAATAAATTAACTGCGGTTGCCAACCCGCCTGCCAAGGGAGGCACACTATGGCCAAATTCCCCCAAAGTGAGGGCTTCAAATTTTTGAGCGGATCTATGGGGAGGCCTATGTTTAGCAGTGAACTAGTAATAGGCTGAAATGATGACGATGAGGATACAGGGATTTTTAACTTTTTAGCTTCGTTTAAAAATGTCTCAGGGTGACGGGCGCATTGTGGTGTCACAGCATTTGTTATGGGCAGATGTTGCACCTTCCATCAGGTGAAAGTTTTGCTCGTTCCGTCACAATTATCAAATAAAAAAAAACGCGGACAAGGTCGCGAGCATCAACTAGTACAATATAAATGTGGTATGGAATGGAAAACCATAAGGAGTGGTGCGATAGGTGCGATTCACATATCGCACCAATACTACAACTCAGAGCTCAGCGGCCGTCTGTCGTAGAGTCTATGACAGTTGATAATGCCTCGTTTTAGGGCGAAACACGTCTCGTGTTCTCGACTTCAGTGGTCTATATTATCTAGTGATAGTATTGTAGTGGTTGGTGGAGAGTATCTGGTGGCGGTGTTGCACTATACTGAGGGACGGCCGGCGGTGCTCTTAAAAAAAAACTAGGTAATATACACCATTTTTATATTTTGAATGCGGATCTAAGCAAATTAACTTACCTTCATTATAATGGAATTCCGCAAAGTAACGCCCGATTCTATTAACTATAAAAATAGAAGGTCTCTCTTACATAGGGCAAACTAAAAGATCCATAAAAACCCGCGTTAAAGAACATATAGCTGATGTGAAGCATCGACGCTCTAGGAAGTCTGCAGTCTGTGACCATGTTCTGGATCATCCCAACCATCAGATCTGATAGACCACAAATCCTTGCAAAAGAACATCGATTCCTACCAAGGATGATTCGCGAGGCTATTGAAATTAAAAAATATCGTAATTTCAATAGGGAAGATGGTTGGGTATTACCACCGGCTTGGGATCCTATTATTAATAAAATTAAATCATAAACCAAGCATACCACTGCAAGGCGTCAAGACACAGTAAGCTCTTTCTGCGTAGATCGGACTAAAAATAATAATTAAAAGCTGGAGGTACGTCCCCCCGTGATCATGGGTGCTGTAAAGCGCCCGAAACGTCGGGTTAAAAAGAGTTATAAATTAAACGCGATAAAATCCGTAAAAATAGTTTTATTTAAATGTGTAATATTCGCGTAAATAAAAGAAAACATTATAAAAATAGAACTTTTAAATAACACTAAATATTTTCCATCCCGCAGCGGATTCTTTTAGCGAGATATTAAAATTCCATTGATCCAGAATGAGATGTAGGTCGAGATGTAGAAGCTGCGGAATATCTCGTTACATACATATTTTCCCAGAACTTTTACGAAAGAATAATAACGTAAATACGGGTTTCAATTATTGTTTCGCGTAAAAACATTCCTTACATTTCAAATTATCATATTACCATTAGAATATATCGGGAAGTCGAAGAATAATGTAGTCACTTTAAATCACACTTCATCATCATCATCATCATTTCAGCCTTTCACTAGTCCACTGCTGAACATAGACCTCCCCCCATGAATAGCCACAAAAGTTTGTAGCTCTCATTTTGGGAGGAATTTTGCCATAGTTGCCACGCTTGGCAGGCGGGTTGGCAACCGCAGCTAATTTATTCTGATGTTCCAGAAAGATGCCGCTGCCCATCTTCTGGTTTTAATTTTCCGTCTGTCGACTTTTACGGCAGCCACGGGCTCATTCCGTATGGGGTGGTAGATTCTCTTAAGCCGCGACCACACGGCAGAAATCACAATTAAAATAAAAAAACTAACTAAACTTAAAATAAAAAATAAACGCCCCACACTAGGGCTTCTATATTTTGAGTACGTTTTAAAGACAATCACATTCACGACCCTGAGCCGTGGTAGCTCAAGGGCTAGGGGCTCGCTTTAAATTTCATAATGCGCTAGTGACCCGGGTTCGTTTCCTGGATCCGGCACCACTAACATTGTTAATTGCAATTTTAATTGCTGATTTACCATGTGCTTGGCGGTGAAGGACAACTTCGTGAGGAAACCTGCATGTCAGGGAAATAAAAAATATTTCGAAGACATGAGCAGTCTGCCAACCCGCATTGGAGCAGCGTGGCTCTCAGAAATTTCAGGAGGCCTGTGCTCGGCAGTTGGTCATTTATAGGATGACCCTTTAGTTTTACTTTACTTTTCTTTTACATTCACGACACTGCCATACCCGAATCTTTCCACAAATATTGGCTCTGGGTGTGATACGAAACCATGAGCCGCGGCGTACAAGTCATGTACTCCGACCACATGGCAAAGGTCATTCAACTGTAATCAAGGTTGGCAATCAAAATAAATGAGTTTTATTTTCTTAATGATTTGAGCTGTATATGATATATGTACCTACTTACATTAATTATAAAACTATATGAAATACAATCACGGCAGCGTCTGTTCATAACAAATACGGTGTCACACAGAAATGTTCTGGGTGACACAACATTTGTTATGGGCAGACGTTGCACTAACCATCAGGTGAACGTTTTGTTCGTTTCGTCACTTTATCAAATAAAATAAAAAGATTTGTCGTAAGTCACGCTTCGCAGACGGATTGGCGGCCGTAGTACCAGACGCGTTGAACTTGGACGGAGCAGGGTCACCGGTTGGAGGCCATGAGATTTTCTGGCATTCCTTTAAGTTGGCTTTACCGACTGCGAGTTGAGATTAGGTGGTAAAGTCGCTACCACGCGTTATTCGCTGTGATATTACAGCTGCTTCGCCGGCTTCCTTAACTGTTAAAACCCATTACTTTGCGACTCACTTATTGACTAATAAAAGAACCTTGTATAGGGCAAGGGCGGTCTGGACTAGTTAAGTGTTCATATGGATTTATATCGAAATTTATAGATCGAGATCTAAACGGAGGTTTAAGGTAAGACGACACTATTTAGTATATACCAACCTTCAGAAGAAAACGATAAAGTTACAATCACGATGATTAAAAATCTCGATAAATGCGTAAACATATATTCATTCATCATCATCGTCATTTCAGCCTATGTAGCCTACTGCTGAATATAGGCCTTCCCCATAGATTGCCACAAGTTTGTAGCTCTCATTTTGGCGAGTTTTGCCGGAGTTGCCACGCTTTGCAGGCGGGTTGGCAACCGCAGTTTATTTATTCAGATGTTACAGGAAGATGCTGCTTCCCATCTCCTAGTTTTCATTTTCCTTCTGTCGACTTTACGACACCCACGGGTTGAGGATAGGGTGGTAGATTCTCTTAAGCCGCCACCACACGGCGGAACATACACATATTCAAAAACATTAAAATTACGTACGTAAATTTGCACACACTGGTGTAATCAACACACAAACACATTATAAACAGTAGCCATGAAAGAAACCGAAATATTATCACGTAACGACGTAAAGTAAAGCATTCCGTAATAAAAATTTGAAATTAAACACGTCTCATCGTCTCGTCGTATAAAATGGTCCGCAGCTGATAGCCGACCGAACCGAACTCGTACTCGTATATTTTGGCGTTTTTGTTATGCTCAGCCAACCTCGGGCGTGAATTGCTTGAATGTTGTAAACGATGAGGTCAATATGGAATTGTAAATAAGAACTAGTCATGTTTTTTAATTGTAACGCAATGGATATAGTTACTTTTTTATCTTATACATACATACAGTCACGCCTCTTTCCCATTGGGTTAAGCAGAGACCACATCTTTCCACTTGCAACGATCCAGACACACATCGTTCGCTTCTTCTACTTTCATTAGCTTTTTCATACACGCTCGTTGCTTGCGGGGGCTGTTTTATCTTATCGGATATAATAATAATTAAATTTTCTATATAGTAATTTATTGCTATATGGTAAGTGCAACGTCTGCCCATAAAAAGGCTGTGTCACCCGGAACATTTCTGTGTGACACCACACTGCGCCTGTCACCCTGCGACATCAGTTCTTAAGTCTCATATGCCCAGTGATTACGCTAGCTCTCAGTGCCCTTCAAACCGAAACACAGTAATGTTTGCACACTACTGTTTCACGGCAGAATAACTGGCTCTGGGGTGGTACCTACTTAGACGGATACCTGCATAGGAATCCTACCACACAGACTACCACTTAACTGCTAGAAGCCACTTCCCTCTGCACGCAAATTATAAACTTTTTAAAAATTAAAGTATGTATATGTTACGGTGTGTATATGTCACAGTTTATTTAAGTATATATGTGTGTGTATATACACGCACACATATGTATATAATTATGACATATAATTCTCCGTATTACGATGACACTGAAAATCAGGGCGAGGTTGTGTTAGTCCAACACATCCTAGCACACCCTGAGTTGCATTCCTTTTTGAAGACCACTTTATACAATACAATACAAGAACACTTTATACAATAAAAAAAGTACGCTATGATAAACCAGGCATTTCGCAAAATGGCTGATTTCGTAAACGACTTCGCATTCCGCGATCTGTCGGTGTCCTTGACGCGCGTTATCAGCGGCCGCCGGCTGCAAACGCCTCCGTTCTGTATTTCGGTAGTTCATTAGCTGATTTTGTTATTATTGCGAAATTGACTGCTTGCATTTAGATATTTTTATATTGATTTCGATTATATAGTTCTTTTAATTATTTATAAAGTGACGAAATGAACAAAACGTTCACCTGATGGTAAGTGCAACGTCTGCCCATAACATTTCTGTGACACGACGCCGCGCCCGTCACCCTGAGACATGAGTTCTTAAGTCTTACATGCCCAGTTATTACGCTAGCTCTCAGTGCCCTTCAAACTGAAACACAGTAATGTTTGCGCGCTACTGCTTCACGGCAGAATAACTGGCCCTGGAGTGGTACCTACTTAGACGGATTCCTGCATAGGAATCCTACCATCAGTCAAAAAGTTACGAGTAGATAGGTGGCTGGCAGAGAAGAACAGCAGCTATCTCTTTCCTACCGAGGTGTCACAAGGCATTGTACGGACAGTCTTTATTCGTGCAGAATAATACAGGCAATACTGTCACTATACTACTCGTGGGAAGGCAATGGAGAATAAGATTTTTTTCGACCGGTACCAAAATGGCGGCGACGTGGTTCGACATCCGTCACGTCTCGTTACCCGCGAGCGCGCTCAGTGGGCTACGTGAGTAGTCTCTACCTACCCCTTATATGGGAAAAAGCCGTGACTGTATGTATGTATGATTTCCAGTTTCATGTTACATTAGATTTTGTTTTTTATAGACGAAAGTGACGAGACGAGCAAAACGTTCACCTGATCGTAAGTACACCGTCTGCCTGTAACAGATTCTGTGTCACCCTGAACATTTCTGTGTGACACCACACTGCGCCCGTAATCCTGAGTTATCAGTTTTCAAGTATCATATGCCCAGTGATTACGCTAGCTCTCAGTGCCCTTCAGACCGAAACACTGTAATGTTTGCACACTACTGCTTCACGGCAGAATAACTGGCTCTGGGGTGGTACCTACCTAGACAGATTCGTCCATTGCTAAAATTTAAAGGATTTAAAATCGTGCTAGTAATCGTTTTCTTGAAAATGTATTTTTTTAAGTAGTTTAATAAAATTATTGAATTTTTGGATTTGAATGATTGGATTCACTAAAAATAGTTATTTTAGGACAGATAATATAAATACCATTGAAAAAATCCAGTAATGGCAGCCTTGGCCTAAACATTGAAGAAGCTAGGACATACACACTCGTCCATGATTTATACCTCATTATAAAAGCTGCTATGCCGAAAGTTCTAAATATTCTTAAGTCTGCGTTGCGATATATAAACTAAGGCGTGTTACAGAGGGGCGACTTCAAACTAAAAATTGTTGTGTGTGTGTGTTAATCTAAGTAAAAAAAAGTTATTATAAATTTATCACAATGTAATTTTTGTTATCTCCCGACACTGAGATTATGGTAAATACTAAACTGTGAAAAACTTGTGAAGACAGGACTGATTGCAATCATAATAATGATGATGATGATGAGAGTAAATACGAGTACTACACTTCTGTGAAGATAGGACTGATTGCAATCACAGATGACAGAGACATGACCAAAAGCACCTGCACAGAGTATACATACATACATAAGATCACGACTGTATCCCATAAGGGGTAGTCAGACACTGGGCACTCACTGCAAAAACAGATGACTGCCACAATCCACGTTTCACCAAAACAATATAATGCACTTGGTGTGATAGGTGGTGAGCCCATCGCCACCATGCGCTGTTGGGTGCACAGAGCAGTTTAATTCCTTACTCGCCTTTTACGAGATCCATTGGATGAGATGGAGTGGTAGTATTCTTTTAACGAGCCGCCACCACACGGTCCCACAGAGTATACGAAAAGCGGTAATGCTGTAAACCGTCTTATTTTGTTATCATTATCAACCAACTGTAGAAAATTCTTTTTTCTGTCACGCTGACTCGCTGTTTAATGAACAGGATGACCAATTTGACATTAATCTATTTAGTATCTAACAATGATTAAGAAGATTATGGAAAAAAAATGTTCGATTCACTTGGCCACTAAATGATGCTAGAAGAAACTACGTGCTTATGTTATTAATTCTTTTAGTTTTATGTGTCATTTTACTTGTAAGCGGTTTGTTTTCCAAATAAAATAAATTAAAAATATATAGTCTCAGGGTGAAAAGCTCAGTGTGGAACACAGAAGTATTCTGGTGACACATAAGTTGTTATGGGCAGACGTTGCACATCCTATCAGGTGAACCATTTGCTTGTCTACTTACTTTCTTCCATAAAAAAAAAGTTTTGTGTTAAAACATCAATTATCTAATAAAATATTTCCAGTAAAGCATAATCTCTACTAACGAGATATTATATATTACTTCAGTTTTATTTACGGTTTTGTTCGACTCGATTCTATTTTTAAATTTAGAATGCGCAAGTCTTTAATAGTCTGGGATCCATCCCATATTTTCACAAGCATCATTTGCATTGATAAACCCCAGCAGGCGGTCGCTAGGGATGTACGGAAGCGTCGCTCCACAGACAATGTCCTATTCACAAATGTTCTATTCACAAAATCCATGACGAATCGTTGTCTTCATGCGTGGAGAATCGATTCAATTTGCATCGGAATATTAAATCTTCACACGTCCGTTGTATTGTTACGTAAAACTACCTACGCTTTTTATTTACCTAAAATAGGTATCACAATGAGCATGAAAAAATAATAGTGTAAAAGCGAAATTGTAAAATCATTCGTTTTATTTTGGTAGTAAAACAAATTATTATTATCATTAAAATGTTATCATATTTATTAGGCTTTATAAACAAGGAAAGAAAGTTAATTTCCTGTCATGTCTTAGAAATTTTAAATTGTGTGTATTACCTTATTATTGAAGAGCGTAGCCCGCCCGCCTGCAACAGCGTGCACAAGCAAACTAACACCGCTATCAGATGCCCTCCACTACAACTCTACCACTAGACAATACACGCCAATGTAGTAGAGAACACGACACGTGCTTCACCTCACAACGAGGCATTATCAAGTAATATTGGACTGAGTCCGCGGTTGTCTATAGAAATATCGTGTTTATCACCTTTTCTGTTTGTAACCGCGTGCTTTGGTTATCTATGAGACTAACCTTTCTAAATTTATTTATAAGTAACTATGCCTCGCGGTTCTATCCGCGTGAAAAAGCCGACCACGATGATACACATATATACTCCCCTATTTGAATCGGATTTTGGGGTTTTAAATTTTTTGCGCGTTATCCTAATTATTTTTCTAAATGTTTAATAGCCTAAGTAACCCGCTAAAATATCAGCTATCTGTCAGTGAAAGACCCGTCAAAATCGGCCCAGCCGTTTCGGAGATTAGCCGAAACAAACAGACAGACAGACATAAAGTATGACTCTAAATTTAAAAATAGTTTTTTTTCATAAAAGTACCGTATATATTTTCATAAGCATTGAGTAAAAAGCTGTTATGTTATTTAGTTATTACAGACAGACACACCAGAGGTGCCGTGTGGTAGCGGCGTGCCGTGTGGTAGCGGCCTAAGAGAATCTACCACCCCATCTCATCCCGTGGGTGTCGTAAAAGTCGACAGAGGGAAAATGAAAACCAGGAGATGGGCAGCAGCATCTTGCTGGAACATCTGAATAAATAAACTGCGGTTGCCAACCCGTCTGCCAAGCGTGGCAACTATGGCAAAATCCCCCCAAAACGAGAGCTACAAACTTTTGTAGCAATCTGTGGGGGAGGCCTATGTTCAGCAGTGGACTAGTGATAGGCCGAAATGATGATAATAATTCACAGAGAGTTTGCTCCATTGCTAATTACGCTCTTCCGTCATTATGACACTTTCTGATTTAGCGGCCATGGTTAAAAATAATATCATTTGTCGGTCTATAAAAAGTCTACTGCTGGACAAAGGCCTCTTCCAAGTTGGGAGGATTTGCCGTAAACCCCGCGCTTGGTTTGTGGATTGCAATCGCACTAACAGACACTTCGCACCTCAGACGCACCGCCCATTATCTCTCCTCGACTTCATGACTTAGGTCTGACATAAAGTTAACTTTGTGGCACTTTACTATCTTTTGTGGTGGACATCACATCATCATTTCAGCCTATCACTAGTCCACTGCGAAACATAGGCATCCCACATAGATTGCCACAAAAGTTAGTAGCTCTTGTTTTGGTGGGATTTTACCATAGTTGCCACACTTGGCAGACGGGTTGGCAACCGCAGTGTATTTATTCAGATGTTTCAGAAAGACGCTGCTGCCCATCTCCTGGTTTTCATTGTCCCTCTGTCGACTTTTACGACACCCACGGGATGAGGTGGGGTGGTAGATTCTCTTTAGCCGCAACAACATTTTACTAATAGATAAAATAGAAATAGATACAGAAACCGTCGATGGTATCCTTGGCCGAAACATTGAGGAAGTTCAGCGCAAGGTTAGAGTTAATTTAATTTATATATTATACAAGATTTATAGCACATTATGAACGCGGTTCAAAAGAAAAACTTGAACATTCTTACAAATCGTAGATCAAACTTTAAGCAGACTACACACTGGCGATTTGTATTCGTTTACGAATTTCAATTAATAGAGTGCACCGTGGCATTTTCAAATGATGATTAATTTTTGTTTTTTAAACGATCTTACGAGTCACTTGATGGTATGTGATTTTTTTTTTTTTTTTTATGAAAAAGTGATGAAACGATCACCTAATGGTAAGTGCAACGTCTACCCAAAACCAATATTTCTTCCTGTGTGACACCACTGCACCCATCACCTTGAGACAGTAAGTTCTTAAGTCTCATATGCTCAGTGATTACACTAGCATTCAGTGCCCTTCAGACAAAAAGGACAGTAATGTTTGCACACTACTCCTCATCGGCAGAATATCTGGCCTTGCTGTGCTATTTACCTAGGCAGATTCTGCAAAGGAATTCTATCAACGCAATTCCTATTACCAGTATTCCTATAAAGAAATAAAGTAAACTTTATTGTGCCCTTAAAACCGAAACACAATAATGTTTGCACACTACTGCTTCACGGCAGAATAATTGGCCCTGGGGTGGCACCTACCTAGACGAGTTCCTGGACAGGAATATGAATATTATTTGCAGCTTTACTTTTATTGAATTCACTCTTAGTCGCAGACCAATAACGTAATAATGCCACAGTTATTTAACAGCTATAGTAAATTTACTGGTGGTAGGATTCCTATGCAGGAATCCGTCTAGGTAGGTGCCACCCCAGGGCCAGTTATTACTGGTGGTAGGATTCCTATGCAGGAATCCGTCTAGGTAGGTGCCACCCCAGGGCCAGTTATTCTGCCGTGAAGCAGTCGTGTGCAAGCATTGCTGTGTTTCGGTTTGAAGGGCACTGTGAGCTAGCGTAATCACTGGGCATTTGAGACTTAAGAACTTATGTCTCGGGATGGCGGGCGCAGTGTTGTGTCACACAGAAATATTCTGGGTGACACAGCGTTTGTTGTGGGCGGACGTTGCACTTACCATCAGGAGAACGTTTTGCTCGTTTCGTCACTTTAATCAATAAAAATATATATATATTTAATAGCAAAGGCAGCGGGTAAGCCAGATATAGTCCGATAGTAAATTACGCGATTTTTTTAAACCTCCTTAAATAATATTAAAACAATAAAGCAAAGAACTGGTCGTCTAGAGGTGGAAATTTGACCGGGATTCATTAAAATTTTAAGTTAGAACCTTATTGAGGTATGAGTGACAAAATTTTAAAAGTTTTTAGCGACGATCTCTACTCTGTGCGACTGTTTGACCAAAGACTATTATGTTTTTGTCATTGTCAGTATGAACGTAAAGAATTATTGTTTTATTCAATTTAATGTATTTGTAATACATATTATGTATAACAGCTTTTATATTAGCTTTCTCCCTTCTTCTCCATACAAACTTTAACTATACCAAATCTCATACTCTTTCGTGCGTGAAATATGAAAAAAAAAAATATTACAAAACTGGGACCCGCGGTTTAACCCGCGTAAAAAGCCGACCCCGATCGATAATATATACATATACTTTTGTATTTGAATCGGATTTTGTGGTTTTAATTTTTTTGCGCGGAACCCCTAATTATTTTTACTATAATCAAAGCCTAATGTTCACCCGCTATAATATCAGCTATCTGTCAGTGAAAGTCCCGTCACAATCGGTCCAGCCGTTTCGGAGTTTAAGCCGGAACAAACAGAAGACAGACAAAAATTTTAAAAACTTGTTTTTTTTCTCTCTTAAGTACAGCATATACTTGAAAAAAATCTATTATTTACTTATTACAAACAGTCATTTCAATTTTATTTTTTGTATCATTGAATTTCATAAAAAAAACATAACAATAATATAGAAATAACAAGTAATATTTCAAGAAACAAGCGGGATTTATAAATCTGCCTAAACTGTTAAAGTCCGTCTCCGACGATAATAAAACAGATCCGTTTAATATTAAAAAAAAAGCGACAAAAGTTAAAAAGAGCGCTGTCACAGTAAATATTCAACACCAGCGGTTTTTAATTAATCACTTCGCTATGTTTTTGTTTAGATTAATTAAACTGACAATACACACACAAACACACACACACATGCATACATACAAACGCGCGTACTCATTACACTTACAATACAAATCATAAAACATTCATATAGCATACTGTTTTACTTTTTTCTTTATACGATCTGTATTGTATGAAACTGCACAGCCTCAGTCGGCGGAGTGACTAAGGGATCGGTTGCTACAGGCCTCAGGTTCGATTCCCGCTACGGAAAAAAGTGTTTCGTTTTTAGTGTTTGTGTACGTTCAGTTAATGTCTGTAAATGCACCAACGGTATTTTCTTGGGCTGGAATTAGAACTGAAGACCCATTAATCAACGGGCCAGCATACTGAGCGCAAGCCACGCGGTCGTTAAGCTAACAAACCTTGGCGAGTGTTTTGATTGGATTTTATATACGCACACCGGCACAATTAGCGAAACACAAAAAAATGTTATTTTTCATAATATTTCTTAAAAGACTGGCCAGTTACGTTACCTTTTTATTTAGAACTTTAATTTAAAAATGGAACATAAGGCGACAGTAATTTTTTTCATCGATTTGTTTCTGTTTCCCTGTAATACTGATTTGTTAGTGGTTCGAAGAAAAAAGAAGAAATGAAGAAAGGAGAAATTTAAATGTTTTAAAAATTCGATAAATTCTCCATTTTTTAGTAAAAGTTATTTTTTTCGTGTCAATAGAAGGCAAGTAGACTAAACATGCTCGATTTAAAACCACCAGAGATTATTACAGCACAGCAGATGAAATGTGAAGAAATGGTCATACTCTCGGTCTTAAAGTTCGCTGAGCGACTTTAACCCACCGCATGCGTGCATTGAAGGACCACGTGTGGGTTTCGATTAACCGTTTCCGTTACTGTATAATAAACTCACTGTAAGATTTTCGTCTCTAGCAGTTGGCAGCATTGTCAGACGGACCCCCGAATTTAAATCCCGGCTTTGTGTTAGAAATATATGAATTATGCAAAATCGTTCCAAAGTGAATCGATCATTCATAAATTATTTATATAACAGATGGCCAATTTATTTGTTTATCAAATTTTTATAGAGACATTTAAAAGTTGAGGAAGTTATAATATTAAATTGACGAGACGAGCAAAATACCAACAAAAAAAAAACTCATTAGTTGCAATGACATACACAAATTATTATTTTTGGGTGACTTTTGTTTAAATGAAAATACTGGATGTATTTTACATAAATAAAATTTATGACGATGCTACGTGGCTGTATCGTTTATTCCTCTGGTATGATGTTCATGGACGGCGGTCGCTTGTTAGTTTGCTCTTCTATTAAAAAAAAAAATCTTTGACCACTGATTCTCGTCTCTTCGTAGCGCAGTAAGTTATATTTTATATACCTAGTCGGGCCATAGGTTCTGTCATATGCCGATAATTAAATAAATTATACGACATTTTGTTTGTATAATGTACGAAAACAAAAGTAGCTAAGGTAGTAAAATTTTATTAAAGTTATTCGAAATATAACCTTGATTTTGAATGCAGGTCTGCAACCTCTAAGGCCAGTCATCGTCGATCTGTTATACGGGTCTCGGATTTAGTCTTTTTAAAAAAGGTTTTATAAAGAACTAGAAATAATACACTGAGTTGTAAGTTGGATTGAGTCCTTAAGCAGCCTCGTCTGCACGTCCTGGATGTTGGAACCGGACCGACTCTAAGATAGCTAACAATGATTCTCAAACCTCTATTATGCTGACTCTGCAACCTGCCGATAGACAGAGTTGCAGCTTTGGCATATGTCCCTACATGTACAGGGTTATAACAGATCGCAGCAAGCACTATTTTCATGTCTTTATCAGCCACTGCTTTAATTAGAATGCTTTGAGAGACTCCAAATTCTGGTGAGGTTTAGGGCAGGCTTTCTCCTCTATATATTGCCATATTTTGTAATCCAACATGTTTAAGTCTGGGCTGAAAGAGGGCCGCTCTTCGTACCTGATGAAGTCGATTCCATGGGTGATGAGCCAGTTTTGCGTGAACAGTGCGCTGAATCCTGTTGGAATACCGTAGTGACTGTTGTTCGAACATTATTTGAGAAAGATTTCCAAAACCTTTTAAAGAACGGTATTTTGATACACAACAGCGCTAGTTTTCACAACTTTTTTCACAGAGACACCTCAGTTAGGCCTGAATACGAGACTCCAAGTCAAACCATTAATAACGAAGGATAATGCCCACGCTGGATTATTGGGATACATCTGCTTGTATGCATATATTATCATTTTTTTTTGTTATAAGTTTCTTCGAAGTTATTTTTTCGGCTGCAGAAATTGTTTCGTGGTATTTTTCCCGCGTACCGCCTTTACAAACCGCGCGATCACTCGAGCCTTAATCTTTTCAGACGCTTGTTAAGATATTGCCCTGTTTTTTGTCGATAAGCTCGGAGTCGCAGGTCTTCATTTTGCTCTCTTTTGAACGTAGTTCTGCTTAACCCCAATTGAATAGAATAGAATATAAAAGAATATTTTTATTCAATATGTATCATTTACATAATACTCATTGAACGTCATGTTTTTAAACTACACTGGTTCGCGAAGAAATGCCTCTGTCCCGGGAAGAACCAGTAAGAAACCCAGCGGCATTTTGTTTTTCAGTCATTTTTTTTTAAATATACAAATACAGCAGTTTTATAAAGATGTAGAAATAGCTTGGCAGCGATCGCCTCATTGCGAACGGGATTTCGTTGGATTCGCGTCCACATTGCTTTGATGACCGCTGGTGTCCCAAGCGTACGAGGTCGGCTGCTCCTCTTACGGTCTTCAAAGGTCGAATCTTTACTAAATCCATTGATAGGACGATATAAAAACCTCAGCTTTATTTTCAAATTTTGAAGAAGTTTAAAAATCTCAGTAGTGTGCAGCGCAATAACCGCGACTTTTTCTTTTGTCTCTACTCCTTTTTTTTATGGAACAGCATTTTGATGGCGAAAAATTTCTTTATTCAAAATCAGTCAATCATTTCTGGCTATTTGAAATTTAAATTAAATCAGTGTGACAGACCTTAGAACCCGACTTGTTATATACACTACAACCGTTATAGGCAGGCGTGGTACTACCATCAGGTGAACGACTTGCTGGTCTCGCTAGCATCCATCATGAATAATCATTATATAACGCTCTGTGGATTCAGACGGCCTGTTTGTTTGAGTCCCGGGCTAAAAATATACACGCGTGCTTAAATAACATTCACGGAGTTTCGCGTGCATGTTATTTATCAAAGCATATATCTCATTAACATTTTTTAAAGTCTGTTTAATCAGAATTTAAGCGAGAAGGTGGTTTTAGATGACGCTACGAAGTAGTGTGGAAACATTACTGTGTTTCGGTCTGAATGGGCACTGAGGGCTAGCGTAATCACTGGGCACATGAGACTTAAGAACTTATGTCTCAGCGTGACGGGCGCAGTGTGGCGTGGCTGGGTGACACAGGCGTTTGTTATGGGCAGACGTTGCGCTTACTACTAGGTGAACGTTTTGCTCATTTCCTCACTCTATCCAATAATAATAAAAAATAATACAACTTTTTTAGCCCTGTAGCCAAATTAGTCTCTTTTAGATGTTAGAGAAGGTGCGACTTTTTTAACATTCATGGAGAAAACTAGGTCAAGGCAGTTGTTTAAGGTAGTTCCAGACAGAGGGCAATGGATTCTTTAAACTGTCCCAGCTTCGTATGTTTCTTTGCGGCAGTAAACCCGATATTGACTCGGCAAAAATATATTCGTACGAACGTTTACGTGTAATGTCATAATTAACCTTTTGATATGACATGTCTTTATACGTCGTAAAAGACTGAGTAGAAATTGAACGCAAATTACGTCACACGGTCATAAACGAAATTAGTCCCTGTTGCTTTTGACCGGCGAGCTGAAAATTAAATTTAAAGTAACAGCCTATAAATGACCTAATGCTCATGCTGAGCAGGTAGGTCATTTATAGGTCATTTACAAACCTTCTCTCTTCGCCTTTATACACCATTACACGCAATGCTGTCACTATACTGCTCGTGGGAGCGCAATGGGGAGTACGTGTCCTTTTTTTTTAAAGTGACGAAACGAGCAAAACGTTCACCTGATGGTAAGTGCAACATCTGCCCATAACAAATGCTGCGTCACGCAGAACATTTCGGTGTGACACCACACTGCGCCCGTCACCCTGAGACATCTGTTCTTAAGTCTCATATGCCCAGTGATAACGCTAGCTCTCAGTGCCCTTCAAACCTAAACACAGTAATGTTTGCACACTACTGCTTCACGACAGAATAACTGGCCCTGGGGTGGTACCTACCTAGACGGATTCCTGCATAGGAATCCTACCACCAGTAACTTCCTACCCTATATATGGAAAAAAAGCGTGACTGTATTTTTTTTTTTAAACTTAACGCTTGACCCAGTTCCTCTGAAATACAGTTAAATCGAAATCGCGTTGTTCAATCGGTTGTTTCTCAATCTCGCCTTTTCCGTGGTACGTATGGCTTCGAGGAGTTTCATGTATATGGCTTCTTATACAGACTTTTCCAGTTCATATAGCCGGTTGGCACAAATCGGTTCACATAAATTAAAAAGGAAAAGCTATAGATTTTTTGTTATTCATATCTACAATCACGCTTTTTTCCCATATAAGGGTTAGGCAGAGGCCACACACGTAGCCCAATTTTTGCCCACGCGAACCACGGCGCCGCCATTTTGGTACGAGTCCGGAAATTCTTACTCCCCGTTGCGTTCCCACGAGCAGTACAGTGACATCATTACATATTATGGTGTTATTCTGCACGAGTAAAGGTGCTAAAAAGCTTTAAACAAACATAAATTAAGTAAAACCATGTGGTAGCGGCTTAAGAGAATCTACCTCCCCATCTCATCCCCTGGGTGTCGTAAAAGTCGACAGACGGAAAATTGAAAATCAGAAGATGGGCAGCAGCATCTTCTTGGAACATCTGAATAAATAAACTGAAAATGGTGTGATTGTGTGTATGTATGTTGTTTAAAGCTCTTATGAACGTCAAAGTCTACACCAGAACCGGCAAGGTATTATTTCTTTTTTAAATGTCATAATACACAAAGCCATTTATAAATTACATAAAAATGATTACATCATACACTTAGTAGCGAATGGGTTCGCATTACATACATAAGATCACGACTGTATCCCATAAGGGGTAGTCAGAGACTGGGCACTCACTACAAAAACAGATGACTGCCACAATCCACGTTTCACCAAAACAATATCATGCACTTGGTGTGATAAGTGGTGAGCCCATCGCCACCATGCGCTGTTGGGGGCACAGTGTAGTTTAATTCCTTACTCGCCGTTTACGAGATCCATTGGATGAGATGGAGTGGTAGTGTTCTATTAACGAGCCGTCACCACAAAGTGGGGGGTTATAGGTTCGCAAGTTTAGAGTAAAAGTTATATCCACACGTTTTTGTCCTCTGCATAATAATCTATTTTCTGTAATACGCCTATAATGTCTTATATCTAATAATGTCTTCTTGACAAGTCATTTAAAATGTTTGCGTCACACGTTTAGGATTTTTGTAGACGGATTCCTGCATCAGAATCCTACCACCAAATATTAGAAAATAAATCCATACTATAGCCGTGGTAGCTCAGGGGCTAGGCGCTCGCTTTAAATTTCATAGTACGCGAGTGACCTGGGTTCTATCCCCGGTGCCGGCACTTCTAAAAATTGTTATTTTAAGTGCTAATTTACCATGTGCTCGGCGGTGAAGGAAAACATCGTGAGGATACCTGCGTGTCGGAGAAATAAAAAATATTTTAAACACATGTGAAGTCCGCCTACCCGCATGGGAGCAGCGTGGCGGATTCTTTCTAGCTCTAGAAATGAGAGTAGGCCTGTGCTCAGCAGTGGGACATTTATAGGCTGAAACTTTTCTTTTTTTTTTAAATCCATACTAATATTATAATTGCGAAAGTATTTCACAGTTCCTCTCAGTCCCTCTGTCTGTTTGTTTGCATTTTGGTTCAACCGATGAATCGACCTTGACGAAATTTGGCACAGAGATAGTTTGCTTCCTGAAGACGGATAAAGGTTCCTTTTTATCCTGAAATATCAAACAGTTCCCACGGGATATTTAAAAACATATATCCAGGTGAACGAAGTCGCGGGCATCAGCTAGTTATAATATAAGTCAAATATCAATTATACTAAGACAGTGAAAGAAGTCAAAACTTAAATAAAACTACGCCTACAAGACAATAAAGAAAATATCTTAAAACTATTAAATTTGCTCATGTAACAAGCATTTCATATCTTAGCGAGTTGTTTGTAGACATAAAGCAACTGAACCATACGAAATTAATATGCGAAGTTTCTCCAAGTACTTGCGAAGAACTTTCATGTGAGCTCATAAACAATAGAAATATTGCTTTTGAAATGTGCTTACCAAGTCTGGCGCTTTCTGAATGTTCTTTTTTAATCTGTAACTCACTTATTTACTGGTAACAAGCAGTAACAATTGTTTCATCATTTCAGTTTATCACTAGTCCACCACGTAGTTTACCACGTGCTCAGCGGTGAAGGAAAACATCGTGAGGAAACCTGCATATCCGAGGAATAGAAATATTTCGAGGAAATGTGAAGTCTGCCAACCCGCATTGGAGCAGCGTGGCGGACTATTCCCCGCTCCAAAACCCTCTCAGAAATGAGTGGAGGCCTGTACGTAAGTATCCCCTGGCGCCCGTAAGGGCGCCGAATGTTTGTTCGGGGCGTGTGCCCTCTTCAGAAGTATGCATTCGCCTCGTGTAAATGCACAATGGGCCTTGTGTGTGCCAATCTTGGCTTTTGGACATTTGGCGGGGCGCGCTGTCCCCAACTATCAGCACCCGGGTGGTGCTGAATCTTCACACCGCCCTCCGCGCGGACCGGCTGGCCAGGGGGAACCCCCGTGGGGGATACCCGGCCTGCCTACCAGCGAGTCAGTGCTCAGGAGTGGGAAATTTATAGGCTGTTACTTTATTAGTCCACAGCTGAACATAGGCCTATAAATTGCCACAACAATTTTGCCCTAGTTGCCACGCTCGGTAGGCGGGTTGGCAACCCGCCTGCCAACCTGCCTACCAACCTGACAACCCGCCTGCCAAGCGTAGCAACCGCAGATTATTTATTCAGATGTTCCAGGGAGACGCTGCTTCCCTATCTTCTAGTTTTAATTTTCCTTCTGTCGACTTTGAGGGACCAACGGGATGTGGTGGCGTGGTAGATTCTATTAAGCCACGGCGCGTTTAAATTGTTTAATGCGCATTTTTGCAAACACGTATTAAACTGTCTAGTTCGGGTTTTTGGAACGTGTGATCTTAGTGAAATATAAACATATTATCTATATATTAATACTTGAAGAGAAATCTCTGTTGCACTTTTTTAACAAGTGGTAGGATTCCTATGCAGGAATCCGTCTAGGTAGGTACCACCCCAGGGCCAGTTATTCTGCCGTGAAGCAGTAGTGTGCAAGCATTTCTGTGTTTCGGTTTGAAGGGCACTGAGAGCTAGCTTAATCACTGAGCATTTGAGACTTAAGAACTGATGTCTCAGGGTGACGGGCGCAGTGTGGTGTCACAAAGAAATGTTCTGGGTGACACAGCATTTGTTGTGGGCGGACGTTGCACTTACTATCAGGTGAACGTTTTGCTCGTTTCGTCTCTTTATACAATGAAAAAAAAAATTCGCGCACGGAGGAGTGCGAGATTTGGCATAGTTAAAATTTAATGGAGTAGAAACAAAAGCGCTAAAATGTATATATAATATTTATAACAAATACATTAAATTGATCAATCATTAAATTATCAATCACATAATAGTCTGTGGTCAAACAGTCGCACAGAGTGGAGATTTTCGCCATATATTTTTAAGACGTTGCCACCAAGTAATTACTCAAAATTAAATATTGTTCAAACCTAAAAACAAAATACGATCGAATTTCGGTCACTGATTGGCATCTAGTTAAAATAATTATTAAATATCTTTTTACATGTTCTGCTTCTATACAATAAACGGCGTTCTGTGGAATCAAAAAAAAAATTCATGTCTTCCGTACCGGTGAAATAAAGACCATGAAACATAATCTCAGTTGGCCCAGTATTTTGTTTATGATTTATGGATGTTATCTTAGTAGTTCTCGAGTTAAATCTTTCAATAGACAGACAAAAGAGGTACTTCTATTATAAGTATCGCAGACAAATTGCATTTCCATTGCGCCAACCGTGCCGTTAAATAATCGATCGGCACATTGTTATACAAAAAACCCAAGATATACGGATCCATATACAAATCACTTCAAAAAGCGTCCTCGAACGATCGCAACATAAGAATAAAGACAAAGATTACAAATTCCGATTAAATAAACACAACTTTATCTTATACCAACGACATAAAGTAGCCTTTTAAATAAAAACATCTATTGTTCCGTGACGTTCTAGCAGTCCTTGCGTTGACACGGCTGACGTGATGCTAATCGAAATGAGCGCATTGTGCGCTCTTTTTTGAAGGCTTTTTATACGTACATATACTTTAGTAATGGGGACTATGGGGAAAAATGGTATCAATCAAAAGCAATCGGCGGTCTTATCGCTACGAGCGATTTCTTCCAGACAACCGGTAAAGTAAAGTAAAGTAAAGTTTCAGCCTATAAATTCAGCCTAGTCCCACTGCTGAGCACAGGCCTCCTCTCATTTCTGAGAGGGTTTTGGAGCTAGGAAGAATCCGCCACGCTGCTCCAATGCGGGTTGGCGGCCTGAACATGTCTTCGAAATATTTTTTTTCTCAGACATGCAGGTTTCCTCACGATGTTTTCCTTCACCGAGCACGTGGTAAATCAGCACTTAAAATTGCAATTAACAATTTTAGTGGTGCTGGCACCGGGAATCGAACCGAGGTCACTTGCGTACTATGAAATTTAAAAGCGAGCGCCTAGTCTCTGAGCTACCACGGCTCTCCTCTGAGCTACCACGGTACCACAACCTGTAAATGGACATTATTGAAGAAACTATTAAAGAGGGTGTTCCGGCGATTGCAATATAGCTCTATAAATATATGTGAAATAAGAAATACATACATATACAAAATATACAATGGGCTACGGTACCGCTTATATAGGAAAAAGGCGTGACTGTATATAAGAAGTAAGATAGGTAAAGATAAATTTTCACATGAAACTAAAGTTTCATTTCCAACACGCCCAGGTATATATCATTTCGGATGGCTGCATTAGCCTGATGGGCAATTTACTGAATTGTCTCCTTAACAAGGCTCCGTCACGCGAGCTCCAACAAAATTAAGCTATTTTGATATAATGGACATTACGCGACTAACTTTGAACACCGAATCTGGTACTTAACACGCGGGAGAATCGCACGGAATGTATTTTTTTTTACTGAATGTATTGACGAAATGAGGAAAACATTACTCTGGTGGTAAGTGCAACGTCTGCCCATAACAAATGCTGTCACTCAGAACATTTCTGTGTGACACCACACAGCGGCCGTCACCATGAGACGCTCTTAAGTACGAGTATCATATGCCCAGTGATTACACTAGCTCACAGTGCTCTTCAGAACACAGTAATGCTTGCACAGTACTGCTTCACGGCTGAATAACTGGCCCTGCGGTGGTACCTACCTAGACGGATTCCTGCATAAGTACTGGGGACATACAAACTGCTCAGTCAGTCAGAAAGTGGTGTTCACTATGTTAATACAAAGAATACAATCAACCCGGTAATACCAGCCACACGACTCTCGTCGTCGTTTCAGCCTATCACAAGTCCACTGCTGAACACAGGCCTCCCTCATAGATGGCTACAAAAGTTTGTAGCTCCAATTTTGGTGGGATTTTGCCATATTTGGCACGCTTGGCAACCTCGGTTTTATATTCAGATATTCCAGAAAGACGCTGCTGCCCATCTGGTTTTCATTTTCCCTCTGTCGACTTTTACGACACTCACGGGATGAGATGGGGTGGTAGATTCTCTTAGGCCACACGACTCTATGAGTCAGCAACCCTTCAATAAGGTACTGATGTGGGACGACCGCGTGGCTTAGTGGTAAAATACGCCGATTGTGGTATAACATTTTGCACAAAAGAAATATGCGACCTATCCTCTTAATAGTTTGCATCGTCAATGTGATAAAAGACGCTAGAGTTTTTCTAACACACACATGCACACGCAGACATTACTTTAATTAGAAGAGCTACCAATTTATTTTGACAATTCTCTGAAGTAATAATCACAGAATCAAGCAATACGTTTGGGAAATAAGCAGTGATATGAAAAGGGACTTCGCGTGTCTCATGAATAGTGATCGATGACATTTTATAGTGACACACAATTATAATGATTCGCTATCACCTTCCCGTCACCTTTATAATGTTTTTTTTTTATTTATTTTAAACGTCGCAAAGCAATATAACAACATAACAACTGATACGCTGTGCTATGAGTACAGTGATGTAGCTGTTGGCACTGTGATTTACTTTTTGTTGTTATTTTTTTGTTTATGGATATTATGTACGTCAGTGTGGATGTTGCGTGTGGTTAGTGTCAAATTAAAAATGTCTTTCTTTAATATAATTAATCAACTGGAATAGTACCTACCTCTTTCCTAACGTGGTGTCCGATGTATTATACGGACAGCGTTTATTCGTAAAGAATAACACTATAATATGCAATGCTGTCACTATACTGCTCGTCAGAACACAATGGGGAGTAAGATATAACTAACTGGTGGTAGGATTCAGGAATCCGTCTAGGTAGGTACCAACCCAAGGGCCAGTTATTCTGCCGTGAAGCAGTAGGGTGCAAACATTACTGTGTTTCAAAAAAGAATTTCAAATTGTGCAAAAATGGCAGCGACGGGTGCCGTCAAGTTTCGTTTCCTGCGGGGGCGAAAATTAAGCTACAAGTGTGGTCTCTGCCTGGCGTGACTATATGTATGTACGTATTAATTAATAATAAGAAATCAAATAGCGCGTACAACTCTGTATACGTGACTGAAGTGAAACTTATATATATTTGAAATTTGATTAAAATAAGAATTAATAAACATGAATTAAGAAAAATATTGCCCACTGTTAAGTAACTGCTCAGTATATAAACAATTATTCATTCATTCGGACAAATGTTAATTAAGAACAACTGAAACGTTGAACGAAAACGCTGCATCCAAATAAGTTTCATTTCAAAAATAAAATAATAAGTGATAACACCATGAACCGCAGCACGGAAGACCAGTTGAAAATGAGTGAAGAAAGAATTTACGTTCATAAGTCTTTGTACTCTACATATTGGGACAATTGTATAAACTATCCTGTGAAGAAGTCGTGTGGTGTCAGAGAATCTACCACCCCATCTCATCCCGTGGGTGTCGGAAAAGTCGACAGAGGGAAAATTAAAACCAGAAGATGGGCAGAGTCATCTTCCTGAAACATCTGAATAAATAAATTGCGGTTGCCGATCCGCCTGCCAAGCGTGGCAACTATGGCAAAACCCCTCCAAAATGAGAGCTACGAACTTTTGTGGCAATCTATTGGGGAGGCCTATGTTTAGCAGTGGACTAGTGATAGGCTGAAAAGAAGAAGAAGAAGAAGTAGTAGTAAATGCGCATTATTATTTTTGACCGAACTCAACCCTCAATTGAGTAATTATTTATTGGCAACATTTAAAATTCTTTGTCGACAATCTCTACTCTGTGCGACTGTTTGACCACAGACTATTATGTATTTGACATTAGCAGTATAAATGTAAACTAACAACAGAATCCATCTAGGTAGGTACCACCCAAGGGCCAGTGATTCCGCCGTGAAGCAGTAGTGTGCATACATTACTGTGTTTCGGTTTGAAGAGCACTGAGAGCTAGCGTAATTACTGGGCACATGAGACTTATGAACTGATGTCTCAGGGTGACGGGCGCACGGGGTTTACTACTACTACTTTTCTTAAATCCCTTCTTCCATCTTTATTATCTTCATACGTTACAAACATACAGTAGATACTGTGATGTTTAACGAAACATATATAGCGTGTCTTTCCGCTCCATCTATACAAATACGCGTTCACAATACAGAAAATAACCGATACCGCTGTCAACGCAACGGATCCGTCGCGACGCGTGGGCGACACGTCGACTATACGCCATTGTTCCGACAGAGCGGGTTCGAACCATGCGAGCGACAGGTTTATTTTTATTCCTATATACTAAGCAACTGCGTAGTGGTCTCAATTGATGTTAAGATATGGGTGTTACGCTGAAATAAACAAATGACGCAATGTTTTTGTAATTATCTATGTTGCGCGTCTTCGATTATCTGTCACAGTAGTGACTAGTACAAGATACTACAAATGTAGGCACCAGCTATATATGTTTTTTAATCTATATACTAGCGACCCGGCCCGGTATTGGTGCAATTTACTAATGAATGAAAATGAGTATTGCGCTTTGCAAAAAAGCTTAATTACAGTTAATTTTATAACTTGTCTGTATCTTCAGCGGTTTAATAATTGTGCGTCTGTCAGTTCGTCAATGTGTCCATGTGTTTGTGGTTGTTATAAAAACATGTGACAGCGGTACCGTCAAACTGAACGTCACTTTTTTTATTGTGATTTTAATCCTGAAATACCGTCCGAATTACACTACCACTACAACACTACCACTACACATCATACACACCAGTGAAGTCGAGACCACGACACGTGTTTCGCCTCAAAATGAAGCATTGATGGAGCCTCGTGGTATCGTATCTGATTGCGATTCCCGCAAGTGGTACAGGTTTGCTTGTCTATGCTATTGTGGCGAGGCAGACGGTGCCCTTCAAAAGATACATACATAGTCACGCCTCTTCCCCATCGGGGTAGGCAGAGACCACATCTTTCCAATCGCTACGATTATTGTTGAGGCGTGCGTCTGTGTGAGTGTTTCCTTACTGTTTTATATTTATACTATGTAAACACTGTTCAAAAACTATATTTGATCGGATCTTAGCAAATTTACTTACACTGAGACTCCTTTCCGTGGACTTTGAAGTCTATTATATAACTTATTATATGCCCGGTTGCGTAACAGGCACGCCTACAAGCGAGTTGAGAGCCCGACTCGAATAAATTAACAAACTTGGAGTTGACGAAGCGCCAGATGGAAACGCGACGGGAAAAGGGGAACGGTAACATTCCGGCACATATCAAGTCGCAAAACTAATAAATCATGAACAGCCGAGTTCAAACCCCACACGATCCCGTTACATATAAATTAATTTCCGGGCTCAACGGGCAAGTCCGTGCAGATCTACGTCACATTCGGCGATGTTATTTTTCTTTTATTGGATAAAGTGATGAAACGAGCAAAACGTTCACCTGATGGTAAGTGCAACGTCTGCCCATAACAAATGCTGTGTCACCAAGAAAATTTCTGTGTGACACCACACACCACCACCTGAGACATAAGTTTTTAAGTCTCATATGCCCAGTGATTACGCAAGCTCACAGTGCCCTTCAAACCGAAACACAGTATTGTTTGCACACTACTGCTTCACGGCAGAATAACTGGGCCTGGGGTGGTACCTTCCTAGACGGATTCCTGCATAGAAATCCTACTGTGTTATTTCGAAAGCAGTAGAACTGGACATGTCAAGAAGTGCTTAGACATTCGAAGAAACAGCGATACTTCATAACTTGTGTACATGACGACCGCGCGGCCTAGCGGTCGGAGTACTTGATTTCTACACCGCGGGTCCTGGGTTGGAATCCCAGCCGGAGACAAAATTTAAAATGTTTGTTTTTCGGGATTGTTCGTGTTGTGTAAATGATGCACACACAGATTTGCACATGCAAAAACACCCAGTAACGGAACGACTCATTGTAGGCCATGCAAATATTTGTCCCGTGCGGGAATTAAACTTGTGACCCATATATAGCACAGAATCCAAGCGCTTAGCCAATGCGCCAACCGAGCCGCGTCACACCGCGTACACACGATACACCCGTGTTCCAGGGCGGTTCTCACCGCCCAGAGTTACCGACACACAAGTCGACAGTCCGAATGGAGGCCCCGCAGCCTCCCTCGGACGGTCATCAGACGACTTAAAATCTTTTGAGATATTCGAAATAGTGCAAGCACGCAGCGAACGCCTCATAGTCCGAGTTTCGAGGTTTTTGTAGGAGTTTATTTAAGTATTTATGTTTGGGTCAAACCAAACCTGGCACAGTATCCGTTGAAGCTGTGAAAGCCAAAAAGGCTAACAGCAATTACATCACCGAAATTTTATAACCGAGCCGAGCATTAGTTGAGTGAACACTTTTTGTATGGTGATTGATAAAAAAAAATAGTAAAGGAAAGAAAAAAATGAAAAAGCTAAGAAAAAAAAATATCTGTAGATTTCATTTAACTGGCCGTGTGGTGGCGGCTCGTTAAAAGAATACTACCACTCCATCTCATCCAATGGATCTCGTAAAAGGCGAGTAAGGAATTAAACTGCACTGTGCACCCAACAGCGCATGGTGGCGATGGGCTCACCACCTATCACACCAAGTGCATTATATTGTTTTGGTGAAACGTGGATTGTGGCAGTCATCTATTTTTGCAGTGAGTGCCCAGTCTCTGACTACCCCTTATGGGATACAGTCGTGATCTTATGTATGTATGAATGTTCGTTTAACTAGTTGAGTATTCTGGATTATTTTTGTACAATTTTTCAACCTTTAAAAATGTTGGTAAACATCGTCAACGGGTAAGGTCTAATTTTCCTAATACGAGTATCTTTTTTATTTTTTATATATGCTTCATTGTCATCACATCATTTTAGCCTATCACTAGTCCACTGCTGAAAAAAGAACTCCCCCACAGATTGGCATAAGTTTGTAGCTCTCATTTTGGGTGAGACTTTGCCATAGTTGCTAGTGGTAGCGGATTGGCAACCGCAGTTTATTTAATAAGATGTTCCAGAAAGATGCTGCTGCCCATCTATTGGTTTCCATTTTCCCCCTGTCGACTACGACACCCACGGGATGAGATGGGGTGGTAGATTCTCTTCGGCCGCCACCACACGGTAATGTAGGAAGCTTTAATGTCGTACGTCAAATGTCATTTTTTAGCAATCTACCACCGTTTTTAATGAGGCACCTCATTCTTGACAGTAGGCCTTCTGAGTAACAGGCGAAAGAAAATCCTCAATTATCCTCATTCCTCAATGTTACAGTATAAAACCTTCACGTGGACAATTAATATTCAGAAACAGTTGGCAACGTTAACTGGTGGTAGGATTCCTATGCAGGAATCCGTCTAGGTAGGTACCACCCCAGGGACCCTTTATTCTGCCGTGAAGCAGTAGTGTGCAAGCATTGTTGTGTTTCGGTTTGAAGGGCACTGTGAGCTAGCGTAATCACCGGGCATTTGAGACTTAAGAACTATGTTTCGGAGTGACGAGCGCAGTGTGGTGTCACACAGAAATATTCTGGGTGACACAGCATTTGTTGTGGGCAAACGTTGCAGTTACCATCAGGTGAACTTTTTGCTCGTTTCGTCACTGTATACAGTAAAAAAAATAACATAATGTAAACTATGCTTACAACAACTATCTTGCAACAATATATCCCACTATACTGAGCGCGTCCCTATTCTGGCGCTTGTGTATAAATAAGCAACCAACTGTCCGTATTGTTCTGCCAATATTTGCATAATAGCGTTTACGCTTGTGTTAAATGTACAAGAACACGTGGCCTTATTTACCATCTTTGTTTACTCACATGATGAGGGTGACCATGAATTATGTGGACAGATAGTGCGGGATAATTCCTGTACAGTTTTAAAGTCAAAGTCAAAGTCAAAATTTCTTTATTCAATTTAGGCTTGTTTAAATGAACGTCAAAATCTACACCGGTTCAAAAATGACCTTCTCAGAGAAGAACCGGTAAGAAACTCTGGGGTCTTTCTTTTTTCAATGCCATATTACATAATGCATTTACAGATTACAGATTACAAAAAAAATTACATCACAAATTTAGTAGCCAAGGGGTTTGCAAGTGCAGAGTATAAGTTATTTCCACACATCTTTGTCCTCTATATAATGATCTATTTTATAATACGCTTTATCTAATAATCATTTCAAGTTTTCTTTGTAAGCTACCAAAACCCTCAAATGTAACGTAATCATAATATAGATAAGATCTGTATATTAATAAACGTTATTACTGATCAATTGATAACATTTAAATTCTGAACAAAAAGGTATTTTGACCTCATAGAAAAATACTAAATAAATATATGATTAAAAAGCAACTATAAGAGCGCCGCCCGCCCTCAGTAGCGTGCGCGTGGAAACTAACACCGACAGATAGTGGTCGCGACTTCAGTGGTGTATATTGCGTAGTGGTGGTGTTTTAGTGATGGAGGGTATCTGGTGACGGTTCCCGATGGCGCTGTTCGTTTGCTTGTGCACGCTACTGTGGGAGTGCGGGCGGTGCTCTTCAAAATTAGGTAGTATATACCATTTTATATTTTGCATGCGGCTCTTAGCAAATTAACTTTCTTTCCTTCATCATAATGGATGTCCGCAAAGTACCGCCTGATTCTATTAACTAGATTACTTAAGTATTAAATTTGAACCAGATTTGTAAGTTATTAGTTTATTGTACATCAAAGTTGAAAAATACGTAATGTTTAATCGTGTTTGTGACGCTGCGTCGCCGCCTCTCATTCTGTACTATCGCGCAAGCGCGCAGCGAGCGCGACAGTCCGAATTTCGAGGTTATTGTAGGAGTTTATTTATGTATTTATGTTTGGGTCAAACCAAACCTGGCACGCGGGCCCCTGGCCCGTGAGCACAGTATCCGATGAAGCTGTAAAAGCCAAAAAAAGGCTAACAGCAATTACATAACAGCAATTAAATATCATTCTGTAGTAAAATATTTCTTCTTTACATACAACAACATGGATACAAATTGCATTAATTATCTTTTTCCATTAAAAACTACGTTCCTATTAAAACATGACGAATGTAGTAAATTACAAAGATAATATTCATTCTGTTATCTATACAAATAAATAAAATTGAAGTGTCTGTTTGTAATAACTGAATAACAGCTTTTTACTCAATGCTTATGAATGTATATACGGTACTAATAAGAAAAGAACAATTTTTTACATTTTTGTCTTTCTGTTTGTTCCAGCTAATCTCCGAAACGACTGGATCGATTTTGGCGGGACTTTCACTGACAGACAGCTTATATTACAGCGGGTAACTTAGGCTACTTTTATTTTAGAAAAATATTTAGGGTTCCGTGCATAAAAATTAAAACTCCAAAATCCGATTCAAATAGGGAAGTACATATATATATATATATATAATCGATCGGGTCGGCATTTTTACGCTGGTGAAACCGCGGGGAACATCTAGTAGATAATAAATACATATAACAATGTAAGCAGTAAGGTAATTGTACAGCTACATTCATCAAAATAATAAACATTACTGAAGTTAATAAACTATTAATAAACTATGAAAGCACCGAACATTGCTGTAAAGAAAAGATAAGTCGGAATGAAAGACATACAAGTACTTAACATTGTACTCGTAGTTGACCTTCTCCCATACATTACTCACATTTATTTATTACATTCCTACACATTAATCATCGTCATCAATTACAGTCCTATTTTAGCCCACTGTTGAACATAGGCCTCCTCCGTAGCACGGTCTGGTGCCAACTGCATCCATCGAATACCCACAAAACCGTGCAGTTCGTTCTAGTGTGTGGGGGGGGGGGGGGGGGGCGCTTACACTGCGTATGCCGGTACGAGGTTGCCACTCGAGAACCCTTCACATTACTTACATATATTATATACATTTTACGATCAATTTTCCAACTGCAAATGTAAGTTTGTTTGACTTGACCACATTTGAAAATATTGTTTAACCAAGTATTTATTTCGTAATGACTGCAATCTGTAATCTGTCAATGTATTATAAAATAATGCCAACTACAATACTATACCATGAAAAGTGCAAATGAAATTTAATAAAACACATTTAATCAAATAAAAATTATACATCAATACAGTATGCTTAATGAAGCAAAAAAAAAATTATACATATTTTATACAGTTTTTTTATATTGTTTTTTTTTTTAACGACACCGGATCGCAGCGGCGGTCGGCACGAAAAACAGCGTTACGTTCAGCTGCCAACCTCGTTTGAAGGAACTACGGCGTACAATTTTCTTACTTTTATTTTAGATATTAATAGTGTTTTAGATCTTTTGATATATATACGAGTACGTATAATTCTTATCCTTTTTGCAAGGATATTTTCTACTAAGGATTTCTTTTTACTTTTCGTACCCCTATAAACAACCTCTTCAAAGAATTGTTAAGAGCCATTGAATCTTGCGTGATAATCACAAATTACATCTATCTATTCGACCATACAATGTAAGCAAGCATCTGAGAGATATTTTATATTACAAATGATGCATCGTATCTCCTCAAGAATCAGCCAATTAGCATGCTTTAAATAGATTGCGTTTGTTTATCTTGAAATGTAACATTCAATTTCCTTAGTAACTGTACATGAATTGGTAACACGTAAGTCTTTCATACGAGTTGCAAAATCACGTCACACGTCAACAGCTTTTTAAGACATACGGATGGTCATTGGCCTTACAAGAATTACTTGGACGATTTGCCACACTAGGCAAGTGAGTTGATGAACGTAGAGCCAATACCTTCGCACTGGTAACATACATACCCCATCTCATCCCGTGGGTGTCTTAAAAGTCGACAGAGGGAAAACGAAAATCATATGGGCAGCTGCACCTTCCTGAAACATCTAAATAAATAAACTGCGGTTGCCAACCCGCCTGCCAAGCGTTGCAACGTGGCAAAAATACCCCACCAAAACGAGATCTGTAAACTTTTATGGCAATCTATAAGTGAAGCCTACGTTCAGCAGTGGACCTAGTGATAGGCTGATGTTGATTATGAAATACATAATGTCACGCCTTTTTCCCACATAAGGGGTAGGCCACGCACGTCGACCAATTTGCCCCACGGGAAACGATACGTGACAGGTGGCGAAGCACGTCGTTGCCATTTTGGTACGAGTCGCCAAATTCTTACTCCCCATTACGTTCCCACGAGCATACCTACTGCACGAGCACTGGTAATAAATACTGCTTCGCATAATCAATACATTAGATTTGGGTTAAGCGTTTTAGAAGGAAAGTCCTACTGTAACAAATATAATAGACACCCTGGCGTGCACAAAACGTGGGAGCACGGATCAGTGGCAGAGCCGTGTTTATTTTACTGGAGACGTAGTTATTGTTCGCAACGAAAGGATTTTGGGGTTTAGTGGGCATTTAGTAATTCACCTCTGTTTGATCGTCCGGTTTAAAGGCTTGGTTAGATTAACCGCGCTCGATTGCTGTTTTTGATTACAATATTTGTTTTATGATTTTCGACTTCCGTCCGTTGTTTTTTTGTTAAGTTTCTTTTTTTCTATTCGATAAAGTGATGAAACTGGCAAAACGTTCACCTGATGGTGAGTTCAACTCCCATGGTAAATGTCACTGTAACATCCGTTCTAAATCACAGATAGTGCCCTTCAAACCGAAACACGGTAGTTTGCACACTGCTGCTTCACGGCAGAATAACTGGCCCTGGGGTGGTACCTAGACGGATTCCTGCATAGAAATCCTACCACCAGTTCCTAAGGATCTTTTAAAATCTATTACTATCTAAGTTCAGCGGCCCCAGGGTAGAACAAGTACGACCGCAACGAGCGCTTGCATAAAAGTACGGCGCAATAAAATACTGCACAGATAAAATAATAGATAGCTTTTTTACATATATTTTTTTTAAATTATGCCTACTGCTAATCGAGTTTGGTGTAAAAAAGTGTGTGTGTTTCTAAAGTATTGACTTTTTGTGTCGCATTGTTTAAAATAATTATTGTGTGATATTTTGGCAACACGATTAATTACTTTTATTGAACGACGCGAGACGTGAAATGTTTTTATTTTCGTCGTTTCAGCCTATCACAAGTCCACTGCTGAACATAGGCCTCCCCCATAGATAGCCACAAAAGTTTGTAGCTCTGATATTGGAGTGATTTTTCCATAGTTGCCACGCTTGGCAGGCGGGTTGGCAACCGCAGTTTATTTAATCAGATGTTCCAGGAAGATGCTGCTGCCCATCCCCTGGTTTTAATTTCCCTCTGTCGACTTTTACGACACCCACGGGATGGGATGGGGTGATGGATTCTCTTAGGCCGCTACCACACTGTTTTTATTTTAGTCCACATTTATTTATTGGTTTTCTTTTTATTATAAATTCATTCAGCAACCATCAACTTTGAGGTTTCACACGCCGGGCGTCCTGTGACGGCCACATTTTTTTTTCTTCCGCCCTACACCTGACTTCCTCTAGTATCGTTGGTGCTTCTACAGACTTAAATTTCATTCGTGTGGTAATCGAACCCGCCGCTTGTATCGGAGATCCCAATCCCAAAAAAGATCCCAAGCTGCCGCGCAAACCGGTAATTTGAACTATTTTTTTCTTTATTACCTATGAAAGTTTTTTTTATCTTATTTTTATTTTATTTATCAATCGTAATTCCTACTAACAAACTAAAAGTACCTTTTAAATGAAACTAATTTTACGGATATTATGGCGTTTAATTTTACTATTTATAACCCGACGTTTCGAGTGCTTTACAGCACCCATGGTCACGGCGGGACTGAGGTAACAGATGTCCTGATGTCATAATTAACCCGGAGTACCTCAGCTTTCAATTATAATTTTTGGTCCGAGGCGAGGGTATTGAAATTAAAAAACATCCTAATTTTATAGAGAAGATGGTTGGGTATTACCACCAGTATCCTATAATTATTAAAATTAAATCAAAAACCAAGCATACCACTGCAAGACTTCAAGACACAATTAGCTCTTTCTGCGTAGATCGGACCAAAAATTATAATTAAAAGCCGAAGGTACTCCGGGTTAACTACGACATTACGACATCTGTCACACCACCTGTGTGGTGGCGGCTCGTTAAAAGAATACTACCACTCCATCTCATCCAATGGATCTCGTAAAAGGCGAGTAAGGAATTAAACTGCACTGTGCACCCAACAGCGCTCACCACCTATCACACCAAGTGCATTATATTGTTTAGGTGAAACGTGGATTGTGGCAGTCATCTGTTTTGCAGTGAGTGCCCAGTCTCTGACTACCCCTTATGGGATACAGTCGTGATCTTATGTATGTATGTATGTATGTCACCTCAGTCGTCCCGTGACCATGGGTGCTGTAAAGCGCACGAAACGTCGGGTTATAAATAGTAGAATTAAACGCGATAAAATCCGTAAAATTAGGTTCATTTAAATGAAAAATTATAGTGTTCGCGTAAATATAAGAAATTGTTAAATGTACCTTTTATAAATCTAGCAAACATCTAAAAAAATGTTACAATGTCGTCATTGTTTAGGGTCCTCGGTTTACTTGCCTAAATGTAAAATTAACTAATGCATTAACTCTGGGCAATAGATCCAAATACACCCCTCAAAATTTTCAATGAACAAAAGGAAATTAATCTCAGTGTTGGCCACAATGATTTCCACTGGAAAATCTTTCTTCCCAGACGGTAGTCGGTTCTTAATGTTTTTTGGCCAACCCATTACCTTTTTAGTTATCTATTTACTACTTAGCTACTTTAATTATATCAAAGACTGGAACCTACCAAAAATGATACCAATTTTGACAACGGTGACCTTCATACAGAAATACTCCGTGGCGGCAGATTAGGCACTGTGGTGGTGGGAATTTCACCACCAGTAAAAACAAGAAACAAGATAACACTTTAGCGTAAGAATTCTAGACTCAGTGCGGAGGCACCAGAACTCTGCTTATGATGGAAAATGTAATATTTTCCAGCATAAGCAGAGTTCTTTTTATTTATTTAATAAAGTGACGAAACGAGCAAAACGTTCAAATGATGGTAAGTGCATCGTCTACCCATAACAAATACTGTGTCATCCAGAACATTTCTGTATGACACCACACTGCGTTCGTCACCCAGAGACATATCAGTTCTTAAGTCTCATATGCCCAGTGATTATGCCAGCTAAGAAAAGAAAAGCATTTACTTCACTGTAGTGCCGTTCAATTCATGCTTTCATTATTAATAGATAAAAATATAATCAATGATTCCCCTCAGTGCTCTACGCAGGTCTCATGACCCGTGCCACTTTATGCAAAGGGTATATGTAATCTAATTGGTTACTGACCCAAGTAATCGGATCTAATGCGCCGTGATCTGCTCCTTATATATTTATAACTAAGCGGGATGAAGTAATCATTTTATTACGAACAACTTACCTATAGCGTTATGTGCAATTTCTTTATAGGTGAAAATGGCGAGATATACAAAACGTACACCTGATGGTAAGTATACGTACCGTCTGCCCATAACAAATGTTGTGTCACCCAGTATATGTGTGGCCATCACACTACGCCTGTCACCTAGACTTAAGTCTCATATGCCCGATAATTTTTATTTGGTGGTAGGATTATAAGCAGGAATCCGCCTAGGTAGGTACAGTTATTCTGCCGTGAAGCAGTAGTGTGCAAACATTACTGTGTTTCGGTTTGAAGGTCACTAAAAGCTAAGCAGACGTGTACTTATGATCAGGTGAACGTTTTGCTCGTTTCATCACTTTATGCAAAAAAAAAGAACATTAACATCTATACGGATTCGAAAAATGTGATCTTCACCGCGATGAACCGGAAAAAATTCTGACGGACTCTATATAACAATGTTTTTGATGTCATAAATAACCTTTGATAACAGCCGGTGTTTCAATATAGGAGTCCACTGTAACCGTGAATAATCCATCCATACTTAATAATACAAATCCGAAAGTAACTCTCTGTCTGTTTGTTACCTTATCACGGCTCAACCCTTGAACCGATCTTGACGACATTCGGCACAAAGATATTGCGTCTTGGTGACGGACATGCGATATTTCTTATTCCGACAATCCAAATAGTTCCCACGGGATATTTTGAAACCTATATCCACGCGTGGTGGCGGCTCGTTAAAATAATACAACCACTCCATCTCATCCATTGGATCTCGTAAAAGGCGAATAAGGAATTAAACTGCACACCCAACAGCGCATGGTGGCGATGGGCTCACCACCTATCACACCAAGTGCATTATATTGTTTTGATGAAACGTGGATTGTGGCAGTCATCTGTTTTTGCAGTGAGTGCCCAGTCTCTGACTACCCCTTATGGGATACAGTCGTGATCTTATGTATGTATGTATGTATATCCACGCGGACGATGTTATGTATATACTCGTATTAATACGGGAAGAGAAAACTTTGTACCCCTTTTTTAAGCATATTGCGCGCACGGAAGAGTGTGAGATTTGATATTATTTAAGTTTATATAGAAAGCTGAAATTTGTATATTATGTGTACAATAAATCCATACTAATATTATAATTATACTTACCTCAAAAAACGTTTTGAATTCCTTCATGATTCCCATTCGCGGAACTTAAGGTCAGCAGAGAGTTGGAAGTAGAAGATGCCGCTTCATAGTAGCAAAATTTATGAACGCATCATTTGCTATTCAGGCTGTCCGTCTATGGAACGCGCTGTCTTTGACAGTGAAACGTGCACCATCCCTTCCAGTGTTTAAGAAACTTTTATTAAATCATTATCTGTCTCTTTAGAATGTAATTTAGAATGTAATTTTGTTCTTTATGCAATATACTTTATTTATTGGTTTTCCATGCCGACGCTTTCGACGTTTTCGTTATCCTTGATATCATGTCCATCCAGCGGTTGTCTGGAAGATATTGCTGTCAGCAATAAGACCGCCCATTGCTCACTCTTAGTGTATCTTTTTATTTCCAGTTTACTTTTTTGTCATTAATTTTAAGGTTTGCTATAAAGAATATATAAATAAATAAATAAATATAAATTCGAAAGTAACTCTGTCTCTCTCTGTTTGTTACCTTTTCACGGCTCAACTGTTGAACCGATCTTGAGAAAATAGGCACAGGGACAGCTTGCATACTTAAAAGGTACATAGGACACTTTAAATTCCGGAAAATCAAAAAGTTTCCCACGGAATATTTAAAAAATTCTAAATCCACCGACGAAGTCGCGTGCATGAGGTAGTCTAATATAAAATGTTAATGATTTATGGTCGCATTACGACCATTGGGCGACCACAAGTAATCATTCATTATCGGTTACGTACATTGCAATCAATAGATATTATGATCTATACAACGTTATTCATAATTGGTATAACATCACGGCACCACCCATGCTACATGGATCTGATCTACTACGACATCATACTAACAGATTTACTTCGCAACAGATTTCCTTAAGCTTCATGTTATCCTAGTGATTGCGAGTTCTTTCGATGGCAGCTCAATAGAAAAACGCGTAATAAAATTTATGAGTTCATTGCCTCGATCAGCGGTATAACAGGGTAGTCACCTATGAGTTTTAAGCAAATTCCTTAAGTCGACATATCTCCTACAGGTATCACGCTACGAGGCTCATTATATTATTATATATAATAATATAATGAGCCTCTATAATATTTATTATATTTTTTTGAGCATATAACCATCGTCCCTAAGCCCAGCATGCCCAATGATCCTTATGAACCCAAATATACAAACTATAACTATATTCAGTAAATATCAAGTGTAATTAATAATTATTAATACAAATTACGTTCAAATTAATTCCTACTAAAATGTTACGACGACGACGAGATACAGTATTTCAAAAGTTTCAAATAAGAACTTGTGTTAATTAATAGGGGTCTACTTTTAGGTCTTCATTGGGTCTTCAATACTTTTCATCATCATCATCATTTCAGCCTATCATTAGTCCACCGCTGAACATAGGCCTCCCCCACAGATTCTTTCATCTGGGGGGATGTTGCAATAGTTGCCACGCTTGGCAGGCGTGTTGGCAACCGCAGTTGGTTTGTTTGGATGTTTCAGGAGCACGCTGATGCCTATCTCTTGGTTTTAAATTTTCTCTCTGTCGACTTTTACGACACACACGGGATGAGATGGGGTGGTAGATTCTCTTAAGCCGCCACATCACGGCGGAGCTGCAACCACAGGGCCAGTAGTCTTTATTACTTCTTCTTATTATCCTTTAACCTTAACTTTGTAGTCTTTGAACGCAACAGAACATCTGTTACAGCGTCCAACCGTATCAAAATATTTTTTTACAGTTTGCCATCTAACGTCTATCGTAACGTCACCTACGAATGCACCTTGGCATACGTTCATTCGTCTGTTTTCAGGGAAAAAATACAGATCTGCAATTGAAAAAAATACAGATCTGCAAAAACGTCAACAATGAAGTAGTTATGTGGCAGAAAATTATTTTAATACGAGTAGATGACAAATTTTAAGACTCAGTTAAGAAACAAACAACGTGGACAAAAGAAGTTTCTTATCAAGAATTCTTTTATGACTGTAAAGGAACGTTCGAATGCTCTGGATTCATGTAAAAATTGCCGCAACCTCTCAATTCTTACAGCGTTCAAAGCATGGACAGTACTTGTAAAGTAAAGTTTCAGCCTATAAATGTCCCACTGCTGAGCACAGGCCTCCCTCTCATTTCTGAGAGGGTTTTGCAGCTAGGAAGAATCCGCCACACTGCTCCAATGCGGGTTGGCGGACTGCACATGTCTTCGAAATATTTCTCAGATTTATTTCTCAGACATGCAGGTTTCCTTACGATGTTTTCCTTCACCGCTGAGCGCGTGGTTATTCAGCACTTAAAATCGCAATTAACAATTATAGTGGTGCCGGCACCGAGAATCGAACCCAGGCCACTCGCGTACTATGAAATTTAAAGCGAGCGCCTAGCTCCTGAGCTCCCACGGCTCTGACAGTACAGTACTTGACCTGAAAGAATTTTTTTTTAGTTTTTTAATTTTAAATCGTATCACGCTTCTCTGGAATTTAATAAAATGCATTTCATTATTCCGAGCCATGTTAAAAACTAAATAAACCATCAAGCAATATTTTGTTATTACTTCAATACTAAACTTTGTGACGACCGCGTGGACAGAGAAGCTACGCCGCGGGATCCTGGGTTTGAACCCAGTCGGATCCAACATTTGTACAAAAATGCAAATTGTTGGTTTTCGGATCTGGTTGTCTTGTGATTATCACCGTGTCTGACACTGATAGCCTGCTCCGATCTCATATCATGAACGTTACATGGGACGCGGATTCATGACGAAGTAGGGTGTTTGCGCGTACACTTGTGGCACTATAATATCTCCTGCGCAGTTGATAGGTTTCGAAAGTATTGTCAAGTTATCGTGGCGGTCACGTGAAGTTCGCCAACCCGCATTGGCGCAGCGTGGCGGACTCTTCCCGGCTCCGAACCCCTATCAAAAATTAGAGGAGGACCTGTGCTCAGCAGTGGGACATTTATGGGCTGTTACTTTTACTTTTCTCATCACTCTATTCAGGGTCCGAGAGCACTATTCACTAAGTGTCACAGGAAAAAAACTCAGGCCAATGTGGGTTAAATGTCATTAATCTTTTACTAAAATTACTTGGTTGCGGGTTCCATTCCCGCACGGAACATACGGACGGATTTTTTATATGAACTACACATAAAAACCGCCATGACGCAGGAGATATTATGCAGTGAAGTAAATTTTTTAAAGCAAAACAAAAACACTGAATTATAGACCGTAAATTGCTTTTTTGAGCGCTTTTTTATTGCAGTAAGTGACGAAACGAGCAAAACGTTCACCTGATGGTAAGTGCAACGTCCGCCCACAGCAAATGCTGTGTCACCCAGAATATTTCTGTGTGACACCACATACCGCCCGTCACCCTGAGACATTAGTTCTTAGGTCTCAAATGCCCAGTGATTACGCTAGCTCACAGTGCCCTTCAAACCGAAACACGGTAATGCTTGCACACTGCTTCACGGCAGAATAACTGGCCCTGGGGTGGTACCTACCTAGACGGATTCCTGCATTGGAATTCTACCACCAGTAAAAGCGCTTATTTTCGCAGCGGAAAAAATACGTTCAGTAAGACTTTATTGAATAAATTGTTCTAATGTTTTAACGCGTATTTGCATTGTTGGATCTTTTTAGAATAATTACACTTTATTTCCTGCTGTCATATGTCAGTTGTTTCTCTAATGAGGCGCCATTGTGAATTAATAGGTATAAGAGAGCACAAAAGGAATTTTATGTGCACTATTATCTTATACAAAGGCTTCAGAAATGATCACGTCTAAGCGAACTGCCTTGTCTTCGTATTTAAGTTTGCAGCGCTTCGTTGCCAGCGGTATTGTGGAACGAAAGTGAGCGACGCTCGTAATATATTATCTGTTAATGAGTTTTGCACAAATAAATAACATTTATGTTGGCTCCCGTGGGCTGCTCAGGAGATATTATAGGGCCGCAAGTGTACACGCAAACACTTTTTTTGGTGGTAGGATTTCTATGCAGGAATCCGTCTAGTAGGTACCACACCAGGGCCAGTTATTCTGTCGTGAAGCAGTAGTGTGCAAGCATTGCTGTGTTTCGGTTTGAAGGGCACTGTGAGCTAGCGTAATCACTGGGCATTTGAGACTTAAGAACTGATGTCTCCGGGTGACGGGCGAAGTGTGGTGTCACACAGAAATATTGTGGGCGGACGTTGCATTAACCATCAGGTGAACGTTTTGCTCGTTTCGTCATTTTATACAAAAAAAAAACTTTTATGTAGGTACCCGTGGGCTGCTGAGGAGATATTATAGTGTCGCAAGTGTACACGCAAACAGCAGGCACTCACTCGCCCTAACTCACCCTTGCCCGATGTAACGCTCATGTGATAAAATCGGAGGTAGGCTAGGATCCAGTGTCAGTGACATAAAGACAATTACAACACAACCAGACCCGAAAACCAACAATTTGTTTTCACGAATGTTGGATCCCGCTGGGATTCGATTCGAGGTCCGGCGGCGTGGTCAAAGTCAAAGTCAAAGTCAAAATTTCTTTATTCAGTTTAGGCTTGTATAAAGCTCTTATGAATGTCAAAATCTACACCGGTTCAAAAAAAATAAGACCTTCTCAGAGAAGAACCGGCAAGAAACTCTGGAAGTCTTTCTTTTTTTCAATGCCATATTAAATGTCAATTATAAGTTACATAAAAATTCTAAAATTCTAATCATAAATTTAGTAGCCAGGGGGTTTGCAAGTGCAGAGTAAGAGATATTTCCACACATCTCTGTCCTCTATTTAATGAGCTATTTTATAATACGCTTTTTCTAATAATGTCTTCTTGACAAGTTTATTGAATTCTATGTCAGTTTTTTGAGTCACACTTTTAGGGTTTTTACTATAAAATTTTATGGATCTACTAAGAAAAGATTTTCTAGTTTTGGCCAACCTAAACACAGGAACCTCTAGCGTGTCACATCGGCTCATTCTACATTGGTAGTCAGTTACTCTAGCCACTAGGCAACGCGGTCGTCGTACGCGGTAAGCGAGTGCCGTGAGTCCGATTCCCGGTGCAAGCGTCTCTGTGTCGATTTAGTTGTGTGGTGTGTGCAACGTCTGACCATAACAAATGTTATGTCACCCAGAACAGTTCTGTGTGGCATCACACTGCGCTTGTCACCCTGACACATACGCTTTTAAGTCTCATATACTCATACTCTGTAATTACATAATCTTACAGTGCCCGTCCGATAGAAACTGTAAAGTTTGTATACTACTGCTTGACAGCAGAATAACTGCCACTGCGGTGGTACCCACCTAGACGGATTCCTGCTTAGGAATCCTTTTACTAGTAAACCTTACAGTGCGTAGGAGAGTTATGTTACATTAAGCTGGTATTCAGTAGTCCTTCTTCAACTAAAACAATCCATTATTTTTTTAATTGGATAAAGTGAAGAAACGACCAAAAAGTTTACCTGATGGTAAGTTCAACTGCCCATAATAAATGCTGTGTCACCTAGAAAATTTCTGTGTGCACCACACTGCGCCCGTCACCCAGAGACCGTACATAAGTCTCCTGTGCCCAGTTATTGCATTAGCTGTCAGTGTACTTCGGACCGAAACACAGTACTGTTTGCATACAACTGTTTCACTGCGGTACCTACTTAGACGGATTCCTGCATACGAATCCTACCACAATTAAAATTTCTACCACCATTTACTTGTCTCAAATAGTATAGAGATTTGACGTAAGTCTTTCAAGTATTAACTTTTTTTATAATAAAAGTGACGAAACGAGCAAAACTTTCACCTGATGGTAAGTGCAACGTCTGCCCGTAACAAATGTTGTGTCACCCAGAACAGTGTGCACAATGCGCCCGTCACCCTGAGACATCAGTTCTTAAGTCTCATATGCGTGTGTGATTACGCTAGCTCTCAGTGCCCTTCATACCGAAACACAGTAATGTTTGCACACTACTGCTTCGCGGCAGAAAAACTGGCCCTGGGGGAAACACCCCATAATAATCATCGCCATCACAATCGGTCATCGCACCATGTCTTTAGTGTTTCTAGATATTGCTATTGTAAACATACCCTCTTGTTTTAGTTCGTGCTTTAGTACCAAGAACACTAGCAAACATGTACAATCAACACAAAATGTTTATTTTAAAGTACAGTCGAGTTCAACTCTAAGCATAGACGAAACAATAATAATATAATTGAGTTGCGAATTCGTATCAGTCTACATTAATTAGTGTAAACAAAATACAGACATAATACATGCAAAAACATTTATAGACGACATGTCTATACTATACGAGCAGAAGTCTACGACCCCGTGAATTCAGATTTTTTAAATTCATTAACCAATGAATGAGCTTCATACGGCAACTAACTACCAGAGTTACACAATAGACCTCCGGGGGGTCTATTGTGTAACTCCGGTTGGTTTCGGGATCGGTTTCATTTGATCACATTAACCAGTGAATGAGCTTCATACGCTAAAATAAGGTTTCAAATCCCAGCCGCAACATTAGTGGAAGAACACAAACTGCGCGTACACTTATACTATAATATCTCCTGTGCAGTTGATGGCTCTCGACATTCGGATTCGGAGGTTGTCGCCGTGGTCGAAATCGGCTAGGAGAACATCATCATCATGATCACCATTTATTTATTTATATTTTATTTAAGTTATTTAGAGTGACAATAGTATGGCTCAGACAGCGTTGTTATCCGTTAAATCGTCGGTCCTGGGTTCGGATCCCAAGCTTGCTCCGAAACAGTAATAAGCAGTGGGTGCCTCTGCTAGCGCTAATTCCTCAAGATGACATCTTCCCATTACTATAGCCGATATGACATACATACATACAGTCACGCCTTTTTCCCATATAGGGGGAAGGCAGAGACCACATTCGTACGCCACGTTTTCCCCTCCGCGGGAAACGAGACTTGACGGGTGCCCGAACCACGTCGTCGCCATTTTAGGTACGCGTCAAAATATTCTTACTCCCCATTGGGTTCCCAGGAGCAGTATAGTGACAGGTTGTGGAAAATGGTGGGTGCTTTTTTAATCTGCCGGACACCTATCGGCTGTTATATATTATTACAGCGCATGGTGGCGATGGGCTCACCACCTATCACACCAAGTGCGTTATATTGTTTTGGTGAAACGTGGATTGTGGCAGTCATCTGTTTTTGCAGTGAGTGCCCAGTCTCTGACTGCCTCTTATGGGATACAGTCGTGATCTTATGTATGTATGTATGTATATATTATTATCGGCTGTTATATTATAACAGATATCGACAATAACAAGATAATTCAACACAAAAAATACGTGTATCATATCGTGTAATAGAAATGAGAACAAATGGGCTACATATTTATTTCTTAACTAGCTGTGCTCCGCGGTTTCCGCGTAAAAAAGACGACCCCGATCGATGATATACTTCCCAATTTTAATCGAATTTTGGGGTTTTTTTTTGCTCGGAACCCTAATTAGTTTTCTATAATTAAAGTAGCCTATGTTACCCGCTAAAATATCAGCTACCTGTCAGTGAAATCGGTCCAGCCGTTTCGGAGATTGGCCAGAACAAACAGACAGACAGATAGACGGTCAGACAAAAATTTTAATTTTGTTTTCCTTCTAAGTACTGTAAATACTTTCATAAGCATTCGGTTCAGTTGACATAATTTCGGTATTCTGCCCTAAAGCAGTATGGTTTTATGTTTTCAGGTCAATTCTGTGTTTCGGTCTGAAGGGCACTGAGAGCTAGTTAATGAGTGTTATGGCCATACGTTGCGGTTACAATCAGGCGAACGTTTTGCTCGTCTCGTCACTTTCCGATAAAAAAAAAATTGTACGTAATCTGTGTCTCGTACACATGGGTGTCATGATAGCATCTGTTCAGGTGTGGCGCCAACATATCGATACAGATAAGAACAGATAGGTATGATGTGTCCCACAAAAAACCACAAGAAGACGGTTCGATTTTGCTGTATTTCTTGTGAATATAACTCAATGGAACAGATATAAATGTCCCACTGCAATGAACAGAGGATCCTCTCATTTTTGAGAGGATTTCGAAACAGCGAAAGGATCCTCCACGATGCTCCTGCAGGCAGGCGAACCTCACATGTCGAAATATGTTACTTCTCAGATATGAATGTTTATTCGCGATGTTTTCCTTCACCGCCGAGCACGTGATAAAACAGCACTTAAAATTGACTTTAACATTTCAGTTTTTTTTCATTGGACAACGTGATGAAACGAGCAAAACGTTCACCTGATGGTAGGTGCAACGTCTGCCCATAACAAATGCTGTGTCACCCAAAACATTTCTGTGTGACACCACACTGTGTCCATCACCCTGAGACATAAGTTGTTGAGTCTCATATACCCAGTGATTACGCTAGCTCACAGTGCCCTTCAAACCGAAACACAGTAATGCTTGCACGCTACTGCTTCACGGCAGAATAACTGGCCATGGGCCACCTACCTAGACGGATTCCTGTGAGATCGCTCGCGTGATATGAAATTTTGATTCTCCTTCATATTTCCGTATTTTTGTACAAATTGGGATAATTTTGGTATATACCTGCAGGGTGGCTGCATTTAACCTAATGAAGAACTGATACAGCACTTCAATGATGAAATATGACATTTTCACTTTTAAGTGCTTAAAAAATTTACAAAAATTAAATAATCTCATCTTTATCCTTTATCATTTTTCATAGTTTACTTTCAAGTCAGGAGAATATGTTCGCGTGGACTTCCAGCCGATGAAGAACCTTTAGAGATAGGTTGGAACGCGTGAGCCGTGTGGTGGCGGCTCGTTAAAAGAATCCACTCCATCTCATCCAATGGATCTCGTAAAAGGCGAGTAAGGAATTAAACTGCACTGTGCACCCAACAGCGCATGGTGGCGATGGGCTCACCACCTATCACACCAAGTGCATTATATTGGTTTTGGTGAAACGTGAATTGTGGCAGTCATCTGTTTTTGCAGCGAGTGCCCAGTCTCTGACTACCCCTTATGGGATACAGTCGTGATCTTATGTATGTATGGAACGCGAACTTAGTAACTAGGTACCTCAGTATACGTTTCACTACATTACATTTATAATCTTAGCGAATTAAAAGTGAATAACTTTAGCTTACTTTCAAGTTTTATCTGTGCGTACAGAAAGACAGACTTGGCTTTTTTATTTGTATATTCGATATACCATTACGTCTCTGCGTAACCGACAACGATAACTAATAAATATATTATGATGAATGAAGCGAAGATTTGTAAACATTACAGTCGAAGTGATAAGCTACAAAGTAGATATTAGTTATTTATTTCCTTTACGCGTTTTTATAAATAGCTAACCGGATAAATATTTACATAATAATAGTGCGATTCAAGATTTTAAAACTAAAATAACGACTGCATCACAGCTACGACGGTTAGTCCAGGTGTTAAATGGTAAATAGTTTACGTAGATAACTAAATACTGGCAATATTACCATGAAAAAAAAAAAACAACGCAAACCGAAATATCACACGAAAATTTTATTGTAATTAATGTATTATAACAGATGCATTATTTTCCTGTAACAGACGTATCAATTGATGCTGTAAACAAACTACGGACCTGTTTAAACAAAGAAATAAGTTCAGTTTCAATGGAATTTTAAGTGCACCCATTACTCAATATATCGACTGTACGCTCGTAAAAAAACGACCATTACTAGACAGCTATAAACCCGAATGATCCACGCCCGTTCTACAACAAACAGTCGTACAAACAAATCCTGTATGGATTCAATTCAAACCATTAACACATTGAATTGACAGAACGTGACGGCTTACAGGTAATCGTTTACTCACCTTAGTAGCTTCAATCTTATCAGCCGAGAGGAACCCAAATTGTTATTTGATTGGATTATTCGATAGAAATGTTTTTTGTAATTATTAATGATTTGACAGTTATATATTACGCGCCCGCATTACAGTTTCGCGCCTTTTGCACGAGCCAACGCGACCACGCCACGCGTTCTCGCGGACTGTGGAAAAGTGGAAATCCGATGTGTGGCCCGAAGCAGGTGACGCTATCCACGCTTGCGCGCCCGACCAAGGTCGTGCGCGAGAATAAGACAGATAGCGTATTCCCTTATAATAAATGGGCAACGCAAATTACACGGCATACAACGCTCAATTTAAACTAACTCTGCATACAATTTCATACCGGAATGCAAATGTATAGGTAAATAAAACTAGTTCAGAGTGCTATACGCGTACAGGATTATTAGCAGGGTTTTCAAGAACAGTAGAAAGAGAAGCCCGATCGGTTGTTTTATTCTCACTCGTCATTCATTGATAGGTATATTTTCGTGTCCTATTTCCATTGTTAATTAATATTTAATCATACCTACTCATTAATAATTTAAAGAATCATTTGTATTTATTTATATGTGTATGTATGTAAGTATGTAGTATTTTTTTATTGGATCATTAGATGAAACGAGCAAAACGTACACCTGATGGTAAGTGCAACGTCTGCCCATAGCAAATGCTATGTCACCCAGAACATTTCTGTATGACGCTACACTGCGCCCATCACTGAGACATCAGTTCTTAAGTGTCATATGCCCAGTGATTACGCTAGCCCACAGTGCCCTTCAGACCAAAACACATTACTGCTTCACGGCAGAATGACTGATATGATAGATGATAAGAAAGGAGAATGACTATTTCGTTGTTTTTTAGCCTATAATTATATTATATGACATTAGAACTTGCACCTGTCAACCGTTGACTGGTAGACCAAACTATGTCCGGCTTTATACGGACGCTTGGCTACCCTAGTCACGAGTTTTGAGTAAGGTCTACCTGCATAGACCTCTCCCAAGACTCCGCTTATGATAGCTACAATAGTAGTTAATCTGCCCATCCTTTACCTCTAGCTCGATCGTCGGCTTATTGTTTATTAGCTCACTACCACCACTTTACTGGTGGCAGTAACCCACCCGTCTAGGTGCATCACAGTGCCAGTTAATCAGCCGTGAAGCAGTAGTGTGCAAACATTACTGTTTCCGTCTAAAGCACTGATAGCTAGTGTAATTACTGGGCATATGAGACTTAATATCTGATGTTTGGGGTGACGACCGCAGTGTGGTGCTACAGAAAAATGTTCTGGATAACACAACATTTGTTATGGGCAGCCGTTGCACTTACTAACAGGTGAACGGTTTTCCCGTTCCGCTATCTTCAATAAAAAAACTTTATACACTCACAGGACGTAATTGTGAGGGATTGAATTATTGTTGATGGATGATCGGCCATGTTCAGGGCGGCACGCTGTATTGAAAATGTTTATGAACGGTCATTCAAAACTACAATTATAAATAAATATTTAATAAAACATATTAACAAATACCTTTTGGTAAAAAAGAAAAACTATACGTGTACAAGAAAGAAACACTGATTTAAATAATTTTACTAGACATTTTTTTTTTTAAATTAACCTTTGCATTTAACGCAAAAAATAAAAACAAAAGAGTATAAACGTATTGCTTACATATTTCAAATGTCAAGCCATAAACGCTTAAACGAAAATTCATAATTTTTTATAAATACGAGGTATAAGTAATTTATTTGTGTCGAAACAACGATCAAATTATTACCAACTTCAAGTTTAATCACGACATCATGAAACTGAATGAAAGCAACTAAAACATGATTTTTGAAAGTAAAAAATTAATTTTCAATTATTATACTTCAAAAACAAATTTCCAACTGAACTAAAAACTGCAATTACTGGGCTTATTGGCATTTTTTACCTTTGTTACAAGTATAAAACACTTACATAAAATATAAGTATTTGGTTGTCTCTGTTTACATTTTATTTCATTATATCGTGTGATGTCATGAATATAGTTCTTGACCATCACTAAAATGGTGTTGCGCACAGACAAACTCTTTTTAAAAATAAAAATCTTATTATCAAAAGAAAATAATAAAAATCAAATAATATGCAACAAAACAACTTCATAATAAATTAACTATACCTGTTAGATAACACTGATTAAAACTTAATTGCAACGGACGAAGAAATTATCATGAAACATTTCGCTTTTTTAAATGTTAAATGTTTTTAAAATAATAATGATAGCAACTTTACGCCAACAACGACTAGACAATCAAAATAACATAATATTTACACAGCTAATTGATCGTGAAATCACATTAATCTTACAATAAAACTTTTTTTAAATAACGTAATAGGTTTTCATAATTCTGCCCTTACGTATGAATAATATCCAAGAATCGTTACTGTGAAAATGAAAAAAAGCAAAAATGATAACGGCTATCATTTTATCTTCGTTGCATTGGCTCCGTATCGATGTTAACATATTATTTTTTTAATATTTTCGTAAAGGTTACATTCTTTTTATTGGCTATTAAGGAAAATAAAAAAAGATATTTGTTTGAGAGACATGGATCCTGTTTGTAGTATTTATTACAGACTATAAATATAATGATAAAAAGTGACCCCCGTCATTGCAATGGATTCTGTTATCGAAGATTTAATAAATAATAAAAATAAATCTCTACAAAAGTAAAAGTTACGTTTTGATTATAATCTCACCACTAGATGGCGTTAAATCAAATTTACAGGACCAGCCTTTTCACATTATAAATGTTGTATTGTACTTTTAAAAACAATTCATCTAGGAATTCTGTTTCTTCAGTAACTTTTTAGCGGGTGGTATTTCTAAGTCGTGGGTATCATTGCAATGCCTTTTCAATTCGGAATATTTCCTAAATTTACAACCGCAGATGAGACAATCGACAATCATTTTCCTAACGTTATGAACGGTCCATTCGTGATCCCACTTTTCTTTCAACGTCTTAAAATATTGATGGCAAAATCTACAACGGAATCTAGTTGACATCTCCTTTGTATGAGCGCATTTAATGTGTTTATTAAGCATGGATTCGAAATGAAACTCTTTGTTGCAATAAAAACATGGTATCGGCGAATTATTATTGTGGTACTCCATGTGTTGTGTGATCATTTTCTTCGAGTTGAATTTTCTTTGACAGAGATCACACTGAAAGTAAGTTACGCCGTGGATTTTTTTGTGTTTCGAGAAGTTGCTAGAGTCGCTAAACGATTTGTTACAAAACGTGCATTGGTACAAGGTTAATTTTGCGTGTTCACGTAAATGTGCTTTATATTTGTCTACTTTAGTGAAGGTTTCCGTTTGGCATACCTCGCACTGGATGTTGAGGGTGCCGTTTTTGTTCACTGGGTTCTTCGCTAGAGTGCTTCTAATGACGTGTTCTATGAGGTGCCTCTTCAGGTCTCCGATCCGGTCGAAGGATTTTAAACAGACATCGCAAGCCTTAAAAAGAAACAGATAATGATAAACACGGGGGCAATCACAACACAACCAGATCAACAATTTGTGGGAGTCCCAACCCAGGACCTGCGGCGTAGAAGTTAGGTACTCTAACCACTAAGCTCGTTGCACTGTAATACCAACATTTGCATAAATGAATACAGTGCATCAAATTTCTGGACGGAACGTAAAAATTAACATGAAATTTGTTTTCAAATCGGAACAGCTAAAAAATGATGATTCGCAAAAACAGGGTTTCTATCGTTAATTTTATCGGCCGGTCAATTTTTCACTGAAATGGTATGTTAGTACAAGAAACAAAACAAAATAAAAGTAAAACAAACTGGATAAATTAAGAGGTTAGTGAAAAATCGGGACATTTGGCGTCCCGATCAAGGGTGAATCGGGACGTGTCACCAGACCCCTGAAAATCGGGACACCTGGCAACGGTTGTTAACCTTAATAACCTAGATAAACTGGTTAGTGACATAGGATACAGATTTATAAGTTCCCTCTGCCAACTCTTACAATACTTAAGTGACAAAATGGACACAAAAGATAACGGGAACGTCCTGAAAGTCAGTAGTCAAGAGTGCATTTGACAATGTACTACAAGACTGTTTCGTGGCAGTCTTTATAGGAGTTCTATTCACAATAAGGAACATACGAGAGACTAGAATAGTGTGAAGATGAATTCAAATTTAAATTACAAATCAAAATGTAATTTCATTACAAACAGTCTAGGTATAACAGAAAAGTATGCATTAGTTACCCGGTTTTTAATGATACCTACATCAGTTATCATTCATAAAGTATATACATTAAAAGGTGCAATTTTATAGGACGTCTGTCTGTTTTTAAAAATAAAACCAATCGTTCATGCGAATGTCTTCAAAATAGTAAAGATCTACAACGAAATATAAGATAGGAAAAGTGAATCACAGATAAGACAAAAATATGACATACCTTTTTATATCTTTTGTGTCTCCTAGCCTTCTTTGCATGGAGCAGAAAAACTTTATTAGACATCACTTTGGCTATAACCGAGTCAGCTTTTCTAATTTCTTCTTGAGTTGCGTAATTTTCATCTGCATTTTCCGATTTTAAATCATTTAACTTGGGAAAAGACGTGTTCGTCACAATATCTGTGACGTCATCGTCGAAAGATATGCACGAATCAGAGTCACTATTTTCCCGCGGATTCGTGTGGCATTTTTGATGCGTTTGCAAATCTTGGTATTTATTAGCTGTGTAATTACAAGTATCACACATAAAAACAAAATGTGTTTTGGCGGCATGAACCCTCAAATCTTCGACTTTAGTGAATGTCTTCGTGCAAAAGTCGCATGGGTGTTTTCGGAAATGTATTTTACGATGAGTTCTTAAAGTGAACTTCGAAGCGAACACTTTATGGCACTTGCTACATTCTAATTCTGGATCGCCGTGGCCAAGACAATGCATCTCAAATTTCTCCTGGCTTTTTAAATTTTTACCGCATTCAGTACACATGAATTTGACCTCGCTCTCAGAACCAGAAGCGTATACATCTTTAGCGCTCCTATGACTTCCCACCATGTGTTGCTTAAAAGTAGCTATTTGATCAAATATTTGTTTACATTTATCACATTGATATTTTTTCTGGTTGGGTTTGTTGTTTTCTGAAAAAACAATATGATATTGTTTTATTTTATTCTAATTCAGAACTACTTATTATACTATTTGTGTATATAATGTTATATTATTATTCATAAATAAATAATATATTGTGAATAAAAAAAAATAACTAAAAATTTTGTTTTATTTTTGAAATTAAATATTAATTTCAAATTATTTTATATTTATATAATTTGATCTATCTAAATTATATTATGTTAGTATATAAATATTATATTATTTTATGAAGTATTGTAAAACCTATTTTCCTATGCAAGAGTCCCTCTGGGTAGGTACCACCCCAGGGCCAGTTATTCTATCGTGAAGCAGTAGTGTGCAAAAATTACTGTGTTTCGGTTTAAAGGGCACTGTGAGCTAGCGTAATCACTGGGCATATGAGACTTACGAACCTATGTCTCAGGGTGATGGACGGGCGCAATGTGATGCCACACAGAAATTTTAAATGTGACACAGCATTTGTTATGGGCAGACGTTGCACTTACCATCAAGTGAACGTTTTGCTCGTTTCTTCACTTTATACAATAAAAAAAATATATATTAATGTATTATTTATCTGATAAGTAGTATGAACTAAAAATAAGAAAATACAATATACAACGTTATACATAATTGGTATCATATCCCGGCACCTACCCATGCTACTTTGATCTGATAAACACAACGGTGAGGCTTTAATGAAAAAATTGAATACTAAAAATGTCCATACAATTTTAAAATTATTTGTTTTGTAAAACTTTACGGGACCCTAACTCAGAAAGTGGTTGCCCCGAACCAGACAAATTCAAAATACGTTTCTTCTCCATTTAATTTATGTTATACCCTACTACGGCGTCATACTAACAGATTTACTTCGCAGCAGATTTCCTTAAGCTTCATGTTATCCTAGTACTTGCGAGTTCTTTCGATGGCAGCTCAATGGAAAAACGCCCAATTAAATTTATGAGTTCATTGCCTCGATCAGCTGTATAACAGGGTAAGTCACCTATGAGTTTTAAGCAAATTCTTTAAGTCGACATATCTCCTACAGGTATCACGCTAAGAGGCTTATTAAATTTTTTGTGGCATATATACATCGTACCTAAGCCCTACCTGCCGGGATGTATAGGACATTACGTATGAATATCTATAAGTTACACTAATTGTTTAAATACTGTTTATTTTTATATTGATCATTAATAATAAAATTAACTTTAACACTTAATACAATTTATTTAACTTTAACACTCAATATAATTTATTCTACAAATAAATTGTAATAACTTACCAGCAATTACTTCTCGATCAACTTCACTACCACCAGCACACTCCAAGGATGGATCATTTACAGCAATCTTCTGTATGGTCTGCCCAAAGTGTGAGTCATGGCCTAAGAACAGTATAGTCTTCTGCTGTTTGGACAGTGATTGTATATCTGATGACATGAGCTGTTTCAGTGCATCATTCTCACTCTGCAGACCTATGTAACGGAGTTCCTCCCTGGCCCTGGATTCTTTCTCATTAATAATTTCTTCAGACAGCTGAGACAAAAACACTCCACATTCAAATTCATCATCTTCGTATAGATTGTTTGGTTCAGCTGAACTGTTTTGTTGATTTGTTTCAGTTGCTTGAACCTTTCTGAACTTTTTATGCTCAAACTCTTCAGCAGGTGAATAATGTATGGGCTCTGAATAATTGTATACATTTTGGGTAATGTATGTATTGTGCTGTTCAACAGTAATATGACTGGAGTGTGTTTGACGATATACAGAGTATCTCTCCTGTGATTCTGTTGCATCGTAATTGTTATATACATAAGGACTCCTTGCAGGATCTATCCATACTTGAGACTGACTGTATGGAGGATAAGAGGATTGGTTGCTCGCTTCAGTTACTACTGGTATTTGATCATTGTCATTGGATTCTGATGTTGACGTAGATTCCACTTCGCGTATGTTAACGTCATAACTATCGATGAGTTTCACATTACAGAATCCTGAGTATAAACACATTTCATTACCTTCAGTGTCTGCTGACGTAATGCTGAGGTCTATAAAGACATCGTCAGTGGCTTCGCAGGTGGTTTCCAGCGTTGTACACTTTTTCGGTATAAGTAGGACCGGATATAGAACCTCTGTGTCCATAGTAAATACCTCTTGCTCCATATTTTCCAAATAAACCTATAAAAACAACGAAAATCCATGTTGACGGAAATCATAACTTTCTTGTGTGAAATGTAGGTAAATTTACAAAAAAATGTCAGAATAACAAGCTTAAATAATTAAAATTCACTTACCGTAGACTTTGTCGGTTCCTCGATCGATGGTTTGAAAAAAAGAAATAAGAAGGTAGGAATAAATTAACATTCTGAATAATCATTCCTACCCTCGTAAAATAATAAAGTCAAAGAACATTATGCAATACTTGAAGAAAATATCACAGCATTTAATGTGATTATTAATTTATGTAAACAAAAATACGTTTTCAAAAACTAAACTTTCTTAAATAAAGATTTAAATAAAAAATTTGCGTTTTACAAGTTTTCGCGGGTCTTGATTTTTTTTTAAATCGCCAGTTTAAAAACGCATTCTTTATTTTTAATTGACTTTATTGTTATTGTTTAAAAATGATGATATTTCTAAAGAAATTAAAAAGTAAAAAAGCTATACTACAACGTGACATTATTTTGATATTTGAGTATTTCCTTTTTTTTTACCAAAAATGAAATGATCTTATTGTGAAACTTCTCCGTGTCTGCCTGTAAATCGCAACTGGCACGAACATAGTTTAAAAATAAATTAAGCAAGTAATTCCTCAATTCTTTTTTAATATTAATATCGCTTAATTACACTCATAATTTCGTTTCCGTAACACATTTTTATCCAGTGCTTAATGAAAAAACTATTTATTTTAACTTTTAATATTAGGAAAGTTTGATTAATACTTAGAACAATTGTAAGTGTCCAAGGTCATATCAATTATTTGAATAAATCCTAAAGTAATGAATATTATAAAGAAGTCGGCGTGATATTTCACAAAATTTTTGTAAAACTCTTTATGAGTATCCTTTAATAAGTAACATACAAACTATGGTATTTTTAAAAATAATTCTGCGGTACGTCTCAGCGGCAAGGCGCTCGCTTTAAATTTCATAGTACGCGAGTGACCTGAGTTCCATCCCCGGTGCCGGCACCACTAATATTGTGCTGCAATTTTAACTAAAACAGCATTAAAAATTACCTAAGTGAGAGGTGAAGGAAAACATCGTGATGAAACCATTATCACACTTTATGGTATTATTCTGAACGAATAAAGGCTGTCCGTACAATACCTTAGCCGTCCTTACGAAACCTCGGTAGGAAAGAGGTAGGTGCTATTCTGATCTGCCTTTGCTCCCTGTTATATTAAGCTTTAGGGCCCTTGAGTGAAATTTACAAACCGATTTCACATGGTGTAGGTATACCTACTTTGTTGTACAGGTGCTGTACAGGTGATTCTTGGTGACACCGGGAGTGTTCTGGGCAGGCGTGGCGGTAACCAGGTGAACGACTTGCTCGTCTCGTAACGTAAAAAATCTCTTAGTCGACCTTTACCACACCCAAAGGACGAAACGGAGTGCCAAATTCTCTTAGGACTTAGGCGTGATAATACCGAGCGATCGATTTAAATAAATTAACGTTCAACGACTAGCAACAATCATTACTCACTCGTCAGACATGGTCACGTCGCTGTAGCCAATATTTGTGCTAAATTATGTATGGTGTTTACAGCTTTCTCGCCTGTTAGGGGTATATAAGATACAATAAGACAGGTGTCCGGCAGAGTATAATAGCGCCTAGCTCGGCGCCGTAAAAGGTGTCGTAAAAGGCGACTAAGGTATTGTACGGACAGTCTTTATTCAAGTAGAATAACAACATAATATGCAATGCTGTCACTATACTGCCTGCCCATGGGAACACAATGGGGGTAAGAATTTTTTTCAACTCGTAACAAAATGGCGGCGCCGCCGTTCGTCACCCGTCATGTCTCGTTTCTCTCGAGGTGAAGAGCGGGTTACGTGTGTGGTCTCTCCCTACCTGTTATATGGGAAAAAGTGATTGTATGTATGTATGTACAATAAGATATATACTAAACGTAATATCATAGGTACAATAAAAATACATAGCAAACCCAACCAGAAGGGAGCTTATTATTATTATGCATATATTGTTGGTTTCCGGATCTGGTTGCCACGTGTCTCAGAAACTGCATCCTAGTCTACTTCTGATCTTTTCGCATGAGCGATATATCGGGTGCGGGCAGGTTGTGATGAGTGAATGCTTTCGGCATTCTAGAATACTGCTTGTTCTTTTCTCTATTTAAAATAATCCATCTTCACCTTCTTATGTCAAGGATAAATTTGAGTATCTTTTCTTATCTCATGATAGGGAACTTTGATCATCCTCTAACAAGAAGATTCTTTTGAAACTCCTTTCCCGACGACATCAGAAAAACAACCAGTATCACGAATCAACCTCTTTAAGGAACATTCTTAAAAAGGTTGATTCGTGATAATTAGTATATTTTTGTAAATATATATATATTTATTTGTGCGTGTACATATATTATTTATTTACATGTTTATATGTAAGTATAAATTTTTGTTAAAATTTAATCATTTTAGTCTTTTATGCTGCACCTATCACAAGTTCTCACCACACCATGCGTTTTCTGGTAGAGAATACCTATAGGCATTAAGTTCGCCCTTGATTACCTTTTTGTTTTAATAAAAATGTCTATAAGTGTACAATTGTGGCACTACAATATCTCCTGCGCAGTCGATAGCTTCCGACAATATTCGGAAGTTGTCACAACGCTCAGGACATCATAATTTTGATCCTATGTCTAAATCGATGCAGGGCATTGACAGTTCTGTAAATACAGTCAAAGTTATTTTACAGAGATAATGGGATTGTTGATGACTTATCATTAAAAAGTTATGAACGTAAACGTGAAAGTCAAAGTTTCATGAACTTCTTATTTTTTATCTGTATCTGATTGGTGAAATGTATATTTAAATACGGGGTTTGGATTTTACAAATTAAAACGTAACTTAATGTTGAACACACGAGTAAATATGGCAACACAAATACTAGCTTTTATTAATATTTTCCTTGCTTATGTCAACGGTACGTATTTTTCTAACAAATAAGACTATTTGTTTTCATTAATGCTGAGATGTATTTGCTCCGCGTGGTTTAACGGGCAAAGTACCCGCCTGCTGAGTTGTGGGTCCTTAGTTCGCATCATAGATGTAGCCACTATTTTTATAACAAGCAAAGTTTTCGAAGCTCGATGTATTGTCTCTTGTACAGATTAGACCCCAAGGGAAACCTTTGAAGGGAAACCTTGAGATTAAATAAGCATTAAGGTTTATCTTAGGGTAAACCGAAAACATTTTAAAAAACGATAGCTGTCAGGCAGTTAGTCGGCTCGGTTGGCGCAGTGGCTGAGCGTTTGGCTTCTGCGCCCCGGGTCGCAGGTTCGATTCCCGCACGGGACAAATATTTGTAGGGCCTACAGATAGTTGTTCCAGGTCTGGGTGTTTGTGCGTGTTGAATTTATGTTTGTAAAACGCACCCACGACACAGGAGAAACATTAAAGTGGGGCGGCTACGGTTATGAAAACAGTTACATTTTAAAAACGATAGCTTTCCGGCAGTTAGTCGGCTCGGTTGGCGCAGTGGCTGAGCGTTTGGCTTCTGCGCCCCGGGTCGCAGGTTCGATTCCCGCACGGGACAATTATTTTTAGGGCCTACAGATAGTTGTTCCGGGTCTGGGTGTTTGTGCGTGTTGTATTTATGTCTGTATAACGCACCCACGACACAGGAGAAACATTAAAATGGGGCGGCCACGGTTATGAAAACAGTAACATTTTAAAGACGATAACTTTCCGGTAGTTAGTCGGCTCGGTTGGCGCAGTGGCTAAGCCTTTGGCTTCTGCTTAAAACCTTTAAAAAGTTAAACACGATAAAATCCGTAAAATTAGTTTCATTTAAATGAGTAGTGTTCGAGTAAATATAAGAAATCATTACCTTTAAAAAGATAAAATAATCTGATACTTCTGTTTTAGGACTGCCGTTCAACAAACATGACAAATTTGACCCAACTCCGCGCATTATAGGGGGCGTGGACGCCCCCGATGCGTACGCTCCGCACATGGCGGCCCTAGTATGGGGCCAGTCCGTCAAAAGTCTCATGTGCGGGGGCTCCATCGTCTCACAGCAGCACATATTGACAGCTGCACATTGTATTGATCCCGTAGTCGTAGATGGAGAGTTGATACCGTGAGTGAGTCCTAACAATGCTTTTCAGGTTTAATTTACCAACAGCAGTGCTGTAGCAAGTTAAAAGCCAGGCACTCGTTATAATTATCATATTAAGCGAGTAATGTGCAGATTTTGTGGAGAACGTGGAAAACGACAACTTCACAAACGTTCAAATCAAAGCATCATTAAATCCGACTAGATCTAACACCGCAGGGCCAGTAATTCTACAGTGAAGCAGTAGTGTGCAAACATTACTGTATTTCGGTTTGAAGGGCACTGTGAGCTAGCGTAATCACTGGGCATATGAGACTTAAGAACCTATGTCTCAGGGTGATGGGCACAGTTTTCTGGGTGACAGCATTTGTTATGGGCAGACGTTGCACTTACCTTCAGGTGAACGTTTTGCTCGTTTCATCACTTTATACAATAAAAATATATATATATTAATGTTTTATATTATTTTTCTGTTAAGTAGTATGAACCAAAAATAAGAAAATACAATATACAACGTTACACATAATTGGTATCACATCCCGGCACCTACCCATGCTACTTTGATCTGATAAACACAACGTTGAAGCTTTAATGAAAAAATTGAATACTAAAAATGTCCTTTAAATTATTATATAACTGTTTCTCGTTTAGAAGATCAATTAAGGCTAGTCTGTCAAGGTGGCGAGCGCAGTCTGGTGCCACACAGAAATATTTTGGTTGACATAGTATCAGGTGACCGTTTTGAACGTTTCGTAACTTTGTTCAATTTAAAAAAATAATCTGAATTGTTGGTTGTTTTGGAGACGAAGAAAATGATTTTTTGGCTTATAATATCGCGAGGAATTGTAGCGGCATAACCATAATATATATTGTTCTAGTTCATTCCGTGCAGTCGTTGGTTCGAATGAATGGGCTTCTACAGACACCATTGCGAGGTTCAGCCACCACGTCAACCATCCTGATTGGTGCTGGCATACCATCAAAAACGACATCGGAGTATTATTCCTAACTGAGAAGTTGGAACTAAACGATCGAGTCGCTGTAATACCACTCTGCTTTGACTGGGTCGACGGCGGTGTTAATGGTTATGTCACTGGATGGGGAAGGGTCGGAGCTCGAATCGAAGATGATGTGGTGGTAAGTTTTTTTTTATGGATAGAAATTACGAGACGAGCAAATCCCTCACCTGATGGTAAGTGCAACGTCCGCCCACAACAAATGCTGTGTCATCCAGAATATTTCTGTGTGACACCACACTGCGCCCGGTCACCCTGAGACATCAGTTCTTAAGTCTCAAATGTCCCAGTGATTACGCTAACTCACAGTGTCCTTCAAACTGAAACACAGTAATGCTTTCACACTACTGCTTCACGGCAGACTAAATGGCCCTGGGGTGGTACCTACCTAGACGGATTCCTGCATAGGAATCCTACCACCAGTAAAACCACCTAATGTTAAAATATAAAATCCAATCACACAGAATATTTCTATGTGTAACCACACTGCGCTCGTCACTCTAAGCTATCAGTTCTCAAGTCTCAATTACTAACTAGCTATCAGTGGAAGGTCGTGTGGTGGCGGCTTAAGAGAATTTACCAACCAATCTCATCCCGTGGGTGTCGTAAAAGTCGACAGAGGTGAAATAGAACCAGGAGATGGGCAGCAGCATCTTCCAGGAACATCTGAACAAATAAACTGCGGTTGCAAACCCGTCTCCCAAGCGTGGCAACTAATGCAAAATCCCCCAAAAGAGCCACTATTTTTTGTGGCAATCTATGGGGGAGGCCTATGTTCAACAGTAGACTTGTGATAGGCTGAAGCGATGATGATGATATTAGTGCCATGACAGTATCATCATAAGAATCCTACCACCAGTAATGACTTCCTCCAGCGGACGTTGCGGTTCAACATAAATTGATGGTGGGTATTCCACCACTTTGCGTTTTTCACCGAATTCTTTGCCACCACGACCAGTTTGTGAAGTTTGCTACCGCCAGCAGCTTTTCCGGAACGATACAACTTAGGCACCTTCTAGAAAACAACCTAGTACTTTTTTAATGGCTATCAAGGCGTCCTTAATTCCTTAATTTCTCTGGTATTGCGGAAGTTGATGTTCGGCGGTGATCACTTACCATCAGGTCCGGTGGTGGCTTCAGGAAATCTGTCACTCCGTTTCATCATGGAATTTTACCTTCATCGTACAAATATTGGCCCCATCTTGAATCAGGCCGCGGCGTAAAAGTCAGTTACTCTGACAACTAGGTAACGCGGTGATTTTTAGTCAATTACTCGGTTTTCATGTTTTGTTGTTGTGATTATCTCCGCTCACCGTGTATCTGACACTGCATCCTAGCTTACTTCCGATCTCGTTGCATGGGCGTTTCATCGGGCGTTGGTAGTTCTGAGTGCCCCTGAGGGCTGTACGGGTTTGTACGGGGTTGTACACTTGTGGCACTATAATATCTCCTGCGCAATTGTTAGCTTCCGACAGAATTCCGGCATTGTCCAAAAATCGACCAGAGGGATATCATCATCGCATTCTTGTCATCCAAAGATCTTGATGTAGTCGCATTGCTTCATAAATATATGTCTCTCTTTTAGAACCTTTTTCCCATCCCTGATTATTTACAACTGCTGTATATGGAAACTGTATCACCTGAAAGCTGTGCTGATGGTCTACGGGAGGTATCAGACAAGTATGGAATAGCACTACCGCCCATGAAATCTGAAATAGAGATCTGTACTTTCCATTCCATTGGACATGGCATGTGTAACGTAAGTAATTACGTAGCTTCTTCTCTGTTTACTTAATTAAGAATATTTTTTTTCATAAAGTGACGAGACGTTGCTCGTCTCGGTCACCTGATGGTAAGTGCAACGTCTGCCCATAAGAGATGCTTTGCTACTCAGAATAATTCTGTGTAGCACCACACTGCGCCCGTCACCTTGAGACATAAGTTCTAAAGTCTCATATGCCCAGTGATTACGCTAGCTCTCAATGCCCTTCAGACCGAAACGCAGTAATGTTTGCACACTACTGCTTCACGGCAGAATAACTGGCCCTGGGGTGGTACCTACCTAGACGGATTTCTGCATAGAAATCCTACCACCAGTGCAGTCTGCTTGCTTGACTAAAAATGTCCCGAAGTTTCATACATAGATACAGTCAAGTTTCACATATAAGAGGTAGGCAGAGGCCACTCACATAATACTTTTTGCCCTCGCGGGAAAGGAGACGGTGAACGAGTAGGTGCTATTCTACTCTACCGGACCTCGGCCCGCGGTTTCAACAGCGTAAAATAAGCCGACCACATGATTGCCCTGTGATATGTCGGGTGGGAAGATGGGAAGGGAAAATAAAACCAGACGATGGCAGGAGCATCCTGCCCATCGTCTGGTTTTATTCCTGTCGTCTTGTTTAGTCCTGTGTCTGTAGTCCTGAAGCATCTGAATAAATAAACTGCGGTTGCCAACCCGCCTGCCAAGCGCGGCAACTATGGCCAAAATGAGTGCCGCAAACTTACGTGCTTTGTGGCTGTCTATGCGGGAGGCCTATGTCAAACAGCGGAATGGTCATAGGCTGAAATGATGATGATGATTGAAGATGAACTTTACGTGGACGATCTTTAGTCCGTTCGCGTTAAGAAAATAGTCATCAGTGCAACTACAGGGTAAGGGTGTATTCTCAGTGGAATAAAAATTCAAACAATTTAAAAAAAAAATTAAGTTTAATGGAAACAAAAAAAAAACAAACAAATTGTCTTAAAATTACTTAAATCACGTATAGATTCTCAAGTTACATTTATTATGAAAGAATTTTGTTCTGCGAGTTCCATGACGTCAGCCATGTTCCACATGGTATTTTATTCGTGTATCACGTGGTCGCAGCACTTCTTCCAACGATCTGTTACTGTGCTCTGCACAGTCGCATTTAAATCACACAGTTTAAAGTACTTATAAACATTGTAAATTATACGTCTCTCACCACTATGGATTATTGATCCACTTTTATTCTTTCGAAAAGGTGAGGTATTAATTAAAAAAAATATATGTTGAACGAGTTAACACGCAAAATATACAAATACACAACCGTTTCGTTCGAAGGTCTCACTTCAACTGGTCACTGTGAACTCGACTTTCTAATTTCTAGCATTCTAATTGGCTGGGGGGCGTGGCCAGGCCGGCGGACAACGATGTCTCACTATTTTCCTAACGCGAATTGACTATAAGTCCGATTGTCAATTAAATGTAGTCTGAATATACATGCCGTGCCGTGTGGTGGCGCCTCGTTAAAAGAATACTACCACTCCATCTCATCCAATGGATCTCGTAAAAGGCGAGTAAGGAATTAAACTGCACTGTGCACCCAACAGCGCATGGTGGCGATGGGCTCACCACCTATCACACCAAGTGCATTATATTGTTTTGGTGAAACGTGGAATTGTGGCAGTCATCTGTTTTTGCAGTGAGTGCCCAGTCTCTGACTACCCCATATGGGATACAGTCGTGATCTTATGTATGTATGAATATACATCATAGATGGCGGCCTGTGATAAAGTTTTCAATAGTCAAGTGGCTATACCAAAGATGGCGTTCGGTAGAATATTATCATTGTAATATTGATTAATTTGGAACTGGTGAAAGCGTCCCACAATTATTATCCTTAATTACCTGTGTATAATTCATGTCAATAGCTTTATCCGATAGGTGTCCGGCAGAGTAGAATAGCACCTATCTCTTTCCTACCGAGGTGTCGTAAGAGGCGACTAAGGTATTGTACGGACAGCCTTTATTCGTGCAAATTACCACCATAATATGCAATGCTGCCACTATACTGCTTGTGGGAATGCAGCGGAGAGTCAGATATTTTTTTTGGACTCGTACCAAAATTCCAGCGAAAATCGAGGCGAAAAGTGGGCTACATATAATGTAGTCCCTACCTACCCCTTATATGGGAAAAGGCGTGACTATATGTATGAATGTATAATTCGTGTTAATAGCTGTAGCATTTCTCGAGTGAAATCAATTCGCATAGACAGATGGACAAAATGGTATTTCTATTTTACTTATATGTATGATTTGTGATATCACAAGGTTATGCTGATTTGTTGCGGTTTCCTTCATAAAAATGCCCTTAGTGATACAAATGAACAAAATCAACACGACAAAGAATGACAAATCAAAATATACATTCAAAAACTAAAAAAGGAACACACATTTTTTGTATAAATTTTACAAATTTATGTATAATATTCACATAAATATATATAATATACACATTTTACCTTTCTCGCTTCTTCTCCATACAAAAAAAACCTCTAGTATATGTTTAGATCAGTTTATTACTGTTCAAGCGTGTTCTTTTGTGTGTTACAAATACATTAAATAAAATAAAACATTCATTATTTACGTTCATACTGACATAGTCAACCATATAATAGTCTGACGTTTGTTTACGTTCATATTGTCAATGTCAAACACCCAATAGTCTGTGGTCAAACCGTCGCACAGTGTAGAGATTGTCGCCTTGGAATTTAAAAATGTTGCCATAATTACTAAAGCCTCAATGACATCATGAAATACAAAATACTGGTTGACCACTAGTATGTATTATTGAATCAGTCTTGTCTAAAATTTTGTCATGGAGCGTGCTTCGGTTGACTGTGAGATTTTCTTATATAGATAGTCTTTGTAAGTTTATTCATAATGTTTTTTGTATAAGATAAAAAAGTCAAGTCACGTTTCCCGCGGGTTCGAAAAGTGGGCTACGGGTGTGGTCTCTGCCTACCCCTTATATAGAAAAAAAAACGCGTGACTGTATGTATGTAATATAAATATAAAAAAGAATTACAAAAACAGCATATGGAGGCCGATGTTTTTTACGACGTTTTCTTATCCGTTAGACGAACCTTATCACGAAACGGCGGTAGATTGCAAAAAAATTACGCATGACAAGTGAATTTCACGTATTGTTCACACGTTGAAAAATAAAAAAAATATATAATATAATTTTATTTAATGATAAATAATGCTTTAAACATTTTAGGGTGATTCCGGTAGTGCGCTGGTTTCAAAGGAAAAGGGATGTCAAATTGGAATAGTATCGTGGGGCTACCCCTGTGCTCTCGGCGCTCCGGACGTATACGTCAGGATCAGTGCGTTCAAGCATTTTCTGGGGTATAATATTAAAAAAACATAAATAAATTTCAAAGTGTGGAGTAAATTGGAATTGTTTATTTATTTATACCTTATTTTCCTTTTTATAACTTCTTTTCTAATTCCTTTCGATTAGAGCCGTGGTAGCTCAGGGGCCTGAAATTTAAGGGGAGCACCACCCCTTAAATTTCATAGTAAGCGAGTAACCTGGGTTCGATCCCCGGTGCCAGCACCTCTAATATTGTTCTACAATTTTAAGTGCTTATTTACCACGTGCTTAGCGGTGAAGGAAAACATCGTGAGGAAACCTGCATGTCCGAGGAATAGAAATATTTCGAGGACATGTGAAGTCCGCCAACCCGCATTGGAGCAGCGTGGCGGATTCTTCCTAGCTCCAAAACCCTCTCAGAAATGAGAGGAGGCCTGTGCTCAGCAGTGGGACATTTATAGGCTGAAACTTTTTACTTTTACCTTTCGATACTCCTTTGATTCATAAAAGGTTGGTGCCGATGTGATTAACGAAAACTTGCACGCTAAATGACTGCGTGTCTTTCTGGTGGTAGGATTCCTATGCAGGAATCCGTCTAGGTAGGTATCACCCCAGGGATCCTTTATTCTGCTGTGAAGCAGTAATGTGAAACATTACTGTGTTTCGGTTTGAAGGGCACTGAGAGCTAGCGTAATCACTGGGCGACGGGTGAAGGGCGCATTGTGGTGTCACACAAAAATGTTCTGGGTGACACAGCATTTGTTATGGGCAGACATTGAGCTTACCATCAGGAGAATGATCTGCTCGTTCTGTCACTTTTATCAAATAAAAAAAAAACTGGATCCTAGCCTACGTTCACATCGGACCTCAGCAATGTGACATTAGTAGGCTGTTACTCTATTTTTTTAGTGCTGTAAGTAACAAATGATTTTGCAATCATCTGATGATGTCCTACTCACCGATTTCGAATGCTGTCGGAAGCTTTCAGCTCGGCAGGAGATATTATAGTGAAACAAGTGAACGCGCAAACACAGAGACACTCGCTCGTCTCAAGCGACTGCGGGACTGGCAGGATGCAGTGTCAGAAACGGGGGACAATCGCGTAATTTTCTCTAATAGTTTGCCGTGGTAGTTCAGGGGCTAGGCGCGTTGAATAGTGTAAAATTTCATAGTAAGCGAGTGACCTATGTTCGATTCCCGGACACGACCGCGATTACCACTAAAATTGTTGATTGGAATTTTAAGTGCTGATTTGCCATGTGTTCAGCGGTGACAGTCAACATTTTTATTCAAAACCTTCAAAACCCTCTCAGAAATGAGAGGAGGCCTGTGTTCAGGAGTACGACATTAATGGAATGCGATTTTACTTTTTTATGCGTAAATCAATCTTTACAGAAAAACACAGGTATTTTACTGAGATCCGCGTGAGAAATGCGAATAAAATGGTATTTGTACCACCAGCCCTCCTGACAGTAGTTGGCTTGTATAAGGTATGCAACTATGTACAAGCCAACCACTGCCAGTACCTATTAACTGCGCAGGAGATATTATAGTGTCACAAGTATACACATAGAGACACCCAACCAATAATATTGAAGGTAGGCTAGGATGCAGTGTTAGAGACACGTGGTCAATCACAACACAATCAGACCTGAAAGCCAACAATTTGTGTTTTTTCTCAAATGTCTGCTCCGGCAGGGACTTGACCCCAGGATCCCGCAGTACTCTGACCTCTAGGCTACGTGGTCGCTTATTTTCACCACCACTGTTTAGTCTGTTTTTAGTTAGTAACACATCATTTTGGACTTCGACTCTCTACGCTTGCTTGGTTGCGTCCGAACGCAGTAATTTATTGGGTTTGTTGTTACAGTTCTGATCCTAATCTTACAATGGTTTCGCTTAAGTCGGTAGATTCAATACGACACTGTGAGCCTAAGCTAGCATACCTGATTACTGTTCCGTAGGTCCTAAGTTGTAATGTCACCCAAAGCCAATTGTACATCATACTCAATTGTTGGTTGTTCGGTTTGGAAGTTATAGTGACTGGTCTGTGTATTTGTCAATACTCCGAACTAAAGCGCATAATAATGTCTTTTATTCAGTCTTCATTGTAATGTTGTCATAATTAAATTAAAAACAAACAACTACAATTTAATTAAGGTTTGGCGACGGATGATGACAAATGGTACAGGAAAATGCTGCCATCTTCTGGTTTTATTTTTCCTCTGTCGACTTTTACGACACCCATGGGATGAGCTGGGGTGGTAGATTCTCTTAAGCCGCCACCATACGGCCTGTTTGTTATTCAGCGCTATAGCAAAAAGGCACCGTGTGGTGGAATATCTCAATAAATAAAGCGGTTGCCAACCCGTCTGCCGCGTGCCAACTACGACAAAATCCCCTAAAATGAGAGCAGCAACCTTTTGTGGCAATCTATGAGGGTGGCCTATGTTCAGCAGTGGACTAGTGATAGGCTGAAATGATGATGATGGCATGGCATGACAAAATATTGACGTTTCGGTGAGCAATAAAATGTATTCTGTCATAATGATTTCTTATATTTACGCGAACACTACTCATTTAAATGAAACTAATTTTTACGGATTTTATCGCGTTTAATGTTTTACTATTTATAACCCGACGTTTCGGGCGCTAAATTAGTTTCATTTAAATGTATTCTGTCGACAAATATAATAAGTTGGTAGGCAATTATGGTCAGCATAAATATCAAAATTCATTAACAATCAGTTAACATTTTATTCTTGACGATAAATATTTTTGTCCAGCGTAAAATGAGCGCAACTTTCTTGCCGCACGTTAATCCATCCATACTAATATTATAAATGCGAAAGTAACTCTCTCTGTCCCTCTGTCTGTTTGTTACCTTTTCACGGCTCAACCGTTGAACCGATCTTGACGTATTTCTTCACAGAAATAGTTTGCATCCTGCAAACGGATATAGGATACTTTTTATTCTGGAAAATGTATTTAGTTATCTATAAATTTTTTTTCATTGGATAAAGTGATGAAACGAGCAAAACGTTCACCTGATGGTAAGTGCAACGTCGGTCCATAACAAATGCTGTGTCACCCAGAAAATGTCTGTGTGACACCACAATTGTGTTTGCACACTACTGCTTCACGGCAAAATAACTGGCCCTGGGGTGGTCCCTACCTAGACGGATTCCTGCATAGGAATCCTACCACTCTTCATTTTTCATATGGCCAAGGGTGGGTATTTAAAATCGTGTCCAAATCTTTTATTTATTTATTATTAGCTGAAACTCGCGACTGCGTCCACGTGGATTTAGGTTTCTTTTAATTACCGTAGCAAAGGAAGTAAAAGTATCCTATCTCCGTCTTCAGACGCAAGCTATCTCTGTACTGAATTTCGTCGAGATTAGTTTAGCAGTTGAGCCAGTGAAAAGGTAACAAACAGACAGAGGGACAGAGAGAGTAGTATGGATGACTTTAGGGCTACTAACAATGTAATATAGTCTAATCAAATAATACAAAACCTAGAATGACCATATTGCTTGCGCTACATTAATTACAAGTTGCCACGACATGCACATTTATAATTTTATGAACAGAATAATGTAATGAACTGACAATTACAGAGTAAATACGCAATTAAGAGTAGTCATAAAAAAAATATAGTATTTGATACTAATATACAATGTAGAAAAACAGACAAAACGTTAGTAAAATAACTGCAATTAAAAATAATATCCTTACAGCATAAACGATCAACTAGATATAAGTACTATAAAATACAATAAACCGATAAAGCTAAATCTTCAACATTACCGACTTTTCTATACAAATGCACTTCAATTAATTATATAACTAACCAATAGCTAACCATGACTGTTGGCGCCTACTCGAAAAGTGGCGGTAGTGTTTTTATGGAACTTTGTAATTTCCGTGTATATTTTGAGTTTTGATATTTAATATTGATAGTTTATTATGCAGCAAGTGCACGTGAAAGTGTACAGTAATTGGAAAATCAGGACCGAAATTGTACTTTTCGTTTTGTCTCCATCAGTCCAGCAAATCTTCATCTTCATAACCATTCATCAGTCCAACAGATCTTCAGTAAAAGTCTGTCTATCATTTTACTGTCGATCGAAACGAAGTTATTATTACAATCAATTAAATTATTACTCGACGTTGGCAAAAATGGCTCGATTTGGTAGCCGATTGCCAGGATCAAAAAAAAAGAAGAGAATGGCTGGATCCATGTTTCAAATATGGGAGCTTATGAGAAAAAAAAACACTTTTGGTATGATTTTTCTGCTTTTAATCGTTCGTTTAATTGCTGACCGAGTAGTTATTTAATATCGTGACTTATTATTAAGAAGTCACACATATCTCAAGCTGTCTGAATATTTAATGATTTGCTTCTGGTTTGGTTGCTGAACGATTGTTGTACCTTGTTTTTCATTTTTTGCCAACGAAAATAAACATTTTATGCTGTCCTCCTGTCCTGTGTCCTGTGTATTTCCTAAATATAATAATGACGAATCATGCAATTCTGATTATTAAGTAAATAGGTAAATAATATATAATACATTACTTACAATGCACATATCGTGAAGGGCAGCAACAAGACCACCTATTGTACAATTATAGTATATTTAAAATATAATTCACTGGTGGTGGGATTCCTATGCAGGAATCCGTCTAGACATGTATCACCACAACATGTAAGAGTAAAATTTCTTGATCCCTATTGCGTTCCCACTAGTTGTTAGAGGATGTTGTCTACCCAAACAGAGCCCCGTATGCTTGAGTAAGGCTAGCCTTATTCTGAGATCTCCTGGTCCCATAGCAGGGTCGGCACGCTAACGACTAGACTCGCCCCTAGCCACGCAGCCATGATTGGGCATATGCTACTTAATGCTTTTTTTTATTTCATCAAAGTGACGGAACGTGCAAAACGTTCACCTGATGGTAAGTGTAACGTCTGCCCATAACAAATGCTGTGTCACCCAGAAAATTACTGTGTGACACCACACTGCGCCCGTCGCCCCGAGACATCAGTTCTTAAGTCTCATATGCCCAGTGATTACGCTAGCTCTCAGTGCCCTTCAAACCGAAACACAGTAATGTTTGCACACTACTGCTTCACGGCAGAATAACTGGCCTTGGGGTGGTACCTACCTATACAGATTCCCTTATAGGAATCCTACCACCAGTGAAACTTAATGCCTGATATGCCAGTTCAAATTACAAGTTTTCAAATAGTCACAGTGAGCCGTGGTAGCTCAGGGGCTAGGCGCTCGCTTTTAATTTCATAGTACGCGAGTGACCTGGGTTCGATTCCCGGTGCCGGCACCACTAAAATTGTTAATTGCAATTGTAAGTGCTGACTTACCACGTGCTCGGCGGTGAAGGAACACATCGTGAGGAAACCTGCATGTCTGAGAAATTAAAAATATTTCGAAGACGTGTGAAGTCCGCCAACCCGCATTGGAGCAGCGTGGCGGGATTTTTCCTAGCTCCAAAACCTCTCAGAAATGAGAGGAGGCCTGTGCTCAGTAGTGGGACATTTATAGGCTGAAACTTAGTCACATAGGTCATATAACCAATAACTGTTAGGGGAAAAAGTTCAGATGTGAACTTGTGATGATGATGATGATGAATTATAAAATTTGATAGAAACATTTGATAGTCTTGCATTGAAAATAAATTTGCGGATTTTATCGCGTTTAATTTTATTATTATTTGCGAAGTTTCGAACGTTTTGCAACAACCATGGTCAAAGTGGGAGTGAGGTGTTAGACATCCTGATGATATAGTTAATCCGGGCTGGCTTCGTCTTTTATCTCTTACTGGTGGTAGGATTCCTATGCAGGAATCCGTCTAGGTAGGTACCACCCCAGGGCCAGATATTCTGCCGAGGAGCAGTAGTGTGCAAGCATTACTGTGTTTCGCTTCGAAAGGCACTGAGAGCTAGTGTAATCACTGGGCATATGTGACTTAATAACTCAGGGTGACGGACGCATTGTGGTGTCACACAGAAATGTTGTGGACGGACGTTGGAGTTATCATCAGGTGAACGTTTTGCTCGTTTCTTCACTTTCTCCAATTAAAAAAAAAGTTTAGGCCCGATACTCAATTAAACTGAACGCAGTCTCGATGTATTGCATTGGTTATTCAATATTATAAATCATTTTGTATCATTTACTAATTTTTTATATAAAAATTGCGACTATTGTTATCTTTACTATCAGTTAATTATTTTTAAAATTTGCAGAATATTGCCCACGTGAAATAAATAATATGTTGTCCTTTGATTATGATAAAATATGTTATCGATGCATGACACAAACAGTATAACATGTGTATTTATCGTCCTTGTCTTCTGATTTTTAATTTAGGTTATTGCTCTATAGTGATTCGTTATTTACATTTTGTATATTTTTCCGTAATTTTTGCTATTGAAATATCTATGAAATGTGTAATGGTGGTAGGATAACCTAAGCAAGAATCTGTCTGGGCAGGTACCACCGCAGTGCCATTAATTCTCCCGTTAAGCAGTAGTTGCTATTCGAAATTGTTGCAATAGGGTGTGTAGGGATGCTCAGCGCCACCACATTCACGAGTCAGTGCAAAATGGTGATCCGGCGAAAATCTGGAAATTTCTAAAATCATTAGGGGTTGGAAAATCTCGTAATATATCTGTTCATAGCGATTTAAACCTTAATTTACTCAATCAACAGTTCTCTTGCTCGCCTAAATTTGATAAGGCTACTAAAGCTAAAACTGTAACACATCTTTCGTCTCTTCCAACACCTAATTACTCTCCTTTTATCTTTAATCAATTCTCTGTGTGTGACGTTAAGAAGAGCATTTTATCAATATCTTCCAACGCAGTAGGAAGTGATTGTGTGAGCCGTAAAATGATTCTGCCTATCCTCTGTCATATCCTGAACTGGTCCGTTTCTTTTGGCATTTTTCTATCAGCATGGAAAAAAGCTGAAATTATTCCCTTACCAAAAAAAAAACAAATCCAGTGTCTTATTCTGAATACCCTCCCATATCCATATTGCATTTCTTGTCCAAAGTTCTTGAACGTCTGGTTTATAATCAGCTCAGTGTTTGTCTTTCAAAAATTTCCCTTTTAAATCCATTCCAATCCGGTTTCCGTACAGGGCAACCGTACATATATTAACCCCTTGAAATCGCAGGTCATTATTATTGGCAGCCCGAAAATATTATCGAAGTCTAATATTTCTCACCTCGCTCAGGTTATTTTTAATGGCATTGTAATACCCATTAGTGACACAGTTAAGAAGTTACGGATCCATATTGACAAGAATTTCTCCTGGTGTCCTCAGCTGCAAGAAATTCGAAGTCGTAAGGCTTATGCGTCTGCGGGTCTCTTGCGAAGATTGCACCATTTTCTTCCTACTGCCACTAAGATTGCGATTGCACAATCTCTTCTTATACCAATTAGATTATGCCGACGTCAGCTATCTAGATCTCACTGAAGCCCAACTAGATCAACTTGAGCGACTTAAATTTTTTTTTATCAGATTCATATTTGGCTTACGCAAATATGATCATATTTCAAGCTATCGTAAAAAGCTCAAGTGGCTGCCAATTCGCCTTCGCCGGAATGCACATATACTTTACCTTCTCTATAGCGTGCTGTTCAATCTGTCTTATCCTTCTTATCTAATAGAACTGTTTAAGTTTTTAAATGATACCCATTCGCGAAATCTGAGATCTTCAGAGAATCCTCTATTACAAATGCCTTCTCACAGTACTAAATTCACAGATAGATCCTTCACTGTGCAGGCCGTCCGTCTATGGAATGCATTACCAGTGTAAGATAGACGTGCTCAGTCTTTAATAACATTCAAAAGGCTCGTCAAAAGTCACTACCTATCGCTTTAATTTTAAACCCCTATTTCGGTATGTATGTATATGTACTCGTATATTTATGTATATATAGATGTTTTTTTATTTATGTGTGTACGTAAGTATATATTTGGTATATTGTTGTATTTATTATTCCATCATATATTTATATTGCTGTATATTAATCGCCGGTACACTCTTTTTAATAGTTTCTTCAGTAATTTCCATTTACCGGATGTCTGGAAGAAATCGCTCGTAGCGATAAGACCGCCGATTGCTATACCAATTAATTCAAGTTTTTTGTTTATTACATATTTTTTTCATGTACATTGGTGTGTAATAAAGAGTAAAATAAATAAATAGTGCGAAAACATGACTGCGTTTCGTTCAGAAGGGCACTGATAGACTACTAAGAACTGATGTCCCAGGCTGACGAGCGCAGTGTGATCATCATCATCATCATCACCATCTTTTCAGCGTATTAATAGGCCCCACAGATTTTTGATCAGATTTTGCCATAGTTCCCACACTTGGCAAGCGGGTTGGCAACCGCAGTTTATTTATTCAGTTGTTCCAGGATGATGCTGCTGCCCATTTCCTGTTGTAATTTTCCCTCCCACACCCACGGGATGAGATGGGGTGGCAGATTCTCTTAAGCCGCCACCGCTACAGTGTGGTGCCGCAAATAAATGTTCTGGGTGACTTAGCATTTGTTACGGGCAGGCGTTGCACTTCCGGTGAAATTTGCTAGTCTCAATTTCTTCCCTAAAGAATGTGGTGATCACAAATAATAATGAATTAATAAGTCTGTAAAGATACAACAACGTATTGGCATAAAAAAGTAAAATCTCTTTTCTTCTACATATACATAACAACAGACGCAAAAATTAAAAATTTGTGTTTTTGCACAGTTTTTGGTCTCTGGCCACAAGGTCACGCGGTGATAGAAAAGGTAACGTGTAAATATCACACTGTACAGGCCTAGTCTAATGTTTCCGGAGCCGGAAATAATCACATACTATTCCAGTGCAGCTTGGATTGGATTTTTTTAGAGACGCAGAATGTTGCCCGGCACGTGATAAATCCATATTTAAAATTGCAACTAACAAAATTTGGGAAACCGGTAACCGGGATTAAATTCAGGTGACTCCCGTACCTACAATGAAAAAAAAAAAAAAACTTATTTATTGAAGTTCAAGGGCATTTTTGTTTTGATTTTTCAAACAAAATCAATTAGTCACTTTCATTATCAAAGTAAAATTTAGCGAAACCATGAACTACAAAGACGGACTGCGTTTAATTTTCGTTCGCAAATTAATCGCTTGATATCTAAGATAGTGGGACTAAAATTTGTATAAAAGTGGTTTAATTTGGAACGAAGACATAAAACACGCTAAACTATCACAATGGTGACTACACTGGTAATTATTGGAGCGCTTGCAATCTCGGTCAGCGGTATGTTACATTTGTGTTCCAATGTTTGAAAGATTTTTTTTTAAATTTTATATTATAATAAAATTTTCTAGAAATTTGAACCAACATTCATAATTCAGTAAAATAATGAATTCATAATTCAGAATGATCATAAAAGTCGACTAAGGGAAATGCCAGAAAAATATCGTTACCTACGGATTCCGGAATAATCAGCTAAAATAATATTGCAATGTAGGATACTGCGATAGTGGTGGGATTCCCATTGAGAGGTCCGTCTAGGTAGGTACCACCTCAGAGACAGTTCTTCAGTCAAGCGGTAGTGTGAAAAACATTGCTGTGTTTCAGTGTAAAGGGCACTGAGACTAAGGAACTGATGTCTCAGGTTGACGAGCGCAGTGTGATGCCACACAGAAATGTTCTGGATGACTATGCATTTCTTATGGGCAGACGTTGCACTGACCATCAGGTAAACGGTCTGCTCGTCTTGTCACTCTAATAAAAAAAGGTTACGGACGGCAGCATTTAAAGCAGGAGGCACTATGAACTGCCTCCCAGACGTAGCAATTGGCGTATCGGTAAATCCTACTAAATTAGGAGAGGCCACTTGTTAAGGACTACTTAGATACAGATAACGAAAAGTATGTTAATAATTTTTTTTTTAAACCTGATACCAGATACATTTCTCATCGCCCTTAATCGAAAATTTAAATAACCTGAGAACATACATTTTTTCAGGGCATCCATTTGAAAAAATGTTACACGAAGAACAATCATCACGAATAGTGGGAGGCGTTGATGCTCCCGAGGGATAAGCCCCGCATATGGCCGCCCTTGTCTGGGGCGATACCGTCAAGAGCCTAATGTGCGGTGGTTCCCTCGTATCTCGAAGGCACATACTGACCGCTGCGCATTGCATTGATCCTATGGTTATATGGGGACAAATGATTCCGTAAGTGCTTTTAAGAATAGACTTTAATTTACTTCAAACAAAATCCATCGACAAATTGATCTTTTACGAGTACCTAATCTGTCTCTTTAACTTCAGGTCTTTTCGCGCCGTCGTTGGTTCAAATAAGTGGAATTCAGACAATACTGTTGTCCGATTCAGTCACTACGTCAACCATCCCAACTGGGACTGGTTTAATATCAAAAACGACGTCGGTATTTTGTTTCTAACGGAAGACTTGAATCTGAACGATAAGGTGGCTGTTGTGCCGTTGAGTTTTAAGTGGGTCGCTGGTGACGTGAAGAGCTACGCCACTGGATGGGGAAGGCTTGGGGTAAGAGTTTGATTTGGTTGTACAAAAAAAAATCAGGTGTTTAAATATTTTGATGCATAATTCTTGACTTCCTAGTCATCATCATCATCAGTTCAGGCTAATATTACTCTACTACTGAACCAAAGTTAGGCCTCCCCATAGTTTGTAGCTCTCATTTTGGGGAGATTTTGCCACAGTTGCCACGCTTTGCACGCAGGTTGGCAATCGCAGTTTATTTATTCAGATGTCCGCTCTGTGGTGCCGGCTTAAGATAATCTACCACCCCATCTCAACCCGTGGGTGTCGTAAAAGGCGACAGAGAGTAAATAAAACCAGAAGTTAGTCAGCAGCATCATCCTTGAGCATCTGAAATATAAACTGCGGTTGCCAACCCGCCTGTCAAGCAACTAAGGCAAAATCCCACAAAAAGTAGAGGTATAAATTTTTGTGGCAATCTGTGGGGGAGTCATATGTTGTGCGTTGGACTAGTAATAGGTTGAAATGATGATGATGATGATGACGCAAAAAAATATTTAATTTAATGATTTCTTATATTTACGCGAACACTACACATTTAAATGAAACTAATTTTACGGATTTTATCGCGTTTAATTTTGTTATTTATAACCCGACGTTTCGAGTGCTTTACAGCATCCATGGTCACGGGGGGACTGAGGTGACAGATGTCCTGATGTCATAGTTAACCCGGAGTACCTTCAGCTTTTAATTATTATTTTAGTTATTTTTTAGCTAGCTTTTAGCTTTTAGTTATTGTAGATCGGACCACAAATAATAATTAGAAGCTGAAGGTACTCCGGGTTAATATATATAAAAAAATTGTTTTCAGTTGCTACAGTTTTGTATTAGCGGACCGTTTTGTTTTGAAGTATTAAAATGCGTGACATGAAAAGTAAAAGTTCTCATTTAACACTTTACAGAGCTGGCTACCAATATCTGAATCTCTGCAACTTCTGGAATTGCAAACCCTTTCCCCAGAACGTTGTGTTGAAGGTCTGAATGAGGCATCTCAGGGCTGGGGATCAGCACCTCCTTTGGATTCTGAAGTGGAGATATGCACTTTCCACTCGATCGGACACGGCATGTGCAATGTAAGTAGAATTTTTTTCCGTTGAGTGGTGATTACGGCAAATCCATCCGGCAGAGGCCTATCCAGGAATCCGTCTAGGTAGGAACAACCCCAGGGCCAGTTATTCTGAAGCAGTAGTGTGCAAGTATTACTGTGTTATCACGGAGTATATGAGACTTAAGAACTGATGACTCAGTGTGATGGGCGCAGTGTGGTGTTACTCGTTCCGTCACTTTATCCAATAAAAAAAATTAAAATGTTTTAATTTTTCAGGGTGACTCTGGTAGCGCACTGGTTTCCAGGGAGACGGGACATCAGATCGGAATAGTGTCGTGGGGTTTCCCATGCGCCGTCGGAGCGCCTGATGTGTATGGGAGGATCAGTGGCTTCTACGAGTTCCTTCGTCGTCATTTAGGAAAACATATTGAATATACATATTAATTTTTATACAAAAAAAACATGTTAAATTCGTGATTTACTAAGTTTTTATTTAATCCCTACTACTTCAATGCAGTTTATCTCTAAACCGAAGTAGAACTTGAACTAACTTAAAGAGAGCTGCAGACAAATAGATATCTTAAATAGAAAACTCCAGCGACAGATTAATTATAATAAAAAACACCCTGCAATTACAGTTAAATGCGACTCAATTTTTTTCCCGTAAATCGTAAATCGAATGTCAAAAGATTCTATGTCGAGATGAGATTATGTGTGGGAGATGTCTAGGCGCGATTAGAAAGTATTATTTTTATTTGATAAAAAATGGAATTTAACTTAAGATATAATATTCATTACTAACATTACAATTTTTTGCGCGCTGTGATAAATGTGAATATTTTTATAAATTGATACAGAAATATGAGAGAGACCGATTAGGTAATGAAAACTGCCGTCAAACAATTACATACAGCGCTTTTTCAAAATGACAACCATAAGAGCTTTATACAAGCCTAAATGGAATAAAGAAATGTTGATTTTCAAAGTACATAGTTTCTTTCACTTTTACAACAAGTCCGAAAAAATGTTTCATCTCTGTTTTGAAAGGGTAAGACACCTAGTAGACTTTTTATTACAAACGATTTTCAAATAATAATACACATTTTACAATTTACATCCTAATCGAAATACTCGTAGCTCGCCAGCGATCGTTCTCAGGGGTTAATGTTCTTGCTACGTTTACCTTAACATTGTTATAACTCTTTTTATAAAGTCACAATTCTGAATAAAATTTATTTTTCAATATAGTCCCCCATCACCTAAACACGCTTATTTGAGCGGGAAAGTAACTTTTCAATCACCCTCTAAAAATATTTTCTTCCTTGTCTGAAAAATGTTCATCAATTGCCGCCTTCAACTCTTCATCGACGGAAAAATGCTTTCTTCGAAGATCTTTCTTGAGGTTAGGGATCTGAAGTAATCACTAGGGGCTAGATCCGGGCTGAAGGGTAGATGATTGATTTCTTCAAATCCGCAATCCCGCACAGCAGCCTTGGCAACGCGCCCTTTGTAAACCGGCGCGTTGTCGTGAAGAAGAAAGACACCTGTTGTCAATTTTCCAAGTCTTTTTTTCTTTTATTACCTCTTATAAACTTTCAGTGTACCCCTAGTAGTTCTTTTCCCAACTTCCCATACCCTACCTCAAATCCATTCCTTACCTAATCCTTGTCCCTTCCTCGCCGCCAAGCTAGGGGTTGCCGTGCCGAGGCTAGCCACACGTGAGAAGTGAGCAAGAACGGCTACTTATATCAAAATGGCGGCAACGTGGTCCGCCACCCGTCACGTCTCGTTACTTGGAGGGGCGGGACAATGCGCTATGATATGGTCTCTGCCTACCACTTATATGCGTAAAAGATGTGATTGTATGTAATGAAATAAATTGAAATTTGTTTATAATAGTATAGAATACATTTCCCAAGGTTTCGTCTTCTTCTATGTTAAATGGCCGCTCTTAAAAGAATTCTTCCAATATCACGTCAGTCATGGGAGTGACAACAGCGTCAGTGTAATAAAGAAAATTTTAATTTCAATTGGGAATCCCAAGTCTAAAACAAAACAAACAAATACTACACACTTAAAAATCATCACATTGTTTAGACATATACATTAATATTTCATATTATTAACACTAATGAAATTACAAAATACCTCTACAATAGGAGTGTAGGTTAGAAATATAAATTTCGTTTGTCAAACTTATTTGTACTCGTACCATTATTTCTATCCCGTTGCGTAATGAGTTTCCCCTTACGGAGAAGAAACAGGAGAAAGAAACTCGGCAGGTATATTATTTTTATAAGAAATACGGTTCCACAAAAAATGATCATTCTTCATGATGACATCATCATGACGACCAAACGCTCTGTGCTCTCTGTGATCGCTAGGGTGAAAACCGGCAGTGATCACTGAATGGTAAGAGGCACATTGAACTTGAACGTAAAGCTGGAGAGGTCTCGTCTCGTGAAGTCTACACTCCGTCCATCATGTGGCCTTATCCAAAACCCCGAGAGCTTCCAGCTCGAATTGCATAATCGCTTTCAGTGCCTAGATGATTGCGTTACAGTGGACGATATGAACTTGATGCTCGTGGAAACTGTACATGCGGTGGGAGCAAAGTTGTACGGGGAAAGAAACGGCCGATCGAAAAAATCAGATCTGATTATTTTAAAACATCTAGAGGTTACAGATAATTCAAAATATAAGAAACTAACGTCGGTAGTAACCCTGCATTCACCACCAATGGATCAATACAATGAGCTGCCGACAATTTATTTCGTTTGCTTATGATAGAGCCCTCACACATAAGACTTTTAACGGGCTCGCCCCTGACCAGTGCTGCCATGTGAGGAGCGTACGCTTCTGGAGCGTCCACGCCCCCTTCAATGCGAGATGAATTTTTTTTATGCGTTGTTCGTTGAGAATTATCCACTGCATATCATTACATATTCTGAATAAACAGTCATTGTTAATAAGCACTGTCCAACTTTCTTTCTGTTCAGGCTATAAGTAAAAGTTCTCGTACGTACAACATAACCTGTCATTGGGAATCGCTTCACCGGTTCATTCAATTCATTTTGCCTGTCGACTTAAAAAATTCAATAAATTTTGTATGAATTTTCTCAAACGTTTGCTAATAATCAATTTTGTTCGGTCTATACGTGTGTATTTCATTAGAAAATTTGAACTTCTTAAAATGTTATAGTACACGAGTGATCTGGTTTCCACCTCACGAACACCACTGAACATGAAAAAAGAGAAAACTACATTTCTTAAAAAAAAATTGATGAGAAGTACAATGGGTCAATCCGCCAAACTGAAATAGCGTAACACAAACTTTGTCCGGCTAAAAGACCCTTTCAAAATTTAGAGATCTATATCTCCCAATATCCCACTTGTGGGGTATCTATAACATACATACTCGTACATACAGTCGCGCCTTTTTCCCGTAAAGAGTAGGTAGAGGCCACTCACGTAGCCCACTTCCCGCCCTCGCGGGAAACGAGACGTGACGGGTGGCTAACCATGTCGCCGTATATTACTCCCCATTGCGTTCCCACTAGCAGTATAGTGTCAGCATTGCTTAAAGTTTCAGCCTATAAATGTCCCACTGCTGAGCACAGGCCTCCTCTCATTTCTGAGAGGGTTTTGGAGCTAGGAAGAATCCGCCACGCTGCTCCAATGCGGGTTGGCGGACTTCACATGTCTTCGAAATATTTTTTATTTCTCAGACATGCAGGTTTCCTCACGATGTTTTCCTTCACCGCCGAGCACGTGGTAAATCAGCACTTAAAATTGCTATTGATTAATTTTCTTGACACGCCCGCGTCATTTCTCAACTCCCCCCACCCACCTCACTGTGCGGGGAGGTCGTGAGGTGTGTCAATAGTTTTCCTTCACCGCCGAGCACGTGGTAAATCAGCACTTAAAATCGCTATTAACAATTTTAGTGGTGCCGGCAGCGGGGATCGAACCCAGGTCACTCGCGTACTTTGAAATTTAAAGCGAGCGCCTAGCCCCTGAGCTACCACCGCTCATCAGCATTGCTTATTCTGCACGAATAAAAGCTGTCCGCACAATACCTTAATGGCAACCTCGACAGTCGAACCTCGGTAGAAAAGAGGTAGGTTCTATTCTATTCTGCCGGACACATATCGGCAAGATATATTTATGAGCTGCTACTTTATAGCAACTTTATTGAACACACCATTTACTGGAACTCCAAAGGTTCCCAAAGCAATTGTAATTTAAATGGATACCATTTTTTTTTAAAACCAAGTAATATTATGTTTTTTTTTCTTTTAATTTGTTCGTAATTATGAAGAGATTACTTGATAACAATATAAACAATATATCGTCCCCTGTCAAAACAATTGTCTTCAAAAATCGATTGTATTCTCTGCTTGATAAAAAGCATTTATCTCAGATTTAAAAATCGATTAAAAAATTAAAAAAAAATCTGATTTCATATTTTTCTTCGGGAACTTTGATTTGAATAAAATGAAATCGGACCGTGAACCCATCCACCACATTTGTCTTTACACTTAAACAAAGGACTTACTGCCTTTCAAACGTATCTATGACTTCTCAGTAAATGAGCATTACTATAAAATTATTAAATTTTATTAGAAAGTCCGATTTACTAACTAATCATAATCAAAGACGAGGGAATATTTTAGTTATGGAAGCAATTGATAACACGTGCAAATCGTTCACCTATTGGTACACTGAGACATCAGTTGCAAAATCTCATTTTATTACACAAACTACTTTCAAGCTGCAGGAACGGAATTCATTGCTCCATAGACTTGTTTGCGCACTGCTTGCCAGCTTAAGACTCGCAGTTGAAAATCAAACATGATGTCGCAGGATCAATCCCGTCATTCGAATATCGGCGTCTACCATATCCCGGCACAAGCTTAGTTGGAGTGGTTAACAAAAACATTAGAAATGTCAGTTATTGCATTGTTTTAGCATTGCTAATATTACTTTAATAATAAAAGTAAATAGTTAAATACTAACTTGTTAAATTGATCATTTAAATTATTGACGAATAAAGAACATTACAATTATGACATCTCGTTACGGAGTTCAATCCACTGAAATACCAAGCTATCCTAGTAGGTAGTCCGAGGATGTTGGATAAGGTTGAATATTCAGGCTTACCTTCTTTACGCTATATTGATACTGTTGTCACATTTAGTAAGTCCGTGAAAAATCTTGGTCTAATTAATGACAACACTTTGAACTGGAAAGTAAAGGTTACCGACATTAGTCGGAAAGTCATTGCTACCTTACGTTCACTTTATCGTCTGAAACATTTTCTCCCAATTAGATCTAAGCTCATGCTTGTCCAAGGTAACATACATCTGCGTAGTCAATAATGGGTAATATAAGCGATATTACCCATTATTGACTACGCAGATGTATGTTACCCAGACCTATCCCAAGATCTTCTTAACAAGCTCGAGCGCCTGCATAACAATTGTATAAGATTTATTTTTGGTCTGCGAAAGTATGACCACATTTCTGAATTCAGGTCTCGGCTTAATTGGCTTACCATTCGACAAAGACGTAATTCCGGGATGCTGCTTGTTCTTTTTTCTATTTTAAATGATCCATCTTCACCTTCATATCTCAAGGAAAAATTTCAGTATCTCTCTTCTTCACATGATAGGGTACTTCGTTCTTCTTCTAATAATAAGATTTGCATTCCTACACATTTCACCGGGTTCTTCAGGAACTCCTTCACTGTTAGGGCTGCACTTTTTGGAGCTCCTTGCCCGATGACGTCAGGAAAACGCCCAATAAATACTCCTTTAAGAAGTTGGTTCGTGATTATTTAGTAAAGAATCATGACAACATAAATTGTTAGTAGATTGGTCAATGCTACAAGTGTGCATAAATTTTATGTATATTTGTATGTGTAATATGTATATATATATGTGTATATGTATATATATGTATGTTTTTATGTAAAATTATATGTTAAAATTTAAAATCTCACCACTCTATGCGTTAACTGGGAGAAAATGCCTACAGGCATTAAGTCCGCCCTTTTTATCCTTTTATTGTAAAGGAAGCAATAAAGGTTTCAATAAATAAATAAATAAATAATGACCACCAAGTAAATAAACATAATTCGTGTGGGATCCACCGACAATAAAGTTAATCAACTATTAATTCCTGGTGTCACTTTCTTTGAATTTGGCTCATACCAATCTCCAAATATTCCCGAATCATATCATAGGTGATACGTCTGTTTTCATCAATAAGCTGCATAACAGTAATCACATGGATGTATCTATGGTCGCAGTTGAAGGAAGCCGTTCTCGACTATGGTCATTTAGTTAAACACGCCCTCGATTAAATTCGGAACACCACCATCCCACGGTGCTGAGATGAGGTGCTTCTCTTCCAAAAGCATTTTGCAGTCGATAAGCACAATCTTGTGGAGAAAGAGCACTTTTAAATCATAAAAAATTGTTACTCTGAAATCTTTTCTTACTCTGAACTCCAATTTCACTACGAATGGCAAAATTCAATGTGCGATAAAAAATAAATGAAAGCTGATTTTCCCGCCAATCTTTCTTCTTAAACTACTAAGAATTTTTCTCTTAAAGAAAGATATGATTCGAAATTCGAACAGTTACTGAATGCCAAGACAGCAAAACTTTCAGTGTACCCCTAGTAGTTCCTTTCCTAACTTCCCATTATCTACCTCCAGTCCATTCCTTACCTAATCCTCGTCCCTTCCCCGCGCCAAGTCAATGGTTGCTGTGCCGAGGCTAGCTACAAGTGAGAACGCATTGTGGAGCAAGAACTTCAACTTTTACCAAAATAGCGGCAACGTGGTCCGCCACCCGTCACGTCTCGTTACCCGCGGGGGCGAAAGTGGGCTCTGGATGTGGTCTCTACCTACCACTAATATGGGTAGAAGATGTGATTGAATATAATGAAATAAATTTAAATTTCTTTATTTCCTCACGTAGCCATGATTGGGCAGATGCTTCTTAATAACTGATACAACAGTTCAAATTATAAATTTTCAAATGGACTGGTCATATACATACATACATAAGATCACGACTGTATCCCATAAGGGGTAGTCAGAGACTGGGCACTCACTGCAAAAACAGATGACTGCCACAATCCACGTTTCACCAAAACAATATAATGCACTTGGTGTGATAGGTGGTGAGCCCATCGCCCCCATGCGCTGTTGGGTGCACAGTGCAGTTTAATTCCTTATTCGCCTTTTACGAGATCCATTGGATGAGATGGAGTGGTAGTATTCTTTTAACGAGCCGCCACCACACGGCCGGTCACATAGCTGTGAACTTATGATGATGATGATGACGATGATTATTAAATTTGATAGAAAACTGGCTTTTAATTAAAATAAATTTGCGAATTTTATCGATATTAATTTTATTATTATTCGCGAAGTTTCGATCTTCGCGATGTGTTGCATTGGTAATTAATTTTTTTTTTTCAATACTAAATTTTTTTTGTATCAATTAGGTACTAATTACTTATTTGAAAAAATTCGAGTTTATTGTTAGCTTTACTATCAGGTAATTATTTTTAAAATTTGCAGAATATTGCCCTCGTGAAATAAAAAATCTGTTGCCCTTTGATTATGATAATGAATGCGTTATCGATGCGTTTCACAAAAAGTAAAACATGTTATTATTGTCCTTGTCTTCTGGTTTTTAATTTAGGTTATTGCTCTATCCTGATTCATTATTTACATTTTGTAAATTTTCGGAATATTTGCTATTGAAGTATCTGTGAAATGTGTACTGGTGGTTATCTAAGCAAGAATCTGTCTAGGTAGGTACTACCGCAGTGCTGTTCATTCTCCTGTTATGCAGTAGTGACATATTTCCATGACTGCGTTTCGTACAGAAAGGCACTGATAGACTACTAACAACTGATGTCTCAGGCTGACGAGCGCAGTGTGGTCATCATCTTTTCAGCATAGGCCGTATTCTGAACATAGGCCTCCCCCATAGATTGCCACAAAAGTTTGTAGTTCTTATTTTGGTCGGATTTCGCCATAGTTTCCAGTCTTGGCAGGCGGATTGGCAACCGCAGTTTATTTATTCCGATGTTCCAGGAAGATGCTGCTGCCTATCTTCCGTCGACTTTGGCGACATCCACGGCATGAGATGGGGTGGCAGATTCTCTTAAGCCGCCACCACACGGCAGTGGGGCAAAGAAATGTTCTAGGTGACATAGCATTTGTTATGGGCAGGCGTTGCACTTCCGGTGAAATTTTCTAGACTTCTAGAGAAGAAAGTGTCTTCCCTAAAATAATGTGGTGATCACAAGTAATAATTAATTAACTAATACAGATATATTCTGTAAAGATACAACGAAAAAACTACAAACAAGTATTGGCAAAAATAATTACACACGATTAAAAGTAAAATTTCTTTTTTTTGTTAAAAGTGTCGGAATAATCAAACCGTTTACTTGATAGTAAGTGCAACGGCTGCCCATAACAAATGCTGTGTCACCCAGAACATTTCTGTGTGACACCACACTGCGCAGGTCACCCTGAGACATCAGTTCTTGAGTCTTATATGCCCAGTGATTACGCTAGCTCTTAGTGCCCTTCAAACCGAAACAAAGTAATGTTTACACTCTACTCCCTCACGGCAAAATAACTGGCCCAGGGTTGGTACCTACCTATCGGTACGGATTCCTGCATTCTACTTATACTTATAATATACAACAGACACAAAAATCAACAATTTGTGTTTTTGCACAGTTTTTTGGTCCCTGGCCACAAGGCCACGCGGTGAAAGAAAAGGTAACGTGTAAATATCACACTGTACAGGCCTAGTCTAATGTTTCCGGAGCCGGAAATAATCACGAGCTATTCCAGTGCAGCTTGGATTGGATTTTTTTAGAGACGCAGAATGTTGGCCGGCACGTGATAAATCCATATTGAAAATTGCAACTAACAAAATTTGGGAAACCGGTAACCGGCATTAAATCCAGGTGACTCCCGTACCTACAATGAAATTAAAGTCAAGCGACAACAGTCCCTGAGCTATCCCAGGTCTATATATATTAAAAGCCATTAAAATTTGAACTAATTTATATTCACTGCAAATTACGGTTTCATTTTCATTTCAGTGAGACATTTTTTTTTTGATAATATTCATGATCCGTAAGTAACTGTTGTTAAAGATTAGTGAATTCAAAACAAAATGTCATTAACTCGTACGTTCCTTTGTTATGACTTATTTATTGAAGTTCAAGGGCATTTTTGTTTTGATTTTTCAAACAAAATCAATTAGTCACTTTCATTATCAAAGTAAAATTTAGCAGAACCATGAACTACAAAGACGGACTGCGTTTAATTTTCGTTCGCAAATTAATCGCTTGATATCTAAGATAGTGGGACTAAAATTTGTATAAAAGTGGTTTAATTTGTAACGAAGACATAAAACACGCTAAACTATCACAATGGTGACTACACTGGTAATTATTGGAGCGCTTGCAATCTCGGTCAGCGGTATGTTACATTTGTGTTCCAATGTTTGAAAGATTTTTTTTTTAATTTTATATTATAATAAAATTTTCTAGAAATTTGAACCAACATTCATAATTCAGTAAAATAATGAATTCATAATTCAGAATGATCATAAAAGTCGACTAAGGGAAATGCCAGATAAATATCGTTACCTACGGATTCCGGAATAATCAGCTAAAATAAGATTGCAATGTAGGATACTGCGATAGTGGTGGGATTCCCATTGAGAGGTCCGTCTAGGTAGGTACCACCTCAGAGACAGTTCTTCAGTCAAGCGGTAGTGTGAAAAACATTGCTGTGTTTCAGTGTAAAGGGCACTGAGACTAAGGAACTGATGTCTCAGGTTGACGAGCGCAGTGTGATGCCACACAGAAATGTTCTGGATGACTCTGCATTTCTTATGGGCAGACGTTGCACTGACCATCAGGTAAACGGTCTGCTCGTCTTGTCACTCTAATAAAAAAAAGGTTACAGACGGCAGCATTTGAAGCAGGAGGCACTATGAACTGCCTCCTAGACGTATCAATTGGCGGTAAGGCCACTTGTTATAGACTACTTAGATACAGATAACGAAAAGTATGTTAATAATTTCATTTTTTTTTAAACCTGATACCAGATACATTTCTCATCGCCCTATATCGAAAATTTATATAACCTAAGAACATACATTTTTTCAGGGCATCCATTTGAAAAAATGTTACACGAAGAGCAATCATCACGAATAGTGGGAGGCGTTGATGCTCCCGAGGGATACGCCCCGCATATGGCCGCGCTTGTCTGGGGCGCTACCGTCAAGAGCCTAATGTGCGGTGGTTCCCTCGTATCTCGAAGGCACATACTGACCGCTGCGCATTGCATTGATCCTATGGTTATATGGGGACAAATGATTCCGTAAGTGCTTTTAAGAATAGACTTTAATTTACTTCAAACAAAATCCATCGACAAATTGATCTTTTACGAGTACCTTATCTGTCTATTTAACTTCAGGTCTTTTCGCGCCGTCGTTGGTTCAAATAAGTGGAATTCAGACAATACTGTTGTCCGATTCAGTCACTACGTCAACCATCCCAACTGGGATTGGTTTAATATCAAAAACGACGTCGGTGTTTTGTTTCTAACGGAAGACTTGAATCTGAACGATAAGGTGGCTGTTGTGCCGTTGAGTTTTAAGTGGGTCGCTGGTGACGTGAAGAGCTACGCCACTGGATGGGGAAGGCTTGGGGTAAGAGTTTGATTTGGTTGTACAAAAAAAATCAGGTGTTTAAATATTTTGATGCATAATTCTTGACTTCCTAGTCATCATCATCATCAGTTCAGGCTAATATTACTCTACTACTGAACCAAAGTTAGGCCTCCCCATAGTTTGTAGCTCTCATTTTGGGGAGATTTTGCCACAGTTGCCACGCTTTGCACGCAGGTTGGCAATCGCAGTTTATTTATTCAGATGTCCGCTCTGTGGTGCCGGCTTAAGATAATCTACCACCCCATCTCAACCCGTGGGTGTCGTAAAAGGCGACAGAGAGTAAATAAAACCAGAAGTTAGTCAGCAGCATCATCCTTGAGCATCTGAAATATAAACTGCGGTTGCCAACCCGCCTGTCAAGCAACTAAGGCAAAATCCCACAAAAAGTAGAGGTATAAATTTTTGTGGCAATCTGTGGGGGAGTCCTATGTTGTGCGTTGGACTAGTAATAGGTTGAAATGATGATGATGATGATGACGCAAAAAAATATTTAATTTAATGATTTCTTATATTTACGCGAACACTACACATTTAAATGAAACTAATTTTACGGATTTTATCGCGTTTAATTTTGTTATTTATAACCCGACGTTTCGAGTGCTTTACAGCACCCATGGTCACGGGGGGACTGAGGTGACAGATGTCCTGATGTCATAGTTAACCCGGAGTACCTTCAGCTTTTAATTATTATTTTAGTTATTTTTTAGCTAGCTTTTAGCTTTTAGTTATTGTAGATCGGACCACAAATAATAATTAAAAGCTGAAGGTACTCCGGGTTAATATATATAAAAAAATTGTTTTCAGTTGCTACAGTTTTGTATTAGCGGACCGTTTTGTTTTGAAGTATTAAAATGCTTGACATGAAAAGTAAAAGTTCTCATTTAACACTTTACAGAGCTGGCTACCAATATCTGAATCTCTGCAACTTCTGGAATTGCAAACCCTTTCCCCAGAACGTTGTGTTGAAGGTCTGAATGAGGCATCTCAGGGCTGGGGATCAGCACCTCCTTTGGATTCTGAAGTGGAGATATGCACTTTCCACTCGATCGGACACGGCATGTGCAATGTAAGTAGATTTTTTTTCCGTTGAGTGGTGATTACGGCAAATCCATCCGGCAGAGGCCTATCCAGGAATCCGTCTAGGTAGGAACAACCCCAGGGCCAGTTATTCTGAAGCAGTAGTGTGCAAGTATTACTGTGTTATCACGGAGTATATGAGACTTAAGAACTGATGACTCAGTGTGATGGGCGCAGTGTGGTGTTGCTCGTTCCGTCACTTTATCCAATAAAAAAAATTAAAATGTTTTTATTTTTCAGGGTGACTCTGGTAGCGCACTGGTTTCCAGGGAGACGGGACATCAGATCGGAATAGTGTCGTGGGGTTTCCCATGCGCCGTCGGAGCGCCTGATGTGTATGGGAGGATCAGTGGCTTCTACGAGTTCCTTCGTCGTCATTTAGGAAAACATATTGAATATACATATTAATTTTTATACAATAAAACATGTTAAATTCGTGATTTACTAAGTTTTTATTTAATCCCTACTACTTCAATGCAGTTTATCTCTAAACCGAAGTAGAACTTGAACTAACTTAAAGAGAGCTGCAGACAAATAGATATCTTAAATAGAAAACTCCAGCGACAGATTAATTATAATAAAAAACACCCTACAATTACAGTTAAATGCGACTCAATTTTTTTCCCGTAAATCGTAAATCGAATGTCAGAAGATTCTATGTCGAGATGAGATTATGTGTGGGAGATGTCTAGGCGCGATTAGAAAGTATTATTTTTATTTGATAAAAAATGGAATTTAACTTTAAGATATAATATTCATTACTAACATTACAATTTTTTGCGCGCTGTGATAAATGTGAATATTTTTATAAATTGATACAGAAATATGAGAGAGACCGATTAGGTAATGAAAACTGCCGTCAAACAATTACATACAGCGCTTTTTCAAAATGACAACCATAAGAGCTTTATACAAGCCTAAATGGAATAAAGAAATGTTGATTTTCAAAGTACATAGTTTCTTTCACTTTTACAACAAGTCCGAAAAAATGTTTCATCTCTGTTTTGAAAGGGTAAGACACCTAGTAGACTTTTTATTACAAACGATTTTCAAATAATAATACACATTTTACAATTTACATCCTAATCGAAATACTCGTAGCTCGCCAGCGATCGTTCTCAGGGGTTAATGTTCTTGCTACGTTTACCTTAACATTGTTATAACTCTTTTTATAAAGTCACAATTCTGAATAAAATTTATTTTTCAATGTAGTCCCCCATCACCTAAACACGCTTATTTGAGCGGGAAAGTAACTTTTCAATCACCCTCTAAAAATATTTTCTTCCTTGTCTGAAAAATGTTCATCAATTGCCGCCTTCAACTCTTCATCGACGGAAAAATGCTTTCTTCGAAGATCTTTCTTGAGGTTAGGGATCTGAAGTAATCACTAGGGGCTAGATCCGGGCTGAAGGGTAGATGATTGATTTCTTCAAATCCGCAATCCCGCACAGCAGCCTTGGCAACGCGCCCTTTGTAAACCGGCGCGTTGTCGTGAAGAAGAAAGACACCTGTTGTCAATTTTCCAAGTCTTTTTTTCTTTTATTACCTCTTATAAACTTTCAGTGTACCCCTAGTAGTTCTTTTCCCAACTTCCCATTCCCTACCTCAAATCCATTCCTTACCTAATCCTTGTCCCTTCCTCGCCGCCAAGCTAGGGGTTGCCGTGACGAGGCTAGCCACACGTGAGAAGTGAGCAAGAACGGCTACTTATATCAAAATGGCGGCAACGTGGTCCGCCACCCGTCACGTCTCGTTACTTGGAGGGGCGGGACAATGCGCTATGATATGGTCTCTGCCTACCACTTATATGCGTAAAAGATGTGATTGTATGTAATGAAATAAATTGAAATTTGTTTATAATATTATAGAATACATTTCCCAAGGTTTCGTCTTCTTCTATGTTAAATGGCCGCTCTTAAAAGAATTCTTCCAATATCAAGTCAGTCATGGGAGTGACAACAGCGTCAGTGTAATAAAGAAAATTTTAATTTCAATTGGGAATCCCAAGTCTAAAACAAAACAAACAAATACTACACACTTAAAAATCATCACATTGTTTAGACATATACATTAATATTTCATATTATTAACACTAATGAAATTACAAAATACCTCTACAATAGGAGTGTAGGTTAGAAATATAAATTTCGTTTGTCAAACTTATTTGTACTCGTACCATTATTTCTACCCCGTTGCGTAATGAGTTTCCCCTTACGGAGAAGAAACAGGAGAAAGAAACTCGGCAGGTATATTATTTTTATAAGAAATACGGTTCCACAAAAAATGATCATTCTTCATGATGACTTCATCATGACGACCAAACGCTCTGTGCTCTCTGTGATCGCTAGGGTGAAAACCGGCAGTGATCACTGAATGGTAAGAGGCACATTGAACTTGAACGTAAAGCTGGAGAGGTCTCGTCTCGTGAAGTCTACACTCCGTCCATCATGTGGCCTTATCCAAAACCCGAGAGCTTCCAGCTCGAATTGCATAATCGCTTTCAGTGCCTAGATGATTGCGTTACAGTGGACGATATGAACTTGATGCTCGTGGAAACTGTACATGCGGTGGGAGCAAAGTTGTACGGGGAAAGAAACGGCCGATCGAAAAAATCAGATCTGATTATTTTAAAACATCTAGAGGTTACAGATAATTCAAAATATAAGAAACTAACGTCGGTAGTAACCCTGCATTCACCACCAATGGATCAATACAATGAGCTGCTGACAATTTATTTCGTTTGCTTATGATAGAGCCCTCACACATAAGATTTTTAACGGGCTCGCCCCTCACCAGTGCTGCCATTAGAGGAGCGTACGCTTCTGGAGCGTCCACGCCCCCTTCAATGCGAGATGAAATTTTTTTATGCGTTGTTCGTTGAGAATTATCCACTGCATATCATTACATATTCTGAATAAACAGTCATTGTTAATAAGCACTGTCCAACTTTCTTTCTGTTCAGGCTATAAGTAAAAGTTCTCGTACGTACAACATAACCTGTCATTGGGAATCGCTTCACCGGTTCATTCAATTCATTTTGCCTGTCGACTTAAAAAATTCAATAAATTTTGTATGAATTTTCTCAAACGTTTGCTAATAATCAATTTTGTTCGGTCTATACGTGTGTATTTCATTAGAAAATTTGAACTTCTTAAAATGTTATAGTACACGAGTGATCTGGTTTCCACCTCACGGACACCACTGAACATGAAAAAAGAGAAAACTACATTTCTTAAAAAAAAATTGATGAGAAGTACAATGGGTCAATCCGCCAAACTGAAACAGCGTAACACAAACTTTGTCCGACTAAAAGACCCTTTCAAAATTTAGAGATCTATATCTCCCAATATCCCACTTGTGGGGTATCTATAGGTATCTATAACATACATACTCGTACATACAGTCGCGCCTTTTTCCCGTAAAGAGTAGGTAGAGGCCACTCACGTAGCCCACTTCCCGCCCTCGCGGGAAACGAGACGTGACGGGTGGCGAACCATATCGCCGTATCTTACTCCCCATTGCGTTCCCACTAGCAGTATAGTATCAGCATTGCTTGAAGTTTCAGCCTATAAATGTCCCACTGCTGAGCACAGGCCTCCTCTCATTTCTGAGAGGGTTTTGGAGCTAGGAAGAATCCGCCACGCTGCTCCAATGCGGGTTGGCGGACTTCACATGTCTTCGAAATATTTTTTATTTCTCAGACATGCAGGTTTCCTCACGATGTTTTCCTTCACCGCCGAGCACGTGGTAAATCAGCACTTAAAATTGCAATTAACAATTTTAGTGGTGCCGGCACCGGGGATCGAACCCAGGTCACTCGCGTACTTTGAAATTTAAAGCGAGCGCCTAGCCCCTGAGCTACCACGGCTCATCAGCATTGCTTATTCTGCACGAATAAAAGCTGTCCGCACAATACCTTAATGGCAACCTCGACAGTCGAACCTCGGTAGAAAAGAGGTAGGTTCTATTCTATTCTGCCGGACACTTATCGGCAAGATATATTTATGAGCTGCTACTTTATAGCAACTTTATTGAACACACCATTTACTGGAACTCCAAAGGTTCCCAAAGCAATTGTAATTTAAATGGATACCATTTTTTTTTAAAACCAAGGAATATTATGTTTTTTTTTCTTTTAATTTGTTCGTAATTATGAAGAGATTACTTGATAACAACATAAACAATATATCGTCCCCTGTCAAAACAATTGTCTTCAAAAATCAATTGTATTCTCTGCTTGATAAAAAGCATTTATCTCAGATTTAAAAATCGATTAAAAAATTAAAAAAAAATCTGATTTCATATTTTTCTTCGGGAACTTTGATTTGAATAAAATGAAATCGGACCGTGAACCCATCCACCACATTTGTCCTTACACTTAAACAAAGGACTTACTGCCTTTCAAACGTATCTATGACTTCTCAGTAAATGAGCATTACTATAAAATTATTAAATTTTATTAGAAAGTCCGATTTACTAACTAATCATAATCAAAGACGAGGGAATATTTTAGTTACGGAAGCAATTGATAACACGTGCAAATCGTTCACCTATTGGTACACTGAGACATCAGTTGCAAAATCTCATTTTATTACACAAACTACCTTCAAGCTGGAGGAACGGAATTCATTGCTCCATAGACTTGTTTGCGCACTGCTTGCCAGCTTAAGACTCGCAGTTGAAAATCAAACATGATGTCGCAGGATCAATCCCGTCATTCGAATATCGGCGTCTACCATATCCCGGCACAAGCTTAGTTGGAGTGGTTAACAAAAACATTAGAAATGTCAGTTATTGCATTGTTTTAGCATTGTTAATATTACTTTAATAATAAAAGTAAATAGTTAAATACTAACTTGTTAAATTGATCATTTAAATTATTGACGAATAAAGAACATTACAATTATGACATCTCGTTACGGAGTTCAATCCACTGAAATACCAAGCTATCCTAGTAGGTAGTCCGAGGATGTTGGATAAGGTTGAATATTCAGGCTTACCTTCTTTACGCTATATTGATACTGTTGTCTCATTTAGTAAGTCCGTGAAAAATCTTGGTCTAATTAATGACAACACTTTGAACTGGAAAGTAAAGGTTACCGACATTAGTCGGAAAGTCATTGCTACCTTACGTTCACTTTATCGTCTGAAACATTTTCTCCCAATTAGATCTAAGCTCATGCTTGTCCAAGCGCTTATATTACCCATTATTGACTACGCAGATGTATGTTACCCAGACCTATCCCAAGATCTTCTTAACAAGCTCGAACGCCTGCATAACAATTGTATAAGATTTATTTTTGGTCTGCGAAAGTATGACCCCATTTCTGAATTCAGGTCTCAGCTTAATTGGCTTACCATTCGACAAAGACGTAATTCCGGGATGCTGCTTGTTCTTTTTTCTATTTTAAATGATCCATCTTCACCTTCATATCTCAAGGAAAAATTTCAGTATCTCTCTTCTTCACATGATAGGGTACTTCGTTCTTCTTCTAATAATAAGATTTGCATTCCTACACATTTCACCGGGTTCTTCAGGAACTCCTTCACTGTTAGGGCTGCACTTCTTTGGAGCTCCTTGCCCGATGACGTCAGGAAAACGCCCAATAAATACTCCTTTAAGAAGTTGGTTCGTGATTATTTAGTAAAGAATCATGACAACATAAATTGTTAGTAGATTGGTCAATGCTACAAGTGTGCATAAATTTTATGTATATTTGTATGTGTAATATGTATATATATATGTGTATATGTATATATTTGTATGTTTTTATGTAAAATTATATGTTAAAATTTAAAATCTCACCACTCTATGCGTTAACTGGGAGAAAATGCCTACAGGCATTAAGTCCGCCCTTTTTATCCTTTTATTGTAAAGGAAGCAATAAAGGTTTCAATAAATAAATAAATAAATAATGACCACCAAGTAAATAAACATAATTCGTGTGGGATCCACCGACAATAAAGTTAATCAACTATTAATTCCTGGTGTCACTTTCTTTGAATTTGGCTCATTCCAATCTTCAAATATTCCCAAATCATATCATAGGTGATACGTCTGTTTTCATCAATAAGCTGCATAACAGTAATCACATGGTTGTATCTATGGTCGCAGTTGAAGGAAGCCGTTCTCGACTATGGTCATTTAGTTAAACACGCCCTCGATTAAATTCGGAACACCACCATCCCACGGTGCTGAGATGAGGTGCTTCTCTTCCAAAAGCATTTTGCAGTCGATAAGCACAATCTTGTGGAGAAAGAGCACTTTTAAATCATAAAAAATTGTTACTCTGAAATCTTTTCTTACTCTGAACTCCAATTTCACTACGAATGGCAAAATTCAATGTGCGATAAAAAATAAATGAAAGCTGATTTTCCCGCCAATCTTTCTTCTTAAACTACTAAGAATTTTTCTCTTAAAGAAAGATATGATTCGAAATTCGAACAGTTACTGAATGCCAAGACAGCAAAACTTTCAGTGTACCCCTAGTAGTTCCTTTCCTAACTTCCCATTATCTACCTCCAGTCCATTCCTTATCTAATCCTCGTCCCTTCCCCGCGCCAAGTCAATGGTTGCTGTGCCGAGGCTAGCTACAAGTGAGAACGCATTGTGGAGCAAGAACTTCAACTTTTACCAAAATAGCGGCAACGTGGTCCGCCACCCGTCACGTCTCGTTACCCGCGGGGGCGAAAGTGGGCTCTGGATGTGGTCTCTACCTACCACTAATATGGGTAGAAGATGTGATTGAATATAATGAAATAAATTTAAATTTCTTTATTTCCTCACGTAGCCATGATTGGGCAGATGCTTCTTAATAACTGATACAACAGTTCAAATTATAAATTTTCAAATGGACCGGTCATATACATACATACATAAGATCACGACTGTATCCCATAAGGGGTAGTCAGAGACTGGGCACTCACTGCAAAAACAGATGACTGCCACAATCCACGTTTCACCAAAACAATATAATGCACTTGGTGTGATAGGTGGTGAGCCCATCGCCCCCATGCGCTGTTGGGTGCACAGTGCAGTTTAATTCCTTACACGGCCGGTCACATAGCTGTGAACTTATGATGATGATGATGACGATGATTATTAAATTTGATAGAAAACTGACTTTTAATTAAAATAAATTTGCGAATTTTATCGATATTAATTTTATTATTATTCGCGAAGTTTCGATCTTCGCGATGTGTTGCATTGGTAATTAATTTTTTTTTTTCAATACTAAATTTTTATTGTATCAATTAGGTACTAATTACTTATTTGAAAAAATTCGAGTTTATTGTTAGCTTTACTATCAGGTAATTATTTTTAAAATTTGCAGAATATTGCCCTCGTGAAATAAAAAATCTGTTGCCCTTTGATTATGATAATGAATGCGTTATCGATGCGTTTCACAAAAAGTAAAACATGTTATTATTGTCCTTGTCTTCTGGTTTTTAATTTAGGTTATTGCTCTATCCTGATTCATTATTTACATTTTGTAAATTTTCAGAATATTTGCTATTGAAGTATCTGTGAAATGTGTACTGGTGGTTATCTAAGCAAGAATCTGTCTAGGTAGGTACTACCGCAGTGCTGTTCATTCTCCTGTTATGCAGTAGTGACATATTTCCATGACTGCGTTTCGTACAGAAAGGCACTGATAGACTACTAACAACTGATGTCTCAGGCTGACGAGCGCAGTGTGGTCATCATCTTTTCAGCATAGGCCGTATTCTGAACATAGGCCTCCCCCATAGATTGCCACAAAAGTTTGTAGTTCTCATTTTGGTCGGATTTCGCCATAGTTTCCAGTCTTGGCAGGCGGATTGGCAACCTCAGTTTATTTATTCCGATGTTCCAGGAAGATGCTGCTGCCTATCTTCCGTCGACTTTGGCGACATCCACGGCATGAGATGGGGTGGCAGATTCTCTTAAGCCGCCACCACACGGCAGTGGGGCAAAGAAATGTTCTAGGTGACATAGCATTTGTTATGGGCAGGCGTTGCACTTCCGGTGGAATTTTCTAGACTTCTAGAGAAGAAAGTGTCTTCCCTAAAATAATGTGGTGATCACAAGTAATAATTAATTAACTAATACAGATATATTCTGTAAAGATACAACGAAAAAACTACAAACAAGTATTGGCATAAATAATTACACACGATTAAAAGTAAAATTTCTTTTTTTTGTTAAAAGTGTCGGAATAATCAAACCGTTTACTTGATAGTAAGTGCAACGGCTGCCCATAACAAATGCTGTGTCACCCAGAACATTTCTGTGTGACACCACACTGCGCAGGTCACCCTGAGACATCAGTTCTTGAGTCTTATATGCCCAGTGATTACGCTAGCTCTTAGTGCCCTTCAAACCGAAACAAAGTAATGTTTACACTCTACTCCCTCACGGCAAAATAACTGGCCCAGGGTTGGTACCTACCTATCGGTACGGATTCCTGCATTCTACTTATACTTATAATATACAACAGACACAAAAATCAACAATTTGTGTTTTGGCACAGTTTTTTGGTCTCTGGCCACAAGGCCACGCGGTGAAAGAAAAGGTAACGTGTAAATATCACACTGTACAGGCCTAGTCTAATGTTTCCGGAGCCGGAAATAATCACGAGCTATTCCAGTGCAGCTTGGATTGGATTTTTTTAGAGACGCAGAATGTTGCCCGGCACGTGATAAATCCATATTGAAAATTGCAACTAACAAAATTTGGGAAACCGGTAACCGGCATTAAATCCAGGTGACTCCCGTACCTACAATGAAATTAAAGTCAAGCGACAACAGTCCCTGAGCTATCCCAGGTCTATATATATTAAAAGCCATTAAAATTTGAACTAATTTATATTCACTGCAAATTACGGTTTCATTTTCATTTCAGTGAGACATTTTTTTTTTGATAATATTCATGATCCGTAAGTAACTGTTGTTAAAGATTAGTGAATTCAAAACAAAATGTCATTAACTCGTACGTTCCTTTGTTATGACTTATTTATTGAAGTTCAAGGGCATTTTTGTTTTGATTTTTCAAACAAAATCAATTAGTCACTTTCATTATCAAAGTAAAATTTAGCGAAACCATGAACTACAAAGACGGACGTCTGCGTTTATTTTGCGTTCGCAAATTAATCCCTTGATATCTAAAATAGTGGGACTAAAATTTGTATAAAAGTGGTTTAATTTGGAACGAAGACATAAAACACGCTAAACTACGAGTATCACAATGGTGACTGCACTGGTAATTATTGGAGCGCTTGCAATCTCGGTCAGCGGTATGTTACATTTGTGTTCCAATGTTTGAAAGATTTTTTTTTTAATTTTATATTATAATGAAATTTTCTAGTAATTTGAACCAACATTCATAATTTAGTAAAATAATGAATTCAAAATTCAGAATGAAGATCACGGAGTGTCGAAAGTACCAAAGGAATCATAAAAGTCGACTAAGGGAAATGCCAGATAAATATCGTTACCTACGGATTCCGGAATAATCAGCTAAAATAAGATTGCAATGTAGGATACTGCGATAGTGGTGGGATTCCTATTGAGAGGTCCGTCTAGGTGGGTACCACCTCAGAGACAGTTCTTCAGTCAAGCGGTAGTGTGAAAAACATTGCTGTGTTTCAGTGTAAAGGGCACTGAGACTAAGGAACTGATGTCTCAGGTTGACGAGCGCAGTGTGATGCCACACAGAAATGTTCTGGATGACTCTGCATTTCTTATGGGCAGACGTTGCACTGACCATCAGGTAAACGGTCTGCTCGTCTTGTCACTCTAATAAAAAAAAGGTTACAGACGGCAGCATTTGAAGCAGGAGGCACTATGAACTGCCTCCTAGACGTATCAATTGGCGGTAAGGCCACTTGTTATAGACTACTTAGATACAGATAACGAAAAGTATGTTAATAATTTCATTTTTTTTAAACCTGATACCAGATACATTTCTCATCGCCCTATATCGAAAATTTATATAACCTAAGAACATACATTTTTTCAGGGCATCCATTTGAAAAAATGTTACACGAAGAGCAATCATCACGAATAGTGGGAGGCGTTGATGCTCCCGAGGGATACGCCCCGCATATGGCCGCGCTTGTCTGGGGCGCTACCGTCAAGAGCCTAATGTGCGGTGGTTCCCTCGTATCTCGAAGGCACATACTGACCGCTGCGCATTGCATTGATCCTATGGTTATATGGGGACAACTGATTCCGTAAGTGCTTTTAAGAATAGACTTTAATTTACTTAAAACAAAATCCATCGACAAATTGATCTTTTACGAGTACCTAATCTGTCTCTTTAACTTCAGGTCTTTTCGCGCCGTCGTTGGTTCAAATAAGTGGAATTCAGACAATACTGTTGTCCGATTCAGTCACTACGTCAACCATCCCAACTGGGATTGGTTTAATATCAAAAACGACGTCGGTGTTTTGTTTCTAACGGAAGACTTGAATCTGAACGATAAGGTGGCTGTTGTGCCGTTGAGTTTTAAGTGGGTCGCTGGTGACGTGAAGAGCTACGCCACTGGATGGGGAAGGCTTGGGGTAAGAGTTTGATTTGGTTGTACAAAAAAAATCAGGTGTTTAAATATTTTGATGCATAATTCTTGACTTCCTAGTCATCATCATCATCAGTTCAGGCTAATATTACTCTACTACTGAACCAAAGTTAGGCCTCCCCATAGTTTGTAGCTCTCATTTTGGGGAGATTTTGCCACAGTTGCCACGCTTTGCACGCAGGTTGGCAATCGCAGTTTATTTATTCAGATGTCCGCTCTGTGGTGCCGGCTTAAGATAATCTACCACCCCATCTCAACCCGTGGGTGTCGTAAAAGTCGACAGAGAGTAAATAAAACCAGAAGTTAGTCAGCAGCATCATCCTTGAGCATCTGAAATATAAACTGCGGTTGCCAACCCGCCTGTCAAGCAACTAAGGCAAAATCCCACAAAAAGTAGAGGTATAAATTTTTGTGGCAATCTGTGGGGGAGTCCTATGTTGTGCGTTGGACTAGTAATAGGTTGAAATGATGATGATGATGATGACGCAAAAAAATATTTAATTTAATAATTTCTTATATTTACGCGAACACTACACATTTAAATGAAACTAATTTTACGGATTTTATCGCGTTTAATTTTGTTATTTATAACCCGACGTTTCGAGTGCTTTACAGCACCCATGGTCACGGGGGGACTGAGGTGACAGATGTCCTGATGTCATAGTTAACCCGGAGTACCTTCAGCTTTTAATTATTATTTTAGTTATTTTTTAGCTAGCTTTTAGCTTTTAGTTATTGTAGATCGGACCACAAATAATAATTAAAAGCTGAAGGTACTCCGGGTTAATATATATAAAAAAATTGTTTTCAGTTGCTTTATTAGTGGACCGTTTTGTTTTGAAGTATTAAAATGCTTGACATGAAAAGTAAAAGTTCTCATTTAACACTTTACAGAGCTGGCTACCAATATCTGAATCTCTGCAACTTCTGGACTTGCAAACCCTTTCCCCAGAACGTTGTGTTGAAGGTCTGAATGAGGCATCTCAGGGCTGGGGATCAGCACCTCCTTTGGATTCTGAAGTGGAGATATGCACTTTCCACTCGATCGGACACGGCATGTGCAATGTAAGTAGAATTTTTTTCCGTTGAGTGGTGATTACGGCAAATCCATCCGGCAGAGGCCTATCCAGGAATCCGTCTAGGTAGGAACAACCCCAGGGCCAGTTATTCTGAAGCAGTAGTGTGCAAGTATTACTGTGTTATCACGGAGTATATGAGACTTAAGAACTGATGACTCAGTGTGATGGGCGCAGTGTGGTGTTGCTCGTTCCGTCACTTTATCCAATAAAAAAAATTAAAATGTTTTTATTTTTCAGGGTGACTCTGGTAGCGCACTGGTTTCCAGGGAGACGGGACATCAGATCGGAATAGTGTCGTGGGGTTTCCCATGCGCCGTCGGAGCGCCTGATGTGTATGGGAGGATCAGTGGCTTCTACGAGTTCCTTCGTCGTCATTTAGGAAAACATATTGAATATACATATTAATTTTTATACAATAAAACATGTTAAATTCGTGATTTACTAAGTTTTTATTTAATCCCTACTACTTCAATGCAGTTTATCTCTAAACCGAAGTAGAACTTGAACTAACTTAAAGAGAGCTGCAGACAAATAGATATCTTAAATAGAAAACTCCAGCGACAGATTAATTATAATAAAAAACACCCTACAATTACAGTTAAATGCGACTCAATTTTTTTCCCGTAAATCGTAAATCGAATGTCAGAAGATTCTATGTCGAGATGAGATTATGTGTGGGAGATGTCTAGGCGCGATTAGAAAGTATTATTTTTATTTGATAAAAAATGGAATTAACTTTAAGATATAATATTCATTACTAACATTACAATTTTTTGCGCGCTGTGATAAATGTGAATATTTTTATAAATTGATACAGAAATATATGAGAGAGACCGATTAGGTAATGAAAACTGCCGTCAAACAATTACATACAGCGCTTTTTCAAAATGACAACCATAAGAGCTTTATACAAGCCTAAATGGAATAAAGAAATGTTGATTTTCAAAGTACATAGTTTCTTTCACTTTTACAACAAGTCCGAAAAAATGTTTCATCTCTGTTTTGAAAGGGTAAGACACCTAGTAGACTTTTTATTACAAACGATTTTCAAATAATAATACACATTTTACAATTTACATCCTAATCGAAATACTCGTAGCTCGACAGCGATCGTTCTCAGAGGTTAATGTTCTTGCTACGTTTACCTTAACATTGTTATAACTCTTTTTATAAAGTCACAATTCTGAATAAAATTTATTTTTCAATGTAGTCCCCCATCACCTAAACACGCTTATTTGAGCGGGAAAGTAACTTTTCAATCACCCTCTAAAAATATTTTCTTCCTTGTCTGAAAAATGTTCATCAATTGCCGCCTTCAACTCTTCATCGACGGAAAAATGTTTTCTTCGAAGATCTTTCTTGAGGTTAGGGATCTGAAGTAATCACTAGGGGCTAGATCCGGGCTGAAGGGTAGATGATTGATTTCTTCAAATCCGCAATCCCGCTCAGCAGCATTGGCAACGCGCCCTTTGTAAACCGGCGCGTTGTCGTGAAGAAGAAAGACACCTGTTGTCAATTTTCCAAGTCTTTTTTTCTTTTATTACCTCTTATAAACTTTCAGTGTACCCCTAGTAGTTCTTTTCCCAACTTCCCATTCCCTACCTCAAATCCATTCCTTACCTAATCCTTGTCCCTTCCTCGCCGCCAAGCTAGGGGTTGCCGTGCCGAGGCTAGCCACACGTGAGAAGTGAGCAAGAACGGCTACTTATATCAAAATGGCGGCAACGTGGTCCGCCACCCGTCACGTCTCGTTACTTGGAGGGGCGGGACAATGCGCTATGATATGGTCTCTGCCTACCACTTATATGCGTAAAAGATGATGTGATTGTATGTAATGAAATAAATTGAAATTTGTTTATAATATTATAGAATACATTTCCCAAGGTTTCGTCTTCTTCTATGTTAAATGGCCGCTCTTAAAAGAATTCTTCCAATATCAAGTCAGTCATGGGAGTGACAACAGCGTCAGTGTAATAAAGAAAATTTTAATTTCAATTGGGAATCCCAAGTCTAAAACAAAACAAACAAATACTACACACTTAAAAATCATCACATTGTTTAGACATATACATTAATATTTCATATTATTAACACTAATGAAATTACAAAATACCTCTACAATAGGAGTGTAGGTTAGAAATATAAATTTCGTTTGTCAAACTTATTTTTATCATTATTTCTATCCCGTTGCGTAATGAGTTTCCCCTTACGGAGAAGAAACAGGCGAAAGAAACTCGGCAGGTATATTCTTTTCATAAGAAATACAGTTCCACAAAAAATTAGATCATTCTTCATCATGACTTCATCATGACCACCAAACGCTCTGTGCTCTCTGTGATCGCTAGGGTGAAAACCGGCAGTGATCACCGAATGGTAAGAGGCACATTGAACTTGAACGTAAAGCTGGAGAGGTCTCGTCTCGTGAAGTCTACACTCCGTCCATCATGTGGCCTTATCCAAAACCCCGAGAGCTTCCAGCTCGAATTGCATAATCGCTTTCAGTGCCTAGATGATTGCGTTACAGTGGACGATATGAACGATATGCTCGTGGAAACTGTACATGCGGTGGGAGCAAAGTTGTACGGGGAAAGAAACGGCCGATCGAAAAAATCAGATCTGATTATTTTAAAACATCTAGAGGTTACAGATAATTCAAAATATAAGAAACTAACGTCGGTAGTAACCCTGCATTCACCAACCAATGGATCAATACAATGAGCTGCCGACAATTTATTTCGTTTGCTTATGATAGAGCCCTCACACATAAGACTTTTAACGGGCTCGCCCCTGACCAGTGCTGCCATGTGAGGAGCGTACGCTTCTGGAGCGTCCACGCCCCCTTCAATGCGAGATGAAATTTTTTTATGCGTTGTTCATTGAGAATTATCCACTGCATATCATTACATATTCTGAATAAACAGTCATTGTTAATAAGCACTGTCCAACTTTCTTTCTGTTCAGGCTATAAGTAAAAGTTCTCGTACGTACAACATAACCTGTCATTGGGAATCGCTTCACCGGTTCATTCAATTCATTTTGCCTGTCGACTTAAAAAATTCAATAAATTTTGTATGAATTTTCTCAAACGTTTGCTAATAATCAATTTTGTTCGGTCTATACGTATGTATTTCATTAGAAAATTTGAACTTCTTAAAATGTTATAGTACACGAGTGATCTGGTTTCCACCTCACGAACACCACTGAACATGAAAAAAGAGAAAACTACATCTCTTAAAAAAAAAATTGATGAGAAGTACAATGGGTCAATCCGCCAAACTGAAACAGCGTAACACAAACTTTGTCCGGCTAAAAGACCCTTTCAAAATTTAGAAATCTATATCTCCCAATATCCCACTTGTGGGGTATCTATAACATACATACTCGTACATACAGTCGCGCCTTTTTCCCGTAAAGAGTAGGTAGAGACCACTCACGTAGCCCACTTCCCGCCCTCGCGGGAAACGAGACGTGACGGGTGGCGAACCATATCGCCGTATCTTACTCCCCATTGCGTTCCCACTAGCAGTATAGTATCAGCATTGCTTGAAGTTTCAGCCTATAAATGTCCCACTGCTGAGCACAGGCCTCCTCTCATTTCTGAGAGGGTTTTGGAGCTAGGAAGAATCTGTCACGCTGCTCCAATGCGGGTTGGCGGACTTCACATGTCTTCGAAATATTTTTTATTTCTCAGACATGCAGGTTTCCTCACGATGTTTTCCTTCACCGCCGAGCACGTGGTAAATCAGCACTTAAAATTGCAATTAACAATTTTAGTGGTGCCGGCACCGGGGATCGAACCCAGGTCACTCGCGTACTTTGAAATTTAAAGCGAGCGCCTAGCCCCTGAGCTACCACGGCTCATCAGCATTGCTTATTCTGCACGAATAAAAGCTGTCCGCACAATACCTTAATGGCAACCTCGACAGTCGAACCTCGGTAGAAAAGAGGTAGGTTCTATTCTATTCTGCCGGACACTTATCGGCAAGATATATTTATGAGCTGCTACTTTATAGCAACTTTATTGAACACACCATTTACTGGAACTCCAAAGGTTCCCAAAGCAATTGTAATTTAAATGGATACCATTTTTTTTTAAAACCAAGGAATATTATGTTTTTTTTTCTTTTAATTTGTTCGTAATTATGAAGAGATTACTTGATAACAACATAAACAATATATCGTCCCCTGTCAAAACAATTGTCTTCAAAAATCAATTGTATTCTCTGCTTGATAAAAAGCATTTATCTCAGATTTAAAAATCGATTAAAAAATTAAAAAAAAATCTGATTTCATATTTTTCTTCGGGAACTTTGATTTGAATAAAATGAAATCGGACCGTGAACCCATCCACCACATTTGTCCTTACACTTAAACAAAGGACTTACTGCCTTTCAAACGTATCTATGACTTCTCAGTAAATGAGCATTACTATAAAATTATTAAATTTTATTAGAAAGTCCGATTTACTAACTAATCATAATCAAAGACGAGGGAATATTTTAGTTATGGAAGCAATTGATAACACGTGCAAATCGTTCACCTATTGGTACACTGAGACATCAGTTGCAAAATCTCATTTTATTACACAAACTACCTTCAAGCTGGAGGAACGGAATTCATTGCTCCATAGACTTGTTTGCGCACTGCTTGCCAGCTTAAGACTCGCAGTTGAAAATCAAACATGATGTCGCAGGATCAATCCCGTCATTCGAATATCGGCGTCTACCATATCCCGGCACAAGCTTAGTTGGAGTGGTTAACAAAAACATTAGAAATGTCAGTTATTGCATTGTTTTAGCATTGTTAATATTACTTTAATAATAAAAGTAAATAGTTAAATACTAACTTGTTAAATTGATCATTTAAATTATTGACGAATAAAGAACATTACAATTATGACATCTCGTTACGGAGTTCAATCCACTGAAATACCAAGCTATCCTAGTAGGTAGTCCGAGGATGTTGGATAAGGTTGAATATTCAGGCTTACCTTCTTTACGCTATATTGATACTGTTGTCTCATTTAGTAAGTCCGTGAAAAATCTTGGTCTAATTAATGACAACACTTTGAACTGGAAAGTAAAGGTTACCGACATTAGTCGGAAAGTCATTGCTACCTTACGTTCACTTTATCGTCTGAAACATTTTCTCCCAATTAGATCTAAGCTCATGCTTGTCCAAGCGCTTATATTACCCATTATTGACTACGCAGATGTATGTTACCCAGACCTATCCCAAGATCTTCTTAACAAGCTCGAACGCCTGCATAACAATTGTATAAGATTTATTTTTGGTCTGCGAAAGTATGACCCCATTTCTGAATTCAGGTCTCAGCTTAATTGGCTTACCATTCGACAAAGACGTAATTCCGGGATGCTGCTTGTTCTTTTTTCTATTTTAAATGATCCATCTTCACCTTCATATCTCAAGGAAAAATTTCAGTATCTCTCTTCTTCACATGATAGGGTACTTCGTTCTTCTTCTAATAATAAGATTTGCATTCCTACACATTTCACCGGGTTCTTCAGGAACTCCTTCACTGTTAGGGCTGCACTTCTTTGGAGCTCCTTGCCCGATGACGTCAGGAAAACGCCCAATAAATACTCCTTTAAGAAGTTGGTTCGTGATTATTTAGTAAAGAATCATGACAACATAAATTGTTAGTAGATTGGTCAATGCTACAAGTGTGCATAAATTTTATGTATATTTGTATGTGTAATATGTATATATATATGTGTATATGTATATATATGTATGTTTTTATGTAAAATTATATGTTAAAATTTAAAATCTCACCACTCTATGCGTTAACTGGGAGAAAATGCCTACAGGCATTAAGTCCGCCCTTTTTATCCTTTTATTGTAAAGGAAGCAATAAAGGTTTCAATAAATAAATAAATAAATAATGACCACCAAGTAAATAAACATAATTCGTGTGGGATCCACCGACAATAAAGTTAATCAACTATTAATTCCTGGTGTCACTTTCTTTGAATTTGGCTCATTCCAATCTTCAAATATTCCCAAATCATATCATAGGTGATACGTCTGTTTTCATCAATAAGCTGCATAACAGTAATCACATGGTTGTATCTATGGTCGCAGTTGAAGGAAGCCGTTCTCGACTATGGTCATTTAGTTAAACACGCCCTCGATTAAATTCGGAACACCACCATCCCACGGTGCTGAGATGAGGTGCTTCTCTTCCAAAAGCATTTTGCAGTCGATAAGCACAATCTTGTGGAGAAAGAGCACTTTTAAATCATAAAAAATTGTTACTCTGAAATCTTTTCTTACTCTGAACTCCAATTTCACTACGAATGGCAAAATTCAATGTGCGATAAAAAATAAATGAAAGCTGATTTTCCCGCCAATCTTTCTTCTTAAACTACTAAGAATTTTTCTCTTAAAGAAAGATATGATTCGAAATTCGAACAGTTACTGAATGCCAAGACAGCAAAACTTTCAGTGTACCCCTAGTAGTTCCTTTCCTAACTTCCCATTATCTACCTCCAGTCCATTCCTTATCTAATCCTCGTCCCTTCCCCGCGCCAAGTCAATGGTTGCTGTGCCGAGGCTAGCTACAAGTGAGAACGCATTGTGGAGCAAGAACTTCAACTTTTACCAAAATAGCGGCAACGTGGTCCGCCACCCGTCACGTCTCGTTACCCGCGGGGGCGAAAGTGGGCTCTGGATGTGGTCTCTACCTACCACTAATATGGGTAGAAGATGTGATTGAATATAATGAAATAAATTTAAATTTCTTTATTTCCTCACGTAGCCATGATTGGGCAGATGCTTCTTAATAACTGATACAACAGTTCAAATTATAAATTTTCAAATAGACCGGTCATATACATACATACATAAGATCACGACTGTATCCCATAAGGGGTAGTCAGAGACTGGGCACTCACTGCAAAAACAGATGACTGCCACAATCCACGTTTCACCAAAACAATATAATGCACTTGGTGTGATAGGTGGTGAGCCCATCGCCCCCATGCGCTGTTGGGTGCACAGTGCAGTTTAATTCCTTACACGGCCGGTCACATAGCTGTGAACTTATGATGATGATGATGACGATGATTATTAAATTTGATAGAAAACTGACTTTTAATTAAAATAAATTTGCGAATTTTATCGATATTAATTTTATTATTATTCGCGAAGTTTCGATCTTCGCGATGTGTTGCATTGGTAATTAATTTTTTTTTTTCAATACTAAATTTTTTTTGTATCAATTAGGTACTAATTACTTATTTGAAAAAATTCGAGTTTATTGTTAGCTTTACTATCAGGTAATTATTTTTAAAATTTGCAGAATATTGCCCTCGTGAAATAAAAAATCTGTTGCCCTTTGATTATGATAATGAATGCGTTATCGATGCGTTTCACAAAAAGTAAAACATGTTATTATTGTCCTTGTCTTCTGGTTTTTAATTTAGGTTATTGCTCTATCCTGATTCATTATTTACATTTTGTAAATTTTCAGAATATTTGCTATTGAAGTATCTGTGAAATGTGTACTGGTGGTTATCTAAGCAAGAATCTGTCTAGGTAGGTACTACCGCAGTGCTGTTCATTCTCCTGTTATGCAGTAGTGACATATTTCCATGACTGCGTTTCGTACAGAAAGGCACTGATAGACTACTAACAACTGATGTCTCAGGCTGACGAGCGCAGTGTGGTCATCATCTTTTCAGCATAGGCCGTATTCTGAACATAGGCCTCCCCCATAGATTGCCACAAAAGTTTGTAGTTCTCATTTTGGTCGGATTTCGCCATAGTTTCCAGTCTTGGCAGGCGGATTGGCAACCTCAGTTTATTTATTCCGATGTTCCAGGAAGATGCTGCTGCCTATCTTCCGTCGACTTTGGCGACATCCACGGCATGAGATGGGGTGGCAGATTCTCTTAAGCCGCCACCACACGGCAGTGGGGCAAAGAAATGTTCTAGGTGACATAGCATTTGTTATGGGCAGGCGTTGCACTTCCGGTGAAATTTTCTAGACTTCTAGAGAAGAAAGTGTCTTCCCTAAAATAATGTGGTGATCACAAGTAATAATTAATTAACTAATACAGATATATTCTGTAAAGATACAACGAAAAAACTACAAACAAGTATTGGCATAAATAATTACACACGATTAAAAGTAAAATTTCTTTTTTTTGTTAAAAGTGTCGGAATAATCAAACCGTTTACTTGATAGTAAGTGCAACGGCTGCCCATAACAAAGGCTGTGTCACCCAGAACATTTCTGTGTGACACCACACTGCGCAGGTCACCCTGCGACATCAGTTCTTGAGTCTTATATGCCCAGTGATTACGCTAGCTCTTAGTGCCCTTCAAACCGAAACAAAGTAATGTTTACACTCGACTCCCTCACGGCAAAATAACTGGCCCAGGGTTGGTACCTACCTATCGGTACGGATTCCTGCATTCTACTTATACTTATAATATACAACAGACACAAAAATCAACAATTTGTGTTTTGGCACAGTTTTTTGGTCTCTGGCCACAAGGCCACGCGGTGAAAGAAAAGGTAACGTGTAAATATCACACTGTACAGGCCTAGTCTAATGTTTCCGGAGCCGGAAATAATCACGAGCTATTCCAGTGCAGCTTGGATTGGATTTTTTTAGAGACGCAGAATGTTGCCCGGCACGTGATAAATCCATATTGAAAATTGCAACTAACAAAATTTGGGAAACCGGTAACCGGCATTAAATCCAGGTGACTCCCGTACCTACAATGAAATTAAAGTCAAGCGACAACAGTCCCTGAGCTATCCCAGGTCTATATATATTAAAAGCCATTAAAATTTGAACTAATTTATATTCACTGCAAATTACGGTTTCATTTTCATTTCAGTGAGACATTTTTTTTTTTGATAATATTCATGATCCGTAAGTAACTGTTGTTAAAGATTAGTGAATTCAAAACAAAATGTCATTAACTCGTACGTTCCTTTGTTATGACTTATTTATTGAAGTTCAAGGGCATTTTTGTTTTGATTTTTCAAACAAAATCAATTAGTCACTATCATTATCAAAGTAAAATTTAGCGAAACCATGAACTACAAAGACGGACGTCTGCGTTTATTTTGCGTTCGCAAATTAATCCCTTGATATCTAAGATAGTGGGACTAAAATTTGTATAAAAGTGGTTTAATTTGGAACGAAGACATAAAACACGCTAAACTACGAGTATCACAATGGTGACTGCACTGGTAATTATTGGAGCGCTTGCAATCTCGGTCAGCGGTATGTTACATTTGTGTTCCAATGTTTGAAAGATTTTTTTTTTAATTTTATATTATAATGAAATTTTCTAGTAATTTGAACCAACATTCATAATTTAGTAAAATAATGAATTCAAAATTCAGAATGAAGATCACGGAGTGTCGAAAGTACCAAAGGAATCATAAAAGTCGACTAAGGGAAATGCCAGATAAATATCGTTACCTACGGATTCCGGAATAATCAGCTAAAATAAGATTGCAATGTAGGATACTGCGATAGTGGTGGGATTCCTATTGAGAGGTCCGTCTAGGTGGGTACCACCTCAGAGACAGTTCTTCAGTCAAGCGGTAGTGTGAAAAACATTGCTGTGTTTCAGTGTAAAGGGCACTGAGACTAAGGAACTGATGTCTCAGGTTGACGAGCGCAGTGTGATGCCACACAGAAATGTTCTGGATGACTCTGCATTTCTTATGGGCAGACGTTGCACTGACCATCAGGTAAACGGTCTGCTCGTCTTGTCACTCTAATAAAAAAAAGGTTACAGACGGCAGCATTTGAAGCAGGAGGCACTATGAACTGCCTCCTAGACGTATCAATTGGCGGTAAGGCCACTTGTTATAGACTACTTAGATACAGATAACGAAAAGTATGTTAATAATTTCATTTTTTTTAAACCTGATACCAGATACATTTCTCATCGCCCTATATCGAAAATTTATATAACCTAAGAACATACATTTTTTCAGGGCATCCATTTGAAAAAATGTTACACGAAGAGCAATCATCACGAATAGTGGGAGGCGTTGATGCTCCCGAGGGATACGCCCCGCATATGGCCGCGCTTGTCTGGGGCGCTACCGTCAAGAGCCTAATGTGCGGTGGTTCCCTCGTATCTCGAAGGCACATACTGACCGCTGCGCATTGCATTGATCCTATGGTTATATGGGGACAACTGATTCCGTAAGTGCTTTTAAGAATAGACTTTAATTTACTTAAAACAAAATCCATCGACAAATTGATCTTTTACGAGTACCTAATCTGTCTCTTTAACTTCAGGTCTTTTCGCGCCGTCGTTGGTTCAAATAAGTGGAATTCAGACAATACTGTTGTCCGATTCAGTCACTACGTCAACCATCCCAACTGGGATTGGTTTAATATCAAAAACGACGTCGGTGTTTTGTTTCTAACGGAAGACTTGAATCTGAACGATAAGGTGGCTGTTGTGCCGTTGAGTTTTAAGTGGGTCGCTGGTGACGTGAAGAGCTACGCCACTGGATGGGGAAGGCTTGGGATAAGAGTTTGATTTGGTTGTACAAAAAAAAATCAGGTGTTTAAATATTTTGATGCATAATTCTTGACTTCCTAGTCATCATCATCATCAGTTCAGGCTAATATTAATCTACTACTGAACCAAAGTTAGGCCTCCCCATAGTTTGTAGCTCTCATTTTGGGGAGATTTTGCCACAGTTGCCACGCTTTGCACGCAGGTTGGCAATCGCAGTTTATTTATTCAGATGTCCGCTCTGTGGTGCCGGCTTAAGATAATCTACCACCCCATCTCAACCCGTGGGTGTCGTAAAAGTCGACAGAGAGTAAATAAAACCAGAAGTTAGTCAGCAGCATCATCCTTGAGCATCTGAAATATAAACTGCGGTTGCCAACCCGCCTGTCAAGCAACTAAGGCAAAATCCCACAAAAAGTAGAGGTATAAATTTTTGTGGCAATCTGTGGGGGAGTCCTATGTTGTGCGTTGGACTAGTAATAGGTTGAAATGATGATGATGATGATGACGCAAAAAAATATTTAATTTAATGATTTCTTATATTTACGCGAACACTACACATTTAAATGAAACTAATTTTACGGATTTTATCGCGTTTAATTTTGTTATTTATAACCCGACGTTTCGAGTGCTTTACAGCACCCATGGTCACGGGGGGACTGAGGTGACAGATGTCCTGATGTCATAGTTAACCCGGAGTACCTTCAGCTTTTAATTATTATTTTAGTTATTTTTTAGCTAGCTTTTAGCTTTTAGTTATTGTAGATCGGACCACAAATAATAATTAAAAGCTGAAGGTACTCCGGGTTAATATATATAAAAAAATTGTTTTCAGTTGCTACAGTTTTGTATTAGCGGACCGTTTTGTTTTGAAGTATTAAAATGCTTGACATGAAAAGTAAAAGTTCTCATTTAACACTTTACAGAGCTGGCTACCAATATCTGAATCTCTGCAACTTCTGGACTTGCAAACCCTTTCCCCAGAACGTTGTGTTGAAGGTCTGAATGAGGCATCTCAGGGCTGGGGATCAGCACCTCCTTTGGATTCTGAAGTGGAGATATGCACTTTCCACTCGATCGGACACGGCATGTGCAATGTAAGTAGAATTTTTTTCCGTTGAGTGGTGATTACGGCAAATCCATCCGGCAGAGGCCTATCCAGGAATCCGTCTAGGTAGGAACAACCCCAGGGCCAGTTATTCTGAAGCAGTAGTGTGCAAGTATTACTGTGTTATCACGGAGTATATGAGACTTAAGAACTGATGACTCAGTGTGATGGGCGCAGTGTGGTGTTGCTCGTTCCGTCACTTTATCCAATAAAAAAAATTAAAATGTTTTTATTTTTCAGGGTGACTCTGGTAGCGCACTGGTTTCCAGGGAGACGGGACATCAGATCGGAATAGTGTCGTGGGGTTTCCCATGCGCCGTCGGAGCGCCTGATGTGTATGGGAGGATCAGTGGCTTCTACGAGTTCCTTCGTCGTCATTTAGGAAAACATATTGAATATACATATTAATTTTTATACAATAAAACATGTTAAATTCGTGATTTACTAAGTTTTTATTTAATCCCTACTACTTCAATGCAGTTTATCTCTAAACCGAAGTAGAACTTGAACTAACTTAAAGAGAGCTGCAGACAAATAGATATCTTAAATAGAAAACTCCAGCGACAGATTAATTATAATAAAAAACACCCTACAATTACAGTTAAATGCGACTCAATTTTTTTCCCGTAAATCGTAAATCGAATGTCAGAAGATTCTATGTCGAGATGAGATTATGTGTGGGAGATGTCTAGGCGCGATTAGAAAGTATTATTTTTATTTGATAAAAAATGGAATTTAACTTTAAGATATAATATTCATTACTAACATTACAATTTTTTGCGCGCTGTGATAAATGTGAATATTTTTATAAATTGATACAGAAATATATGAGAGAGACCGATTAGGTAATGAAAACTGCCGTCAAACAATTACATACAGCGCTTTTTCAAAATGACAACCATAAGAGCTTTATACAAGCCTAAATGGAATAAAGAAATGTTGATTTTCAAAGTACATAGTTTCTTTCACTTTTACAACAAGTCCGAAAAAATGTTTCATCTCTGTTTTGAAAGGGTAAGACACCTAGTAGACTTTTTATTACAAACGATTTTCAAATAATAATACACATTTTACAATTTACATCCTAATCGAAATACTCGTAGCTCGACAGCGATCGTTCTCAGGGGTTAATGTTCTTGCTACGTTTACCTTAACATTGTTATAACTCTTTTTATAAAGTCACAATTCTGAATAAAATTTATTTTTCAATGTAGTCCCCCATCACCTAAACACGCTTATTTGAGCGGGAAAGTAACTTTTCAATCACCCTCTAAAAATATTTTCTTCCTTGTCTGAAAAATGTTCATCAATTGCCGCCTTCAACTCTTCATCGACGGAAAAATGCTTTCTTCGAAGATCTTTCTTGAGGTTAGGGATCTGAAGTAATCACTAGGGGCTAGATCCGGGCTGAAGGGTAGATGATTGATTTCTTCAAATCCGCAATCCCGCTCAGCAGCATTGGCAACGCGCCCTTTGTAAACCGGCGCGTTGTCGTGAAGAAGAAAGACACCTGTTGTCAATTTTCCAACTCTTTTTTTCTTTTATTACCTCTTATAAACTTTCAGTGCACCCCTATTAGTTCCTTTCCCAACTTCCCATTCCCTACCCCAAATCCATTCCTTACCTAATCCATGTCCTTTCCTCGCCGCCAAGCTAGGGGTTGCCGTGCCGAGGCTAGCCACACGTGAGAAGTGAGCAAGAACGGCTACTTATATCAAAATGGCGGCAACGTGGTCCGCCACCCGTCACGTCTCGTTACTTGGAGGGGCGGGACAATGCGCTATGATATGGTCTCTGCCTACCACTTATATGCGTAAAAGTTGTGATTGTTTGTAATGAAATAAATTGAAATTTGTTTATAATAGTATAGAATATATTTCCCAAGGTTTCGTCTTCTTCTATGTTAAATGGCTGCTCTTAAAAGAATTCTTCCAATATCAAGTCAGTCATGGGAGTGACAACAGCGTCAGTGTAATAAAGAAAATTTTAATTTCAATTGGGAATCCCAAATCTAAAACAAAACAAACAAATACTACACACTTAAAAATCATCACCTTGTTGAGACATATACATTAATATTTTATCTTATTAACACTAATGAAATTACAAAATACCTCTACAATATGAGTGTAGGTTAGAAATATAAATTTCGTTTGTCAAACTTATTTGTACCATTATTTTTATCCCGTTGCGTAATGAATTTTCCCTTACGGAGAAGAAACAGGAGAAAGAAACTCGGCAGGTATATTATTTTTATAAGAAATACGGTTCCTCAAAAAATGATCATTCTTCATGATGACTTCATCATGACGACCAAACGCTCTGTGCTCTCTGTGATCGCTAGGGTGAAAACCGGCAGTGATCACCGAATGGTAAGAGGCACATTGAACTTGAACGTAAAGCTGGAGAGGTCTCGTCTCATGAAGTCGCTGAGCGGGTCGATGAGCTGCCGACAATTTATTTCGTTTGCTTATGATAGAGCCCTCACACATAAGACTTTTAACGGGCTCGCCCCTGACCAGTGCTGCCATGTGAGGAGCGTACGCTTCTGGAGCGTCCACGCCCCCTTCAATGCGAGATGAAATTTTTTTATGCGTTGTTCGTTGAGAATTATCCACTGCATATCATTACATATTCTGAATAAACAGTCATTGTTAATAAGCACTGTCCAACTTTCTTTCTGTTCAGGCTATAAGTAAAAGTTCTCGTACGTACAACATAACCTGTCATTGGGAATCGCTTCACCGGTTCATTCAATTCATTTTGCCTGTCGACTTAAAAAATTCAATAAATTTTGTATGAATTTTCTCAAACGTTTGCTAATAATCAATTTTGTTCGGTCTATACGTATGTATTTCATTAGAAAATTTGAACTTCTTAAAATGTTATAGTACACGAGTGATCTGGTTTCCACCTCACGAACACCACTGAACATGAAAAAAGAGAAAACTACATTTCTTAAAAAAAAAATTGATGAGAAGTACAATGGGTCAATCCGCCAAACTGAAACAGCGTAACACAAACTTTGTCCGGCTAAAAGACCCTTTCAAAATTTAGAGATCTATATCTCCCAATATCCCACTTGTGGGGTATCTATAACATACATACTCGTACATACAGTCGCGCCTTTTTCCCGTAAAGAGTAGGTAGAGGCCACTCACGTAGCCCACTTCCCGCCCTCGCGGGAAACGAGACGTGACGGGTGGCGAACCATATCGCCGTATTTTACTCCCCATTGCGTTCCCACTAGCAGTATAGTATCAGCATTGCTTGAAGTTTCAGCCTATAAATGTCCCACTGCTGAGCACAGGCCTCCTCTCATTTCTGAGAGGGTTTTGGAGCTAGGAAGAATCCGTCACGCTGCTCCAATGCGGGTTGGCGGACTTCACATGTCTTCGAAATATTTTTTATTTCTCAGACATGCAGGTTTCCTCACGATGTTTTCCTTCACCGCCGAGCACGTGGTAAATCAGCACTTAAAATTGCAATTAACAATTTTAGTGGTGCCGGCACCGGGGATCGAACCCAGGTCACTCGCGTACTTTGAAATTTAAAGCGAGCGCCTAGCCCCTGAGCTACCACGGCTCATCAGCATTGCTTATTCTGCACGAATAAAAGCTGTCCGCACAATACCTTAATGGCAACCTCGACAGTCGAACCTCGGTAGAAAAGAGGTAGGTTCTATTCTATTCTGCCGGACACTTATCGGCAAGATATATTTATGAGCTGCTACTTTATAGCAACTTTATTGAACACACCATTTACTGGAACTCCAAAAGTTCCCAAAGCAATTGTAATTTAAATGGATACCATTTTTTTTTAAAACCAAGGAATATTATGTTTTTTTTTCTTTTAATTTGTTCGTAATTATGAAGAGATTACTTGATAACAACATAAACAATATATCGTCCCCTGTCAAAACAATTGTCTTCAAAAATCAATTGTATTCTCTGCTTGATAAAAAGCATTTATCTCAGATTTAAAAATCGATTAAAAAATTAAAAAAAAATCTGATTTCATATTTTTCTTCGGGAACTTTGATTTGAATAAAATGAAATCGGACCGTGAACCCATCCACCACATTTGTCCTTACACTTAAACAAAGGACTTACTGCCTTTCAAACGTATCTATGACTTCTCAGTAAATGAGCATTACTATAAAATTATTAAATTTTATTAGAAAGTCCGATTTACTAACTAATCATAAACAAAGACGAGGGAATATTTTAGTTATGGAAGCAATTGATAACACGTGCAAATCGTTCACCTATTGGTACACTGAGACATCAGTTGCAAAATCTCATTTTATTACACAAACTACTTTCAAGCTGGAGGAACGGAATTCATTGCTCCATAGACTTGTTTGCGCACTGCTTGCCAGCTTAAGACTCGCAGTTGAAAATCAAACATGATGTCGCAGGATCAATCCCGTCATTCGAATATCGGCGTCTACCATATCCCGGCACAAGCTTAGTTGGAGTGGTTAACAAAAACATTAGAAATGTCAGTTATTGCATTGTTTTAGCATTGCTAATATTACTTTAATAATAAAAGTAAATAGTTAAATACTAACTTGTTAAATTGATCATTTAAATTATTGACGAATAAAGAACATTACAATTATGACATCTCGTTACGGAGTTCAATCAACTGAAATACCAAGCTATCCTAGTAGGTAGTCCGAGGATGTTGGATAAGGTTGAATATTCAGGCTTACCTTCTTTACGCTATATTGATACTGTTGTCACATTTAGTAAGTCCGTGAAAAATTAATGACAACACTTTGAACTGGAAAGTAAAGGTTACCGACATTAGTCGGAAAGTCATTGCTACCTTACGTTCACTTTATCGTCTGAAACATTTTCTCCCAATTAGATCTAAGCTCATGCTTGTCCAAGCGCTTATATTACCCATTATTGACTACGCAGATGTATGTTACCCAGACCTATCCCAAGATCTTCTTAACAAGCTCGAGCGCCTGCATAACAATTGTATAAGATTTATTTTTGGTCTGCGAAAGTATGACCACATTTCTGAATTCAGGTCTCGGCTTAATTGGCTTACCATTCGACAAAGACGTAATTCCGGGATGCTGCTTGTTCTTTTTTCTATTTTAAATGATCCATCTTCACCTTCATATCTCAAGGAAAAATTTCAGTATCTCTCTTCTTCACATGATAGGGTACTTCGTTCTTCTTCTAATAATAAGATTTGCATTCCTACACATTTCACCGGGTTCTTCAGGAACTCCTTCACTGTTAGGGCTGCACTTCTTTGGAGCTCCTTGCCCGATGACGTCAGGAAAACGCCCAATAAATACTCCTTTAAGAAGTTGGTTCGTGATTATTTAGTAAAGAATCATGACAACATAAATTGTTAGTAGATTGGTCAATGCTACAAGTGTGCATAAATTTTATGTATATTTGTATGTGTAATATGTATATATATATGTGTATATGTATATATATGTATGTTTTTATGTAAAATTATATGTTAAAATTTAAAATCTCACCACTCTATGCGTTAACTGGGAGAAAATGCCTACAGGCATTAAGTCCGCCCTTTTTATCCTTTTATTGTAAAGGAAGCAATAAAGGTTTCAATAAATAAATAAATAAATAATGACCACCAAGTAAATAAACATAATTCGTGTGGGATCCACCGACAATAAAGTTAATCAACTATTAATTCCTGGTGTCACTTTCTTTGAATTTGGCTCATACCAATCTCCAAATATTCCCGAATCATATCATAGGTGATACGTCTGTTTTCATCAATAAGCTGCATAACAGTAATCACATGGATGTATCTATGGTCGCAGTTGAAGGAAGCCGTTCTCGACTATGGTCATTTAGTTAAACACGCCCTCGATTAAATTCGGAACACCACCATCCCACGGTGCTGAGATGAGGTGCTTCTCTTCCAAAAGCATTTTGCAGTCGATAAGCACAATCTTGTGGAGAAAGAGCACTTTTAAATCATAAAAAATTGTTACTCTGAAATCTTTTCTTACTCTGAACTCCAATTTCACTACGAATGGCAAAATTCAATGTGCGATAAAAAATAAATGAAAGCTGATTTTCCCGCCAATCTTTCTTCTTAAACTACTAAGAATTTTTCTCTTAAAGAAAGATATGATTCGAAATTCGAACAGTTACTGAATGCCAAGACAGCAAAACTTTCAGTGTACCCCTAGTAGTTCCTTTCCTAACTTCCCATTATCTACCTCCAGTCCATTCCTTACCTAATCCTCGTCCCTTCCCCGCGCCAAGTCAATGGTTGCTGTGCCGAGGCTAGCTACAAGTGAGAACGCATTGTGGAGCAAGAACTTCAACTTTTACCAAAATAGCGGCAACGTGGTCCGCCACCCGTCACGTCTCGTTACCCGCGGGGGCGAAAGTGGGCTCTGGATGTGGTACCTCTACCTACAACTAATATGGGTAGAAGATGTGATTGTTGTTGAATATAATGAAATAAATTTAAATTTCTTTATTTCCTCACGTAGCCATGATTGGGCAGATGCTTCTTAATAACTGATACAACAGTTCAAATTATAAATTTTCAAATGGACCGGTCATATACATACATACATAAGATCACGACTGTATCCCATAAGGGGTAGTCAGAGACTGGGCACTCACTGCAAAAACAGATGACTGCCACAATCCACGTTTCACCAAAACAATATAATGCACTTGGTGTGATAGGTGGTGAGCCCATCGCCCCCATGCGCTGTTGGGTGCACAGTGCAGTTTAATTCCTTACACGGCCGGTCACATAGCTGTGAACTTATGATGATGATGATGACGATGATTATTAAATTTGATAGAAAACTGACTTTTAATTAAAATAAATTTGCGAATTTTATCGATATTAATTTTATTATTATTCGCGAAGTTTCGATCTTCGCGATGTGTTGCATTGGTAATTAATTATTTTTTTTCAATACTAAATTTTTTTTGTATCAATTAGGTACTAATTACTTATTTGAAAAAAATCGAGTTTATTGTTAGCTTTACTATCAGGTAATTATTTTTAAAATTTGCAGAATATTGCCCTCGTGAAATAAAAAATCTGTTGCCCTTTGATTATGATAATGAATGCGTTATCGATGCGTTTCACAAAAAGTAAAACATGTTATTATTGTCCTTGTCTTCTGGTTTTTAATTTAGGTTATTGCTCTATCCTGATTCATTATTTACATTTTGTAAATTTTCGGAATATTTGCTATTGAAGTATCTGTGAAATGTGTACTGGTGGTTATCTAAGCAAGAATCTGTCTAGGTAGGTACTACCGCAGTGCTGTTCATTCTCCTGTTATGCAGTAGTGACATATTTCCATTTTGGTCGGATTTCGCCATAGTTTCCAGTCTTGGCAGGCGGATTGGCAACCGCAGTTTATTTATTCCGATGTTCCAGGAAGATGCTGCTGCCTATCTTCCGTCGACTTTGGCGACATCCACGGCATGAGATGGGGTGGCAGATTCTCTTAAGCCGCCACCACACGGCAGTGGGGCAAAGAAATGTTCTAGGTGACATAGCATTTGTTATGGGCAGGCGTTGCACTTCCGGTGAAATTTTCTAGACTTCTAGAGAAGAAAGTGTCTTCCCTAAAATAATGTGGTGATCACAAGTAATAATTAATTAACTAATACAGATATATTCTGTAAAGATACAACGAAAAAACTACAAACAAGTATTGGCATAAATAATTACACACGATTAAAAGTAAAATTTCTTTTTTTTGTTAAAAGTGTCGGAATAATCAAACCGTTTACTTGATAGTAAGTGCAACGGCTGCCCATAACAAAGGCTGTGTCACCCAGAACATTTCTGTGTGACACCACACTGCGCAGGTCACCCTGCGACATCAGTTCTTGAGTCTTATATGCCCAGTGATTACGCTAGCTCTTAGTGCCCTTCAAACCGAAACAAAGTAATGTTTACACTCGACTCCCTCACGGCAAAATAACTGGCCCAGGGTTGGTACCTACCTATCGGTACGGATTCCTGCATTCTACTTATACTTATAATATACAACAGACACAAAAATCAACAATTTGTGTTTTGGCACAGTTTTTTGGTCTCTGGCCACAAGGCCACGCGGTGAAAGAAAAGGTAACGTGTAAATATCACACTGTACAGGCCTAGTCTAATGTTTCCGGAGCCGGAAATAATCACGAGCTATTCCAGTGCAGCTTGGATTGGATTTTTTTAGAGACGCAGAATGTTGCCCGGCACGTGATAAATCCATATTGAAAATTGCAACTAACAAAATTTGGGAAACCGGTAACCGGCATTAAATCCAGGTGACTCCCGTACCTACAATGAAATTAAAGTCAAGCGACAACAGTCCCTGAGCTATCCCAGGTCTATATATATTAAAAGCCATTAAAATTTGAACTAATTTATATTCACTGCAAATTACGGTTTCATTTTCATTTCAGTGAGACATTTTTTTTTTGATAATATTCATGATCCGTAAGTAACTGTTGTTAAAGATTAGTGAATTCAAAACAAAATGTCATTAACTCGTACGTTCCTTTGTTATGACTTATTTATTGAAGTTCAAGGGCATTTTTGTTTTGATTTTTCAAACAAAATCAATTAGTCACTTTCATTATCAAAGTAAAATTTAGCGAAACCATGAACTACAAAGACGGACGTCTGCGTTTATTTTGCGTTCGCAAATTAATCCCTTGATATCTAAGATAGTGGGACTAAAATTTGTATAAAAGTGGTTTAATTTGGAACGAAGACATAAAACACGCTAAACTACGAGTATCACAATGGTGACTGCACTGGTAATTATTGGAGCGCTTGCAATCTCGGTCAGCGGTATGTTACATTTGTGTTCCAATGTTTGAAAGATTTTTTTTTTAATTTTATATTATAATGAAATTTTCTAGTAATTTGAACCAACATTCATAATTTAGTAAAATAATGAATTCAAAATTCAGAATGAAGATCACGGAGTGTCGAAAGTACCAAAGGAATCATAAAAGTCGACTAAGGGAAATGCCAGATAAATATCGTTACCTACGGATTCCGGAATAATCAGCTAAAATAAGATTGCAATGTAGGATACTGCGATAGTGGTGGGATTCCTATTGAGAGGTCCGTCTTCGTGGGTACCACCTCAGAGACAGTTCTTCAGTCAAGCGGTAGTGTGAAAAACATTGCTGTGTTTCAGTGTAAAGGGCACTGAGACTAAGGAACTGATGTCTCAGGTTGACGAGCGCAGTGTGATGCCACACAGAAATGTTCTGGATGACTCTGCATTTCTTATGGGCAGACGTTGCACTGACCATCAGGTAAACGGTCTGCTCGTCTTGTCACTCTAATAAAAAAAAGGTTACAGACGGCAGCATTTGAAGCAGGAGGCGCTATGAACTGCCTCCTAGACGTATCAATTGGCGGTAAGGCCACTTGTTATAGACTACTTAGATACAGATAACGAAAAGTATGTTAATAATTTCATTTTTTTTTAAACCTGATACCAGATACATTTCTCATCGCCCTATATCGAAAATTTATATAACCTAAGAACATACATTTTTTCAGGGCATCCATTTGAAAAAATGTTACACGAAGAGCAATCATCACGAATAGTGGGAGGCGTTGATGCTCCCGAGGGATACGCCCCGCATATGGCCGCGCTTGTCTGGGGCGCTACCGTCAAGAGCCTAATGTGCGGTGGTTCCCTCGTATCTCGAAGGCACATACTGACCGCTGCGCATTGCATTGATCCTATGGTTATATGGGGACAAATGATTCCGTAAGTGCTTTTAAGAATAGACTTTAATTTACTTCAAACAAAATCCATCGACAAATTGATCTTTTACGAGTACCTTATCTGTCTATTTAACTTCAGGTCTTTTCGCGCCGTCGTTGGTTCAAATAAGTGGAATTCAGACAATACTGTTGTCCGATTCAGTCACTACGTCAACCATCCCAACTGGGATTGGTTTAATATCAAAAACGACGTCGGTGTTTTGTTTCTAACGGAAGACTTGAATCTGAACGATAAGGTGGCTGTTGTGCCGTTGAGTTTTAAGTGGGTCGCTGGTGACGTGAAGAGCTACGCCACTGGATGGGGAAGGCTTGGGGTAAGAGTTTGATTTGGTTGTACAAAAAAAAATCAGGTGTTTAAATATTTTGATGCATAATTCTTGACTTCCTAGTCATCATCATCATCAGTTCAGGCTAATATTACTCTACTACTGAACCAAAGTTAGGCCTCCCCATAGTTTGTAGCTCTCATTTTGGGGAGATTTTGCCACAGTTGCCACGCTTTGCACGCAGGTTGGCAATCGCAGTTTATTTATTCAGATGTCCGCTCTGTGGTGCCGGCTTAAGATAATCTACCACCCCATCTCAACCCGTGGGTGTCGTAAAAGTCGACAGAGAGTAAATAAAACCAGAAGTTAGTCAGCAGCATCATCCTTGAGCATCTGAAATATAAACTGCGGTTGCCAACCCGCCTGTCAAGCAACTAAGGCAAAATCCCACAAAAAGTAGAGGTATAAATTTTTGTGGCAATCTGTGGGGGAGTCCTATGTTGTGCGTTGGACTAGTAATAGGTTGAAATGATGATGATGATGATGACGCAAAAAAATATTTAATTTAATGATTTCTTATATTTACGCGAACACTACACATTTAAATGAAACTAATTTTACGGATTTTATCGCGTTTAATTTTGTTATTTATAACCCGACGTTTCGAGTGCTTTACAGCACCCATGGTCACGGGGGGACTGAGGTGACAGATGTCCTGATGTCATAGTTAACCCGGAGTACCTTCAGCTTTTAATTATTATTTTAGTTATTTTTTAGCTAGCTTTTAGCTTTTAGTTATTGTAGATCGGACCACAAATAATAATTAAAAGCTGAAGGTACTCCGGGTTAATATATATAAAAAAATTGTTTTCAGTTGCTACAGTTTTGTATTAGCGGACCGTTTTGTTTTGAAGTATTAAAATGCTTGACATGAAAAGTAAAAGTTCTCATTTAACACTTTACAGAGCTGGCTACCAATATCTGAATCTCTGCAACTTCTGGACTTGCAAACCCTTTCCCCAGAACGTTGTGTTGAAGGTCTGAATGAGGCATCTCAGGGCTGGGGATCAGCACCTCCTTTGGATTCTGAAGTGGAGATATGCACTTTCCACTCGATCGGACACGGCATGTGCAATGTAAGTAGAATTTTTTTCCGTTGAGTGGTGATTACGGCAAATCCATCCGGCAGAGGCCTATCCAGGAATCCGTCTAGGTAGGAACAACCCCAGGGCCAGTTATTCTGAAGCAGTAGTGTGCAAGTATTACTGTGTTATCACGGAGTATATGAGACTTAAGAACTGATGACTCAGTGTGATGGGCGCAGTGTGGTGTTACTCGTTCCGTCACTTTATCCAATAAAAAAAATTAAAATGTTTTTATTTTTCAGGGTGACTCTGGTAGCGCACTGGTTTCCAGGGAGACGGGACATCAGATCGGAATAGTGTCGTGGGGTTTCCCATGCGCCGTCGGAGCGCCTGATGTGTATGGGAGGATCAGTGGCTTCTACGAGTTCCTTCGTCGTCATTTAGGAAAACATATTGAATATACATATTAATTTTTATACAAAAAAAACATGTTAAATTCGTGATTTACTAAGTTTTTATTTAATCCCTACTACTTCAATGCAGTTTATCTCTAAACCGAAGTAGAACTTGAACTAACTTAAAGAGAGCTGCAGACAAATAGATATCTTAAATAGAAAACTCCAGCGACAGATTAATTATAATAAAAAACACCCTACAATTACAGTTAAATGCGACTCAATTTTTTTCCCGTAAATCGTAAATCGAATGTCAGAAGATTCTATGTCGAGATGAGATTATGTGTGGGAGATGTCTAGGCGCGATTAGAAAGTATTATTTTTATTTGATAAAAAATGGAATTTAACTTAAGATATAATATTCATTACTAACATTACAATTTTTTGCGCGCTGTGATAAATGTGAATATTTTTATAAATTGATACAGAAATATGAGAGAGACCGATTAGGTAATGAAAACTGCCGTCAAACAATTACATGTCAACCATAAGAGCTTTATACAAGCCTAAATGGAATAAAGAAATGTTGATTTTCAAAGTACATAGTTTCTTTCACTTTTACAACAAGTCCGAAAAAATGTTTCATCTCTGTTTTGAAAGGGTAAGACACCTAGTAGACTTTTTATTACAAACGATTTTCAAATAATAATACACATTTTACAATTTACATCCTAATCGAAATACTCGTAGCTCGACAGCGATCGTTCTCAGGGGTTAATGTTCTTGCTACGTTTACCTTAACATTGTTATAACTCTTTTTATAAAGTCACAATTCTGAATAAAATTTATTTTTCAATGTAGTCCCCCATCACCTAAACACGCTTATTTGAGCGGGAAAGTAACTTTTCAATCACCCTCTAAAAATATTTTCTTCCTTGTCTGAAAAATGTTCATCAATTGCCGCCTTCAACTCTTCATCGACGGAAAAATGCTTTCTTCGAAGATCTTTCTTGAGGTTAGGGATCTGAAGTAATCACTAGGGGCTAGATCCGAGCTGAAGGGTAGATGATTGATTTCTTCAAATCCGCAACAAATACATTAGAAATGTCAGTTATTGCATTGTTTTAGCATTGCTAATATTACTTTAATAATAAAAGTAAATAGTTAAATACTAACTTGTTAAATTGATCATTTAAATTATTGACGAATAAAGAACATTACAATTATGACATCTCGTTACGGAGTTCAATCCACTGAAATACCAAGCTATCCTAGTAGGTAGTCCGAGGATGTTGGATAAGGTTGAATATTCAGGCTTACCTTCTTTACGCTATATTGATACTGTTGTCTCATTTAGTAAGTCCGTGAAAAATCTTGGTCTTATTAATGACAACACTTTGAACTGGAAAGTAAAGGTTACCGACATTAGTCGGAAAGTCATTGCTACCTTACGTTCACTTTATCGTCTGAAACATTTTCTCCAAATTAGATCTCAACTCATGCTTGTCCAAACGCTTATATTACCCATTATTGACTACGCAGATGTGTGTTACCCAGACCTATCCCAAGATCTTCTTATGAAGAAGCTGGAACGCCTGCATAACAACTGCATAAGATTTATTTTTGGTCTGCGAAAGTATGACCACATTTCTCAATTCAGGTCTTAGCTTAATTGGCTTACCATTCGACAAAGACGTAATTCCACGATGCTGCTTGTTCTTTTTTCCATTTTAAATGATCCATCTTCACCTTCATATCTCAAGGAAAAAATTCAGTATCTCTCTACTTCACATGATAGGGTACTTCGTTCATCTTCTAATAATAAGATTTGCATTCCTACACATTTCACCGGGTTCTTCAGGAACTCCTTCACTGTTAGGGCTGCACTTTTTTGGAACTCCTTGCCCGATGACGTCAGGAAAACGCCCAATAAATACTCCTTTAAGAAGTTGGTTCGTGATTATTTAGTAAAGAATCATGTCAACATAAACTGTTAGTAGATTGGACAATGCTACAAGTGTGCATAAATTTTATGTATATTTGTATGTATAATATGTATATATATGTATGTGTTTATATAAAATTATATTTCATATTATATTATATGTGTACAATAAAATTATATGTTTATTACTATTTCATATTTATAATTAGTATATATGTATTATCCTTATTTTTTTTCTTTCCGTTTGTCTTAATTGCTGCACCTCATCAAAATCTCACCACTCTATGCGTTGACTGGGAGAAAATGCCTACAGGCATTAAGTCCGCCCTTTGTATCCTTTTATTGTAAAGGAAGCAATAAAGGTTTCAATAAATAAATAAATAAATAATGACCACCAAGTAAATAAACATAATTCGCGTGGGATCCACCGACAACAAAGTTAATCAACTATTAATTCCTGGTGTCACTTTCTTTGAATTTGGCTCATACCAATCTCCAAATATTCCCGAATCATATCATAGGTGATACGTCTGTTTTCATCAATAAGCTGCATAACAGTAATCACATGGATGTATCTATGGTCGCAGTTGAAGGAAGCCGTTCTCGACTATGGTCATTTAGTTAAACACGCCCTCGATTAAATTCGGAACACCACCATCCCACGGTGCTGAGATGAGGTGCTTCTCTTCCAAAAGCATTTTGCAGTCGATAAGCACAATCTTGTGGAGAAAGAGCACTTTTAAATCATAAAAAATTGTTACTCTGAAATCTTTTCTTACTCTGAACTCCATTTTCACTACGAATGGCAAACTTCAATGTGCGATAAAAAATAAATGAAAGCTGATTTTCCCACCAATCTTTCTTTTTAAACTACTAAGAATTTTTCTCTTAAAGAAAGATATGATTCGAAATTCGAAAAGTTACTGAATGCCAAGACAGCAAAACTTTCAGTGTACCCCTAGTAGTTCCTTTCCTAACTTCCCATTATCTACCTCCAGTCCATTCCTTACCTAATCCTCGTCCCTTCCCCGCGCCAAGTCAATGGTTGCTGTGCCGAGGCTAGCTACAAGTGAGAACGCATTGTGGAGCAAGAACTTCAACTTTTACCAAAATAGCGGCAACGTGGTCCGCCACCCGTCACGTCTCGTTACCCGCGGGGGCGAAAGTGGGCTCTGGATGTGGTCTCTACCTACCACTAATATGGGTAGAAGATGTGATTGAATGTAATGAAATAAATTTAAATTTCTTTATTTCCTCACGTAGCCATGATTGGGCAGATGCTACTTAATAACTGATACATCAGTTCAAATTATAAATTTTCAAATGAACCGGTCACATGGTCAGCTGTGAAGTTGTGATGATGATGATGATGAAGATGATTATTAAATTTGATAGAAAACCGGCTTTTAATTAAAATAAATTTGCGAATTTTATCGCGATTAATTTTATTATTATTTGCGAAGTTTCGATCTTCGCGATGTGTTGCATTGGTAATTAAATATATATATATATATATATATTTTGCATCAATTATTTATTACTTATTTAAAGAAATGCGAGTTTATTGTTAACTGGTCAGATTGTCATTATTGTTTAATTTGTCATTATTATTTACAATCTGCTCAAGTGATATTCCAGTTTAATATAATACTGTCGTGTAAATCAGGAAATATTTTAGTGTAATTAAAATTCAATAATGAGTTGCTTCGAGAACGTATCTTTACCTAGCTGTGTGTGGTTTGATGGCGGGGATAAACGAAATACTTTGCCTTCGATGTTTGCTGGTATTTTGTTTTTCGCTGGCTGGTGGTTCATCATAGATGCAGCATCTGTCTACCCTGGAGACCTGCCGAATGCAGCGCATGTGTGCGGAGTTATGGCCACACTGTCACTAATAACGGTCAATTCTGTATCAAATGCTCAGGTGCGAGGTGAAACGTATACCGGTGGCTGTATGGGGCCGCGTGGATCTCGCCTTTGGCTCTTCCTTGGCTTTGTTGTGGGTTTCGCTTCACTCATAGCCGCTTGCTGGATATTGTTCGCTAACTATGTAAACTCAGGCAGCAGTAAACACACCTGGCCAGGTGTGAGCTTGTTTATGCAGAACGCGTTTATATTCGCCGGTTCGCGTGTTTTCATGTTCGGTCGCACGGAAGACGTGTGGGGATAAAATTCGACTGTTTCTATATTTTTTATTTATAGTCGCTTTGCCGCAGACTTTATGACATTCATCATGATGTTCGTTTTTGCAAATTTATTTTAAGTTAAATGATGTCACACATTGGCGTATTTTGATCACAAATTTTTTTATTATTTAGATTTAATATCGACTCATTTAGGCATAATTATGGCGTAAAGACGCTATTTCCGTTTCCAAGTCCTAGTATTACCGTGATCTTGTTATTGTTTTAATGACTGTATACTAGTGTTGCCACCATATGTAGGAAAGAGAAATTTGGACATATAATGTTTTTTTATTTGCATGTAAACAAAGGTGCTTGTGCCTTTTTTTATTGGATAAAGTGAAGAAACGAGCAAAAACGTTCACCACGTGGTACCTACCTAGACGGATTCCATCATAGAAATCCTACCACCAGTAGCCTGCTGGTAAGTGGTATAAGCATCCTGAATAATAACACAAACACCAACTTAAATATATTAAAAATATATGTTCTTTAAACCTCGGACTGCTTTGGTGCCAGTATTCTAGTTGGCCGGGTACGTTTTACAAAACGGAGCAACAAACAAAAAATATTTCTTTGTAGGAATCCGCCTAGATAGATAGGTACCATCGCAGTGTCAGTGATTCTGCTGCCAAGCAGTGGTGTGCAATCACCACCTTCATTTGAAGGGCACTGAAGCCACACATATGGGCACATATACCCTATGAGGTTTAAGAACCGATGTCTAATGGTGACGGGCGCAAGTGTGGCGCTAAACAGTTCTTTCCAATGTAAGGTTCTGGGTGACACCGCAGTGTTATTTGCAGCCGTGGCATTTACCACCAGGTAAACGACTTACTTGTCTGGTGTGGTTTACTTAGCGCTACATTTAGTTACTCTCTGGTGTATAGCATTATCACGAACAAAATTTGTAAAAACATTTGTACAAAAATACAAATTGTTGGTTTTCGGTTCTGGTGGTGTCGTGCTTTTGAAATGTATCTGTTAAAACCCCCACGAGTCAGAGGCTTAGTTCAGACTAAATTTACAAAATTACGCCCTTTCATCAAAAATGTAAGTATGATGTGGTGTGGTGGCGGCTCGATAAAAGAATACTACCACTCCATCTCATCCAATGGATCTCGTAAAAGACGAGTAAGGAATTAAACTGCACTGTGCACCCAACAGCGCATGATGGCAATGGGCTCACCACCTATCACACCAAGTGCGTTATATTGTTTTGGTGATACGTGGATTGTGTCAGGACAGTCTCTGAGTAAACCTTATGGGATACAGTCGTGATCTTATGTATGTATGTATTGTTAACTTTACTATCAGTTAATTATTTTTAAAATTTGCAGAATATTGCCCTCGTGAAATAAAAAATCTGTTGCCCTTTGATTATGATAATGAATGCGTTATCGATGCGTTTCACAAAAAGTAAAACATATTATTATTGTCCTTGTCTTCTGGTTTTTAATTTAGGTTATTGCTCTATCGTGATTCATTATTTACATTTTGTAAGTTTTCGGAATATTTGCTATTGAAGTATCTGTGAAATGTGTACAGGTGGTTACCTAAGCAAGAATCTGTCTAGGTAGGTACCACCGCAGTGCTGTTTATTCTACTGTTATGCAGTAGTGTCATATTTCCATGACTGCGTTTCGTACAGAAAAGCACTGATTCACTACTAACAACTGATGTCTCAGGCTGACGAGCGCAGTGTAGTCATCATCTTTTCAGCATAGGCCGTATTCTGAACATAGGCCTCCCCCATAGATTGCCACAAAAGTTTGTAGTTCTCATTTTGGGCGGATTTCGCCATAGTTTCCAGTCTTGGCAGGCGGGTTGGCAACCGCAGTTTATTTATTCAGATATTCCAAGAAGATGCTGCTGCCTATCTTCCTTCGACTTTGGCCACATCCTAGACATGAGATGGGGTGACAGATTCTCTTAAGCCGCCACCACACGACAGTGGGGCAAAGAAATGTTCTAGATGACGTAGCATTTGTTATGGGCAGGCGTTGCACTGCCGGTGAAATTTGCTAGTCTCACTTTCTTCCCTAAAATAAAGTGGTGATCACAACGAAAAAAAAAACAAAAAAGTATTGGCATAAAAAATTACACACGTTTAAAAGTAAAATTTCTTTTTTTTTTGTTAAAAGTGACGGAACAATCAAACCGTTTACTTGATAGTAAGTGCAACGTCTGCCCATAACAAATGCTGTGTCACCCAGAACATTTCTGTGTGACACCACACTGCGCAGGTCACCCAGAGACATCAGTTCTTAAGTCTCATATGCCCAGTGATTACGCTAGCTCTTAGTGCCATTCAAACCGAAACACAGTAATATTTACACTCTACTCCTTCACGGCAGAATAACTGGCCCAGGGGTGGTACTTACCTAGACGGATTCCTGCATTCTACATATACATATAATATACAACAGACACAAAAATCAACCATTTGTGTTTTTGCACAGTTTTTTGGCCTCTGGCCACAAGGCCACGCTGTACAGGCCTAGTCTAATAATAAAAATAATAATAATAATGATTTATTTTCTCACCACAATATAGTACGACTTACATGAATAAGAAATATTACACAACACATCTCTTGAAATACTGTGGGAGACTGGTGCCTAAACTAAACTTTAGGCCTGTATTTCAGGGCACCAGGTCTCCACCCCTTGGGTAATAGATAGGTTTTGTATGTAATTATTCGTCTGTTTATGAGTGCAGTAGAATCTCAAAAAAGTAATCAAAAAAGTATTTAATATGTTAGTATGATTAGTATTGGAATATGTATGCGTATGAATGTGTGTGTGTGTGTGTGTGTGTGTGTGTGTGTGTGTTTGGGTGTGTGTGAGTGTGTTAGTGTGTGTATGTGTGGATGTTTAATAAAATACTTATTTTGTCTACAGCTAAAGTAGGATTCACAATAGATTTTCGGTTTCAACATAGGTCAAATTTTGGAGCCAGAGAGTTACTTTCCTTTTACATACTGTCTTTGTAAGGAGATTTGTAATGTTTTCGGAGCCGGAAATAATCACATGCTATTCCAGTGCAGCTTGGATTGGATTGTTTTAGAGACGCAGAATGTTGCCCGGCACGTGATAAATCCATATTTAAAATTGCAACTAACAAAATTTGGGAAACCGGTAACCGGGATTAAATCCAGGTGACTCCCGTACCTACAATGAAATTTAAGTCAAGCGACAACAGTCCTTGAGCTATCCCGGGTCTATATATATTAATAGCCATTAAAATTTGAACTAATTTATATTCACTGCAAATTACGGTTACATTTTCATTTCAGTGAGACATATTTTTTTTGATAATATTCATGATCCATAAGTAACTGTTGTTAAAGATTAGTGAATTCATAACAAAATGTCATTAACTCGTACGTTCCTTTGTTATGACTTATTTATTGAAGTTCAAGGGCATTTTTGTTTTGATTTTTCAAACAAAATCAATTAGTCACTTTCATTATCAAAGTAAAATTTAGCGAAACCATGAACTACAAAGACGAACGTCTGCGTTTAATTTGCGTTCGCAAATTAATCCCTTGATATCTAAGATAGTGGGACTAAAATTTGTATAAAAGTGGTTTAATTTGGAACGAAGACATAAAACACGCTAAACTATCACAATGGTGACTGCACTGGTAATTATTGGAGCGCTTGCAATCTCGGTCAGCGGTATGTTAAATTCGTGTTCAAATGTTTGAAAGATTTTTTTTTAATTTTATATTATAATAACGTTTTCAAGTAATTTGAACCAACATTCATAATTCAGTAAAATAATGAATTCATAATTCTGAATGAAGATCAAGGAGTGTCGAAAGTACCAAAGGAATCATAAATGTCGACTAAGGGAAATGCCAGAAAAATACTCGTATCGTTACCTACGTATTCCGGAATAATCAGCTAAAATAAGATTGCAATGTAGGATACTGTGATAGTGGTGGGATTCCTATAAAGACGTCCGTCTAGGTGGGTACCACCCCAGGGACAGTTCTTTAGTCAAGCAATAGTGTGAAAAACATTGCTGTGTTTCGGTGTAAAGGGCATTGACACTTAGGAACTGATGTCTCAGGTTGACGAGCGCAGTGTGATGCCACACAGAAGTGTTCTGGATGACCCAGCATTTCTTATGGGCAGACGTTGCACTGACCATCAGGTCGATCGGTAAACGGTCTGCTCGTCTTGTCACTCTAATAAAAAAAAGGTTACGGACGGCAGCATTTGAAGCAGGAGGCACTATGAACTGCCTCCCAGACGTAGCAATTGGCGTATCGGTAAATCCTACTAAATTAGGAGAGGCCACTTGTTAAGGACTACTTAGATACAGATAACGAAAAGTATAATAATAATTTCATTTTTTTTTAAACCTGATACCAGATACATTTCTCATCGCCCTTCATCGAAAATTTAAATAACCTAAGAACATACATTTTTTCAGGGCATCCATTTGAAAAAATGTTACACGAAGAACAATCATCACGAATAGTGGGAGGCGTTGATGCTCCCGAGGGATACGCCCCGCATATGGCCGCCCTTGTCTGGGGCGATACCGTCAAGAGCCTAATGTGCGGTGGTTCCCTCGTATCCCGAAGGCACATACTGACCGCTGCACATTGCATTGATCCTATGGTTATATGGGGACAAATGATTCCGTAAGTGCTTTTAAGAATAGACTTTAATTTACTTCAAACAAAATCTATCGACAAATTGATCTTTTACGAGTACCTAATCTGTCTCTTTAACTTCAGGTCTTTTCGCGCCGTCGTTGGTTCAAATAAGTGGAATTCAGACAATACTGTTGTCCGATTCAGTCACTACGTCAACCATCCCAACTGGGATTGGTTTAATATCAAAAACGACGTCGGTGTTTTGTTTCTAACGGAAGACTTGAATCTGAACGATAAGGTGGCTGTTGTGCCGTTGAGTTTTAAGTGGGTCGCTGGTGACGTGAAGAGCTACGCCACTGGATGGGGAAGGCTTGGGGTAAGAGTCTGATTTGGTTGTACAAAAAAAATCAAGTGTTTAAATATTTTGATGCATAATTCTTGACTTCCTAGTCATCATCATCATCAGTTCAGGCTAATATTACTCTACTACTGAACCAAAGTTAGGCCTCCCCATAGTTTGTAGCTCTCATTTTGGGGAGATTTTGCCACAGTTGCCACGCTTTGCACGCAGGTTGGCAATCGCAATTTATTTATTCAGATGTCCGCTCTGTGGTGCCGGCTTAAGATAATCTACCACCCCATCTTAACCCGAGGGTGTCGTAAAAGTCGACAGAGAGTAAATAAAACCAGAAGTTAGTCAGCAGCATCATCCTTGAGCATCTGAAATATAAACTGCGGTTGCCAACCCGCCTGTCAAGCAACTAAGGCAAAATCCCACAAAGAGTAGAGGTATAAACTTTTGTGGCAATCTGTGGGGGAGTCCTATGTTGTGCGTTGGACTAGTAATAGGCTGAAATGATGATGATGATGATGACGCAAAAAAATATTTAATTTAATGATTTCTTATATTTACGCGAACACTACACATTTAAATGAAACTAATTTTACGGATTTTATCGCGTTTAATTTTGTTATTTATAACCCGACGTTTCGAGTGCTTTACAGCACCCATGGTCACGGGGGGACTGAGGTAACAGATGTCCTGATGTCATAGTTAACCCGGAGTACCTTCAGCTTTTAATTATTATTTTAGTTATTTTTTAGCTAGCTTTTAGCTTTTAGTTATTGTAGATCGGACCACAAATAATAATTAAAAGCTGAAGATACTCCGGGTTGATATACATAAAAAAAAAATTTTCAGTTGCTACATTTTTGTATTATTGGACCGTTTTGTTTTGAAGCATTAAATTGCTTGACATGAAAAGTAAAATTTCTCATTTAACACTTTACAGAGCTGGCTACCAATATCTGAATCTCTGCAACTTCTGGACTTGCAAACCCTTTCCCCAGAACGTTGTGTTGAAGGTCTGAATGAGGCATCTCAGGGCTGGGGATCAGCACCTCCTTTGGATTCTCAAGTGGAGATATGCACTTTCCACTCGATCGGACACGGCATGTGCAATGTAAGTAGAATTTCTTTCCGTTGAGTGTTGATTACGGCAAATCCTTCCGGCAGAAGCCTATGCAGGAATCCGTCTAGGTAGGTACAACTCCTGGGCCAGTTATTCTGAAGCAGTATTACTGTGTTATGACGGAGTATATGAGACTTAGGAACTGATGACTCAGTGGGATGGGCGTAGTGTGGTGTCACACAGCATTTGTTATAGGCAGGCATTGCACTTACCACCAGGTGTGCGTTTTGCTCGTTCCGTCACTTTATCCAACAAAAAATGTAAAATGTTTTTATTTTTTCAGGGTGACTCTGGCAGCGCACTGGTTTCCAGGGAGACGGGACATCAGATCGGAATAGTGTCGTGGGGTTTCCCATGCGCCGTCGGAGCGCCTGATGTGTATGGGAGGATCAGTGGCTTCTACGAGTTCCTTCGTCGTCATTTAGGAAAACATATAGAATATACATATTAAATTTTTATACAATAAAATATGTTAAATTCGTGATTTGCTAAGTTTTTATTTAATCCCTACTACTTCAATGCAGTTTATCTCTAAACTGAAGTAGAACTTGAACTAACTAATAGAGAGCTGCAGACAAATAGATATCTTAAATAGAAAACTCCAGCGACAGATTAATTATAACAAAAACACCCTACAATTACAGTTAAATGCGACTCAATTTTTTCTTCCGTAAATCGAAGAATGTTAGAAGATTCTATGTCGAGATGAGATTCTATGTGGGAGATGTCTAGGCACCATTAGAAAGTATTATTTTTATTTGATAAAAAATGGAATTTAACTTTAAGATATAATATTCATTACTAACATTACAATTTTTTGCGCGCTGTGATAAATGTGAATATTTTTATAAATTGATACAGAAATATGAGAGAGACCGATTAGGTAATGAAAACTGCCGTCAAACAATTACATACAGCGCTTTTTCAAAATGACAACCATAAGAGCTTTATACAAGCCTAAATGGAATAAAGAAATGTTGATTTTCAAAGTACATAGTTTCTTTCACTTTTACAACAAGTCCGAAAAAATGTTTCATCTCTGTTTTGAAAGGGTAAGACACCTAGTAGACTTTTTATTACAAACGATTTTCAAATAATAATACACATTTTACAATTTACATCCTAATCGAAATACTCGTAGCTCGACAGCGATCGTTCTCAGGGGTTAATGTTCTTGCTACGTTTACCTTAACATTATTATAACTGTTTTTATAAAGTCACAATTCTGAATAAAATTTATTTTTCAATATAGTCCCCCATCACCTCAACACGCTTATTTGAGCGGGAAAATGAGAATGAATCACAATGGGCTACGATATGGTCTCTGCCTACCACTTATATGCGTAAAACATGTGATTGTATGTAATGAAATAAATTGAAATTTGTTTATAATAGTATAGAATATATTTCCCAAAGTTTCGTCTTCTTCTATGTTAAATGGCTGCTCTTAAAAGAATTCTTCCAATATCAAGTCAGTCATGGGAGTGACAACAGCGTCAGTGTTATAAAGAAAATTTTAATTTCAATTGGGAATCCCAAATCTAAAACAAAACAAACAAATACTACACACTTAAAAACCATTACCTTGTTTAGACATATACATCAATATTTTATCTTATTAACACTAATGAAATTACACAATACCTCTACAATAGGAGTGTAGGTTAGAAATATAAATTTCGTAGAAGAAACAGGCGTAAGAAACTCTGCAGGGATATTCTTTTTATAAGAAATACGGTTCCACAAAAAATGAGATCGACTTCATCATGACGACCAAACGAAAGCTGTTCAATAATGTCTCTGTGATCGCTAGGGTGAAAACCGGCAGTGATCACCGAATGGTAAGAGGCACATTGAACTTGAACGTAAAGCTGGAGAGATCTCGTGTCGTGAAGTCTACACGTGAAGAGCCAACAGACTAAGTTGAGGACCGAGAGTGGTAGCGTCATTTCCGCTGGACCAAAGATTATGAGTGACAGTTACGACCCAAGAGCCAAATCCATCCGACACTATCCCGATGATATCCCGGACGTCAGTCTGACCGAGATTAGTATGGCTCCCAAACAGTTCAATAATGGCAATGCGCCCGGTGATGACGGAATTATAGCAGAGTTTCTGAAAGCGGGTGGAAAACCGGTACTTTTAGTCCTTCAGAAGCTATTTAATTCCGTCATGCACGGTGGCACTACGCCGGACGCGTGGAGCGGAAGCGTGGTTGTCGTGTTCTTCAAGAAGGGCGATAATGCCCTCTTGGAGAACTATAGACCGATATCGCTTCCGCGTCTATGTGCTGTTTTCGAGTCATCACTAATCATCTCGCAAGCAGACTTGATGATATCCACCCTCCCGAACAAGTCGGATTCTGAAATGGCTTTAGTACCATATACCACATACATACCCATCGCCAGATTGTACAAAAGACCGAAGAGTACAATCTCCCACAATGTCTGGCGTATGTGGACTATGAAACAGCCTTCGTTTCTTACGATAAACATGGACAAGACGAAGATCATGTCTAACGTCCATGTCACACCTATTCCGGTTGTTGTTAGGAACACTACGCTTGAAGTTTTTGACGAATATGTATACCTAGGACAGATTGTACAACTAGGTAGGTCCAACTTCGACCAAGAGGTCAATCGACGGATCCAACTCGACTGGGCAGCGTTCGGTAAACTACATCACATCTTCTCGTCGAGTATACTCAAAAGCAAAGTTTACAACCAGTGCGTGTTGCCAGTGATGACTTACGGAACAGACACGTTGTGCTTCACTGCGGGCCGCTTGAGTAAGCTCAGAGTCGCTCAGCGAGCTATTGAAAGGGCTATGCTCGGAAAAATCCGTAACGATGATATCCGCAGCATAACTAAAGTAACCGACATAGTTCTAAGGATTAGCAAGCTGAAGTGGCCGTGATGGGCCGGCCCTATAGCGCGTAAAACCGATAACCGTTGCAGAAGAAAGGTTCTCGAGTGGCAACCTCGTACCGGCAAACACAGTGTAGGGCGACCCCCCACTAGATGGAGCGACGACCTGCGCGATTTTGCGGGAAGTCCATGGATGCAGGTGGCTCAGGACCGTCCTTTGTGGCAATCTATGGGGGAGGCCAATTTTCAACAGTGGACTATGATAGGCTGAAATGATGATGTTAAGGTATACGTAGCAATAACATTAACCCCTGAGAATGATCGCAGTCCAGCTACGAGTATTTCGATTATGTTGTAAATGGTAAAATATGTAGTATTACGAGTATTTTAAAATCGTTTGTAATAAAAAGTCTACTGGGTTTCGTACCCTTTCAAAACAGAGCTGAAACATTTTTTCGAACTAGTGGTAAAAGTGAAAGAAAAAATGTACTTTCAAAATCAAAAATTCTTTATTCAATTTAGGCTTGTATAAAGCTGTTATGAATGTCATTTTGAATTTTTGAAAGCGCTGTATGTAATTGTTTCACAACAGTAAAAAAACCTTTCATTACGTAATCGGTCTCTCTCATATTGTCTGCATCAATTTATAAAAATATTCACATTTATCACAGCGCGGCTAGGGATTTACTGCGTATGTTTTTTTTTGCCAAAACATTGTAATGATAATAGATAGATAGACAGAAAAACTTTAGTTTTAAGTTAGTTTACTTAAAAGTTTATTTGTAAAATTACAATTAAAATTACAATACACTAATTTTACATATAATGAATTTTACTTTAGGATATAGAATATTATATCCTTAAGTGAAATTCCATTTTTATTAAATAAAAATTATACTTTTTTATCGTGCGTAGACATCTCCCTCATAGAATGTCATCTCGACATAGAATCTCCTGACATTCTTCGATTTGCGAAAAATAATTTAGAAAATGTGGCTATGAGACGTCAATCACAGTGTATGGTAAAACAGTATATCACTTGAATGCATCAAGATGCAACTATGCCATATATTAATCAAATTTATTTTATGCTATTAAATCTGTGACGTATAAATAAATACAAACACATTGGAACAGCTAAACTTGACATCCGTAGTGCATTTAGGTTCCCGATGAAAGTCAGCGTCAGGCTTTATAGTCTGACTTACATACAGCTGATCTGGAGACCTATTGGTACAGCAGTTAGACACGCACTAATTTTTTACTATTTTCTTTTATTTCGTTTTTGTTTATTTTGTTAATGTTTGATACATTTTATTTTAATTTTCTTTTATTAGTATGTGTTTATATTGTAACTAAGGGTGGATTTCACCGTTGAAACTAAACGCGATCAGTTCAAGCTGAACGAAGTTTAAGCGTTTAACTGAGTTCAATGCTACTGTTTGCATTTCACCAACATCAACTGAACGCGATTAAAGCTAAACGCGGTTCAAATTCAATTTTCGACGTTCAGCTCTTTAAACGCGTTCAGAGAGCTGTCATTGTCAATTGTACAACTATGTAAACACAATAAATATTTTTAATACGTTTTGTTTATTGTTTGCATACCTATGTGTCTTATGCATAAAAACAGGCTGTTTGATGTCTCAAAATAATAAATACATCGAGTTTTTGTTTTAGATTGTGACGATATTTCACGTAAACTTCGTTTTTCTGAACGCGATCAAAATGGAGCCGGTGAAATCTGTTACACGAAATCGAACTAAGTTCAGTAAGACGTGGTTTTATTAAACTTGGTTTCCAAAGCGATCGGTGAAATCGGGTATAAGTGTGTTGTCCTTTTTTGCTGTACCAATAAATGCTTTTTCTTTCTTTCTTTCTTTCGTATATAAATGTAACTGTAATTGTAGGGTGGTTTTCTATTATAAATCATCTATCGCTGGATGTTTCCATTTTTTTATTATATTATTGTATCGGTTTAGAGATAAACCGCATTTAAGTAGTAGGTATTAAATAAAAATCTAGCAAATCACGAATTTAACATGTTTTATTGTATAAAAATTTAATATGTATATTCAATATGTTTTCCTAAATGACGACGAAGGAACTCGTAGAAGCCACTGATCCTCCCATACACATCAGGCGCTCCGACGGCGCATGGGAAACCCCACGACACTATTCCGATCTGATGTCCCGTCTCCCTGGAAACCAGTGCGCTACCAGAGTCACCCTGAAAAATAAAAACATTTTACATTTTTTTATTGGATAAAGTGACGGAACGAGCAAAACGCACACCTGGTGGTAAGTGTAATGCCTGCCTATAGCAAATGCTTTGTCACATTTCTGTGTGACACCACACTGCGCCCATCACACTGAGTCATCAGTTCTTAAGTCTCATATACTCCGTGATAACACAGTAATACTTGCACACTACTGCTTCAGAATAACTGGCCCTGGAGTTGTTCCTACCTAAACGGATTCCTGGATAGGCCTCTGCCGGAAGGATTTGCCGTAATCACCACTCAACGGAAAGAAATTCTACTTACATTGCACATGCCGTGTCCGATCGAGTGGAAAGTGCATATCTCCACTTCAGAATCCAAAGGAGGTGCTGATCCCCAGCCCTGAGATGCCTCATTCAGACCTTCAACACAACGTTCTGGGGAAAGGGTTTGCAAGTCCAGAAGTTGCAGAGATTCAGATATTGGTAGCCAGCTCTGTAAAGTGTTAAATGAGAATTTTTACTTTTCATGTCAAGCATTTTAATACTTCAAAACAAAACGGTCCGATAATACAAAACTGTAGCAACTGATTTTTTTTTTTGTATATATTATGACCCGGAGTACCTTCAGCTTTTAATTATTATTTGTGGTCCGGTCTAGAATAACTAAAAGCTAAAAGCTAGCTAAAAAATAACTAAAATAATAATTAAAAGCTGGAGGTACTCCGGGTTAACTATGACATCAGGACATCTGTCACCTCAGTCCCCCCGTGACCATGGGTGCTATAAAGCACTCGAAACATCGGGTTATAAATAACAAAATTAAACGCGATAAAATCCGTAAAATTAGTTTCATTTAAATGTAAATATAAGAAATCATTAAATTAAATATTTTTTGCGTCATCATCATCATCATCATTTCAGCCTATTACTAGTCCAACGCACAACATAGGACTCCCCCACAGATTGCCACAAAAGTTTATAACTCTACTCTTTGTGGGATTTTGCCTTAGTTGCTTGACAGGCGGGTTGGCAACCGCAGTTTATATTTCAGATGCTCAAGGATGATGCTTTTAGCTGGTTTTATTTTCTCTCTGTCGACTTTTACGACACCCACGGGTTGAGATGGGGTGGTAGATTATCTTAAGCCGACACCACAGAGCATGAGTATGTGTTTATATTGTAACTAAGGGTGGATTTCACCGTTGAAACTAAACGCGATCAGTTCAAGCTGAACGAAGTTTAAGCGTTTAACTGAGTTCAATGCTACTGTTTGCATTTCACCAACATCAACTGAACGCGATTAAAGCTAAACGCGGTTCAAATTCAATTTTCGACGTTCAGCTCTTTAAACGCGTTCAGAGAGCTGTCATTGTCAATTGTACAACTATGTAAACACAATAAATATTTTTAATACGTTTTGTTTATTGTTTGCATACCTATGTGTCTTATGCATAAAAACAGGCTGTTTGATGTCTCAAAATAATAAATACATCGAGTTTTTGTTTTAGATTGTGACGATATTTCACGTAAACTTCGTTTTTCTGAACGCGATCAAAATGGAGCCGGTGAAATCTGTTACACGAAATCGAACTAAGTTCAGTAAGACGTGGTTTTATTAAACTTGGTTTCCAAAGCGATCGGTGAAATCGGGTATAAGTGTGTTGTCCTTTTTTGCTGTACCAATAAATGCTTTTTCTTTCTTTCTTTCTTTCGTATATAAATGTAACTGTAATTGTAGGGTGGTTTTCTATTATAAATCATCTATCGCTGGATGTTTCCATTTTTTTATTATATTATTGTATCGGTTTAGAGATAAACCGCATTTAAGTAGTAGGTATTAAATAAAAATCTAGCAAATCACGAATTTAACATGTTTTATTGTATAAAAATTTAATATGTATATTCAATATGTTTTCCTAAATGACGACGAAGGAACTCGTAGAAGCCACTGATCCTCCCATACACATCAGGCGCTCCGACGGCGCATGGGAAACCCCACGACACTATTCCGATCTGATGTCCCGTCTCCCTGGAAACCAGTGCGCTACCAGAGTCACCCTGAAAAATAAAAACATTTTACATTTTTTTATTGGATAAAGTGACGGAACGAGCAAAACGCACACCTGGTGGTAAGTGTAATGCCTGCCTATAGCAAATGCTTTGTCACATTTCTGTGTGACACCACACTGCGCCCATCACACTGAGTCATCAGTTCTTAAGTCTCATATACTCCGTGATAACACAGTAATACTTGCACACTACTGCTTCAGAATAACTGGCCCTGGAGTTGTTCCTACCTAAACGGATTCCTGGATAGGCCTCTGCCGGAAGGATTTGCCGTAATCACCACTCAACGGAAAGAAATTCTACTTACATTGCACATGCCGTGTCCGATCGAGTGGAAAGTGCATATCTCCACTTCAGAATCCAAAGGAGGTGCTGATCCCCAGCCCTGAGATGCCTCATTCAGACCTTCAACACAACGTTCTGGGGAAAGGGTTTGCAAGTCCAGAAGTTGCAGAGATTCAGATATTGGTAGCCAGCTCTGTAAAGTGTTAAATGAGAATTTTTACTTTTCATGTCAAGCATTTTAATACTTCAAAACAAAACGGTCCGATAATACAAAACTGTAGCAACTGATTTTTTTTTTGTATATATTATGACCCGGAGTACCTTCAGCTTTTAATTATTATTTGTGGTCCGGTCTAGAATAACTAAAAGCTAAAAGCTAGCTAAAAAATAACTAAAATAATAATTAAAAGCTGGAGGTACTCCGGGTTAACTATGACATCAGGACATCTGTCACCTCAGTCCCCCCGTGACCATGGGTGCTATAAAGCACTCGAAACATCGGGTTATAAATAACAAAATTAAACGCGATAAAATCCGTAAAATTAGTTTCATTTAAATGTAAATATAAGAAATCATTAAATTAAATATTTTTTGCGTCATCATCATCATCATCATTTCAGCCTATTACTAGTCCAACGCACAACATAGGACTCCCCCACAGATTGCCACAAAAGTTTATAACTCTACTCTTTGTGGGATTTTGCCTTAGTTGCTTGACAGGCGGGTTGGCAACCGCAGTTTATATTTCAGATGCTCAAGGATGATGCTTTTAGCTGGTTTTATTTTCTCTCTGTCGACTTTTACGACACCCACGGGTTGAGATGGGGTGGTAGATTATCTTAAGCCGACACCACAGAGCATGAGTATGTGTTTATATTGTAACTAAGGGTGGATTTCACCGTTGAAACTAAACGCGATCAGTTCAAGCTGAACGAAGTTTAAGCGTTTAACTGAGTTCAATGCTACTGTTTGCATTTCACCAACATCAACTGAACGCGATTAAAGCTAAACGCGGTTCAAATTCAATTTTCGACGTTCAGCTCTTTAAACGCGTTCAGAGAGCTGTCATTGTCAATTGTACAACTATGTAAACACAATAAATATTTTTAATACGTTTTGTTTATTGTTTGCATACCTATGTGTCTTATGCATAAAAACAGGCTGTTTGATGTCTCAAAATAATAAATACATCGAGTTTTTGTTTTAGATTGTGACGATATTTCACGTAAACTTCGTTTTTCTGAACGCGATCAAAATGGAGCCGGTGAAATCTGTTACACGAAATCGAACTAAGTTCAGTAAGACGTGGTTTTATTAAACTTGGTTTCCAAAGCGATCGGTGAAATCGGGTATAAGTGTGTTGTCCTTTTTTGCTGTACCAATAAATGCTTTTTCTTTCTTTCTTTCTTTCGTATATAAATGTAACTGTAATTGTAGGGTGGTTTTCTATTATAAATCATCTATCGCTGGATGTTTCCATTTTTTTATTATATTATTGTATCGGTTTAGAGATAAACCGCATTTAAGTAGTAGGTATTAAATAAAAATCTAGCAAATCACGAATTTAACATGTTTTATTGTATAAAAATTTAATATGTATATTCAATATGTTTTCCTAAATGACGACGAAGGAACTCGTAGAAGCCACTGATCCTCCCATACACATCAGGCGCTCCGACGGCGCATGGGAAACCCCACGACACTATTCCGATCTGATGTCCCGTCTCCCTGGAAACCAGTGCGCTACCAGAGTCACCCTGAAAAATAAAAACATTTTACATTTTTTTATTGGATAAAGTGACGGAACGAGCAAAACGCACACCTGGTGGTAAGTGTAATGCCTGCCTATAGCAAATGCTTTGTCACATTTCTGTGTGACACCACACTGCGCCCATCACACTGAGTCATCAGTTCTTAAGTCTCATATACTCCGTGATAACACAGTAATACTTGCACACTACTGCTTCAGAATAACTGGCCCTGGAGTTGTTCCTACCTAAACGGATTCCTGGATAGGCCTCTGCCGGAAGGATTTGCCGTAATCACCACTCAACGGAAAGAAATTCTACTTACATTGCACATGCCGTGTCCGATCGAGTGGAAAGTGCATATCTCCACTTCAGAATCCAAAGGAGGTGCTGATCCCCAGCCCTGAGATGCCTCATTCAGACCTTCAACACAACGTTCTGGGGAAAGGGTTTGCAAGTCCAGAAGTTGCAGAGATTCAGATATTGGTAGCCAGCTCTGTAAAGTGTTAAATGAGAATTTTTACTTTTCATGTCAAGCATTTTAATACTTCAAAACAAAACGGTCCGATAATACAAAACTGTAGCAACTGATTTTTTTTTTTGTATATATTATGACCCGGAGTACCTTCAGCTTTTAATTATTATTTGTGGTCCGGTCTAGAATAACTAAAAGCTAAAAGCTAGCTAAAAAATAACTAAAATAATAATTAAAAGCTGGAGGTACTCCGGGTTAACTATGACATCAGGACATCTGTCACCTCAGTCCCCCCGTGACCATGGGTGCTATAAAGCACTCGAAACATCGGGTTATAAATAACAAAATTAAACGCGATAAAATCCGTAAAATTAGTTTCATTTAAATGTAAATATAAGAAATCATTAAATTAAATATTTTTTGCGTCATCATCATCATCATCATTTCAGCCTATTACTAGTCCAACGCACAACATAGGACTCCCCCACAGATTGCCACAAAAGTTTATAACTCTACTCTTTGTGGGATTTTGCCTTAGTTGCTTGACAGGCGGGTTGGCAACCGCAGTTTATATTTCAGATGCTCAAGGATGATGCTTTTAGCTGGTTTTATTTTCTCTCTGTCGACTTTTACGACACCCACGGGTTGAGATGGGGTGGTAGATTATCTTAAGCCGACACCACAGAGCAGACATATGAATAAATAAACTGCGATTGGAGGAGATTGCAAACTATGGAGAGGCCTTTGTTCAGTAGTAGAGTAATATTAGCCTGAACTGATGATGATGATGACTAGGAAGTCAAGAATTATGCATCAAAATATTTAAACACTTGATTTTTTTTGTACAACCAAATCAGACTCTTACCCCAAGCCTTCCCCATCCAGTGGCGTAGCTCTTCACGTCACCAGCGACCCACTTAAAACTCAACGGCACAACAGCCACCTTATCGTTCAGATTCAAGTCTTCCGTTAGAAACAAAACACCGACGTCGTTTTTGATATTAAACCAATCCCAGTTGGGATGGTTGACGTAGTGACTGAATCGGACAACAGTATTGTCTGAATTCCACTTATTTGAACCAACGACGGCGCGAAAAGACCTGAAGTTAAAGAGACAGATTAGGTACTCGTAAAAGATCAATTTGTCGATAGATTTTGTTTGAAGTAAATTAAAGTCTATTCTTAAAAGCACTTACGGAATCATTTGTCCCCATATAACCATAGGATCAATGCAATGTGCAGCGGTCAGTATGTGCCTTCGGGATACGAGGGAACCACCGCACATTAGGCTCTTGACGGTATCGCCCCAGACAAGGGCGGCCATATGCGGGGCGTATCCCTCGGGAGCATCAACGCCTCCCACTATTCGTGATGATTGTTCTTCGTGTAACATTTTTTCAAATGGATGCCCTGAAAAAATGTATGTTCTTAGGTTATTTAAATTTTCGATGAAGGGCGATGAGAAATGTATCTGGTATCAGGTTTAAAAAAAAATGAAATTATTATTATACTTTTCGTTATCTGTATCTAAGTAGTCCTTAACAAGTGGCCTCTCCTAATTTAGTAGGATTTACCGATACGCCAATTGCTACGTCTGGGAGGCAGTTCATAGTGCCTCCTGCTTCAAATGCTGCCGTCCGTAACCTTTTTTTTATTAGAGTGACAAGACGAGCAGACCGTTTACCGATCGACCTGATGGTCAGTGCAACGTCTGCCCATAAGAAATGCTGGGTCATCCAGAACACTTCTGTGTGGCATCACACTGCGCTCGTCAACCTGAGACATCAGTTCCTAAGTGTCAATGCCCTTTACACCGAAACACAGCAATGTTTTTCACACTATTGCTTGACTAAAGAACTGTCCCTGGGGTGGTACCCACCTAGACGGACGTCTTTATAGGAATCCCACCACTATCACAGTATCCTACATTGCAATCTTATTTTAGCTGATTATTCCGGAATACGTAGGTAACGATACGAGTATTTTTCTGGCATTTCCCTTAGTCGACATTTATGATTCCTTTGGTACTTTCGACACTCCTTGATCTTCATTCAGAATTATGAATTCATTATTTTACTGAATTATGAATGTTGGTTCAAATTACTTGAAAATGTTATTATAATATAAAATTAAAAAAAAATCTTTCAAACATTTGAACACAAATTTAACATACCGCTGACCGAGATTGCAAGCGCTCCAATAATTACCAGTGCAGTCACCATTGTGATAGTTTAGCGTGTTTTATGTCTTCGTTCCAAATTAAACCACTTTTATACAAATTTTAGTCCCACTATCTTAGATATCAAGGGATTAATTTGCGAACGCAAATTAAACGCAGACGTTCGTCTTTGTAGTTCATGGTTTCGCTAAATTTTACTTTGATAATGAAAGTGACTAATTGATTTTGTTTGAAAAATCAAAACAAAAATGCCCTTGAACTTCAATAAATAAGTCATAACAAAGGAACGTACGAGTTAATGACATTTTGTTTTGAATTCACTAATCTTTAACAACAGTTACTTATGGATCATGAATATTATCAAAAAAAATATGTCTCACTGAAATGAAAATGTAACCGTAATTTGCAGTGAATATAAATTAGTTCAAATTTTAATGGCTATTAATATATATAGACCCGGGATAGCTCAAGGACTGTTGTCGCTTGACTTAAATTTCATTGTAGGTACGGGAATCCCGGTTACCGGTTTCCCAAATTTTGTTAGTTGCAATTTTAAATATGGATTTATCACGTGCCGGGCAACATTCTGCGTCTCTAAAACAATCCAATCCAAGCTGCACTGGAATAGCATGTGATTATTTCCGGCTCCGAAAACATTACAAATCTCCTTACAAAGACAGTATGTAAAAGGAAAGTAACTCTCTGGCTCCAAAATTTGACCTATGTTGAAACCGAAAATCTATTGTGAATCCTACTTTAGCTGTAGACAAAATAAGTATTTTATTAAACATCCACACATACACACACTAACACACTCACACACACCCAAACACACACACACACACACACACACACACACACACACACATTCATACGCATACATATTCCAATACTAATCATACTAACATATTAAATACTTTTTTGATTACTTTTTTGAGATTCTACTGCACTCATAAACAGACGAATAATTACATACAAAACCTATCTATTACCCAAGGGGTGGAGACCTGGTGCCCTGAAATACAGGCCTAAAGTTTAGTTTAGGCACCAGTCTCCCACAGTATTTCAAGAGATGTGTTGTGTAATATTTCTTATTCATGTAAGTCGTACTATATTGTGGTGAGAAAATAAATCATTATTATTATTATTTTTATTATTAGACTAGGCCTGTACAGCGTGGCCTTGTGGCCAGAGGCCAAAAAACTGTGCAAAAACACAAATGGTTGTTTTTTATGTCTGTTGTATATTATATGTATATGTAGAATGCAGGAATCCGTCTAGGTAAGTACCACCCCTGGGCCAGTTATTCTGCCGTGAAGGAGTAGAGTGTAAATATTACTGTGTTTCGGTTTGAATGGCACTAAGAGCTAGCGTAATCACTGGGCATATGAGACTTAAGAACTGATGTCTCTGGGTGACCTGCGCAGTGTGGTGTCACACAGAAATGTTCTGGGTGACACAGCATTTGTTATGGGCAGACGTTGCACTTACTATCAAGTAAACGGTTTCATTGTTCCGTCACTTTTAACAAAAAAAAAGAAATTTTACTTTTAAACGTGTGTAATTTTTTATGCCAATACTTTTTTGTTTTTTTTTTCGTTGTGATCACCACTTTATTTTAGGGAAGAAAGTGAGACTAGCAAATTTCACCGGCAGTGCAACGCCTGCCCATAACAAATGCTACGTCATCTAGAACATTTCTTTGCCCCACTGTCGTGTGGTGGCGGCTTAAGAGAATCTGTCACCCCATCTCATGCCTTGGATGTGGCCAAAGTCGAAGGAAGATAGGCAGCAGCATCTTCTTGGAATATCTGAATAAATAAACTGCGGTTGCCAACCCGCCTGCCAAGACTGGAAACTATGGCGAAATCCGCCCAAAATGAGAACTACAAACTTTTGTGGCAATCTATGGGGGAGGCCTATGTTCAGAATACGGCCTATGCTGAAAAGATGATGACTACACTGCGCTCGTCAGCCTGAGACATCAGTTGTTAGTAGTGAATCAGTGCTTTTCTGTACGAAACGCAGTCATGGAAATATGACACTACTGCATAACAGGAGAATAAACAGCACTGCGGTGGTACCTACCTAGACAGATTCTTGCTTAGGTAACCACCTGTACACATTTCACAGATACTTCAATAGCAAATATTCCGAAAACTTACAAAATGTAAATAATGAATCACGATAGAGCAATAACCTAAATTAAAAACCAGAAGACAAGGACAATAATAATATGTTTTACTTTTTGTGAAACGCATCGATAACGCATTCATTATCATAATCAAAGGGCAACAGATTTTTTATTTCACGAGGGCAATATTCTGCAAATTTTAAAAATAATTAACTGATAGTAAAGTTAACAATACATACATACATACATAAGATCACGACTGTATCCCATAAGGGTTACTCAGAGACTGTCCTGACACAATCCACGTATCACCAAAACAACATAACGCACTTGGTGTGATAGGTGGTGAGCCCATCGCCATCATGCGCTGTTGGGTGCACAGTGCAGTTTAATTCCTTACTCGTCTTTTACGAGATCCATTGGATGAGATGGAGTGGTAGTATTCTTTTATCGAGCCGCCACCACACCACATCATACTTACATATTTGATGAAAGGGCGTAATTTTGTAAATTTAGTCTGAACTAAGCCTCTGACTCGTGGGGGTTTTAACAGATACATTTCAAAAGCACGACACCACCAGAACCGAAAACCAACAATTTGTATTTTTGTACAAATGTTTTTACAAATTTTGTTCGTGATAATGCTATACACCAGAGAGTAACTAAATGTAGCGCTAAGTAAACCACACCAGACAAGTAAGTCGTTTACCTGGTGGTAAATGCCACGGCTGCAAATAACACTGCGGTGTCACCCAGAACCTTACATTGGAAAGAACTGTTTAGCGCCACACTGCGCCCGTCACCATTAGACATCGGTTGCCGCGCCCTGCCAGTGCGCCGGGCCCAGCAGTGCCCTTCAAATGAAGGTGGTGGTTGCACACCACTGCTTGGCAGCAGAATCACTGACACTGCGATGGTACCTATCTATCTAGGCGGATTCCTAAAAAGAAATATTTTTTGTTTTTTGCTCCGTTTTGTGAAACGAACAGAATACTGGCAACAAAGCAGTCCGAGGTTTAAAGAACATAGATTTTTAATATATTTAAGTTGGTGTTTGTGTTATTATTAAGGATGCTTATACCACTTACCAGCAGGCTACTGGTGGTAGGATTTCTATGATGGAATCCGTCTAGGTAGGTACCACCCCAAGGCCTGTTATTCTGCCGTGAAGCAGTAGTGTTCAAACATTACTGTTTCGGTCAGAAGGGCACTGAGAGCTAGTGTAATCACTGGGCATGTGAGACTTAAGAACCGATGTCCCAGGGTGATCTTCGCAGTGTGGTGTCACACAGAAGTGTTCCAGGTGACACAACATTTAATATTGGCAAATGTTGCACTTACCATCAGATGAACGTTTTTGCTCGTTTCTTCACTTTATTCAATAAAAAAGGCACAAGCACCTTTGTTTACATGCAAATAAAAAAACATTATATGTCCAAATTTCTCGTTTTTACTTATGGTGGCAACACTAGTATACAGTCATTAAAACAATAACAAGATCTTAGTAATACTATGACTTGGAAACGGAAATAGCGTCTTTACGCCATAATTATGCCTAAATGAGTCGATATTAAATCTCAATAATAAAAATTGTGTGATCAAAATACGCCAATGTGTGACATCATTTAACTTAAAATAAATTTGCAAAAACGAACATCATGATAAATGTCTTATAGTCTGCGGCAAAGCGACTATAAATAAAAAATATAGAAACAGTCGAATTTTATCCCCACACGTCTTCCGTGCGACCGAACATGAAAACACGCGAACCGGCGAATATAAACGCGTTCTGCATAAACAAGCTCACACCTGGCCAGGTGTGTTTACTGCTGCCTGAGTTTACATAGTTAGCGAACAATATCCAGCAAGCGGCTATGAGTGAAGCGAAACCCACAACACATTCGCTCCTGCGCTCTGGCGCAGAACGGACGTCAACCGACAGCGCTCTATGCTAACCAAGCTGACAGCCCGCACAATTTACGGACCGCAGTCTGTAGTAGCTAGTTGTCATCGTCATTGATAGTGGCCAACACCCGCTCCCGTAGCGGTGTGTTTGGTTTTCTTCATTCGTGCCTTCACTGATCGTCTCCCTCGAAGTAGAAGTGTCGTGTTTCGTGGTGTGCGTACGTGATAGCGTCGACAGTGCTGTGTTGTGTTGTGTCGCCTTGCTGGGTAAACCGTGAGTAGATATTACACACACATTCTCGCCTCAGAGGCGGCTATTGTATTTTGTGTCCGCTTGTTGCGCTAGGCAACAGCCAGGTACACACCTTCTCGCACCTAAAGCGTAAGGCTGTAGGTGAAATATTTCTAGTACACACCTCCCTGCTTACGTAGGGAGAAATTTTCTTTTGTGTTACACACCGCCACCCGAACCGTCGAAATGGCGACTTTCCGCAATCCCGCGCCGGAATTCATACAACTCGCGGAGTTTTTGCGTGCCGCGCACCCCGAGATCTGGGCTCAGTTCCGATCGAATTGCCTTGTAACCGACTCGGTACAGCAGAAGAGCCACACGGCCTCGTTCGACACCGAAGGCCCGTCATCGCCGGCTTTAGAGCCCGCCTCACCTGCACCTGCGCACGGTGACTCATCCGCACCTGTGTGCGATTCAATTAGCGGCCTAATTGCCAGCAATAAAAAGGCCGCGCCGACCGAGTCGGCATTGTTCGAGTCCAATGCACCTGCGGGTAATAAACCCGCCGTTAGTGAGTGCAATAAACTAGCTAACAAAGCGACGAACGCACCTGCGCTTCCCTTCCGGGAAACGCAATCCATTGTTGGGCCCGCGGCCCTTTCGGACGAGGGATCCGATATGGATTACGAGGAAGACAGGAGTGCTCACGACGTCGGCTTCACCGTCGTCGTGCGCAAAGCCAAGAAACGCGCCGCGAAAGGGGATTCCGAGCCTAACTCGGATACCGCGTCGCCGTCCGCCTCACGGAACCCGGCTAAGAAGGGCGTGTCTAATACACGCAAAACAATAGAAAAGTCGCTGCCCGCGCATCCCGCGGCGCTAGTCACTAAGTCTCCACCGCCAATAATTCTACAAGATAAGGCGCAGTGGAACGATTTGTCACTCTGGATGACAAACAAAAAAATTGTGTGCCCGAAGGCGCAGACGGCAGTGCAAGGTATCCGCGTATACCTAAGCACAGTCAGCGACTTCAGGGCCGTCACTAGCCATTTACGTGGAAGGAACATCAGCTTCCACACTTACTCGCTCGCGGAAGAACGTAGACTCCGCGTAGTCATAAGAGGCTTGCCCAAGGAATTGGAGACAAGCCACATCTTAAGTGACCTTAAGTCACAGAATATACCGGTGTTGGAGGTGCATCGCATGCATCACCCACAAAACAAAAAGTCGTACGACCTAATTCTTGCCATACTGGAATTAACTCCAGAAGGCAAACAAGTTTTCAACGTGAAAACGGTTTGCGGCCTCTCAGGCCTTTCTATAGAGGCACCCCGTAACAGGGGCATCATTGGCCAGTGCCACCGATGCCAACTGTACGGACACTCTGCCCGTAATTGTTTCGCCCGCCCTCGTTGCGTCAAATGCCTCGGGGATCACGGCACTCAGGAATGCGCTCGTACACCCGAAGCGCAAGAACCCCCAAGCTGCATACTCTGCGGCGAGCTGGGACACCCTGCGAATTACCGCGGGTGTGACAGAGCGCCGAAGAGTAAGAAGCGCAGGGGAGGTAAAAATAATGGCCGTAGGAAGGGCCCCGGGGCCCCACAGCCTCAGACTCCCGCTCCTAAACCGGCAACTAAACCCGCGCCAAAAACAACGCCCGCGCCGGCCGCAGCGAAACCCGGTCCCTCTGACGGGACTACCGGGCCGAGCCAAAGCCAGAGCGCCGCATCGGCGCCTAACGCCTGGACGAAACCTCTGCCCATGACGCAGAAGAGCGCAGCCGCTTCACGGCCCGCTCCTCAAATCACAACGCCCAAAATTCAGGGCTCATCAAACTTCGCCGCAGATTTCTCGCTAATTTGCGGCTTCATGCGCAGCATAAATGTTGCGGAGTTATCAAGCTTAGCGCGCAAAATCCGCGAAGCAAAGTCTCCTCAAGACCGACTCATGGCGACCGTAGAGCACATGAGCGTAATCGACGCGATTTGGACGTTTCAATGCGCCTAAAACATCACGCGCCGCGTTGAAAATAAATCACTAATTGTTACCAATGGCGTCCCATATAGGTAGAATTAAACCTCGCTCTCTGACTGTCTCGTATTTTAACGCAAACGGTCTTAAGACGCAGTTAGTTGAAGTCGCGAATTTCCTTCGTGATCATGACATCGACGTTATGCTAGTGCAAGAGACTTTCTTAAAACCTAGTATGCGCGATCCTAAGATAGCCAATTACAAATGCATCCGTAATGACAGAGCGACCGCGAAAGGTGGCACTCTGATTTACTATAAAAAGTCCTTGCACTGTATCGCGCTCGATACTCCAGACTTAATTAATATAGAAACTTCTGCGTGTAGGTTAGCAATGACCGGCCACAGGCCGATTGTACTAGCATCAGTTTACCTCTCGCCATCCAGACAAATATTAGAATCAGATTTAAAATCTCTACTAGATTTAGGTCGTTCTGTTATACTTGCCGGAGACTTGAACAGCAAGCACGGCAGTTGGAATTCCAACGTTAATAACAATAACGGTAATAAACTGTACGATATAGCGGAGAGACTTAACGTAAACGTTATAGCCCCCGAAACACCAACTAGAGTACCGACGCAATTACATCAGCAGCCGGATATTCTAGACGTAGCTATAATTAAGGACGTGAACTTAGCAATAGACTCTATAGTTACGCTTCACGAACTTGAGTCGGACCACCGTCCGGTCATTTTTAAGCTGGGCCAGCCAAATGGTGAGGTCACTCAGACCAAAACCATTGTGAACTGGCGTACCCTTGCAGTCAAACTCGAGGCTACGAGCTCTCAGCACTTAGACGAAATTCCTAATACTATCGACTCGCCAGAGGTAGCCTGCCGAGCGATAAAATCCTTTTCGAATCATCTCAAAATAGCCGTCGGAGAATCCTCCCGGAGGGTTACGGTGTCGAGCGATCGACGCTGTAACCTACCGGCGGACCTCCGACGCCTGATTAGAGAAAAGAACCGTGCGACTAAAGCGCACGATAGATATAGAACAGACGAAAATAGACTCAGACTGCGCCTCCTACAAAGGGATGTTAAAGAGCGCTTATCTGAGTACAATCAAGACAGCTGGGACACTATGCTTGGAGAAATCGAGCCGTCGCACACTGCCTACTGGCAGCTGGCACGATCTCTCAAAGCAGAGCCGGTCTCACCCATGCCGCCACTCAGTAGATCTAACGATAACTCGCTCGCCTTCGACGACAGCGAAAAAGCCGAATGCCTCGCAGACAGTTTAGAGAGCCAATGCACTCCGTCTCTCGCGCCTGCGGATCCCGACCACCTGCAGCAGGTAGCCGCGGAACTCGAACGCAGGGCTGCAATACCACCAGTGGGCGAACCACTGCCTCCAGTGACTCTCGACGAAGTCACTAAGATAGTCCAAAATCTTAAAAACCGATCCGCGCCTGGCCTCGACGGCATAAACAACAGGGTGATGAAATGTCTAACTACGCCGTTATTATGTCTGTTAGTCAGTATTTTTAACGCGCTCCTCTCCAGCTGCTCCTTCCCGGACGACTGGAAAGAAGCCGACGTTATAGGCATTCCGAAGCCTAATAAGCCTAGGAACATTCCGTCTAATTATCGCCCAATAAGTCTCCTCAACTCGATGGCTAAGATTTATGAGCGAATTATACTCAGTCGATTAAAAGACTATGTCCTTACAAATAATATTCTTCCAGACGAGCAGTTCGGCTTTCGCCCCGAACACTCGTGCACTCATCAAGTGCACCGCTTAACGGAGCACATCTTAGAGAATTTAAACGACCGCCCTAAGCCTGTAGGCACAGGGGCCTTATTTTTCGATGTCGCAAAGGCATTTGACAAAGTCTGGCACGACGGCTTGTATTACAAGTTGTATCACACTAATGTGCCAGACAGACTCGTGAACATCATACGAGCCTTCTTGTCTAACCGCCTATTTCGCTTTCGGGTAGAGGGAACGCGCTCCTCAAGCCGCCCTCTCCGAGCGGGGGTCCCTCAGGGCTCCTGCCTCTCCCCACTCCTTTTCTCGCTATACACTAGCGATATTCCTAAAGACCCGAAAGTCAATCTTGCGCTTTTCGCAGATGACACGGCCTTGTACTATTCCGACAAGCACAAGGGCCGCATAACGATTCAACTCCAAGCCGCAGCCGATCGCCTAGGCGAATGGTTCCGGAAATGGAGAATAGAGGTAAACCCCGAGAAAAGTGTAGCGATATACTTCTCGAGGGGCACACCAAAGCCCGCTAGACGATGTCACCCAATCGGCAACAATCAGCTAGGCACGATCACCCTGTTCGGACGCCCTATTCCCTGGGAAAAGAGCGTCAAATACCTCGGGGTCACTTTAGACGCAGCGATGTCGTTCGCTGCACACATTAAAAACATACGCAATAGAGCGGCTTTTATCTCAAGCCGTCTATACCCATTAACTTGCTCCTCAAGCAAAATGTGCTTAAGACACAAACTTCGCCTCTATAAGACTTGCATAAGGCCCGTAATGGACTATGCTTGCGTCGCTTTCGCTCACGCGACGGGCAATCAATTAAAGCAGTTACAGAGCGTTCAAAATCGATTCTTGCGAACTGCCACCGGAGCCGGTTGGTATCAACGCAATGTAGATCTTCACAGCGACTGTGAAATGCCTTTAATCTCTGAACACTTTAGAGAATTATCACGGCGGTTTTTCGAAAAAGCCGCGGTTCATTCAAACCCGCTGGTGGTTAAAGCAGCAAATTACCGACCAAACAGAAACGCGACCGAACGCAAACGTCGCCCGCGAAACGTGCTAGACGACACGGACGTCTCAGCTCTTCCTGACCAAGATACTGTCAGTCACGATCCAAGCCACACTGTACACACAGTCAATAGCTTTAATATAACACACACCACGACGCGCGACCGCCGTAGAGAGCGGCGCGCAATAGTCAATAATCACATCGCGTACACAAGATTCACCCGTGTTCCAGGGCGGTTCTCACCGCCCAGAGTTACCGACACACAAGTCGACAGTCCGAATGGACGCGCGCAGCCTCCTTCGGACGGTCAGTAGACGACTTAAAATGTTTAAGATTTTCGAAATCGCGAAAGCACGCAGCGAACGCGACACAGTCCGAACTTCGAGGGTTTTGTAGGAGTTTTTATTTATTTATTTATTTATGTTTGGGTCAAACCAAACCTGGCACACGGGCCCCTGGCCCGCGAGCACAGTATCCGATGAAGCTGTAAAAGCCGAGACGGCTAACAGCAATTACATCACCGAAAATATATATAACCCACAACAAAGCCAAGAAAGAGCCAGAGGCGAGATCCACGCGGCCCCATACAGCCACCGGTATACATTTCACCTCGCACCTGAGCATTTGATACAGAATTTACCATTATTAGTGACAGTGTGGCCATAACTCCGCACACATGCGTTGCATTCGGCAGATCTCCAGGGTAGACAGATGCTGCATCTATGATGAACCACCAGCCAGCGAAAAACAAAATACCAGCAAACATCGAAGCCAAAGTATTTCGTTTATCCCAGACATCAAACCACACAAGGCTAGGTAAAGATACGTTCTCGAAGCAACTCATTATTGAATTTTAATTACACTAAAATATTTCCTGATTTACACGACAGTATTATATTAAACTGGAATATCACTTGAGCAGATTGTAAATAATAATGACAATTTAAACAATAATGACAATCTGACCAGTTAACAATAAACTCGAATGTTTTTAAATAAGTAATTAGTAATTGATACAAAATATATATATATATTTAATTACCAATGCAACACATCGCGAAGATCGAAACTTCGCGAATAATAATAAAATTAATCGCGATAAAATTCGCAAATTTATTTTAATTAAAAGCCGCTTTTCTATCAAATTTAATAATCATCTTCATCATCATCATCATCACAACTTCACAGCTGACCATGTGACCGGTTCATTTGAAAATTTATAATTTGAACTGATGTATCAGTTATTAAGTAGCATCTGCCCAATCATGGCTACGTGAGGAAATAAAGAAATTTAAATTTATTTTATTACATTCAATCACATCTTCTACCCATATAAGTGGTAGGTAGAGACCACATCCAGAGCCCACTTTCGCCCCCCCCGGGTAACGAGACGTGTCGGGTGGCGGACCACGTTGCCGCCATTTTGGTAAAAGTTGAATTTCTTGCTCCACATCGGTTCTCACATGTAGCTAGCCTCGGCACAGCATCCATTGGGTTGTCGCCGGGAAGGGACAAGGATTAGGTAAGGAATGGACTGGAGGTAGATAATGGGAAGTTAGGAAAGGAACTACTAGGGGCACACTGAAAGTTTTGCTGTCTTGGCATTCAGTAACTGTTCGAATTTCGAATCATATCTTTCTTTAAGAGAAAAATTCTTAGTAGTTTAAAAAGAAAGATTGGTGGGAAAATCAGCTTTCATTTATTTTTTATCGCACATTGAAGTTTGCCATTCGTAGTGAAAATGGAGTTAACGCGTAAAGATTTCAGAGTAACAATTTTTTATGATACGAGTATTAAAAGTGCTCTTTCTCCACAAGATTGTGCTTCTCGACTGCAAAATGCTTTTGGAAGAGAAGCACCTCATCTCAGCACCGTGGGATGGTGGACTTCCCAATTTAATCGAGGGCATGTTTAACTAAATGATCATAGTCGAGAACGGCTTCCTTCAACTGCGACCATGGATGTAAATGTGATTACTGTTATGCAGCTTATTGATGAAAACAGACGTATCACCTATGATATGATCCGGGAATATTTGGAGATTGGTATGAGCCAAATTCAAAGAAAGTGACACCAGGAATTAATAGTTGATTAACTTTGTTGTCGGTGGATCCCACGCGAATTATGTTTATTTACTTGGTGGTCATTATTTATTTATTTATTTATTGGAACCTTTATTGCTTCCTTGAAAATAAAAGGATACAAAGGGCGGACTTAATGCCTGTAGGCATTTTCTCCCAGTCAACGCATAGAGTGGTGAGATTTTGATGAGGTGCAGCAATAAAGACAAACGGAAAGAAAAAACATAAGAATAATACATATATACTAATTATAAATATGAAATAGTAATAAACATATAATTTTATTGTACACATATAATATAATATGAAATATAATTTTATATAAACACATACATATATATACATATACACATATATATACATATTATACATAAAATTTATGCACACTTGTAGCATTGACCAATCTACTAACAGTTTATGTACATGATTCTTTACTAAATAACCACGAACCAACTTCTTAAAGGAGTATTTATTGGGCGTTTTCCTGACGTCATCGGGCAAGGAGTTCCAAAGAAGTGCAGCCCTAACAGTGAAGGAGTTCCTGAAGAACCCGGTGAAATGTGTAGGAATGCAAATCTTATTATTAGAAGATGAACGAAGTACCCTATCGCGTGAAGTAGAGAGATACTGAAATTTTTCTATGAGATATGAAGGTGAAGATGGATCATTTAAAATAAAAAAAGAACAAGCAGCATCGTGGAATTACGTCTTTGTCGAATGGTAAGCCAATTAAGCTGAGACCTGAATTGAGAAATGTGGTCATACTTTCGCAGACCAAAAATAAATCTTATACAGTTGTTATGCAGGCGTTCCAGCTTGTTAAGAAGATCTTGGGATAGGTCTGGGTAACACACATCTGCGTAATCAATAATGGGTAATATAAGCGTTTGGACAAGCATGAGCTTAGATCTAATTGGGAGAAAATGTTTCAGACGGTAAAGAGAACGTAAGGTAGCAATGACTTTCCGACTAATGTCGGTAACGTGAACTTTCCAGTTCAAAGTTTTGTCAATGATTAGACCAAAATTTTTCACAGACTTTCTAAATGGGATAAGAGCATCATTATAGCTTAAAGAAGGTAAGCCTGAATAGTCAACCTTATCGAACATCCTCGGACTACCTACTAGGATAGCTTGGCATTTCAGTGGATTGAACTCCGTAACGAAATGTCATAATTGTAATGTTCTTTATTCGTCAATAATTTAAATGATCAATTTAACAAGTTTGTATTTAATTATTTATTTTTATTATTTAAGGAATATTAGCAACGCTAAAACAATGCAATAATTGAAATTACTAATGTTTTTGTTAACCACTCCAACTAAGCTCAAAAGCTTGTGCCGGGATATGGTAGACGCCGATAGTCGAATGACAGGATTGATCCTGCGACATCATGTTTGCTTTTCAACTGCGAGTCTTAAGCTGGCAAGCAGTGCGCAAACAAGTCTATGGAGCAATGAGCTCCGTTCCTCCAGCTTGAAGGTAGTTTGTGTAATAAAATGAGATTTTACAACTGATGTCTCAGTGTACCAACAGGTGAACGATTTGCACGTCTCATCAATTGATTCCATAACTAAAATATTCCCTCGTCTTTGTTTATGGTTAGTTGGTAAATCAGACTTTCTAATAAAATTTACTTAATTATTTTTTAGTAATGCTGATTTACTGAGAAGTCATAGTTACGTTTGAAAGGCAGTGAGTCATTTGTTTAAGTGTAAGGACAAATGTGGTGGATGGGTTCACGGTCCGATTTCATTTTATTTAAATCAAAGTTCCCGAAGAAAAATACGAAATCAGATTTCGTTTTAATTTTTTAATCGATATTTAAATCTGTGATAAATGATGTTTATCAAGCAGAGACAACAATTGATTTTTGAAGACAATTGTTTCGACTGGGGAGGATATATTGTTTATGTTGTTATCAACTCTTCTCTTTATAATTACGAACAACTGAAAAGAAAAAAAACATAATATTCTTTGGTTTTAAAAACAATGGTATCCATCTTAATTACAATTGCTTTGGGAACCTTTGATTTCCAGTAAAAGGTGTGTTCTATAAAGTTGCTATAAAGTAGCAGCTAATAAATATATCTTGCCGATAAGTGTCCGGCAGAATAGAATAGAACCTACCTCTTTTCTACCGAGGTTCGACTGTCGAGGTTGCGACTAAGGTACCTATTGTACGGACAGCTTTTATACGTGCAAAATAAGCAATGCTGACACTGTACTGCTCGTGGGAACGCAATGGGGAGTAAGATACGGCGACGTGGTTCGCCACTCGTCACGTTTCGTTTCCCGCAAGGGCGAGAAATGGGCTACGTAAGTAGCCTCTACCTACTCTTTATACGGGAAAAAGGCGACTGTATGTATGTAACTTATAAATATCCCACAAGTGATATTGGGAGATATAGATCTCTATTTTGAAAGGGTCTTTTAGCCGGAAAAAGTACGTTACGCTGTTTCGGTTTGGCGGATTGACCCATTTCACTACTCATCAATTTTTTTTTAGGTATTGTAGTATTCCCTTTTTTCAAGTTCAATGGTGTTAGTGAGGTGGAAACCAGATCACTCGCGTACTATAAAATTTACTAAGTGCAAATTTTCTAATGAAATACATACGTATAGACCGAACAAAATTGATTATTACCAAACGTTTGAGAAAATTCATACAAAATTAATTGATTTTTTTTAAGTCGATAGGCAAAATGAGTTTAATGAAATGGTGAAGCGATTCCCAATGACAGGTTATGTTGTACGTACGAGTACTTTTACTTATAGCCTGACCAGAAAGAAAGTTGGACAGTGCTTATTAACAATGACTGTTTATTCAGAATATGTAATGATGTGCAGCGGATAATTCTCAACGAACAACGCATAAAAAAATTTCATCTCGCATTGAAGGGGGCGTGGTCGCTCCAGAAGCGTACGCACCTCACATGGCAGCACTGGTTTGGGGCGAGCCCGTTAAAAGTCTTATGTGCTGGGGCTTTACCATAAGGAAACGAAAATTATTGACGGCAGCTCATTGTATTGATCCATTGGTGATGAATGCAGGGTTACTACCGACGTTAGTTTGTTATGTTTTGAATTATCTGTAACCTTTAGATGTTTTAAAATATTCAGATCTGCCTTTTCTTTCCCCGTACAATGTTATGATTATATTCGATAGATGGTCTTTCAGTAGAAATTTGTCGAAATGTCGAATAACTTAGTTTTTGTCGACGTACTTTGTGATAAGGAAGATATATTTTATCTTTTTTTGCAGCTACCGTTGCTTAGAGTTTGGTGAGATTTTGTTTGTAACTGTGGATAAACAATTATGTGATGTATTGACGATAAAGAAATTAATTTAGAAATAAAATACTTAAAATACTTCTAAATAGTGTAAGTACATTCATATCTACCCTACTGATTACCTACTGTAGATGTTCGCTCCAACACAGATTATCACATGTTCATAGTGTAGTTTTCTCGACTTCAATATACACTATATTGCCTATTGTGTGTTTTATTGGTGTAGGGGATCTGGTGTCAGTTTTTTTTGCCTGAGGACGCTATTGAGGAAGGGCGGGCCTTCAAAAACTAGGTAATATACACTATTTCAAATTTTGCTTGCAATTCCTTGCAAATTAGCTTTCTTTTCTTTTTTATAATGGATTTCCGGAAAGTAGCGCTTGATTCTATTAACTAATAATTATGTTTTGCCAAAATACTACTTACTACTCGACAAGATTTTTGTAGGTTGCCTATATAAGCAGATGTATCAAGAAATTAAATTATATTTTTAACAACTGCTTAATTTAAAAGTCCGCAAATGGACGCTGTTATTTTTTAGTGTATTAAGTGTCGAGACGAGTTCAACATGTGCAACGTCTGCCCATAACAAATGCTACATGACCCAAAACGTTTTTGTGGGGCACCACATTGCGCCCGTCCCCCTGAGTCATCAGTTCTTAAGTTTCATATGCCTAGTAATTACACTAGCTCTGTATAGTTTTACACACAACTGTTTGACCACAGAATAACTGGTGTTTCGGTCTCTTATGAGTCCTACCACCAGTAAATTTATACCAAATATCTTTATTTTTATAAAAGTAGCTTACAGTCTATGAACATGATCAGGTCATACGGATTTTTTTTATTGTATATAGTGACTACACGAGCAAAACGGTCACCTGATGGTAAGTGCAACGTTCGCCCACTACAAATGCTGTGTCACCTAGAATATTTCTGTGACACCACACTGCGCAACGTCACCCTGATACATCAGTTCTTAAGTTTCATATGCCCAGTGATAACGCTATCTCACAGTGCCCTTCAAACCGAAACACAGTAATGCTTGCGCACTACAGCTTCACTGCAGAATAATTGGCCCTGGGGTGGAACCTACCTAGACGGATTCCTGCATAGGAATCCTACCACCAGCAATTGGGACTCCGGTCATAGTTGCGCTCGATATTGCTTATAGTCACTCACCGATCACTGTTTTCAATAACTTAATTTTTGTAATAAAAGATAAATATTTGTTGCTTTGTGGAATACTTAAAAGATTTCGCACTAAAGCCAATGTCGGTCTCGCTGAAAATCAGCGCCGAGGTTGTAATGAAACACCCGCGGCCATTGCTGAGCGAGAACCTTTTCGCGGCAATTTCACTGCACAGTATCGTCCTTTTTCTCTGGTGTTCTGTTGTAGTTTCTACTTCTTTTTTTAGTTAAATACTTTTTATTTATTGTGAATATTGTATTTTTTGTTATAATGTAAAGTTTCGATTTATATATTTTTTAAATCACCGTGCTCCATGTTGTTGTTTCTTCTTTCATATTTTTCAAAACGTATTATATAAAACAGAAGACCGCAAATGTGTCAACAATTTTCTAAGGCTTCGAGAATCATTTAATTGGATAACAAATCAAACATTCCATGTTGAGTTCCTCACCTTTTTTTGCTTTTAATCTAATTACAGCAAAGTAGGATTTAAAATATTGAAACTATTTACATACTTATATAATAAAATTAAGATTTACGGATTTTGTCGCGATTATGTTTAAACTATTGATTTCTCGACGCTTCGTTGTGAATTTGGTCTTTCTTACATAAGGTAAACAAAAAGAATTATTAAAACCCGCGTAAATGAACATAATATCCTCTTGGCCGATTTTCAACGACTGCGACAACTACATAATACTGTCGAAATTTATTTACTGCTCAGGAGATATTATAGTGCCACAAGTGTAGTGCGCAAACACAGGAAAACTCACACGTCACCACCTACCCATGCCCGATGTAACGCTCATGCGATAAGAGGAGGTAGGCTAGAAAGGCAGTGTCAGAGATACAAGGATACACAACCCCACTGGACCCTAAAACCAAAAATTTGTGTTTTTGCAGAAATTTGGGTTCGAGACCCCAATTGTTGGTTTTCGGGTCTGGTTGCGTTGTGACTGCCCCGTGTTTCTGACTCTTCATATAAGCCTACATCCGATCTTATCGCATGAGCGTTACATCGGGCGCCGATAGGTTAGGACTAGTTAGTGCCTCTGTGTTTGCGAATACATTTGTGGCACTATAATATCTCCTGCGCAGTTGATAGCTCTCGACAATATTCGGACTTTGTCATCGTGGTCGAAATTGGCCAGGAGAACATCATCATGGTGATGGTAATTGGTCTCGGTTATGTTCGGTTTTCGGCGTTCGTTTTCTTAAAGCCGTAACAAGTTTTATAATAATAATAATAATAACTCATTCAATAAATGTGGTAGCGGCTTAAGAGAATCTAACACCCCATCCCATCCCGTGGGTGTCGTAAAAGTCGACAGAGGGAAATTAAAACCAGGAGATGGGCAGCGGCATCTTCCTGGAACATCTGAGTAAATAAACTGCGGTTTCCAACCCGCCTGCCAAGCGTGGCAACTATGGCAAAATTCCTCCAATATGCAGCTCTCATCTGCAAACTTTTGTGGCTCTCTGTGGCGGGGGCCTATGTTCAGCAGCGGACTTGTGATAGGCTGAAACGACGACGACAATTCATACAGCTACCATTTCGGCTCGTTAAAAGAATACTACCACTCAATCTCATCCAATGGATCTCGTAAAAGGCGAGTAAGGAATTAAACTGCACTGTGCACCCAACAGCGCATGATGGCGATGGGCTCACCACCTATCACACCAAGTGCATTATATTGTTTTGGTGAAACGTGGATTGTGGCAGTCATCTGTTTTTGCAGTGAGTGCCCAGTCTCAGACTACCCCTAATGGGATACAGTCGTGATCTTATGTATGTATGCACACAATACATTCACAAAAGGTTCTGATTGCAATTAATTGTCGAAGTGCCTTAACCTAAGAACTGCTTTAACTATTTTAACGTACATGCTTGAAAGTATCATACTGCTAGGGGCCGTCCTTTAATCACGTTAGGTAAGAACGGGGGGGGGGAGGCGAGTTTTTTTAGAGGATCTTTTTCATGCAAATAGTTGACAATTTTTTTTCTGTATACATCATGTCGGAGAAATTACATCGAATCAGCTCACTGAATAAAAATTCTGGAAAGAGAAAGATCCTTGAGGATTTTGTTCGACACGACTGTTACTCTGGATTTGTTTAGTGGGTGGTATGGTACGCAGGCCCGGATAATAACACCAGTTTCTTTGGCACCTGGAGTCATTTTGTAAAAATCCATCTAAATAATGGCATAAATAAATAAATAAACATACGCAACAAACCCAAAGGAACTTTGACTCGTACCAAAATGGCGGTTACGTGGTTCGCCATCCGTTACGTCTCGTTATATGCATGTACGTATTAATAAAATACTTGAATTTTTTCTGCAAAGGTGGCGCCACAACAAGTGGACTACGAATTAAGATGGTAAATGTAAAATGGTGACGTTCCTTTTGTAAACACTAAAATAAATGTTTGTGATCTGGCAATATATACACGAAGAGTTACATGGAAAGTTGTTGTTGTTTTGTACTTAGCATCGCAGAAACTTCAACAGCGTGATGTAAAAAGTATGAGCAATTTGATAAGGTCCGCACGTTTTTTTTTATATCATAAAGTGATGAAACGAGCAAAACGTTCACCTGATGGTAAGTGCAACGTCTGCCCATAACAAATGCTGTGCCACCCAGAAAATTTATGTGTGACACTATACTGTGCCCATCACCTCGAGACATAGGTTCTTAAGTCTCATATGCCCAGTGATTACGCTTGTTCACAGTGCCCTTCAAACCGAATCACAGTAATGTTTGCACACTACTGCTTCACGGTAGAATAACTGGCCCTGGGGTGGTATCTACCTAGACGGACTCCTGCATAGGAATCATACCACCAGTGAAAACCACGGGGCGACATAATGTCGCTATATACGTGTACTATATGTATACAATATAGGTATATTGTATCTTGTTGAAACCACTATCCGGCAGTCTGTTAATCTTAGAATCAAGGAGACAAACAGCCATTAAAACAAATTAAACTCAATAATGACGAGTGTTTAATATTATCTTTATCTTTTTGCGCTTTTCATACATTATACTGAAATATAATGCTTGCAGATTTATAATCCTGTTGCCTGCTGGATCCAACTCCTGTAAGCGCTGACTCGTACGAACATGTCGGGAGCATCGCGTGCGCACGGCAGACCCCACGACACTATACCGATCTGTTCACCTGTATTTATTTGAACCAGCGCACTCCCACTGTCACCCTGAAAGAACAAGCGATAATGAAGTCCGAGTATTTAAATTCAAAATCCTATCTCTGATTTTGGAGAGGATTTTGGATTAGGAAGAGGAATCCGCCACGCGGTTCGCTGCGCTGGAAGGAGTCCGCGGGTTGACGCAATCGAAATATTTTATTGCAGGTTTCCTCACGATGTTTTCCTTCACCGCTGAGCACATGGTCGATCAGCATTTAAAATTGTAGAACAATTTTAGAACTGCTGGCACCTATGGTCGATCTCGCGTACAGGCAAGCGCCCGCCTGCGTGGAGACAGACGAAGCGGCGGCCCACGTCCTGCTAGACTGCCGAGGTCACTCTCTGAAGTCGCCGGCAACATAAAGGATCCGATGCGGTTCTTGGAGGAGCTTTTGAAATCTAGGCAATTTTGCATGCGAATCTTAGCTTATTATATAAATTAAGTTTGTTTCTTTAATTATCTTTACAAATAAATTACTAACATTGCACATGCCGTGGCCGGCGGAGTGGTACACGCAAAGTTCGATGTTAGGGTCCACTTCTGGCACTCTTAAGTTAAGCTCCAAACCACGACGGGCGACGTCTTCCTGGCAGCGTTTACCGCTAATCGTGTTCACAAGTAGCTCCAGCAAGACGGAGGAGAGGGCACCGTTTCGCTGCAAAAATAATAATTAGTGAATTTTAATTTTAATAAAATTTGAATTATTTTTGAGGATAGTGATTCCCAATCTATGTTCCTCGTAATACGAGTGCGCCGTTGAATATGGGTGTTTCGCGTCAATTTGGAAAGTTTACAAATTATGTTTTACCATCATCATCATCATCATTTTAGCCTATCACTATTCCACCACACTTCAGACACTGCTGCCCGTCACCGGTCAGTATGTCACCAGTCTGGTGATTTAAGAGGTGAGTATTCTGCCATACGTCGGTAGTCGAGATTCTTCTTACATTTCTCTTAATCGACTCTCTTTATGACAACCACAATATGAGAGGCAGATTTTCTTAAGCAACCGCCATACGCTATCACACATTACTTACTCTAACTCTTCCCCATCCAGCGGCTCTAGAAGCTACACCCTCGCCGATGTGATTGTAACTCAAGGGCACCAACTTCACGGTGTTCGAGAGTGCCACGTTGGAGGAGGTGACCAGCACTCCGATATCATTCTTGATTATTGATGAAACGTAGTGGGGGTGGGATACGTTGCGTGAAATGCTGTAGGACTGGCCGCCCACGTTCCAGCGGTTTGTGCCGACTGTCACGCGTAGAGAGCTGAAAAATATAACAATGTTTATAAAATATTGGTTGAAGAAGGTAAACGGAAGCTTTACCAAATATAGATCACGCTTCACAGAATATCAAACTGTATGTAATAGTGGCAATTATGACAATTATCCCCTGCACGACTTTTTTTAATAGAAGGGCAAAAGGGCCAGCGGCTCACCCGGTGGTGAGTGATCACCGTTGCCCATGAACATCCGCAATACAAGAGGATTACAGGTGATAGTGCAATTCGGCGGTTGAAATTAATCCGATCGATTTCTCGGAACACTCCCCTGGGTAAATACGATAAGAGATGCAACATCTCTTCACAAGGTCAGTTGATTCGATCCACGATTCGAGCCGATCTTCATTGAATTCGTGCAAATGGAAGGAGCTAGCACTGCGGTACCCCAGCCCCGAGGTGATAACAGTACTAGATGTGAGGCCATGTGATGGTTCTACTGGTGATAGGATTTCTATGCCGGAACTCGTCTAGGTAGGTACCACCGCAGGGCCAGTTATTCGGCCGTGAAGCAGTAGTGTACAAACATTACTGTGTTCCGGTTTGAAGGGCACCGAGAGCTAGCGTAATCACTGGGCATATGAGACTTACTGATGACTGAGCTGATGACTCAGGGTGGCGAGCGCAGTGTGGTGTCACATGGTGGAGTTCTGGGTGACACAGCATTTGTTATAGGGCGACGTTGCACTTACCATCAGGTATGGGTATGGGACTTACCATCAGGTGAACGTTTTGCACATTTCGCACTTTATCTATTTAAAAAAAATATTCATAGGAGCAGCGCTGCGGTCTTTCCCCGGCTCCAGACCATCTCAAAAATTTAAGAAGGCCTGTGCTCAGCTGTGGGACATAACTTTTAACTTTTAATTCATCAATACTGGCACGCTTATGTTTATTATTCTAAACATACTCGTACTAAATCTACAGAATAAATGTACACTCATAAGATTTACCTGCTTAGGGAACCGCTGGTAAATACAGCTGCGATGCAATGAGCAGCGGTCAGCACATGCCTGTTGCTGATCAGCGAGCCTCCGCACAAGAAGCTCCTGACCAGTAGACCACTGGACATCGCTACCATGTACGGCACACTGCCCTCGGCGGCAGGGCTTCCACCCACGATGCGTGCGTCAGGGTCCGTGTGGATGAACAGATCGGAGAAGTCATCATTGCGTGTAGGGATCGCTGAAAGACAAATTAAAAGTAAATAAGACTATGATAAGATTACTCACTTCTATTTCTAGGTTTCATACGTAGCCTTTATTTCAACATGTATACTTCTTCCTTCTTATACACTTTGTTACTACTTTGTTTATTTTTTGTAATGTAAACGACAAGGTAATTAAATTAAACACACCTGACTCTAATACCACAGAGTAAGGATAGTAAAACGGAGAGGGACAAGCAATCGTGCGGTAAATTCAGGGCGAGGAAGTGACCCATACTGTCTTCAACAGTATGGGATCTTTTAGAAGCGTTGTCGTGTCACGTTCGCGGAAAGTCAATATTATTATTGAGTCATTTATTCATTGAGGTACACTTTATTAATTATTATATTATATATAATAAATATTATCATTAAATCATTACGTTACACATCACGAATGTTGATGCAAATTTTGTATCGTCTTTTAGAGTAAATAGAGGATTGAGTTACCATCTGTTTCCACATGGTAAAAAAACGTTGTGCTTACAGTAGTTCCTATTCCGTCCATCTATGTATTTAGTGATCACTTGAAATTGTTTTTTCAAAGTTATTAGTGTTGAGACTCTGGTTCAGAAACTAAAATGATTTTAAACTGTTGCTTTTTTTTAAAAAAAATGTTACAAGAATTTGATCCTTGCAAAATATATATTTTAAGTAATGAATTTCTTCGTATTTTTAAACGGCACGTTACGAGGTCACATCTAAAAAAAATTTGTGGTAATTTGATTCATCTGAATTCTGAAGAGAATTCTCAAGAATTGTGAAGAAATGAATTAAAAAATGTTACATGTTTCTGCGACCAACAATACTGTGCCCTAACATAGGTACTAACATAGGTACTACAATGTGTAGAGTAATAAAAACCTAGAGACATCGTCATTAACTAACTAATTACATAGAGAGGGATACATAGAGTCACGCCTCTTTCCCATAGGCAGAGACCACATCTTTTTACTTGCTATGATTCTGACACACATCTTTAGCTTCCTCTACTCTCATTAGTGTTTTCATACAAGCTCGTCGGTTGCGGGTACTTTTGACGTGGCCTTTCCCTAAAATGATTTCGATCTGACCGTGATACGTTCGCCTACGTCGATCAACCCTTACCGGCTTGCCCATTCACAATCGCCTCATAAATCTGTTTCGTCAATCTAGTTTCATACATCTTCTCTACGAGTCCAAACCATCTAAGCATCCCTTTTTCTATCTTCTACCACACCGCTCCCTTATCACGCTGTTTCTCACTTTGTCCATCAGAGTCACTCCAGCTATACTTCTCAAACTTTTCATTTCAACAGCATTAATGTTATTTTCATGCTTCTTCTGTCAGACCTAATATTCACTACCATACGTAAGTGTGGGGATCACTAATCCTCGATGCCAGCCAGTTGTAAAAAATTAAGCCTTAAATTTTTATAAAAATATCAAGCCTAGAAATAAACGCAGAAAAAAGAAGTTAATGATTTAATGTCAGAACTAAAATGGTTCAGGTATTTTTCCTATCCAGATTCTGGAATTAATTTAGTCCTTGCTCCACAGACAAATTTGCTAGCAGAACTTTAGTTACCTAAAATAACATCGCACTAGTTTAGATCCATTATCACTGTCCGGTATTATCTTCAGTTATCAGTGGATAAATAAACGTCATTAATCAGGACTTATCAATGGAATTGCCAAATTGGATGATCAGAAATCTTTTTGATTAATTACTGTACAACAATTAATAAGATAAGACACGTGGCTTAGTAGTCAGTATACCTGGTGTTGAATCATCGGTTGTGTGTTAAAATCCAAGCCGAAGCGGCACGACAAACAGTACAAGACACAATTCATTTGTTTTTGGGACTTGTCATATACGCTTTTTGAGTACATCCGAAAAAACCTTGTCAACCGTACTTTAGAATAGAGTATTGTACTCTAGAATAGTCCAAAACTCTAAGTACGTACTCTAATAATAAGTACTCTAAAATACTCTTTTTTGCACAATGTTTTCTATACCAATACCAGTCATGCATACCCATTATTTCAAAAAAAACCTTTCCAAAAATTGAAATAAAGGTGCTCTTTTTAATAAGTTGGTACTCTTTATTTACCCTCTCTGAACTCAGATATACTCTAATTTGACTCAATTACATTTTGGACACCACTTGGAAAGTGGCGCCAAAATGTATATTGAGTTTTGATGTTTAATGTTGATAATTTAATATGCAGTAATTGGTCGTGAAAGTGTACAGTGATTGGAAAATTCAATTCAAGACCAAAATTGTATTTTTCGTTTTGTCTCCATCAGTCCAGCAGATCTTCATTAAAAGTCGACTATCATTTTACTGTCGATCGAAATTTAGAAGTCTCGCTGCTTGAAGATTGCATACTTGGATAATATGTCACTTGACACTAGAAAATAGTTAAGAACTGCTTATATAAATGAAAAAAATTAAAAAATTAAAAATTATTTCTTTAAAAGAAGTTGGCAGTCCTAGCGCCGAGGGATCTCCAATCGCGTGTCAAAAACTTGCGTATGCTAAACGCGCTGTTATGATTACTAAAGCGTCTACTTATTTATTTCCATTCTTTATTGCAATACCATAATAGAGATTAACGTCACATAGAATACTATAAGACTATAGGCATTCTTTACCAGTCTCCCTAAGTGAGATTTGGGTTGTAAAAAAAATGGAAAAAAAAACAAGAATGCATCCATGTTGACGATCGCGTTTTCTAGTGGTCGGAATACCTGACTTCCACGCCGCGACTCCTGGGTTCGAATCCATGCCGATGAAACATTTGTGCGAAGACACTCATAGAAGGGTTTTCGGGCTTGGTTGTGTTGCGATTGTCCCCTTCGATCTTATCGCACGAGCGTTGCATCGGGCGCGGGTAGGTAGGCACGAGTGAGTACCTCTGTACGCGCGTACACTTGCGGCACTATAAATATCCACTGCGCATTTGATAGCTTCCGACAGTGTTTGGAAGGTGTCGCCGTGATCGGAAATCGGGTAGGTGGACATGATGTCATGTTGTGATGATAACATTATTGTTTATTAATTTTCTAAAACTCACCTAAGCTCCCAACAAGCAGTATCGCCAGCAAAAACCCAATTTTGAAACCCATCTTTGTTCCACCGCCGAGAATGTTTTGCTGGTAATACAAAATACTACGTATTTATATGTTTGGTTTCTTTATCATTAATTACTCAATTTGATTGAATACTTTGATTGCGAACGATAAAACATCAAAATCTCTAATCTAGCCTACCATAGTTTTGTGGCATTCAGCAGATAAACTAAAAACAAAATATCACATAATTGTTATAACTTTGGCTTGCTTGGCTTGGCTTGCGAAAAACACAAATGAAAATCAATCTGTTTGTGTCACTGTTTGATCAAATATTAAATTATTTAATTCGATTTGTCAAATACGTCACAAGAAAGCGCCCATTAATTACGTGAGGCGTTTAGGCGGGAAGGGGGTCGAGCCGAATCTCGCTGAATCTCACGCTGGGGACAGGGGGTCTCGGCAAATATCACGTAATCATTTTTTTCCGCAAGAAACTGTATTTGCTAAGATATAACTAAATCATACTCATTCACTCAATTTTTATCGCGGTTATACGAACGCCACAAAGAAGCACATTAGCCCCTCGATTTAATGAATGGTTTTCTCACTGAGCCAAATCTCACCAGGGGTTCCAAAAATCGCCGAAATCGCCTCACGTAATTAATGGACGCCGCCTCAGTGAAATAAAGAAGTAATTATTAAGAAACAAAAAACCCGATTCCAATATATTATAGAATTCAAGTTCTATTTATGTTGAAGTATGTTATGTCGTGAGAACGCAATGGAATTTTTACTTGTAAAAACCGGCGGACACGTGGATCGCAACTCGTCACGTCTAGTTTCCATGGAGGGCGAATAGTGTACTTCGTGTGTGGCCTTTGCCTACCCCTTATATGGGAGAAAGGCGTAACTTTATTTATGTAAGTTACATTATTTACTTAAGTAGGTAGAGTACCGAGCCCAGAAGTCAGCCACCAGCGCACCAGTGCTCTGCCTTTTTACCCTTTAAATGTATAGGAATAACGTTATGATTATATTAAACCAAAAAAATTATGTCCTATCGGTTCTGCGAATTGTCATTGATGAATCCAAAATGAATGAGTTAGTGTGAGTACTCACGACCGTGAGCAATTGGATTGGAGTCCTTTTCGGCGTTGTCAGCCGACGAGCTAGGACATGTGACGGCCGCCATTTTTTTCTTAACGGTCGGTGGACAAACAACACAATTTCGGTGGTGAACAAAACCGGTAATAATTACATTATTTTGTAAATATTTTATGTCTGATTAAGATATTTCGCATGTTATTAAAGTACAATCTTATTGTTAAATAAAGAATTTACGTAAATATTGGGGTGACCGACTACTGCGTTATTATTTTTGCGTATTTTCCAGAAGTCGGTCAACCCCGTTCAACTCTGTTTTCTAAAAATATTTCTTCATTTTTTTTCTTCTATTTCTTTCTTTCTATTTCTTTACTTCATTAATTCTATTAATTATTCTTTCCTCATCAATATTTCCTTCGATCTGTGCATTTTTATTTGCGGATGGCATTCTTGATAGACTCATTTAGAGTACGTTTACGTAAAACTTTATCGAGAAGCGGGCAACACGATGTTTTAGTTAAGACGGATTTTAAATTATTTGGTTGAGAACACTACTTATGAATAGTTGGCGTCTATTCAGATTTTAACGGTTTAAAAAAACTGACAAATTTTTTTTTTATCATTGTATAAAGTGGCGAAACGAGCAAAACGTACACCTGATGATAAGTGCAACGTCCGCCCACAACAAATGCTGTATCACCAAGAATATTTCTATGTGACACCACACTGCGCTCGTCACCCTGAGACATCAGTTCTTAAGTCTCAAATGCCCAGTGATTACGCTAGCTCACAGTGCCCTTCAAGCCGAAACACAGTAATGTTTGCACACTACTGCTTCACGGCAGAATAACTTAACTTTGCTCCTGCCTGCGCCTCGCTCGAGCCTGCGCTCGATTTTGTTTCGACATTCCCCCACGAACCCACGTAAAATCTTATTAATAATGCCAATATGCTGAAGATGAATGCAAGAAGAGAGCTTCATTTCGCCACATTACTCTTTGGTGTTATTAAGTCCTGTCAACCTCTTATACAATAAGTTGCAATGGCTAAATGATGATGTTTGCCATGGATTAAGATCTTATAGCACACAAACTTATATTGCCCAGACACTATACAGCTGCATTTCGAGGTAGTTTCCGCTCCAATTCTACAAAATGCTGGAATAATCTACCTCCACCAACTCGTGACCTGCAATCAGTTTTTTCTTTTGAATATATCATCGTCGTCATCATTTCAGCCCATCACAAGTCCACTGCTGAACATATGCCTCTCCCATAGACAATATGAGAGCAACAAAAGATTGTAGCTCTCATATTGGAGAGATTTTGCCATAAATGCCACGCTTGGTAGGCGGGTTGGCAACCGCTTTCAGATGTTCCAGGAAGATGCTGCTGCCCATATTCATCGCCATCATTTAAATATGTATATAATAAAGTCTTATTTCTTGTTAACACAAATAAATAGCGGACCTACTTAATCCAAAAGACTACTGTTTGTAAATTAAGCTTATGATATTAAATATTTCTCTTTATATATCAATACTAGCTGACCCGGCAAACGTTGTTTTGCCATATAATGTACTTTATTAACTTAACATATTATATTCAAAATTATATCTCTTAAAATGTATATATATATATTAAAAAACGTTATCCATATTTGCCATCACTAATTATGACAATTAAAAAAAAACAATATCAATCTCAAAGTGCAATGGAGTGTACGATATTTTTGGTTAGTCCGTCTTCAGCTAACACAAACAAACTGGATGGTTTACCCACGCGAGAACATGCCACGTATAATTATCCCTGTGAAAAACACGGTGTGGCCAAATCTAAACCACAAACAGACATCGTTTGGCCTTACGACTTATTGATCGTGATTGCGAATGCTAATCTTAGTGGAAATTGAACGCATTGAATTCAAATGGCACATCTGAGGGAATCATAGGGATTCGTGGTAGCAATACATTTTCGCCTCGGAACTTGCCATTCAAAATGCTGGATTCGACAATGTTTTTCATTATTTTTTTAATTACTAATCGTGTGCCATTGCACAGCCGTCGTGGGTTCAAATTGCGAAGCAAAATAACCGGGGATCCAACCTTCAGTTGTAAATGGTGCGGTGGCATGCCTGGCAAATCCAATGAGTTCTAAAACTCTATTGGATAATTTACAGCTTCGTTAACATCGCAAACCGTATCGATAGATTTGTATGACACTAATTCCTCTGGCAACAACTGTTGTATCTTGAAATTTAAATCTTTGACGTCCACATTTTTTGCTGCCAAAAATGTACGTTGATGGTAGAATCATAGAGTTACCAATTGCAGCGTTGTCGGCGTTGTTCACAATAGCGTCTCGCAAGTGAATGTATTCTTCCGCACGGAGCTTCTGTAGATTATATCGTAATTATCGTAATCGTTCGCTCTCGATCTTCACGTGCATGTCGACCATGAATTGTTGGCAAAGCTCTCGACATCGTAGAATGACGTTGTCCTGACGGCATTTAATCATCATACGATACGCATAATAATCCTCCGAGCTAACGTTCTGACTATCCGTCTTGTCCCTTCCAGAACATTGGCGGATGAACTCAAGATTATTATTTCTTCTTCGAATCACGAATTCTCGCGTAGCTGTACGGTCGAGAATCATGATTCCAGCAACGTCGTCAACAACAGGTGCATTAAATCTACGCACGTGCTCTCCAGCTGGTGTTTTATCAGGATTGATGAAAATAGCATGATTGTCACTTTGTAATTTGTGCATTTGTGATTTGAATAATTTCAATAATTCATTGTGCTCATTCAATAGAGCGACCACCTCGCCGATGATCCGTCTGGCATAAAGTGAATTGAGGTAATTGTAGCCGCAACGTGGATCCACGCGATTGGCGAGTGCCCATTCGGAGTCCTCACCGCCCATAAAATAAATTTGTAAAAATTTATGTGGTTTGTTTGGCATTGGCAGCAATGAGCCCACTTTGTGATAAACTTGACCTTTTATTTTGAATGTCGAATTTAATTGTTGACCATTTGCAGCATTATAATTAATTATTTCGGTTGCTCTTAACGATGTCATTTGGATACATGAATTGAATTTTCGAATCGACTTTAGAAACATGTTACAATCTGGATCCGTACCGATAAGTAAGCCGTTCAATGGTTCAGGTGGTGTTTCCATATCTGATAATTGCACTTTTCCTGACGCGCAACACATCCCCGCTGGCTCATTTTTGAATTTAAGCGCATTACAATGCGGACATTCTTTGTGAATAGAACCAATCCCAACTTTCGAATGAGCGTAATACTCAATATCGGACTCATACTCGAATGCCAGACGGAGGAATGAATCAGATTGAAATTGTCGATGTACTTGTTGGCGTTGTTGGTCATTTGCTCTGCGCGTGTTAACTACAAACCGGCGCGCTTGTCGTTGTTCCAATCGTCTTTGTTGTTTTCGCTCAGCTCGTGCCTCTTGTGATTGTGATTCACGCAATTGCGCCATGCTTACATGCACATCTGCATTTTTTTGTTGAATTTGTTCTTCTGTTCTTTGTTATCTTCTATTTCGCATGTCCGTCGTTCTATTCGTTCGACGGTCCAAGTTGGTCCCTTTGCGTCTTGCTGGCATTGTTCACTGTACAAAACAAACATAGATCAAATTCAAGTACTAAATTATTGAAATAACTGTACTGAATGTATCTGTTCTTTTATTATTTTACTTACCTTTTCTTTCTGTTTTAATTTAAAATGATTCCCACAAAATTTTTCACGCACTGATTATAATAGTATTATCATATTAATAAAAACTAATAAATATACACAATGGCCGTTGTTGGCTGGAGCTCGTGACAAATGTTCAGTATTATTTATTTATATTAGATCACTAAATTCACTGAATGTGAGAATCATATTCAGCAATTAATAATAAAATGGTAATAAATAATTATTGCACTTTAAACTGATGTTAAATTTTCTATTAGTATATAATTAACATGACAGTTGCATTGAGAAAGTAAAATAATAAGTATAAACGTCACCGCTGTGATTGATGTAAAAACAATAAAGTGTTAATATACTCTTTTCTATCAATAATAATGGCCGAAAACTGTGTGTGCGAGAAAGCTTATTGTGAGAGAAATACAGGAGAGCTGCTTCGTTCTCATCTTTACTCCGTCCTGTTCGCTGGGTGAGAAATGACACCGGTAGACACCTGTCTGGGATAAGTGAGTTAAAGAGTACAGTACTAATATGTCTATTAAAAAATGAGGATTGCTGGTAGAAGTGTGAAAATTAAGAGTTATATGTATTTTTTAAAGCCAAATCATAAAAAATTAAAAATCCAAAATTTTGTCAAAAAAAAAAAAAAAAATTACGGGGTGGGCCACCCTTATCACTTAGGGGTATAAAAAATAGTTTACAACCTATTCTCAGACCTACCGAATATACACTAAAAGTTTCATAAAAATCGATCAAGCCGTTTAGGAGGAGTTTGGTTACTAACACTGTGACACGAGAATTTTATATATATAGATAGATATCAATGAATTGGTTACACACGCTTACTATGCATTCGTAAATTGTATTTGTTTATACATTAACTTATTGTATGTCAATCTTTTGCTATGTCATGTTAATGTCCTGAAATAATGTTACACTAGAGGCGAGTGAAGCACTGCTGCTCCACTGCTTTCAGGTTACATTTTTTGTTCCGAAATCCGGTTTCACTGAAAGTCAGTGCTGGAGCGAATGCTTCAGTTTTTTGCTGAGTTGAAATGGTCCCCATTTCGGCATCACGCAGTCTATTCTTCGATGCACATTGTGACCCCGCTATTCAAAAGAAAGTGAGGTGTAAAGTTATACCAAAATTATAATTAGTTTTTTTTAACATTTCTAAAACTATAATTTTGGTTATTGTTTCTCAGAGGGGGTTACAATGTTTTCTTTTATGTTTTATTTCGTTGATTTTTTAATTTGAATTTTTTTTTTGCTTTATCGTTGTTTTTATTTATTTGGAATTTCACTTTTTAAATTTGCTTATGTTTTTCTTGTCTGCTCATTTGTTTTCTCATTGTTATTGTTGTATATGTATTATCAATAAATCCATTCTATTCTAAACATAGTTTTGTGAAAAACGCGTTTAAAGTCTTACCCTCGATTTATGTATAAAAAGAGGAATAATTTCATTACTAACACCGAGTCATCCATTCCTGGGCCCTTTAGTACTTCTTCAGCCGTAGCCTGAGCCATATAATACCTTCCAAAATATCGATTTGCTGTTGTCTACGTTGCATTCTGCCTTGTATTCAATACAATAACATTAGAACCGGAATGAATGGATGTTTATCTTAATAGTATTAATTCTACAGGTGAATATGTAAACAACGTACATAAGTTTCAAAATGTATTTAATTATTTATCTGAGGCTTGCAGTGAGCCAGTTTCTGTAGGCGCTGACGCGCACGAACATGTCTGGTGCTCCCCGCGCACACGGCAGGCCCCACGACACTACACCGATCTGTTGGTTCCGGTCCACGCGGACCAACGGGCTGCCGCTGTCACCCTGCAATGGAAACAGACCATAGCTTTAGATTCTTTTTATATAGGAGAAAGAGATGAGACGATGACGATGAGACCTATGAGACAAATGCTCTGTCACCCTGAACATATCTGTGTGGTACCACACTGCGCCCGTCACCCCGAAACATCAGTTCAGCCTCATATGCCCAGTAATTACACTAGCTCTCAGTACCCTTCAGATCGAAACACAGCTATGTTTCCACACTGCTGCTTCACGGCATAACCACTAAACTTGCGGAGGTGTCTACTTAGGGGAGGAGTGAGTCGACACTGCTCACCCTGCCCTACGCAGCCGAGGTGGAGTCGCGGGGGAAGAAGAGTATAGGTGTTGCGTTGCCTCTCTCCCTGTCCCCCGCGACTTTGGCGGGGTCGCACCGTAGATGCAGCGGTGGTGGGGCCGCGGAGGGATAGGAGTGTTGGTGTGTCGTTGCCTCTCTCCCTATTCTCCGCGGCCGAAATGTGGTTGGCGGGGGAGCCACAGACCAGATCCGCTGTCGGAGCCAGGAAGGTGCTTTCGAGTCCAAGTCTCCTGGCCCCGTGGCCTCCGCGTGGCGGACTCGGGGGGGTTCGTTGCGCGCACAAAGGGGGCCGTGCTGGAGGGTGCGTCGTGTGTTCCGGCGCGCCTTGTTGGGAAGGAGAGTGGGGAGGAGCTGTCCTCTCCCGAGAAGGGGCCGCCGATGTTAGGCGGCTAGCGCCGGTGCGGTCGCGGATGTGTGCATGAGCGTTCCCGTGGCCCTGCCAACATGCGGCGTAGGCGGAACACCATGAGGTTTTAGTCGGTGCAAGTCCGACATAACCCGTCCTTCCCCCCGTGAAGGCGGGTATGCGATAGGCATTTCCCCATGTAAAAAAGAAAAGAGTGAGAATAGTAAATAATTATGTGTCACGTATACGTTTAGAACGGCTAGGAATACGAATATACAGTTGATTCAAAAGTTCAATGCAATCATATCTATTTTGAATAACATTAAAAAGGAACATTTGATCCTAGAGAGATTCTTGATTTTAGTGACATAATTGAAAATTAATGCACAAGGTTATCACATGGTATTATTTTACGAAAGCATTTATAATAAACTGTTCGGAGATATTTACGTTGCACAAGTTCTATTTGGTCATTATACTTATCGTAAAAGGGATTCCATACGGCACTGACATATTCCAACTGAGATCTTATTAATGATTTATACAATAGCCGATATGAGGCAGGTCGTTTAAGACACTACATATGCGCATTACAAATCCATACAGTTCAAAGGCTTTGTTAGTGATGTATTGAATATGTGCATCAAAGTGCAGTTTGGTGTCTAATAGAATTTTTAAATCCCTAATTAGTGATACCTTTTCAAGCTGAAATCCATTTAGAGAGTAATTATAATGTATAATGTTATTATTTTTCGTAAATGTTATAGATTTACATCTAGATGTCATTAAAGTGCTTGAGTTCTGCGTGGTCGTGATGTCATTATAACATGAGCGGCACGCAATGGAAATGCCCTTTTATCGTCGAACATTTTTATATATATTTTGCGAATCCTGTTATACCTTCCCAGATATATAGGATACATGTCATAATAAACAATAAGCTTCCATTCGTCTCTTATTACATGCATGTTTATTTTATCGAAATCAAGACTGCGATTATCTGGGAACTTTGTGATGTTATATGCAAAACTTGACGTGATTATTATTGATATGAAGTAAATTAGTACCTACCATTGCTAGGTTAACGAATGAACGTTTCTATGCTTAGATATTATAGATTTTGCTTGATTTTTAGCTTTAGGTATGTTTTGTGGTTGATTATTAATAGGTTTTTTTTTATTTAATAAAAGTGACGGAACGAGCAAAGCGTTCACCTGATGGTAAGTGCAACGTCTGCCCATAACAAATGCTATGTCACCCAGAACAGTGTAACACCACAATGCGCCCGTCACCCTGAGACATCAGTTCTTAAGTCTCATATGCCCAGTGATTACGCTAGCTCTCAGTGCCCTTCAAACCGAAACACAGCAATGTTTGCACATAACTGGCCCTGGGGTGGTACCTACCAGGACGGATTCCTGCATAGGAATCCTACCACCAGTTAAAGAAAAGGTAAGATTGATTATGTTATAATCGGCCTTTTAATATTATTATTTTTTGTTTTATGGTAACCACTCTCACGCAGCCATCCGATCCCGGGTGTAATTCGACGACGCGCCCAAGGCTCCACTTGCCAGGAGGTAAGTTTCTGTTGTAAATTACCACAATGTCATTGATTTTTTTATTTTCTTTGAGTTGATGCCATTTGATACGCGCTGATAGTTGCGTTAGATACTCTGAACGCCATCTTTTCCAGATGTCACTGGTATCATCTGGTGCGTTCATCCCTTTCCGTCTCAACGATGGTAAGAGTTGGTCCACTTGCTAGGAAGTGTGATGGAGTCGGATAATTTATATCGTCCGGGTCTTCGTTTAATGCGCAAAGCGGTCTGGTGTTCGGACAAGCTTGCACAAACCCACCACCTTCCAATTTTCCTTCACCGCCGAGCACGTGGTAAATAAGCACTTAAAATTGCAATTAACAATTTTAGTGGTGCCGGCACCGGGAATCGAACCCAGGTCACTCGCGTACTATGAAATTTAAAGCGAGCGCCTAGCCCCGGAGCTAGCCACGGCTCTCTTTCTTTATGGTTAGTTGGTAAATCAAAGTTTCTAATAAATTTATATTATTTAAATAAAACTACTTTTTTACGGATTTTATCGCGTTTAATTTTTGAACTATTTTTACCCGACGTTTCGGACGCTTTACAGCACCCATGGTCACGGGGGGACTGAGGTGACAGTTGTCCCGATGTCATAGTTAACCCGGAGTACCTTCAGCTTTTAATTATTATTTGTAGTCCGATCTACGCAGAAAGAGCTTATTGTGTCTTGAAGCCTTGCAGTGGTATGCTTGGTTTTTGATTTAATTTTATTAATAATAGGATCCCAAGCCGGTGGTAATACCCAACCATCTTCCCTATTGAAATTAGGATGTTTTTTAATTTCAATAGCCTCGCGAATCATCCTTGGTAGGAATCGGTGTTCTTTTGCAAGGATTTGTGGTCTATCAAATCTGATGTAATGGTTGGGATGTTCCAACTGTATCCCAACCATTACATATCAAGACAAGCCGTGGTAGCTCAGGGGCCTGGTGCTCGCCTTTAATTTCATAGTAAGCGAGTAACCTGGGTTCGATCCCCGGTGCCAGCACCTCTAAAATTGTTCTACAATTTTAAGTGCTGATTTACCACGTGCTTAGCGGTGAAGGAAAACATCGTGAGGAAACCTGCATGTCTGAGGAATAGAAATATTTAGAGGACATGTGAAGTCCGCCAACCCGCATTGGAGCAGCGTGGCGGATTCTTCCTAGCTCCAAGACCCTCTCAGAAATGAGAGGAGGCCTGTGCTCAGCAGTGGGACATTTATAGGCTGAAACTTTACTTTACTACTTTATTTTTTTGTAATGTTGATTTACGGAGAAGTCACAGTCATAGACGTAATCATAGTACAAATGTGGTGGATGGGTTCGCGGTCCGATTTCATTTTATTTAAATAAAAGTTCACGAAGAAAAATACGAAATCAGATTTTGTTTTAATTTTTTAATCGAAATTTAAATCTGTGATAATTACTTTTTATCAAGCAGAGACAAGAATTGATTTTTAAAGACTATCGTTTTGACAGAGGACGTTTTATGTCCGCTATGTTGTTATCATACATTATACTAAAATATAAATCTTGCAGTTTTATTATCCTGTTGCCTGCTGGATCCAACTCCTGTAAGCGCTGACTCGAACGAACATGTCGGGAGCATCGCGAGCGCACGGCAGACCCCACGACACTATACCAATCTGTTCACCTGTGTTTCTTCGAACCAGTGCACTCCCACTGTCACCCTGAAAGAACAAGTAATAATGAAGTCAAAGTGTTTAAATGCAAAAAATATTTAAAAAAAAATGTAAAGTAGCAGCCTATAAATGTCCCATTGAGCACAGGCTTTGTCTGATTTTTTTTTATTGGATAAAATGACGAAATGAGCATAATGTTCGCTGATAGTAAGTGCGACGTCTGCCCATAACAAGTGCTGTGTCACCCAGAACATTTCTATGTGATGCCACACTGCGCTCGTTACCTTTTGAAATCAGTTCTTAAGTGTCATATGCCCAGTGATTACGCTAGCTTTCAGTGCCCTTCAAACCAAAACACAGTAAGGTTTGCACCCTACTGCTTCACGGCAGAATAATTGGCCCTGGGGTGGTACCTTTTGAGAGGATATTGGAAGAGTGCTGGGAGGAGTCCGCCACGCTGCTCTATCGCGGGTTGGCGAACTCAAAATATTTTTATTCCTCAGGCTTGCAGGTTTCCTCACGATGTATTCTTTTACCGCTGAGCACATGGTTTATCAGCATTTAAAATAGTAGAACAATTTCAGAGCTACCGGCACCTGGGGTCGAACCCGCGTACAGGCAAGCGCCCGCCTGCGTGGAGACAGACGAAGCGGCGGCCCACGTCCTGCTAGACTGCCCTATGGTCGCGAAATACCGGGCTAATTATCTGGGCTCGCCGAGGTGCCTCCCTGAAGTCGACGGCAACATTAAGGATCCGATGTAGTTCTTGGAGGAGCTTGGTTTGCCCAAATAAACCATAATTCCTGCTCAGACTTAACACTTAACTCCCGAGGCAAGTACTTTAACGGCTGAGCGAAACAGTTTTGTTTTTTTTAAAGGATGACACTACCCTTTCTTCTGCATCACGTAGCTCACTCGGCGGCTGTCGGATAACACTTCATAACGCCTCGCTGTGAGATCAACCACGTGTCTTGTTCTCGACTACATCGGTGTTTATTGCTTAGTGGTAGTGTTGAATTGGTGGAGGGCACCTGTACACGTCATTGTGCAGTGGGCGGGCGGTGCTTTTTAAAACTAGGCAATCATTTTTAATTTTGAATGCGGATCTCAGCAAATTAAGATTGTTTATTTCGTTTAATTAACGAATGAGTTACTAACATTGCACATGCCGTGGCCGGCGGAGTGGAACACGCAAAGTTCAATGTTGGGGTCCACTACTGGCACTCGAACGTTAAGCTCCAAAGCACGACGGGTCACGTCCTCCTGGCATCGTTTACCGCTAATCGTGTTCACAAGTAGCTCCAGCAAGACGGAGGAGAGGACACCGTTTTGCTGCAAAAAATATTAGAGAATTTTAATTTTAATGGATAAATTGGAATTATTTTTGAGGGCAGTGATTCCCAATCTATGTTCCTCGTAACACGAGTGCTCCGTTGATTCTGAATAGGTGTTTCACATCAATAAGGAAAGTTTACAAATTATGTTTTATCAACAACATCATCATTTCAGCCTATCACTAGTCCAGCACACTTCAGACACTGCAGTCCGTCACCGGTCTGTATGTTACCAGTCTCGTGTTTTTAGAGCTGAGTATTCTACCACCCGTCGATAGGCGAGATTCTTCTCACATTTCTCTTAATCGACTCTTATGACAACCACAAGATGAGACGAGATGGCAGATTTTCTTATGCAACCGCCACAGGCTATCACACATTACTTACTCTAATTAGTCCCCATCCAGCGACTCTAGAAGCTACACCCTCGCCGATTTGATTGTAACTCAGGGGCACCAACTTCACGGTGTTCGAGAGTGCCACGTTGGAGGAGGTGACCAGCACTCCGATATCATTCTTGATTGTTGATGAAACGTAGTGGGGGTGGGATACGTTGCGTGAAATGCTGTAGGACTGGCCGCCCACGTTCCAGCGGTTCGTGCCGACTGTCACGCGTAGAGAGCTGAAAAATATTACAATGTTTCTAAAACATTGGTTTAAGAAGGTAAATGCCTGCTTTACGTAATATAGATCACGGTTTCACATAATATCGCACTGTTATATAATAGTGGCAATTATGACCGATTTCCCCTAAACGAAGATTTTTAAATAAAGGGGGCAAACGGGCAAGCGGCTCACCCGATGGTAAGTGATCACCCTTGCCCATGAACATCCGCAATACCAAAGGAAAAGAATTACGAGTGATCGTGCAATTCGGCGGTTAGAATTAATCCGATCAATTTCTCTTCACGAGGCCAGTTGATCAAGCCGCTTAGGAAGAACCTGGCCGTCGACAATTCAAGTCACTCTTTTTTGAATTCGGGCACACTGGATGTGTGCAAACGTACTGTGTTTCGGTCTGAATGGCACTGAGATCTAGTATTAGTGTAATTATTGGGCATATGATGTCTCAGGCTCTTAAAAAACATAAAAACATGCACGAGTGCATAAAATTGAGTGATATTTTAATACTTGTACATCAGACATAACATGGTAAATAAATGATAGACCATGAAAGTTGTATGTGATACGATAGCAACCACAACACATTAACCTACAATACGATGCCCAGTTAAAAACGTTTTCTGTATTGTAATTATTCCCGTCTCGCTTCGTTACAAATCATCATCATCGTCATCATTTCAGTCCACTGCTGAACATAGGCCTCCTTCATATCTTGCCATAGTTGCAACGCTTGACAGGCGGGTTGACAACCGCAGTTTATTTAGTAGATGTTCCAGGAAGATTTTCCCCTGTCGATATCTTCGACACCAACGGGATGGGATGGTGTGGAAGATTCTCTTAAGCCCCCACCTCAGAGCTTGCAGCAATGCTCTATTAATTTATCATCTGTGCATGCAAGACTCAAGATCCGCTCATAAATATAAAAATAATGTTGTCAGATAACAATAACCAGTCTCACTGCCAATTCCGTATAGGAAACTAAACCGAGCCATGCGTATTACAGGTTTCCACCTCGGTAGACAGGGCCTTAGAGGTGTGAAGGCCCTGCAAGGCAAGTCCTTAATTTAAATAGATTAAACTTTTTTTAAAGTCTTTTAATAATATATTGCGAAAGAAATCGAATTATTTTAACGAACATACATGTATAATTTATAGTAATTTTATAGTTTTACATATTATTCGGTATTCGTTACAAAAACAATATAACTTGTGGGGTCTTGCTGCTACAGCCTGGTTGCTGTCGCCAAAACCAGACTCTGACGGTATATTTGAATAACACCGAAACAACATTGTACTGTTTAGTGAATGGAATAAATATCAGTTCGGAAGAACTGGACCTAGTTCAGAATGAGGCGCCCGTATTAAATCCCCTGGTTGGGTCAGGTTTCAATTCCTGTTGCAGGCACCACTAAAATTGTTCCTAAAGTTCTTAACCACATTTTAGTTAGAACAGCGCTGCGAACTTTCCCCGGCTCCAGACCCTCTCAAAAATTTAAGGAGACCTGTGCTCAGCTCTAAGACATTTAACGGCTTTTAATATTTAACTTTTAATTCATCAATACTGTCAATATTTTTTTTATCATTGTAAACAAACATACTAAATCTACAGAGTAAATGCATAAAAATAAGATTTACCTGCTTAGAGAACCAAAAGAGAAGACCGCTGCGATGCAATGAGCAGCAGTAAGTACATGCCTGTTGCTGATCAGCGAGCCTCCGCAGAAGAAAGTTCTGTACAGTAGACCGTTAGACATCGCTACCATGTACGGCACACTGCCCTCGGCGGCAGGGGTTCCACCCACGATTCGTGCGTCAGGGTCCGTATGGATGAACAGATCGGAGAAGTCATCCTTGCGTGTGGGGATCGCTGAAAAATAAACGTTGATAAATTTACTCGCTTAGATTTCTATGTTTCATAAGTAGCCTTTATTTTATTAATAACGAAACACGTATACTTCTTGTTTCTTATACACTTTAAACAGTCGTAAACGTAAATGTTAAAAAACCTACTTTGTTTATTTTTTGTTATGTAAACGACAACGGAATTAAACACATATAACACTGTGATGATAATGATGTTCTCCTAGCCGATTTCGACCACGGCGACAACTTCCGAATACTGTCGAGAGCCATCAACTGCGCAGGAGATATTATAGTGCCACAAGTGTACGCGCAAACACAGAGGCACTCACTCGTCCCAACCTACCCGCGCCCGATGTAACGCTGATGCGATGAGATCGGAGGTAGGCTAGGATGCAGTGGCAGAAACACGGGGACAATCACAGCACAACCAGACCCGAAAACCAACAATTTGTGTTTTAGCACAATTGTTGGCTCCGGCTGGGATTCAAACCCAGGACCCGCGGCGTAGAAGTCATGTACTCTGACCACTAGGCCACGCTGTCGTCTGACACTAATACGACAGAGTAAGGAAATTAATTCGGAGGATCGACGCCGCCGTCTAGAGAGAGTGAGCAATCGTTCGGCAAGTGCGGGGCGAGGAAGAGACCCATACTGGCTTCAACAGTATGGGACCTATTTTAAAGGGTTGTCATGTCGCGTCCGCGGAAAGTCAATATTATTATTAAGCCATTTATTCATTAATGTACATTTTCTTAACTATTACATTATATATAATAAACATTATCATTAACTCACGTATGCTGTTACAAAATTTTGAGTCGTCTTTTAAAATAAATAGAGGATTGAGTTACCATCCGTTTCCACATGGTAAAAAAACGTTCTGCTCACAGTTTAGTTACAGTTAGTTCAAATTTCGACTATCTATGTTTTCAGTGATCAAGTGAAATAATTTTTTAAAGTTATTAGTGTTGAGTGTCTTGTTCAGAAAATAAACTGATTTTAAACTATTGCTTTTTTGTGCGATAGTGGCTTATGAGAATCTGCCACCCCGTATCGTCCCGTGGGTTTCGTAAAAGTCGGCACGACTGGACCTGGCAACATACAACGCTCGCACGCTGAGGTCCGACGACAAGATCCTGGAACTGGAAGAAGAAGTGAGCAAGTTACGCTGGGATATTATAGGATTATTCGAAGTCCGAAGACAGGAGGAGGACACGGTAATCCTCGAATCCGGTAACTTGTTCTACCACCGGGAGGGCGACCATCTGTCCCAAGGAGGTGTCGGGTTGACAGTCCACAAGTCTCCCATTAACAACGTTGTCAAGATCAGGAGTGTGTCGACTAGGGTTGTGTACCTTATACTCAGAATAACTAAACGGTATTCGCTGAGGCTAAGGCCATACAGTAGTAGTTATTAGTGTTGAGTGTCTTGTTCAGAAACTAAACTGATTTTATACTATTGCTGGGTCCAACAGTGGTAGGATTCCTATGCAGGAATCCGTCTAAGTAGGTACGACCCCAGGGCCAGTTATTCAGCCGTGAAGCAGTAGCGTGCAGACATTACTGTGTTTCGGTTTGAAGGGCACTGAGAGCTAGCGTAATCACTGGGCATTTGAGACTTAAGAACTGATGTCTCACGGTGACGGGCGCAGTGCAGTATCACACAGAAATGTTCTGGGTGACATAACATTTGTTATGGGTAGACGTTGCACTTTACAGCATGTGAACGTTTTGCTCGTTTCGTCACTCTATCCAATAAAAAAAATACAGGTATACGCATCTACCTCGGCACACCCTGATGATGAGGTGGAGGTAATGTATGAGGATATCTCAAAAGCCATACATTTCTCCAAAACTCACTACACGGTGTTGATGGGAGACTAACGCGAAGCTAGGCATGAAGAAAGACGATGAGCTAGTATTGGGGTAATTTGGAATATGGCAACGGAACCAAAAGAACCAACAGGTGACCGACTTTATGGAGAAAGAGGGACTCTTTTTTCTTTCTCTTCCTTCAAAAACCGGCCCCTCAGAAAGTGGACCTGGATCAGCCCGAACGGTTCTACCAAAAATGAGATTGACTTCATCATGACGACCAAACGACAGCTGTTCCACGATGTATCCGTGATCGCTAGTGTGAAAACCGGCAGTGATCACCGAATGGTAAGACGCTCATTGAACTTTAACATTAAGCTAGAGAGGTCTCGGTTGGTGAAGTCTACGCTCCGTCCATCTCGAGCCGTTATCCAAAACCCCGAGAGCTCCCAGCTCGAATTGGATAATCGCTTCCAGTGCCTAGATTATTGCGTTACAGTGAACGATATGAATGAGAAGCTCGTGGAAACTGTCCAGGCGGTGGGAGCAAAGTTTTGCAAGACTCTCCGCAAAAAGCAGAAGCTCTCCGATCACATCCTCAGTCTTATGGACGCTAGGCGTGAAATAAGGCTGCAGTCCTCAACAGACGCGTCAGCATATCGGCAACTGAACAGACAGATCTCTCAATGCATGCGGCGGGACCTACGCAACTTCAATACAGCCCGTATTGAAGAAGCGATTAAATGAAACTAAGGCTGCAAGGTCTTTGCCAGGGATCTGTCTGCCGGGAAGAACCGGTACTTTTAGTCCTTCAGAAGCTTTTAATTCCGTCATGCACGGCGGCGCTACGCCAGAAGCGTGGAGCAGAAGTGAAGTTGTCCTGTACTTCAAGAAGGGCGATAATGCCCTATTAAAGAACTATAGACCGATATCGCTTCTCAACCGCTTCTCTGTGCTATTTTCGAGAGTCATTACGAATCGTCTCGCAAACAGACTTGACGACTTCCAGCCTCCCCAACAAGCCGGATTCCGAAAAGGCTACAGTACCATAGACCACATACATACCCTTCGCCAGATTGTACAAAAAACTACTGGACTGGAAAGGATACGGTATTAACATTAATGTCGAATACATCTCTCTCCTTCGATTTGCTGACGATATAGTCATAATGGCAGAATCGCTGGATAGGCCTTAAGATGAACATGGACAAGACGAAGATCATGTCTAACGTCCTATACCGGTTGTTGTTGGGAACACTACGGTAAAAGTTGTTGACGAATACGTATACCTAGAACAGATTGTCCGTCTAGGTAGGTCCAACTTCCACCAAGAGGTCAATCGACGGATCCAACTCGGCTGGGCAGCGTTCGGGAAACTGCGTCACATCTTCTCTTCGAGTATATCTCAATGTCTCAAAACTAAAGTTTACAACCAGTGCGTGTTGCCAGTGATGACATACGGAACAGAGACGTGGTGCTTCACTGCGGGCTGCGTGAGGAAGCTCAGAATCGCTCAGCGAGCTATGGAAAGGGCTCGGAGTTTCTCTGCGTGATAAAATCCGTAACCATGATATCCGCAGCAGAACTGAAGTGGCAATGGGCCGGCCATATAGTTCGTTGAACAGATAACCGAGCATTCTACCTCTGAACAGCAGTGGCAGCTCGGAGAACCGATAACCGTTGGGGAAGAAAGGTTCTCGAGTGACAACCTCGTACCGGTAAACGCTGTGTAGGCGCCCCCCACTAGATGGACCGACGACATGCACGGTTTTGCGGGAAGTCCATAGATGCAGGTGGCTCAGGACCGTGTTTTGTGGCAATCTATGGGGGAGGCCTATGTTCAACAGTGGACTAAGATAGGCTGAAATGATGATGATGATGATTAAAAATTATTACAAGAAAGTGATGGTAAAAATGTTGATACTGGCTAAATATAAATTCAGGTGATGAGTTTCTTCGTATTTTTAATCGGCACGTTACGAGGTCATATCTAAATAAATGTTGTGCTAATACATCTGAATTTTGAAAAAAATTACATGTTTTGGCGAGCAACGACACTATGCCGCGCTCTACAATGTGTAGAGTAATAAAAACCTAGAGACATCGTAATTAGCTAACTAATTAAGCCCTTAATTTTATGAATAATATTATGCCTAGAAGAAAACGCAGGACAAAAGAAGTTTTAATGAAATAATATCAGAACTAAAACGGTGCAGTTTTTTTTTTCATATCCAGACTCTGGAATTAATGTAGTCGTTCCTCCACAGACAAATCCGCTAGCAGGGCTGTAGTTACCTAAAACAACATTGCACTAGTTTAGATCCTTTATCACTGTCCTGTATTATTAAATGAACGTCATTAATCAGGACTTATCAATGGAATTGCCAAATTAGATGATCAGAAATGTTTTTGATTAATTAGTGTACAAAAATTAATCAATAAGATAAGACACGTGGCTAAGTAATCAGTATACCTGCCGTTGAGTCGTGTGTTGTGTGTTAAAATCCCACCCCCAGCGACACGACACAAACAGTACAAGACATAATTCTTTTTCTTCTTTAGAATAACGATGCCCCACAGTAGGATTTCCCCTGTGTCGTGGGTGCGTTTAACAGACATAAATTCCACATGCACAAACACCCAGACCCGAAACAACTAATGTGGGCCATACAAATATTTGTCCCGTGCGGAAATCGAACCCAGCGACTCGCGGCGCAGAAGCTAAGGGCTTAGCCACTGCGCCAACCGAGGACTAGTATCCGATAAACTGTAAAAGCCGAGAAGGCTAACAGCAATTACATCACCGAAAATATATATAACCGAGGACCTGTCATATACGCTTTTTGAGTACATCCGAAACAACAAGAAGACGAGTTAACACTGCTAGTGCTACTACTACTACTACTACTACTACTACTACTGCTACTACTACTACTACTACTACTACTACCAGAGATCCCACGCCTAGAGCTACAGGTACCAGCCGACATTCCGAACGGAGGTCCGAACCTGCTCCGGACGATATGGATCGTGACTTTTTTAATTAATACAATCGTAAATAGAATCAGACGTTAATGAAGCGTCGAGAGCTAATAAGTATATTCGCGCACTTTATTAAGCGCGCACTGCAATATTTTCGATAGATTATTTGCGCACTTCTGCGCGTTTTTGTTTCGCGACGAATGGACGTCCGTTTGGATCCGCACGACTTCGTCAACTATTTCTCGACAACGCCTGTGCAGGTTAGGGTTGTCAACCGTGTACTTTAGAGTATGGTACTCTTTTTCATGTAGGTGTATAAAGTACACCTCCAATCTGTAATACTAATAGAGTACGCCAAATACTCTTTTTTACATAATGTTTAATATACTATTACCAGTCATGCATACCCATTGTTTCAAAAAAAATCCTTTCCAAAAATTTAAATAAATGTACTCTTTTTAATAAGTTGGTACTCTTTTTTTACCCTCTCTGAAATCAGATATACTTTAATTTGACTTTTGGCGCCCACTCGGAAAGTGGCGCCAAAATATATATAGAGTTTTGATGTTAAATGTTGATAATTGAATATGCAGCAAGTGCTCGAGAAAGTGTACAGTGATTGGAAAATTCAATTCAAGACCAAAATTGTATTTTTCGTTTTGTCTCCATCAGTCCAGCAGATCTTCATTAAAAGTTAAATATAATTTTACTGTCGATCGAAATTTAGAAGTCTCGTTGCTTGAAGATTGCATACTTGGATAATATGTTACTTCACACAGGAAAATAGTTAAGGACTGCTTATATAAATAAATATACTCTATTTCTTTAAAAAAGATGGCAATCCCAGTGCAGATAGACCTCCAATCGCGTGTCAAAAACTTGCGTATGCTAAACCCGCTGTTATTATTACTAAAGCGCGGACAAAGCGACGCAGGGGATCTATTTATTTATTTCTATTCTTTATTGCAATATCTAGTGGTAGGAATCTAAAGAAATAGAAATTTCGGGTTGGTTGTGTTGCGATTGTTCCCTTCGATCTTATCGCACGAGCGTTGTATCGAGCACGGGTAGGTAGGCACCAGTGAGTGCCTCTGTGTTCGCGCGTCCACTTGCTGCACTATAAATATCTACTGCGCATTTGATATCTTCCGACAGTATTTGGAAGGTGTCGCCGTGGTCGAAAATCGGGTAGGTGGGCATGATGTCATGTTGTGATGATAACATTATTGTTTATTAATTTTCTAAAACTCACCTAAGCTCCCAACAAGCAGTATCGCCAGCAAAAACCCAATTTTGAAACCCATCTTTGTTCAACCGCCGAGAACGTTTTGCTGGTAATACAAAATACTACGTATTTATATGTTTGGTTTCTTTATCATTAATTACTCAATTTGATTGAATACTTTGATTGCGAACGATAAAACATCAAAATCTCTAATCTACCATAGTTTTGAGACTTTCAGCAGATAAACTAAAAACAAAATATCATAATATGATTGTTATTGGTTAGACATGCTTAAAACTCAATATAAAGAGGGTGCAAGAGCGAAAAATAAACGGAAATCAATCTGTTTGTGTCAAAGTTTGATCAAATATTAAATGATTTAATTAGATTTGTCAAATACGTCATAAGAAGGCGTCCATTAATTTCGTGAGGTGTTTAGGCGGGAAGGGGGTCGAGCAGAATCTCGCCGAATCTCAAGTGGGGGACAGGGGGTTTCGGCAAATATCACGTAATCATTTTTTCCGCAAGAAACTGTATTTGCTAAGATATTGCTAAATCCCCTCGATTTAATGGATGGTTTTCTCACTGTGATTCTAGACGTTCTTTAGTAGACTTAAATATTAGTCTAACTAGACTTAAATAAAAATAATTAATCAAATTATATGTTTTTTTAAATAAATCCAACGCAATCAATCCCAGATTAATGTACATACACTAAAAAAACGCATTTTTTCACGTGAGATTTTGTTTGGGTGTAAGAGCGAAATCTCAACAGGGGTTCCAAAAATCGCCAATATTGCCTCACGTTATTAATGAATGCCGCCTAAGTAAAATAAAGAAGTAATTATTAAGAAACAAAAAACCCCACCTTATAGAATTCACATTATATTTATGTTGAAGTATATTATCGTGAGAACGCAATGGAATTTGTCTGGCCAGTTAAAAACGATTGCTGGATAATTCCATAATACGCTTCACCTCACGCGTCATTAGCATATTGCAAGGGTAGCAATATGACTGGCCGCTTTAAAACGAAATAAAAATCAAATAAATGTAAAATATTGAAATTAAAAAAGTTCATCAGTTGCGCGCTTTACGGAGTGAATGCCGTATAATTTATTTTATTGTTATAAATAACTAAGTATTGTGCTGTTTGTTCCTGCATTCCTTGTGCCGTTGTAATTGTTTAGACTGCAATCGGTGTGTTTTTATGCTTTATTGTCCGGCGATACGTTTCGGACTTCGGTGAATGTTTCTGGACGCTGTGAAGATAACCCGACGGAGCTGCCTGCCCTTGCTAGGACACACAGGCGCTATAGAACAAGTGAGTGAGCTTTGCTTATCTTTATTTTGGTAGGGAAAATTCCAGCTACAGTAGGCCAACACCCCCCGGGCGTTTGATACCTTGTCAGTAGTCTAGCAAACGGACGAGACAGATTTTTTATTACTTGTACCAAAACGGCGGCATAAGTAGGTAGGGTACCGAGCCCAGAAGTCAGCCCCGCACCAATGCTCAGCCTTTTCACGTTTTAAACGATGTTATGATTTTGTTAAACAAATAAAATTACGTCCTATCGGTTCTGCGACTTGTCATTGGTGAATCTAAAATGAATGAGTTAGTGTGAGTAATCACGACCGTGAGCAATTGGATTGGAGTACTTTTCGGCGCTGTCAGCCGAAGAGCTAGGAAGGAGCTACATGTGACCGCCGCCATTTTTTTTTAACGGTCGGTGGTTACAAAACAGGTAATAATTTCATAATTTTGAAAATATTTTGTACATAATCTTTAATTAAGAAATTTCGCATCTTATTTAAATACAGTCTTATTGTTTAACAAAGAATTTATGTAAGTATTAGGGTGGCCGACTACTGCGTTATTATTTTTGCGAATTTTCCAGAAATCAGCCAACTCCGGCTGACAACTGGTTTCAAAAAAATATTATCAGTTACAAGTGTAATTTGCATTAATAAATAGCTCTTTAATAGCTCTCAGTCTAGAAGTAAATATAACATACAAAGTTTTAACAAAAATCTAGTAGTCAACCTTTACAATCAATGTTACTTGTAAGTTGGTAAGTTGTAGCAATGGACGAACTTTATTTTTTATTGGATAATGTGATGAAACGAGCAAAGCGTTCCTGATGGTAAGTGCAACGTCTGCCCATAGCAAATGATGTGTCACCTAGAAAATTTCTGTGTGACACCACACTGCGCCCATCACCCTGAGATATCAGTTCTTAATTCTCAAATGCCCAGTGATTACACTCGCTCGGAGTGCCCTTCAAATCGAAACACAGTAATGTTTGCACAATTGTTTAAAATAGATTTATTATTTTAGAAATAAATTGTACAGTTTTTACACATCGCTTCATTTATTTTTAGATTCTAGTCATGTCCACTTTTGAGGCCAATACTGCAATACCCAGAGGTACAAGTTACCCAGAGGTTTTTTTACTTACTTAATATACAAAAAGTCGTATGTAAAGCTCTATATGCTTATAAGAATTCGTACTAAAAGTTACGATAATGAACGACCAATAAGAGGCTCAGGAAAATTCTTAAGCTAGACTCGTACTCTGTATTGGCCCGCACCGAGAATGTAGACTGCACCCAGGCTCAACTAATTGTGTAACCGACTGAAATGTATGTGTATAGCGTGATATCTAGAAATAAACACAAAAACATCATGCAAAAATTGCACTTCAATGCCCCGTATGTCGTTACATATGGCAACACTAAACTACTGAGGGGGGCAAAACGCCCCGGACAGTTACACGTCGCCCCTTACGGGGCGCTAGAGATGACCTAGGGAGAAATAAACACTCCGAATTTCTCTGCGACTTAACGTTTTTATTTAACCTCCACTCATCACCTAATCAACAAGTTAATTAGTTGTTAGTTAGTGTAGTTGTCTCATTAAGAGTACTCTTTCCTTCGAGCACATTATGTATCCTTAATAGAACTAAATAAAATTCTTATTATTAACAAAAAAAAATAAAGGCGAGTAATGAATTAAACTGCACTGTGCACCCAACAGCGCATGGTGGCGATGGGCTCACCACCTATCACACCAACTGCATTATATTGTTTTGGTGAAACGTGGATTGTGGCAGTCATCTGCTTTTGCAGTGAGTGCCTAGTCTCTGACTACCCCTTATGGTATACAGTCGAGATCTTATGTATGTATGTATGTATCATTATTGTCGATGTTATTAATAATATAATCAATCATCATAAGCGTACATGTTCAATTTACATTTTTAGGCATACTTTTTACATGCATTTTTTGACGGCCGCGCCTTGTGGTTACAGTACCTACCTGATCACCACGCCGCCGGGTCCGAATCCCAGCCGGAGCCACTATTTGTGAAAAAAACACAAATTGTTGGTTTCCAGATCTGGTTGGGTTGTAATCGTCCTTGTGTCTCTGATACTGGGTCCTAGCCTACCTCCGATCGTATCGCATGAGCGTTACATCGGGCACGGGTAGGTTTGGACGAGTCGACAGTAATCGGTAATTGTCGCCATAGTCAAAAATTTACTACAAGGACATCATCATCACATGCATTATATATCCAACCAGTCCATAAACTGACCCAGTTGGAACTTCAAGCCGAATATCTCTCATTAACCAGCAACCATTCGTTCGTTAGCCCTCTTATGCCACACTCCACACTTGGACTGCAGTAAGCCATCGTGTGGTAGCGGCCTAAGAGAATCTACCACCCCATCTCATCCCGTGGGTGTCGTAAAAGTCGACAGAGGGAAAATGAAAACCGGGAGATGGGCAGCAGCATCTTGCTCGAACATCTAAATAAATAAACTGCGGTTGCCAACCCGTCTGCCAAGCGTGGCAACTATGGCAAAATCCCCCCAAAACGAGAGCTACAAACTTTTGTGGCAATCTATGGGGGAGGCCTATGTTCAGCAGTGGACTATTGATAGGCTGAAACGACGACGACGACGCAACGACGAAGCCGTCGTGATCAAGGGTATCAAATGCTTTTAAGCCGCCACCACACGGCACTTTATTTGGTCAAGTAAAAAGTGAAAACCTTTAAAGAGAGTTTCTTTCGCATTTCTAATGTTATAGTGTGGATGTTTATCTTAATAGTATTCATTTTACAGGTTAATATGTAAACAACATTCTTTAGTTTCAAAATGAATTTAATTATTTATCTGAGGCTTGCAGTGAGCCAGTTTCTGTAGGCGCTGACGCGCACGAACATGTCTGGTGCTCCCCGCGCACACGGCAGGCCCCACGACACTACACCGATCTGTTGGTTCCGGTCCACGCGGACCAACGGGCTGCCGCTGTCACCCTGCAATGGAAACAGACCATAGCTTTAGATTATTTTTATATAGGAGAAAGAGATGAGACGATGACGATGAGACCTATGAGACAAATGCTCTGTCATCCTGAACATATCTGTGTGGTGTGGTGCCCACACTGCGACCGTCGTCGCCTCGTCACCCCGAAACATCAGTTCAGCCTCATATGCCCAGTAATTACACTAGCTCTCAGTACCCTTCAGATCGAAACACAGCAATGTTTGCATACTGCTGCTTCACGGCAGAACCACTAACCCTGCGGAGGTGTCTACTTAGGTGGGTTCCTGTATAGGAATCGAACCAGTAAAACGCCATTCAAGTACTACTTACGTTGCAAGTGCCGTGGTTCGGAGAGTGGTATGTGCAAATCTCAATGTGCGGCTGCACGGCTGGTGCGCGGATGTTCAACTGGTTAGCCATACGAGCGACATCCGTCACGCAGCGCCCACCATCGATCGTGTTCTTCCTTATTTGCATCAGGTCCGCGGAGATTGCACCGTTATGCTGTGAACAACGAAAAAAACCAATAAAAAAGAAGTCTGCCAAGGTTTCCCGTACGTATGTACATACATTTACGCCTTTTTCCCATACAAGAGGTAGGCAGAGACCACACACGTAGCCCACTCTTCACCGCGGGAAACGACACCTGACGGGTGGCGGACCACGCGGCCCGGGTTTAGGTACGAGTTAAAAAAAGATCTTACCCCCCATTGCGTTCCCACGAGCAGTATAGTGACAGCATTGCATATTTTATGTTGTTATTCTGCATTAATAAAGGCTGTCCGTACAATACCTTAGTCGCCTCTTACGACACCTCGGTAGGAAAGAGGTAGTGGCTAATCTACTCAGCCGGACAAGTTATTGGTACACGTTTTTATTTGCAGTGTTCCAAATATTTAGAATTTTATATAAAAAATTATATTGACCCAACGATTAGTATTGAAACGAAAGAATTAACTTAACTTACCCGAGTCCTTCCCCATCCTGTTACCCTAGTCGCAACATTAGCACCAACAAAGTCATAATTCAGAGCGAGGATCCGCACGGTATTGGAGAGAGCAACATTGGAAGTGGTAATCAGAACCCCGATGTCGTTCTTGATGATAGACTGCACGTAGTTGGGGTGAGTGATGTTGCGCGCGAGGTTGTATTGGGTACCGCCAGAGTTCCAACGGTTGGTTCCAACAGTCGCTCGCAATGAACTGAAAAGTTGAAGTCAAAATTTCTTTATTACTGTTCACCTTTGCTTCCTTATCACAACTTATATATTAAAAGCCTATATATTAATCACTGATTTTATGTCTAAGTTAATAGTTGTAAATAAAATGGTTCGCGGCTAAGCCGAAATACCCGGTCCGTGTAGGTCCCGCTGAAAATCGTCGAGGCTACAAGTATTATAGCACTGAGCGTTTTAACGGCAATGCTGCAGCACAGATAAACAAAGCAACCTCAGTATAATCCTTTTTATTTTTCTCTGTGTAGTCTATTATTTTCTCTGTATATTTTCTTATTATTTTTTGATCCTGACCATGAGCTACCAAAACGAGCCATTTTTGCCAAAGTCGAGTAATAATTTAACGAGTAAAAAGGTAGTTGACTTTTACTGAAGATGATGATGATGATGAAGATGAAGATGGACTGATGGACACTAAACAAAAAGTACAATTGTGGTCGTGAATTGATTTTTCCAATTGCTGTACACTTTCACGAGCACTTGCTCGAACATCAAAACTCAAAATATACATAGAATTTACAAAATTCAACAAAAACACTACCGTCACTTTTTGATTTGGCGCCAAAAGTCCTTATGATACTCTATAAATGCCGCTATTATCCCAGTTTAAAGTTGAATACTTTTTTTTAATACTTTTTTAAACATTGTGCTGCAAGTTCTGAAGTTAATAAAACATTTATATTTCTTTCTATTCCATTCAGGTTCAAATCAAAGTCAAATATACACATAATGGAAAAGTCTGGACATATAGGACTTAAGAACTGATGTGAGTGACTTCGGATATCGGGACCCCCATCACGTCGGGGCCCCCGGGCTGGTGCTCCACGTAATCAGGGTAAAGTCAGCACTGATCATCACAATATCAATGATAACAAAATTACGTATGTAACAGCCTATAACAAATGCATTACCACACTTCGCCCATCACCCTGAGACTTCAGTGTTTTTGTCTGATATTCCCGGTGAATGTCTAGCTCTCGGTGCTAGTGCTTCAGTCAAACCGAAACTCAGTAATAATTTCACACTACTGCTTCACGGCAATGTAACTGGAGCTACCTAAAAGGATTCCTGCATAGGAATCCTACCACCATAAAGCTTCAATAAACTTACATAAATAATATAGCACCGGGAACAGTATACAATGTCGTAATACATCTATGAACGTAATATAATGACATCATATACTTACAAAAATGATAAATACACATGAATACAAAAATAACAATTAAGACGAGGTAGATAGCGATGGCAGATAGTGTTCAGCAATCAGGATTTTAAAAATAGGCAGATTTGACATGTCGAATATACAGATTTACCTTTAGTTATTTTCCAAGTTATAAATGTTCTTGGCTTTAACGAAATCGATGAAAACCTACTTGCTCAGAGATCCACCGGAGAAGACAGCGTTAATGCAGTGAGCAGCGGTGAGGATGTGACGATTGCCAACGAGGGAACCTCCGCAGAGGAAGTTGCGCACCACGAATCCGTTGGACAGGGCGACCATGAAGGGGGCGCTTCCTTGTCCAGCCACCTGGCCGCCTACGATGCGCCCGGTCGGGTCCGAGTGCCCGTATAGCATGGACACATCGTCATCCGGCGTTGGGAAAGCTGGAAAAGAGATAAAATACGAATACATTGTATCAGGTTTTAGAGGTCACAAATCTTAATCGTTAGGCGGTTTTGTTTTTATTTATTTATTTACAACTATTATTACTGATTAACCTGATTTAATAGTGTACCCTACTTAATTATTATGGTAACAAAATATTAACAGTATTTCTTATTTAAATTCGTTCCCTGAACAAGAGAATAAATCAATATTTTCGGCAACTAGATTTGGTGTGCGCAAAGTACGTTGCGCAAAGAAGATGGTTGGGTACTACCACCAGCTTGGGATCCTATAATCAATAAAATTAATTCAAAAACCAAGCATACCACTGCAAGACTTCAAGACACAGTTAGGTCTTTAGATCGGACCAAACATAATAATTAAAAGGGAGTTAACTATGATATCAGGACATCTGTCACCTAATTCCATTCCTCCCGTGACAATGGGTGCTGTAAAGCGCTCGAAACGTCGTGTTTTAAATAGGACAAAATTAAACGCGATAAAATCACTCGATATGTCAACGCCAAGGATTCCAATACTAACTGAAGGCAACAAGGAGAATGCTCTCAAAGTGAGGATACACGATGATGGGTTTCTTTTTTTTTCATCAATTCATCAACTTCCTAGGAGATATTATAGTGTCACTAGTGCACGTCCAAACACACTGCCACTCAGTCGGCCTAACCTGTCCGTGCCTGATGTAAGGCTGATGCGATAACATCGCAGGTAGGCTAGGATGCAGTGTCAGAAACACGGCGACGATCACAACATAACCAGACCCGAAAACCAATAATTTGCGTTTTAGCATCAATGTTTGCTCCGGCTTGTATTTGATTTTAATTGAATTTCTTTCTTACTTGATCCAGTGAGACGACCACGTGGCCTAGTGGTTAGCGTACGTGACTTCTACGCTGCGGGTCCTGGGTTCTAATCTCAACCGGAGCCAACATTTGTGCAAAAAACACAAATGGTTGGTTTCGGGTCTGGTTGTTTTGTGCTAGTGTAAATTTATGTCTGTGAAACGTACCTACGATACACGATAATCCTACATCATTCGCATCGCATCGCATCGTTTTTAAAATAAAAAAAATAATATGTTCTGTTAGTTTAACATATTACTACTAATGTTTTTCTTTTATTTACGCGAATATTACACATTAAATAAAACTACTTTTTTACGGATTTTATCGCGTTTAATTTTGAACTATATTTACCCGACGTTTCGGACGCTTTACAGCACAACTGTCACCTCAGTCCCCCCGTGACCATGGGACCATTAAACGCGATAAAATCCGTAAAAAAGTAGTTTTATTTAATATTACTACTAAATTTTGGATTGCACATTCTTTTTTTGCTCTGGAATTATTTTAAAGTTTTTATGAATTGTTATTTTTAATAAAGTAGTCTTTAGTTATAATTTTAAATTAATTTAGTTTCACATACAATCTTCAATGTCATGAGTAACTACGAATACTTATAAATTTTTAATATAAATAAAATTAAAAGAATGAAACCGTATGGTTAGTTCAATTATAGTTTTAATGAGATTGTGGGTAAGAAAGAGGTAATGGGGGTAATGGGGTCGTAGATTTTCTTACGCCTCCACCACACGGCATCATCATCGGTGTCATTATCAATCTTAAATTAAAATCACGGTAACGTAGATTGATAATTGTTGAGACAACAGAGATTTGGAAAGACCGGCTTTTCGAATATATCAGTAACAATGGTACGATAAAAATTTTTAGATTAACAATTATGAAAATATGTGAACAATTATCAAAAAAAATTATTTAGGTGTTATTTACTGGTGGCAGGATTCCTATGCAGGAATCCGTCTAGGTAGGTACCACCACAGGGCCAGGTATTCTGCCGTGAAGCAGTAGTGTGCAAACATTACTGTGTTTCGGTTTGAAGGAAACTGTGAGCTAGCGTAATCACTGGGCATATGGGACTTAAGAACTGATGTCTCAGGGTGACGGGCGCAGTGTAGTGTCACACAGAAATATTCTGGGTTTATCCATCGGATAATCACAACAAACGTTCTATACTAAAATCGTAAATATTTTTAATAAATCATCATTTCAGTCTACCACTAGTCAAAAACATACGCCTCCCCCACAGTTTGCCACAATAGTATGTGATTTTCCAATCGCAGTTTATTTATTAAGATGTTCCTAGGAAGATGCTGCTGCCCATCTCCAGGTTTTTATTTTTCCTCTGTCGACTTTTACAACGCCTAAGGGATGAGATGGGTTGGCAGATTCACTCGTCCTAACCTACTAGTACCATAACGACTAGGCTACGCGGTCGTCAGTTAAATTATACTATTTATGTATTTATGTTTGGGTCAAACCAAACCTGGCACGCGGGCCCCTGGCCCGTGAGCGAGGTATCCGATGAAGCTGTATAAGCCAAAAAAGGCTAACAGCAATTACATCACCGAAATTATATATATTAAATTATTATTATTACTTGTATGTGGTATGTATGGATGAGTACTTACCCAAGCTCCCAGCAAGCAGTGTCGCCAGCAATATCCCAACTTTGAACGCCATCTTATAAGCTGCTCGGTGTGAAGTCTCTCTTACGCTGCAACCTTATATATTGGCGGTAACCGATAGCGTTTTTAATTACAGATAATGTGATTAATTAGCATGATAATCCAAAAATAGATAAACGTATCAGGTTGCATTGTAATTAAGTGTATATTTTGCAATATTCTTGTCCGTAAACGTTACATCCAGTCACGATGAAGAATTATGTAAGAGCGTTGCCATCCGAACCGTGTGGTGGCGACTTACGAGATTCTTCCACCCTTTCTCATGCCGTGGGTTTTTTTTTATTGTATAAAGTGACGAAACGAGCAAAACGTTCACCTGATGGTAAGTGCAACGTCCGCCCACAAAAAATGCTGTGTCACCCAGAATATTTCTGTGTGACACCACACTGCGCCCGTCACCCTGAGACATCAGTTCTTAAGTCTCAAATGCCCAGTGATTACGCTAGCTCACAGTGCCCTCAAACCGAAACACAGTAATGCTTGCACACTACTGCTTCACGGCAGAATAACTGGCCCTGGGGTGGTACCTACCTAGACGGATTCCTGCATAGGAATCCTACCACCAGTGTGTCGTATAAGTCGACAGAAGGAAAATGAAAACCAGTAGATGGGCAGCAGCACTTTCCTGGAACATCTGAATAAATAAACTGCGGTTGCCAACCCGCCTGCCAAGCGTGGAGACTATGACAAAATCCCCCAAAATAAGTGTTACAAACGTTCATGGCAATCGATGGGGGGAGGCCTACGTTCAGCAGTGGACTAATGATAGGCCGAAATTATGATGATGATGATGATGTTGCCATCCCTGAAGACGAAGAAGATGAAATCAAGATACGATTAGTTGCCAGCGGTTGACTCCACGGTTATCGTCTAATAGGCAAAACGCTGATTTGTTTTGATACCGCAATAGCTTAGGGTCTAAGCCATTACGGTATTAAAACAAATCAGAACAATCAAAACTACTAAACACCACATCGCAAGATCGAATCTGCCATTCGACTATTGTCGTGAACCATTTAACACAAGCTTTCTAGTTTAGTTGGAGTGGTTAACAGGAACATTACATACATAACAGCCACGCCTTTTTCCCATTTAAGGGTTAGGCAGAGACCACACACGTAGCCAACTTAGAACATTAGTAATGTTATTAGCATTGCTAGTATTCTTTTTAAAGAATATAAAGAAATTGCATAGTTCAGTGGGACCACTATTAACCGGACTATTTATTGCCATAGAGAATCGGATAATACGATGAACGAAAGATGTTACGTACAATAATATATTCATTAACAGAATTAACACCAATGAATTCAATATTATAAAACAATCGCATAGCATTAAACTGTAGCATAGAAGTACAATCATTATACAATTTCGTCATCCGACATGATCTGAAGATCTTGATCAGCACAGTGAGAACCGAGGCACGATTTCAATATCGTCTATTTAAAACAGTAACGAGACGAGAGAGACTCGGGCGGCGTTAATTGGGCGTTTTTTTGCCCACTTTGCAGTTCGGATATTCGCGATTTCGCATAATTGAGGTCCGGACTTCGCCCACTGTACTTCGCCCACTCGCCGGCCTTTACATCTACATACATACATATAGTCACGCCTCTTTCCCATTGAGATCTTTCTTGCTACGATCCTGACACGCATCTTTTGCTTATCATTTTACTTCGATTAGTGTTCTCGTACAAACTCATTTACTTGCGGGTACTTTTACTTAGATCTGATTTTTTTTTCGACTTCGAATCCTTTAGATCTGTAGGAGTAGGCTCATATGGCAGACTCACAATTTAATAACAAAACACATAGCTGTTTACTGGTGGTAAAAATCCTTCTAGGAATCCGTTACGCCTAGTTATTCGTCCGTCAAACTGTGGTGTGCAAGCAGTGCGTGCTTCGATTTGCAGGGTAAAATTATCTTTATCAATTTCCTTTGATATTGATGGTTACCATTTTTACTTGTGAGTAACAATGCATACCAATAAAAAAATCTCACAAGTTTTACCGCCCGGGACTACTCGGCCTATATGGAAATCCGCCCCTGTAAACACATTCTACGATATTTCCTCGGCCTATCTTACATCCTAGACATTAATGGCGAGTAGACATTAGTTGTTTTTTTTCCTTATCTATAGTGATTTTTTGTATGCCGTGCCTTGTCTTCAATTAAGAATTTAAAAACAAAATCAATCTTGAAACAATGATAATTCCCGATCGAAAATGATTGCAATTACGTAAATAATTTATTAATATCTTAAGTGGCGGTGAGTGATGATGCTTATCATTTTTTTTGATTTAATACTGTTCACTTATTTATTAGATAAGCTAGGTAGGTATACCTACGTAAAAACAGGAAACAGATAAATAATTTCAAATAAAACACCTATATGTCTTGACCTGTTGATAACTATTGCTGGATGTTTCTTAACAATTGAATGAATGAGCACTTATAATCAGCGCTGCCAGACATAGCTCATCAGATTACTCTAACCAAGGGATTCCCAAAGTGTTCCAAAGCGGTCCGGGGATTCCCAGGGAGTCCTTTTTGGCGGACGACGAAGTCTACCCTTATTTGAAACTTTCATGATACTGAGAAATAAGATGTGTTGCGTGTACCAACTTGTTATCATCATTTCAGCCTATCACTAGTCCACTGCTGAACATGGGCCTCCCCATAGATTGCCACAAAAGTTTTTTGCGCTCATTTTGGAGATTCTGCCATAGTTGCAACGCTTGGCAGGCGGATTGGCATCCGCCGTTTAAATATTCAGAATGCGCCCGAAAAAGATGCCCATCTTCTGGTTTTATTGTTCACTCTGTCGACTTTTACGACACTCACGGGATGAGATGGGGTGGTAGATTCTCTTAAGCCGCCACCAAACGGCGAACTTGTTATAAAACAAAAGTAAAAGTAAAGTTTCAGCCTATAAATGTCCCACTGCTGAGCACAGGCCTCCTCTCATTTCTGAGAGGGTTTAGGAGCTAGGAAGAATCCGCTACGCTGCTCCAATGCGGGTTGGCGGACTTCACATGTCTTCGAAATATTTCTATTCCGCGGACATGCAGGTTTCCTCACGATGTTTTCCTTTACCGCTAAGCACGTGATAAATCAGCACTTACAATTGTAGAACAATTTTAGAGGTGCTGGCACCGGGGATCGAACCCAGGTTACTCGCTTACTATGAAATTAAAGGCGAGCACCAGGCAGGGGCCTGGGTGTATGCTGCCTATTGGCGGGTAATTAACCCGCCAATAGGCAGCATAAACTCACGCACCATTAGTAAGGGCAGTGTAAACAGAGTACTTTTTATGGCAGTGACATTTCATTAGACTGGTCGCGATGCACTCGTTGCACTTACCATTAGATAGCATTTTGCAAGTTTTCTCACTTAGGTACAGTAGACGACAACCAACGAGCGTTTGATATCATTCTTAGTCTAGCAAACGGGACAGAGAATCTGATTAATACATACATACTGTAATGGGTAGTTTGGCTATAATGAAATAGATGGTAGAACGCGTTTAAAATGTTTGTATTTCACCAATACGTCATATAATTTAATGAGGTTGAAAAAAAAGTACGGTGATCACCACATTTTTTTTAGATAAGATTGCTATCGTAAGAGGCAAATGCATACGAGTTATATCAATTGTTTATATGCAATCAGTGAAATTAATTTGCCTATAGGTGTGGAAGGTAATTGTGATTTTTATTTCGCGTATTGGGGGCATGGGGTAAGTGTTTTATATTTTGTTTCACTCTTGTGAGCTAGGGCATTTGCTACCGGTGTTCAGTAAAATATTATAGTTTACAAATTTGTTATGTTGTCGACAGCGTTCTGAAACGCCCGTATTAATCAATAATTGACTTCATAGTTCAAATGAAAATGATGATTGATTAGGAGAGATAACTTACATTGGCTATTTATAAAAAGTCTTCAATGATTGGTTTAAGGGGCGGTATCTTATTCGATATATGCGACGGGAGTTCGAGTCTCAGCAAATTAATATTTTTGTTATTCATTTTTTTTGGTTATCTATTCTTTTTTATAATTTGTCTTTTTATATTTTGTTTTTTTTTTTGATAATATCTTTTTAAGTTTTCCCTGTCTAGTTTTAGATTACCTGTAAAAGGATATAATCGTAAATAATAGATAAGGTATATAATATTAATTATAGCTAGCTTCCATCAGTTGATGTTCTGTTTTCTTTTTACACCCTTATGTTAAAATCATTTGAACACACACCCAACCCCAAATTATCACAATACAGTAACGCCTTTTTTAACATGTAAGGGGTAGGCAGAGGCCACTCACGTAGCCCACTTTTCTCTCTCGCGGGAAACGAAACGTAACGGGTGGCGAAACCACGTCGTCGCCATTTTCGTACGAGTCAAAATATTCTTACTTCCCCATTGCGTTCCCACGAGCAGTACAGTGACAGCATTGCATATTATGGTGTTATTCTACACTAATAAAGGCTGTCAGTACAATACCTTAGTGGTCTCTTACGACACCGGTAGGAAAGAGGTATGTAGGTTTTACTGGTCGTAGGATTCCTATTCAGGAATCCGTCTAGGTGGGTACCACCCAAGGGCCAGTTATTCTGCCGTGAAGCAGTAGTGTGCAAACATTACTGTGTTTCGGTTTGAAGGGCACTGAGAGCCTAGCGTAATCACAGGGCATATGAGACTTACGAACTGATGTCTCAGGGTGATGGGCACAGAGGTGACACAGCATTTGTTAAGGGCAGACGTTGCACTTACCATCAGGTGAACGTTTTGCTCGTTTCATCACTTTATACAATAAAAAAAAAGGTAAATACACCACTAATTTATAATTTTGCCGCATATTTTGCGTTTTAATGTAATAATTATATAAAATTAGATAAAGGAGAGAGTTGATACAATAAAACGGGACTGCGATAATTATGTGATAGTTATGGTGAGGTGAGAATTGTTAGGAAAATAAAAAGATCAAGGCATGACAGTTTATAAAGTTCGTATTAAAAATATTATTATTTATTAACTAGCTGATGCCTGCAACTTCATCCTCGTGGTTATAGGTATTTTAAATAACCCCTGGAAACTATTTGATTATCTGGAATAAAAAGTATCCTTTGTCCGTCTCCAGGATGCAAGCCATCCATCCAAGCGTATCAAATTTCGTCAAGATCGGTTCAGCGGTTGAACCGTGAAAAGATAACAAACAGACCGAGGGACAAAGAGAATTACTTTCGAATTTATAATATACAAGTATGGATTAAGAGAGATATTTAAACTGTCATCGACGAAAATAGTGATTGACCAAAACGCAAATTAAAGGCGCGCGCGGAAAGCCCCTAATTTCTGCAATTTTTCTGATTTAAATGAAACTAATTTCATTTAAATGTGTAGTGTTCGCGTAAATATAAGATAATCATTAATTTATCGAGCCGTGGTAGCTCAGGGGCTGGGCGCTCGCTTTTAATTTCATAGTACGCGAGTGACCTGGGTTCGATTCCCGGTGCCGGCACCACTAAAATTGTTAATTACAATTTTAAGTGCTGACTTACCACGTGCTCGACGGTGAAGGAAAACATCGTGAGGAAACCCTCATGTCTGAGAAATTAAAAATATTTCGAAGACATGTGAAGTCCGCCAACCGGCATTGGAGCAGCGTGGCGGATTCTTCCTAGCTCCAAAACCCTCTCAGAAATGAGAAGAGGCCTGTGCTCAGTAGTGGGACATTTATGGGCTGAAACTTTACTTTTTTATTAATTTATCAGATTTTAGGCAGGAACTCTGAATATTTTCCAAATAAAAAGTATCTTAGATTGCTCTCTGAAAAGTCCCCTGCCAATGAGTCCCGTCAAAATCGATTTAGCCTTTTCGGTGATCATATGAGTCAGATAGTCCGGACAAACAAACAGACAGAGATAAAAAATTTAAAAACACTAGTTTGAGTTTTGGAATCCTGCCAATTACCATATAAGATAAATAAATAATATTTATTGCGAAATTACAGACAGACACTCCAATTTCATTTATTTGTATAGATAAGGTATAAGCCAAAGACGTAAAAGAAAGAACTATGAATATTTCAAAACCGATTATTTAGATATTAAGCGAAATATTAAAACTTGCCATGAATGAAAATAATGATGACCAAAATGCAAATTAACACGTCATTTATTATGCATAGTTTTTATTATTTTTACATTTTTATTATATGTATAGATAATTAGAATGGTGATGGAAAATAAAGGCATGCTAGTAGAAAATGAAGACGCACACAGTCTGCCTAAAGACGTCAGGGCGAGTCTGACTGTCTGCCAGGGAGTCATCTTCCTTACCAAAGGCTGGTGATAGCCAACTGTTCGAGTCCTAGTGAAGTCCACTTCTGCTAGAGAATGTTACATGAAATGGACATAATGTATGAACAAAAATTTTTTGTTCATACATTATGATTCATATAAGTAACATAAGAAGCTCGAAGAAATAACTCACACGTCCAAAATCTGCATTGACGTTTCTAAGATGTGAACTATATGTATATCTAAAGATTACACCGACGTAATCTCACCAAGCTGCCTGCTCACGTAGCCCACTTATCGCCCTCGCGGGAAACAAGACGTGACGGGTGGTGAGCCACGTCGCCGTCATTATAGTTGAGTGCGAGTCAAAAAATTCTTACTTCCCATTGCGTTCCCAGCAATATAGTGACAGCGTTGCAAATTATGGGTTATTCTGCACGACTAAAGGCTGTTAGTTGCCTCTTACAACACCTCGGTAGGAAAGAGGTAGGTTATGTTAGCGTTCTATTACTATGGGTAGTAATAGAACGCTGTGGTGGGCCACAGATTAGATTACTACCCACTAGAGCCGTGGTAGCTCAGGAGGTAGGCGGTCGCTTTAAATTTCATAGTAAGCGAGTGAGCTGGGTTCGATTCCCTATGCCGGCACCACTAAAATTGTTAATTGCAATTTTAGTGCACAATTAGTGGTAAATCAGCAAAAGTGCTGATTTACCACGTGCTCGGCGGTGATGGAAAACATCGTGAGGAAACCTGCATGTCTGAGAAATAAAAAAAATATTTCGAAGACATGTGCAGTCCGCCAACCCGCTCTCAGAAATGAGAGGAAGCCGGTGCTCAGCAGTGGGACATTTATATGCTGGAACTTTACTACCCACCACTTAGGATTGTCTGATCTGGCTAGGACTTCTCCTTGGGTCAAAAAGGGGTGGTAGGTTACCGTCACACAGCGACGTAACATAGTGAGATGGGGGTTAATTGAAAACACAAAATTATTCAAAATGTTTAATTTCTCATCAATAAGTTTCAAAAATTTCTTAAAACAATATCCTTATTAATATTTATACAAGAATCAATTTACAAAATTGAATGTTACTGGCTGTACTTTTTACTATACACACACGATATAACTGCTTCAAGAGAAATATAGATTGCGGTGAATATAAAAAATGTGATAATTGACCACTTGTTCATAAATTCGGTCTTCCATTGAACAACCAAAACACACATACAGTCACGCCTTTTCCCCTTATAAGCTCAATATAGTCCCGACAAAAGCAGACGTTATTCATCATTACCTTCTCGTACGTTAAACAAAGTGTCAATATCGTGGTAGCGGCCTTAAGAGAATCTACCACCCCATCTCATCCCGTGGGTGTCGTAAAAGTCGACAGAGGGAAAATAAAAAACGGGAGATGGGCAGCAGCATCTTCCTGGAACATCTGAATAAATAAACTGCGGTTGCCAAACCGCCCGCCAAGCGTGGCAACTGTGGCAAAATCTCCCCAAAACGGGAGCAACAAACTTTTGTGGCAATCTATGGGGGAGGCCTATGTTCAGTAGTGGACTAGTGATAGTCTGAAATGATGATGATTTTTTCTATTAATTTAGATTCACATTCCAAATAATTTTTCATTACAAAACCTTATCTAAAAAAAGAGACACGATTTTTTAATATTTACTTATGTGGCTGTAGTCACACGAAACATTAACGAGTTTGTGTGTGTGTGTGCGTGTGGGTGCGTGCGTGTCAGCGGCGCGAGCGTGTGCGTGCGCGCGCGGCCCGACATCAGCTGAGCAGCGGCGCCAGGGCGGCGAGCGCAGTGTGCGCTGAGCGCCCCCCGGCCGCACGCCAGCGCGCCCCCCGAGCGGCCGGCGCCCCCCGCTCCCCCCGCGCCCCCCGCGCGCAGCTCGCTGTAGAGCACGTAGGCGGCGAGCTGTGCGCGCAGGTGCGGCTGGGCGCGGCGCGCGGGCAGCCCCACGTAGCGGCGCAGCTGCGGCGCGAGCGGCGGCTGCCAGGCGTCGAGCGCGCCCGCCACGCGCTGCTTCACGGCCAGCGTGAACTCGGCCGAGATGAGCGGCTCGCAGTGCGACTCCGCGCCGTCGACCCTCATCTCGGCCCACGCGAGCCGGTTCTGGTTCTCCACCTGCGAGAGCAGCAGCTTCACCTGCCACACGTGGTACGACGACGGGTGGCTTTTCATTTCCTTTATCAGCTGCAAAGTGACTTTTTTGATGAGGGTACTGTCGGAAGCCAGCTAGATAGATACCAGCCCTGGCCAGATATTCTATGAAGCTATAGTCTGTTTTTTTATTGGATAAAGTGATGAAACGTGCAAAACGTTCACCTAATGGTAAGTGCAACGTCTGCCCATAACAAATGCTGTGCCCATCACCCTGAGACATTAGTTCCTAAGTCTCATATGCCCAACGATTACGCTAGCTCACAGTGCCCTTCAAACCGAAACACAATAATGTTTGCACACTACTGCTTCGCGGCAGAATACCTGGCCTTTTGGTGGTACCTACCTAGACGGATTCCTGCATAGGAATTCTACCACCTATAAACATTACTGAGTTTCGGTCTGAAGGACACTGAGAGCTAGTGTAAGCATGAGCATATGTGACTTAAGGACTGATGTCTCGGTGTAACTGGCGCAGTATAGTGTCACACAGAAATGTTCGGGGCGACATAACATCTCTCTCTCATGGGCAGACGCTGCACTCACCATCAGGTGAAGGTTTTGCTCGCCTCGGCACTTTATCCAAGAAAACATACGCAGGAGAAATTATAGTGCCACAGGTGACATCGCCCGATGTATCTCGCATGCAATAAGATCGAAAGCAATCATCGATCATGCAATTTTCTGCCCCGCACAAGCACCATATGGAATCTGCGCCAGCGGTTTTTCCGGACCGATACGACTTAGGGACCTTCAAGAAATTAGCCTATTCCTTCCTCAAAGGCCGGCAACGCATCTGCTATTCCTCTGGTATTGTAGATGTTCATGGGCGGCGGTGATCACTTACCATCAGGTGAGCCGCTTGCTCGTTTGCCTCCTCTAACATAAAAAAAAAGTAAGCTGGTATGCAGTGAAAAGCAACTATTTGCGTTTTTGTACCAAATAGTAGCTTCTTCGTTCCTAGTTAGACAATGCGATCATCAAATGTGAAAGTCCTAATATAAACTGACTATCAATGTGAAACCGTGTGATAGCGGTCTACGAAAATCTATCACCACCACCTCATCCCGTGGGTGTCGTAAAAATCGACCGGGGGGAAAAAAACCAGGAGACGGGTAGCAGCGTCTTCCTGGAACACCACAATAAATAAACTACGGTTACCAACACGAAATGATGACGATGATGATGAGGCTTTGTAACCTAAAGCTTTAAATAAGTTAAATCACCGGGGTCCACGGTGGCCAGACAGAATGTGTTAGAAATTGTTTAGAAGCAGTTTCGGAACTTTTTTGGAACAATTGCATCTGTAACAGCGCTAGTTCCGGATCGGTGATATGTTTCGTTAGGAACATTCCGAAACCGGGTCATAGTAACTTATTAAGATTCATGACTCGATCTCAGACAACAAAACGAACTTAACGAAATTCGGCACAGAGATAGCTTGCAGCCTGGAGACGGACATAGTATTTTTTTACCTTTTTTTTATTGGATAAAGTGATGAAGTGAAGCAAAACGTTCACCTGATGGTACGAGTAAGTGCAACATATGCCCACAACAAATGCCGTGTCACCCAGAAAATTTCTGTGTGACACCACATTGTGCCCGTCACCGTGAGACATCAGTTCTCAAGTCTCATATGCCCAGTGATTACGCTAGCTCACAGTGCCCTTCAGACCGAAACATAGTAATGCTTGCACACTACTGCTTCACGGCAGAATAACTCGCCCTGGGGTGGTATCTACCTAGACGGATTTCTGCATAGGAATCCTACCACCAGTAAAATGCTCTTTATCCCGGTAAATCAAAAAGTTCCAACAGGATATTTAAAAACCTATATCCGCGCGGACGAAGTCGCGGGCATCGGCTAGTGTTTGATAAATTCAAATGAATATCTTAATACATACTACATACCTTCAAGAACGAGGTCCAAATGGGCAAAGCGCACAAAATATCCTTCACCAAGCACTCGTAGGTGACCATGCTGAGCGCTTGCATATGTTCCTCCTCCTCCTTGCTGTACCGGCGACACTGGCACTGCTTCACCACCATATCACCTTTCCCCTTCTTTTTATTCACCAGCAAACAGTTGGCGCAAATGTTCGAGTTGGCCACGTCACTCGTGAGATAATGCTTGACGAAGCTACGCACTTTGTCGTCGTTTGTGAACAGCTCGATGTTTTCCGGCGTAGCCAGCCAAATGTTGGTCTTATCGAGAGTGAGGGTCTGCGCCAATATCGTGAGGAAGCCCTGAGGATCGGACACGTAGGACAGGCAGCCGGCGCGCTGTTTAATGTCTATACACCACGTGAAATCCAGGAATGTTCTGGAAGGATAATCTTCAATTGCATCTCAAGTATTTTTTTTAAATGACACGGGAAATCGTTATTTGATGGAGGATTTTTTTTTAATTTGATAAAAGCGACGAAACGAGCAAAACGTTGACCTGATGGTAAGTGCAACGTCTGCCCATAACAAATGCTGTGTCACCCAGAACATTTGTGCGTGACACCACACTGCGCCCGTTACCTTGAGACATCGGTTCTTAAGTCTCATATGCCCAGTGATTACGCTAGCTCACAGTGCCCTTCAAACCGAAACACAGTAGTTATTGCACAGTATTGCTTCACGGCAGAATAACTGGCCCTGGGATGGCACCTACATAGACGGATTCCTGCATAAGAATCCTACTACCAGTAAAGTTCTTAGGTCTTAGGTGATTACGCTAGCTCTCAGTGCCCTTCAAACCGAAACACAGTAATGTTCGCACACTACTGCTTCACGGCAGAATAACTGGCCCTGGGGTGGTACCTACCTAGATGGATTCCTGATTAAGTCATATTTCTAATAAATATTTCTGGAAAGATGCAAATCATGGCAGTAAAGAGCGAATTCACATTTGTTCAGTACCTTCCATAATTATGTATATAGATTCTTATTAAAATGAAGGACATTTAGAAATTCACACACAACGGGCTATCATTAAGTTAAGTTTTACTTTTAACCGACTTCTAAAAAGGAGGTTCTCAATTCCACTGAATTTTTTTTTGTTTGTATGTTATGCGATGAGATAAAGAGATAGAGCCGTGGTAGCACAGGGGCTAGGCGCTCGCTTTAAATTTCATAGTATGCAAGTGACCTGGGTTCGATTCCCGGTGCCGGCACCACTGAAATTGTTAATTGCAATTTTAAGTGCTGATTTACCGAGTGCTCGGCGGTGAAGGAAAACATCGTAGGGAAACCTGCATGTCGGAGAAATAAAAAATATTTCGCAGACATGTGCAGTTCGCCAACCCGCATTGGTGCAGCGTGGCGGATTCTTCCTAGCTCCAAAACCCTCTCAGAAATGAGACGAGGCCTGTGCCCAGCAGTGGGACTTCATAGGCTGAAACATTACTTTTTTTTGGTATGTTACGCGATGTCTTCGCCAATCGTAAACCGATTTCAATTATTATTTTTTTAATTGAGGTTGGTCCCATATAAATTTGGTCAAGTTCTGATAATAGGAATCCATGAGAAAATCATGCAGGAATCCGTCTAGGTAGGTACCACCCCAGTGCCAGTTATTCTGCCGTGAAGCAGTAGTGTGCGAACATTACTGTGTTTCGGTTTGAAGGGCCACTGTGAGCTAGCGTAATCACTGGGCATGTGAGACTTAAGAACTGATGTCTCAAGGTAACGGGCGCAGTGTGGTGTCACACACAAATGTTCTGGGTGACACAGCATTTGTTATGGGCAGACGTTGCACTTACCATCAGGTGAACGTTTTGCTCAGTTTCAACACTTTATCCAATAAAAATAAAAAATCGTATAAGCATGTTTGGAGCTGCTGCGTTGAAGACGGTTATTTGATTAAATAATATTTCATAATAATTATATTGCCTACTGTGTCGACTTACTTCAACTGGTCCCAATTTTGGTCCCTCTCGAATATGATTGGCCAATATCTGGGATCGTTTATTTTCACCTCCTTCAGCGTGTCGAGTTCTGGTATTATGCAAGGTGCTTTCATCTCCTTCACAACACCCTGTAGATCTATGACCTGAAAACGATAAGACCTTGGAGGATAAGATGACAGCCGATGTACTTAAACCATTTGACATTCGAATACAATAAAATGACGGAATTACTTTCGAGCCGTTGATTGTGTGATTTTCCCAACCTCGGGTTTAAGAATATTTATATCGCATAAGAATTAAATTCACTACAACATACATACATAAAATCACGACTGTATCCCATAAGGGGTAGTCAGAGACTGGGCAGTCACTGCAAAAACAGACGACTGCCACAATCCACGTTTCACCAAAACAATATAATGCATTTGGTGTGATAGGTGGTGAGCCCATCGCCACAATGCGCTGTTGAGTGCACAGTGCAGTTTAATTCCTTACTCGCCTTTTACGAGATCCATTGGATGAGACGGAGTGGTAGTATTCTTTTAACGAGCCGCCACCACACGGCCACTTAAATTCAGTAACATGAGAAAATTATAACTATTAATAGAATATGTATAAATATATGTATATATACTATAAATTTTGGGCTACTCTTACAATAGTTACTGATGACTTACAACAAACTCAAATATCAAACAGAAATTATATATTAGTAACAATACTATTTAGAACAATAACATAAAAAAAAAACAAAAAAAAATGTTAAATTTATGGTACATCAATAATGGCCGCACAGCGTTGGTTCATATTACGAGTTTAGTAAATATCAATAAGCTGTAACACGGAATAAACTTATCTGGAACTGACTCATACTAACGTGCATGTTCTGAATTAATTAAATAATGTTTTAAGTGATCTCATAAAAGTTTCTTTTCTTTTTTTATTTCCTTCTTTATTTACATATTTAACAACCTAGAAAAACATCACACTAGTGTTTTCGGCATATCATCATCATCATCATTTCAGCCTAACACTAGTCCACTGCTGAACACTGGCCTCCCCCATAGGTTGTCACAAAAGTTTGTAGCTTTCATTCTGGGGGGATTTTGCCATAGTTGCCATGCTTGACAGGCGGGTTGGCAACCGCAGTTTGTTTATTGAGATGTTCCAGGAAGACGCTGCTGCCCATCTCCTGTTTTTATTTTGTTCTGTCGACTTTTACGACACCCACGGGATGAGATGGGGTGGAAGATTCTCTTAAGCCGCCACCACACGGCACATCAAAGTACACATATGTTAAAATGAGACATGACACACAGAAAATGGTACATGTAATATGTATATATGTAATATGGTGTTAAAAACTATTTCAAAGACCGCACGTCGTGACCATGTCGCGCCAACCCGCATTCGGACAGCGTGGTGATATTTTCCCAGTTTTTTTTTAATTTTTAGTATTATTTTAAATAAATGCGGGCCACCTCAGGTTTTACTCCCGTATGGTGTGTCACAGACATACATTGTACATGCACAACAACCAAACCCGAAAACTAACGATTCATGATTTTGCACCAATGTTGGCAACGACTAGTATTCGAACCGAGGACTCGCTGCGTAGAAGTGAGATACTCTGACTGCTAGGCCACGCAGTGGTCAATGTATTTGTATGTAACTACTGTTTTTTTTATAAAACATTGTTTCAAGTCTGGTATATATAAATATATATAACTTTATATATATAATTCTTCTGTGCGTGTGTATGTCACTGAGCTCCTCCTAAACGTCTGGACCGATTGTGATTTTTTTTGTATGTTTGTGTGGTTCCCTGGATGGTTTAGATTCTGAATTGGACCCGGTAGGTGGCGCTGCTATAGAGTTCTAGGAAAATGACAAATGTCACTCAGTATATAGTTTATCGATAATTCGAATATCGAAAAATCGTTTCTGAATCTGTTAACAGCAGGCAAGCCAACGTTCGAGCAGGGCATAATATTATAATATTATATATATATATATATATATATATATATATATATATATCCATTTTAAATTACCATAAGCGTTGCGTTAGAATACTCCTGGTACGTGACGGTACCTACCCTAGACGTACTCCAGCATAGGAATCCTACCACCAGTGAAATATACTAAAAACTTACCTGTATGTGTGCATAGCACAGTTTCCCAGTGTCCAAGTCGCGTGGCAGAATGAGTCTAGGTTCAACGGCCAGTACGTACAAATGTCTGAACGCCTGCAAATGGTACCTGAAAATATGGAAACATACGTCTGTTTATGGTATTAAAAATTATTTCGAAGACCATATGTCTAGACCGGAGGTTCCCAGACTTTTTTTCTCATAGACCACTTTCAAAATTTAGCTGGTTCCGGTGGACCCACTGCACGTTCTGGTGGTAGGATTCTAATGCAGGAATCCGTCTAGGTAGGTACCACCCCAGGGCCAGTTATTCTGCCGTGAAGCAGTAGTGTGCAAGCATTACGGCGCTTCATGAATGTAATCATTAATTTATTTTAAAAAATCCTCCAAAACAGGGGTTTGAAAATGGAAGATGAGCGCTAGAGAATCATGGCGGACTCTTCCGGTTCCAAAACCCTCAAAAAATTAACGGATTGAACATATAGAGACCACACCCATAGTTCACTTTTCGACCCCGCGGGAAACGGGACGTGACGGGTGGAGAGTTACGTCGCTGCAATTTTGGTACGAATCAAGAAATTATTACTCCTCATTCCGTTCCCACGAGCAGTATAGTAGCAGTATTGCATATGCTCTGCACTAATAAATGGTTCTTCCTCTTCGCCTCTTACGACATCTCGGTAGGAAAGAGGCAGGAGCTATTCTACATATACACACCTATCGGTGAAAGGTATGAAATGTGTCTGAAATCTACAAAAATATAAATTTTACATAATTAAGTAATTATTAAATGTATACCTGTTGTCTTCGCTGTGGGTGGGGAATTTAGGGAAGAAAGCTATCAGCAAGGCAGCGACCGCAGTCTTTGATGTACTGAGCGTCCCCCTGCCTCCCGCCAGGAAGAGCAGTCCAATAGTGCAGTGTACCGCCATCTGTAAATACCGCACACCTTTTTACCGTACCGTACTTTGCACGCGAAACATTCACCTGATGGGAGGACACCGCCTGCTTTACGCCAGAATAAGTGGCACTGCAGTGATACCTACCTAGACGGATTTGTGAATAGGAGACCTACCACAACTAAAATTAGAAAGAAAAGACGGAAAGAAATTATTATTTTACTTAATTATGTTGACTAACTAAATACATACAGAGCATTTGCGTATGTATGTATGTATGTATTTCTGAGTGAATATTAATTCCATTGTTTTTTTAATACTGTTCTTTGGTTTACAGGATCTTTAAAAATGTGGTAGGTATTTGGTTGTGAATATAATTTAATTTTTCTTGAAAATTTAATTCGATAGCACTATTTAATATTAAGGTCAATTAAATGGATTTACACCTATTTGCGAGTCTATTGATATCTTTCTGTAGAAGTACTTGATCTACAGCATATTTGATTCGAATAACTCTTAAGTCGGACATACGAATTTTTTTATAGGTTTCATACCGGCAATAAATAAACAAAACAAAATTGAACCCAGTACGGAGCCTTGTGGGACACCCGTTGTGAATTGAAATACATCGGATATAAATCCATTGACAAGAACCTTAATTGCACATTTTTCTAGTTATGACTTAATCCATTTCAAAAAACGCTCATCTATGCTCGTAAAGTAAGTACTACTAGGAGTTTTAACTTTATAACAAAACATTGTGATCAACTTTGTCAAAAGCCATACTTATTTGTCCCAATATTTTTTCTACAAAACTATTAAATTAGTAGTTGTAGAGCGTTTACAAATAAACCCATTTGAATGGTAACATGACGATGATTATGTGCTCATGGGCTGGGATGCAGGGTCAGAAATACGAGGACGATCACAGCACAATCAGACTAAACAGCCAAGAATTTGTGTTTTAGCACAAATGTTGGCTCCGGTTGGGATTCGAACCCAGGACCCGCGGCGTAGAAGTCAGGTAGTCTGACCACTAGGCCACACGGTAGATGGTTAGGCGATGGTACCCGTACATCATCTTTAAATGCATGTGTTTGCAGGAACATATCCGGAAACATGAAAAGGCCGATCTAGCATCTTGTTTCATTCCCTCTACTCTCTAGTCGGTACTCTGTCCGCTCGGTCCATAAGGTCCATTACATATAAACTTTTTCACGTGCCAATTTTAAGACTTATGCAAATTAATAACTATTGGAATAGGTAGTTAAAGCGTAATGATTTCATAATAGTTAAATGATTTTATTTAGCTTGCTTTGATTGTGACTTGTGTGGTACAAATCTAGTAGTTAAAATTTTACCCCCTTCTTGTTGATCGATTGATCTGAAACATCAGTATTGTCATCGGAACAAAAGTTACACACCTTTTACAAGACAATACACTTAAAAGGGTTTAATTAGTAGAATACAGTACACACATGAAAAAGTTCCAAACCCAACGTTTGTGGTCGTTACCACAAAATGGCGGATTACTTTAATCCATGACAGCATTGCATATTATGGTGTTATTTTGCACGAACCGTCTGTCCGTACAACACCTTAGTCGCCTCTTACGACACCTCGGTAGGAAAGCGGTAGGTGCTATTCTACTCTGCCGACAAAAGAGAAAAACCTAAAAAAGTTTTAAATTAAATGAGTAGGTACCTGCGCGCCGTGCGAGAGGGCGGGCGGGGGCGACGCGGTGGGCGCAGCGGGGGGCGCCGGGGGGCGCACGGCCAGTCGCGCGCGCAGCCGCCGGCACAGCCGCAGCACGCGCACGTCGCCGCGCCCGCTCATTATCTGCGCACCCGCGTCGCACACACACTCACAATCATATTTCAAGTGCAACGTCTGCCCATAACAAATGCTCTCACTCACAAAATTCTGGCTCTACACTGCACTCATCGCCCTGAGACATCGGTCCTTACATTTCATATGCCCATTAATTACACTAGCTATGGGTGCGCTACAAACCGAAACACAGTAATGTTCGCACAAAACTTCTAGACAGAATACCTGGCACTGCGGTGGTACCTATCTAAACAAATTCCTCCATAAGAATCCTGCCACCTCTGAATATATATCTCAATAACTGTACCCCACGGTTCCACCCGCGTAAAAACAGCCGACCCCGATCGGGCTTCCATATTTGAATCGGATTTTAGAGTTATAATTTTTTTTCGCAGAACCCTAACAATTTTTTAATTGTTAGTATCCTAAGTTACCCGTTATAATATCAGATATCTGTCAGTAAAAGTCTCGGCAAAATCGGTCCAGCCATTTCGGAGGCGAGCCGGAAGAAACAGACAGACAGACAGACCAACAGACATAAAGACAAAAAATTTCAAAATTGTTATTTCTTATAAGTACCTCATACTCTCATAAGCGTAAGTAAAAAGCTGTCATTTAGTTATTACAAACATACACTTAAATTTTGTTTATTTGTATAGATAAAGACAAAAATATATAAAAATGAAATATACAGTCAAATCAGAAATAAGCAAAAAAGCGACTCACCATGCCGGCCGCGAGCAGGCAGACGCACAGGCAGGTCTCCAGCGTGGAGGCGCCGGCCAGATCGGCGAGGCGGCGGCCCCGGGCTCCGAGGAACTGCGTCGCGAAGTGCAGCACGGCGTCGCGCGCCTCCTCGTCGCCGGAGCCCGCGAAGCGCAGGCCCAAAGCGAAGCACGCGCCCGATATAATGTTGCAATAAGCTTGGCTGCAAAGTTACACACATCAATGTAACACTCCAAGGGGAACACAGAGACACATGTAACCCACCTTTCGCCCCCATGGGAAACGAGGCGTAACGGGCGGCGCACTACGTAGTCGCCATTTTGGTACGAGTCAAAAAAAATCTGATTGCGTTCCCACGAGCATTGCATCTTCTTCTTCTTCTTTTCAGCCTATCATTAGTCCACTGCTGAACATAGGCCTCCTTCATAGATTGCTACAAAAGTTTGTAGCTCTAATTTTATGGGGGATTTTGCCATAGTTGCCACGCTTGGCAGGCGGGTTGCCAAACGCAGTTCATTTATTCAGATGTTCCAGGAAGATGCTGCTGCCCATCTCCTGGTTTTAATTTACCCCCTGTCGACTTTTACAACACCCACGGGATGAGATGGGGTGGTAGATGTGGAAGCCGCCACCAAACGGCATTTTATGGTTAGCGTAGCATATTATGGTGTTAATCTGCACGAATAAAGGCTGTCCGTACAATACCTGAGTCGCCTCTTACGACACCTCGGTAGGAAAGAGGTAGCTATTCTACTCTGTCAGACACCTGTCGGCTGCTTCGGCGGTAGTATCACCAAAAGATGGCGTTGTGCAAATAATGTAATTTTCGGAATTGAATTCTCCGCGGTTAAATGACGTTGAGATTTTAGCTTAAAATATTGACATGCGTTGAATAGTACGATTTTTGTGGTCGATGATAAGAAATTATTAACCGGCAAGTTCGTATCGTTAACCTAATGTTTAGCGCCACGCCTAAAAAAGCTCTACGATCATAACTAAAAGTCCTCATGTGCCCTGTAATTACACTAGCTTCAGAGCCCTAGCATCGAAAAACAGTATTAAATACAACTACTGCTAGACGGCAGAATAACTGCCAGTGCCCTGCTTACAGAAGACATGACATGGCAGGGCATACATAGGAAGATAGAAAGACATTTTCAACTACAGAGCAACTTCTATACTATCAGTTTTTTCTAATTTTTTAAATCCCTTATTAACCCAACATCATATTCCCACGCGAATTGTTAACAAAGCACATCATAATACATTGCTCAGAAAGTTGAAACCTCTAGGTAGTAATACATTACAAATGTTCTTTTGTTTCCCCTTCTGGCGTACCACAAGGTGCCAAAACAGGGCCTCTTCTTTTCATTGTATTTATAAACGAAATCTGAGTGTTTCAACTCAAGTAAATACTTTTTTTTCGCAATTGACTTAAAAGTTTTTAAAAAATTAGTTTATTGGCTGTATGCATCGAACGACTGTATAATTTCTGTATAATTCTATAACTAGACTATGACTAGGATGATTTGTAATGAATACAATAAATATATTAAATTAGATTATTGAGATAGATAGATAGATTAGAATACGAAATGTAGAATACAATAATCCATACTTATATTATAAATGGGAAAGTAATTCTCTCTGTCCCTCTGTCTGTTTGTTACCTTTTCACGGTTCAACCGCTGAGCTGAACTTGACAAAATTTGAAACAGAGATAGCTTGCATCCTGGGAACGGACTAAGGATACTTTTTATTCCGGAAAATCAAATAGTTCCCACAAGATAATTAAAAAACTTTTATCCACACGGACGAAGTCGCGGTCATCTGCTAGTCTGTTATATTTTTTAAACATTATTATATACATGTAATAACTTACTTCATCGCTTCATAGTCGATATTGTCCTCCGTGGGTTTCACAAAGCAGTAAGGTTTTATTGTTGCAGGTACTTGGTCTTCGATCCATTCTTCCGTCGCTTCAATGCTATCCCACAATATTAGACCTGTTATTTTAAATATGACTTTAATAATTTCACGCATTGCTGTAGTTATAATATCTATACTTTTTTCTACACGTCTTGATCGCCATTGCTCTTCTCGAATCACTCAAATCACACCTTCGGTCAAAGTATTGATGACCGGTACCAATAGAAAAACTGCGATATTCCGATATTTTGTATCGATACACGTCAAAACGACATGGCCGATATCGTATCGCATCCATGAAGAATATAGTATGACTATATAGTATGATTAATATTTGGTCGATGAGATGAGATGACTGAGTATGTGTACGCCTAATAACTATTATTCAATTTCTAATATGTAACAGTATGTGCAGTCCCCGGCGCGCAGGTACAGCGGCGCTAGACAGAGAGGCGCGGCGGTGCGTTACCCCGGGCCACGACGCGCAGCATGAGCAGGTCGGGGCGCACGAAGTCCAGCAGGTAGGGCGTGGCGGGCGCGCGCAGCCAGTGCGCCGGCGCGCAGTCCCCGGCGCGCAGGTACAGCGGCGCTAGACAGAGAGGCGCGGCGGTGCGTTACCCCGGGCCACGACGCGCAGCATGAGCAGGTCGGGGCCCACGAAGTCCAGCAGGTAGGGCGTGGCGGGCGCGCGCAGCCAGTGCGCCGGCGCGCAGTCCCCGGCGCGCAGGTACAGCGGCGCTAGACAGAGAGGCGCGGCGGTGCGTTACCCCGGGCCACGACGCGCAGCATGAGCAGGTCGGGGCGCACGAAGTCCAGCAGGTAGGGCGTGGCGGGCGCGCGCAGCCAGTGCGCCGGCGCGCAGTCCCCGGCGCGCAGGTACAGCGGCGCTAGACAGAGAGGCGCGGCGGTGCGTTACCCCGGGCCACGACGCGCAGCATGAGCAGGTCGGGGCGCACGAAGTCCAGCAGGTAGGGCGTGGCGGGCGCGCGCAGCCAGTGCGCCGGCGCGCAGTCCCCGGCGCGCAGGTGCAGCGGCGCTAGACAGAGAGGCGCGGCGGTGCGTTACCCCGGGCCACGACGCGCAGCATGAGCAGGTCGGGGCGCACGAAGTCCAGCAGGTAGGGCGTGGCGGGCGCGCGCAGCCAGTGCGCCGGCGCGCAGTCCCCGGCGCGCAGGTACAGCGGCGCTAGACAGAGAGGCGCGGCGGTGCGTTACCCCGGGCCACGACGCGCAGCATGAGCAGGTCGGGGCGCACGAAGTCCAGCAGGTAGGGCGTGGCGGGCGCGCGCAGCCAGTGCGCCGGCGCGCAGTCCCCGGCGCGCAGGTGCAGCGGCGCTAGACAGAGAGGCGCGGCGGTGCGTTACCCCGGGCCACGACGCGCAGCATGAGCAGGTCGGGGCGCACGAAGTCCAGCAGGTAGGGCGTGGCGGGCGCGCGCAGCCAGTGCGCCGGCGCGCAGTCCCCGGCGCGCAGGTACAGCAGGCCCAGCGCCAGCGTGGCGCCCGGCGCCGTCACGTCCACGTTCACACCGGAGCCCTCGCGTACTGCGAACGAGCCCTGTTTGTACTTCTCTTTTTGCGACCCTGCGAATATAGCGAGTGTGCTATGGTATAATGTGTGTTCGTTCATTCGTTTGTAATCTTGATCCTCAGAATGTGTTTATATTTACATCTAGAACTGTTTTTTACAGTCTTTTAATGCGGCTGATTCTGCTTGCTCTGAGATTAAAGACAATGTCGGCTCGGTTGGCGCAGTGGCTAAGCCCTTGGCTTCTGCGCCGCGGGTCGCGGGTTCGATTCCCGCACGGGACAGATATTTGTATGGCCTACATATAGTTGTTCCGGGTCTGGGTGTTTGTGCATGTGGAATTTATGTCTGTAAAACGCACCCACGACACAGGAGAGATCCTACTGTGGGGCTTCGTTAAAAAAAAAATCTGTGTTCAGTCCAACACTATACTATAGCTATTAGAGTCCTCTGGATGCGTTGAAATAAAACAACCAGTGATATTGGACCGAGGTTATATTTTAATAAATGTACTTCACATATATCTATTTTCAACTAACACAACCATAGCACGATTTATTTCGACGACACTGCCATCTCTCAACAAATAGATCAATTACTTTTTTTGACTTAAGTTAAATTACCTCCTCCGCCACCTCGTGGGCTGTAGTTTTATAAATAAAAATGTAACTTATACAATCTGTCTGTCTCGCTCTTTAGCCAAGTTTATAAATTGTTTTCGAGGACCTTCAGTAATCGACTCGCGAGAGAATAGTTGATGACCTCTTGAGCAAGCTGGATTTCAAGGAGGTTTTGGCACCATATACCATATCCACTCAGTGAGGCAGATTATACAAAGGGTAGGCAACTCCTACATTTGAGGACTATGAAAAAGCCTTTGACTCCAACTAGAGTTGGGCTGTCCCGCATGGGTGTCAAGTAGACTAGCGATTCATTGAGGTGTAGAAAAGTCTGTACAACGCCCCAACGATTTCCGTCAGGGCAGTTAGACTACGACAGTTAGAAAAACTGTATCCAGTTGCATCGAAATGAGAGAAAGGGGAATGTTTCATTCCTCGAATTGTTTACAGATACGCTGTCACTTTTAGAGACGCTATACGTAAACTGTGGCATAAACGTAAACTGTGAGTACATATTACCCAATGATATCGAAATCATGGCAGAAGCGCTACAGGGGCTTCCAGAGATGATGAATAGCCTTAATGTTAATGTTGACCAACGTGTTGCTCTGTCTAAACATTTCAAATAACCCATAAGTCATGTTCTACCGCCACGTCACAACAGATCCTATTACCGTCGATAGTGCGATACTCAAAGTTATCCAAAACTATGTCCACTGGGGGTAGATATTGCAATGAAGAAGGATAAACTTCAGGAAAGAAGTATTGGAGACTTCCTTGAGAAGTAAGGAAGGATGATTCAGTGGGTTGAGCCTCATCTAGGAAGCTCCGTCAAGTTTCCTCGTCGCCTATACCGCTAAGCCTTAAGGCAAAAGTTTAAATTTGAATTGGTCTGCAACTGGGTTGTCTGCCCTTTCACGCAATTTAAATTATTATTGAATTATAAATTACTGGAGTATTACATAAAGACCTTAAATAAAGACCAACCATACGTTACACTTTCACTTACTCTTACACTTACACAAGCTCCTGCGCGTACCTGTGTGACATAAATAGCAACAGTTTTGAAAATTCAAAAATATAAGAATTCAAACTTAATCTGATTAGGCAAAGGTTATTAAATGTAAGCTGCAAGGAAACTAAATAATTTTATCGTTTTCCCAAAAAAAATATTGACTTTTAATGTCCCTATTGTTTTGAGAAACTCAAAAGCATTAGTTTTACACGCACAATAGAATAACGTTACGCGTAATTGTGTCCACGCAGTTTTCCATGTCGGGGACCGGCGGCTCAGCAGTGGACTAATGTAGTTACCGTTGAGCGGCAGGCCATTCACGCAGTTCCCCGTGCGGAGGCCCGGCGGCTCGCCTGGGGACTACTGTAGTTACCGTTGAGCGGCAGGCCATTCACGCAGTTCCCCGTGCGGAGGCCCGGCGGCTCGCCTGGGGACTACTGTAGTTACCGTTGAGCGGCAGGCCATTCACGCAGTTCCCCGTGCGGAGGCCCGGCGGCTCGCCTGGGGACTACTGTAGTTACCGTTGAGCGGCAGGCCATTCACGCAGTTCCCCGTGCGGAGGCCCGGCGGCTCGCCTGGGGACTACTGTAGTTACCGTTGAGCGGCAGGCCATTCACGCAGTTCCCCGTGCGGAGGCCCGGCGGCTCGCCTGGGGACTAGTGTAGTTACCGTTGAGCGGCAGGCCATTCACGCAGTTCCCCGTGCGGAGGCCCGGCGGCTCGCCTGGGGACTACTGTAGTTACCGTTGAGCGGCAGGCCATTCACGCAGTTCCCCGTGCGGAGGCCCGGCGGCTCGCCTGGGGACTAGTGTAGTTACCGTTGAGTGGCAGGCCATTCACGCAGTTCCCCGTGCGGAGGCCCGGCGGCTCGCCTGGGGACTACTGTAGTTACCGTTGAGCGGCAGGCCATTCACGCAGTTCCCCGTGCGGAGGCCCGGCGGCTCGCCTGGGGACTAGTGTAGTTACCGTTGAGCGGCAGGCCATTCACGCAGTTCCCCGTGCGGAGGCCCGGCGGCTCGCCTGGGGACTAGTGTAGTTACCGTTGAGCGGCAGGCCATTCACGCAGTTCCCCGTGCGGAGGCCCGGCGGCTCGCCTGGGGACTAGTGTAGTTACCGTTGAGTGGCAGGCCATTCACGCAGTTCCCCGTGCGGAGGCCCGGCGGCTCGCCTGGGGACTACTGTAGTTACCGTTGAGCGGCAGGCCATTCACGCAGTTCCCCGTGCGGAGGCCCGGCGGCTCGCCTGGGGACTACTGTAGTTACCGTTGAGCGGCAGGCCATTCACGCAGTTCTCCGTGCGGAGGCCCGGCGGCTAGCCTGGGGACTAGTGTAGTTACCGTTGAGCGGCAGGCCATTCACGCAGTTCTCCGTGCGGAGGCCCGGCGGCTAGCCTGGTGACTAGTGTAGTTACCGTTGAGCGGCAGGCCATTCACGCAGTTCTCCGTGCGGAGGCCCGGCGGCTAGCCTGGGGACTAGTGTAGTTACCGTTGAGCGGCAGGCCATTCACGCAGTTCTCCGTGCGGAGGCCCGGCGGCTAGCCTGGGGACTAGTGTAGTTACCGTTGAGCGGCAGGCCATTCACGCAGTTCTCCGTGCGGAGGCCCGGCGGCTAGCCTGGGGACTAGTGTAGTTACCGTTGAGCGGCAGGCCATTCACGCAGTTCTCCGTGCGGAGGCCCGGCGGCTAGCCTGGGGACTAGTGTAGTTACCGTTGAGCGGCAGGCCATTCACGCAGTTCTCCGTGCGGAGGCCCGGCGGCTAGCCTGGGGACTAGTGTAGTTACCGTTGAGCGGCAGGCCATTCCATTCACGCAGTTCTCCGTGCGGAGGCCCGGCGGCTAGCCTGGGGACTAGTGTAGTTACCGTTGAGCGGCAGGCCATTCACACAGTTCTCCGTGCGGAGGCCCGGCGGCTAGCCTGGGGACTAGTGTAGTTACCGTTGAGCGGCAGGCCATTCACGCAGTTCTCCGTGCGGAGGCCCGGCGGCTAGCCTGGGGACTAGTGTAGTTACCGTTGAGCGGCAGGCCATTCACGCAGTTCTCCGTGCGGAGGCCCGGCGGCTAGCCTGGGGACTAGTGTAGTTACCGTTGAGCGGCAGGCCATTCACGCAGTTCTCCGTGCGGAGGCCCGGCGGCTAGCCTGGGGACTAGTGTAGTTACCGTTGAGCGGCAGGCCATTCACGCAGTTCTCCGTGCGGAGGCCCGGCGGCTAGCCTGGGGACTAGTGTAGTTACCGTTGAGCGGCAGGCCATTCACGCAGTTCCCCGTGCGGAGGCCCGGCGGCTCGCCTGGGGACTACTGTAGTTACCGTTGAGCGGCAGGCCATTCACGCAGTTCCCCGTGCGGAGGCCCGGCGGCTCGCCTGGGGACTAGTGTAGTTACCGTTGAGTGGCAGGCCATTCACGCAGTTCCCCGTGCGGAGGCCCGGCGGCTCGCCTGGGGACTACTGTAGTTACCGTTGAGCGGCAGGCCATTCACGCAGTTCCCCGTGCGGAGGCCCGGCGGCTCGCCTGGGGACTACTGTAGTTACCGTTGAGCGGCAGGCCATTCACGCAGTTCCCCGTGCGGAGGCCCGGCGGCTCGCCTGGGGACTAGTGTAGTTACCGTTGAGCGGCAGGCCATTCACGCAGTTCCCCGTGCGGAGGCCCGGCGGCTCGCCTGGGGACTAGTGTAGTTACCGTTGAGCGGCAGGCCATTCACGCAGTTCTCCGTGCGGAGGCCCGGCGGCTAGCCTGGGGACTAGTGTAGTTACCGTTGAGCGGCAGGCCATTCACGCAGTTCCCCGTGCGGAGGCCCGGCGGCTCGCCTGGGGACTAGTGTAGTTACCGTTGAGCGGCAGGCCATTCACGCAGTTCCCCGTGCGGAGGCCCGGCGGCTCGCCTGGGGACTAGTGTAGTTACCGTTGAGCGGCAGGCCATTCACGCAGTTCCCCGTGCGGAGGCCCGGCGGCTCGCCTGGGGACTAGTGTAGTTACCGTTGAGCGGCAGGCCATTCACGCAGTTCCCCGTGCGGAGGCCCGGCGGCTCGCCTGGGGACTAGTGTAGTTACCGTTGAGCGGCAGGCCATTCACGCAGTTCTCCGTGCGGAGGCCCGGCGGCTAGCCTGGGGACTAGTGTAGTTACCGTTGAGCGGCAGGCCATTCACGCAGTTCTCCGTGCGGAGGCCCGGCGGCTAGCCTGGGGACTAGTGTAGTTACCGTTGAGCGGCAGGCCATTCACGCAGTTCCCCGTGCGGAGGCCCGGCGGCTCGCCTGGGGACTAGTGTAGTTACCGTTGAGCGGCAGGCCATTCACGCAGTTCTCCGTGCGGAGGCCCGGCGGCTAGCCTGGGGACTAGTGTAGTTACCGTTGAGCGGCAGGCCATTCACGCAGTTCCCCGTGCGGAGGCCCGGCGGCTCGCCTGGGGACTAGTGTAGTTACCGTTGAGCGGCAGGCCATTCACGCAGTTCTCCGTGCGGAGGCCCGGCGGCTAGCCTGGGGACTAGTGTAGTTACCGTTGAGCGGCAGGCCATTCACGCAGTTCTCCGTGCGGAGGCCCGGCGGCTAGCCTGGGGACTAGTGTAGTTACCGTTGAGCGGCAGGCCATTCACGCAGTTCCCCGTGCGGAGGCCCGGCGGCTCGCCTGGGGACTAGTGTAGTTACCGTTGAGCGGCAGGCCATTCACGCAGTTCTCCGTGCGGAGGCCCGGCGGCTAGCCTGGGGACTAGTGTAGTTACCGTTGAGCGGCAGGCCATTCACGCAGTTCTCCGTGCGGAGGCCCGGCGGCTCGCCTGGGGACTAGTGTAGTTACCGTTGAGCGGCAGGCCATTCACGCAGTTCTCCGTGCGGAGGCCCGGCGGCTAGCCTGGGGACTAGTGTAGTTACCGTTGAGCGGCAGGCGGTCGCCGCCCAGCACGTAGGCGCGCAGGCGCGGCGCGAGGTGCGCGGGCGCGGCGCCCCCCGCCCCCGCGCACACGAGCCCCAGCGCCAGGCCGGCCGCCAGCGCGTAGCCCTCGCGCTCCACGCAGTTCTCCATCTCGGGCCCTGGCGGCTTGCCTGGGGATGGTACAACTACGGCTACAGTACGATAAAAAAACTAATTTTACGAATTTTATCGCGTTTAACTTTTAACTATTTATAACACGACGTTTCATGGTCACGGGGGACTGAGGTGACAGATGTCCTGATGCCATAGTTAATTGGGGGTACCTTCAGCTTTTTAATTATTATTTTAGGTCCGATATATGAGCTTACAGTGTCTTGAACGCTTGCAGTATTGTTTCGTTTTCTATTAAATTTTTTTTATTGCATAAAGTGATGAAACGAGCGAATGTTCACCTGATGGTAAGTGCAACGTCTGCCTATAACAAATACTGTGTCCATCACCCTGAGACATAGGTTCTTAAGTCTCATATGCCCAGTGATTACGCTAGCTCACAGTGCCCTTCAAACCGAAACACAGTAATGTTTGCACACTACTTGTTTCACGGTAGAGTAACTGGCCCTGGGGTGGTACCTACCTAGACGGACTCCTGCATAGGAATCCTACCACCAGTAAAATATTGTATTAATACATTAATAATTACAATAATAATTGTATTAATCATAGGGTCACAAGCCGATAGTAGTACCCAACCATCTTCTCTATTGAAATTAGGTTTTTTTTAATTTAAATAGCCTCGCGAATCATCCCTGCTAGAAATCGGTGTTCTATTGCGAGGATTTGTGGTTTATCAATAGCTAAGCTAAGTGTTTAGCTGGAATTTGCGACAAGACGAGCACGTCGTTTAACCTGCCCTGCACTTGACACCTATGATCGGTTCTTAAGTCTTATATGCTTTGTAATTATAATAGCTGGAGTGCCTTTCAAAGCGAAATACAGTGGTCTCTATACACCACTACTTGACAGCAGAATGACTGGTATTGCTGTGGTACCTACTGGCGGCGGCGACATGGTTCGCCACTCGTCACATCTCGTTTCCCGCGGGGGCGAATAGTTGGCTACGTGTGTGGTGTCTGCCTGCCCTTTATATGGGAAAAGGCGAGACTGTATGTATGTAATGTTTGAGTGTATGACTGTGGTGGTTGTACACTGGATCGGCACATTAAACGTTTTTGAGTATAGGAGGTTCTTAATTTGTAATTTATATCGTTACTGCTGCAATTTGTGCTTAAGGTATTAGTTTAATACTCCACATTTTCATCAAGAAGACTTCTTCTTCATTGTTCTACATCTTGACAAGCAAGTCCTGCTAAATTGGTAGCTTAAAAGAAACTAATAATAAACTGTGTCAATCATCTCACATCTAGAGAGATTAATATGTGTGTTGTATTTTGTGATCTCTCGAAGGCAATTGACTGCGTAAAACATAACAATTTTATTTGTAAACTGAAATACTACGGAATCCGTGAAACCGAACTAGATTTTTTATTTTCTTACCAAACAAATCCAGATCTAAAAGTATCCATCAACGTTGCATGTCAACAGGTTGCCAAGTTAAAATGGGTGTTCCTCTGGGATAGATCCTGGGTCCATTTCTGTTCTTGGTTAATATCAGTGATCCGATATACAAAAAATATCTTAGATAGTTCTGTTTTCCTATGGTGACGAAACGAGCACAACGTTCACCTGATGGTAAGTGCAACGTCACAACAAATGCTATGTCACCCAGAATATTTCTGTGTGACACCACACTGCGCCCGTCGCCCTGAGACATCAGTTCCTAGGCTCAAATGCCCAGTGATTACGCTAGCTCACAGTGCCCTTCAAACAGAAACACAGTAATGCTTGCGCACTACTGCTTCATGGCAGACTAACCAGCCCTGGGGTGGTAACTACCTAGACGGATTCCTGTATAGGAATCCACCTCATTGTTGTTTGAAGTTAAAACTGGAACAGCTCAATCAAACTCTGGATATAGTTTTCTGTGCGGCACTACACTGCGCCCGTCACCCAGAAATATAAGTCCTTAAGTCTCATATGCCCAACACAGTTATGTTTACACACTACTGCTTCACGGCTAAATAACTGACCTAAGGTGGCATAGGAATTCTACCACCAGTAAATCAAACTCTAAAAAAGTATTCTTACATTTCTATCACTAAAATTGACGCCTATTCTTAAACATTCGATATAGAATAAGGTGACATAACATACCGATCTCATTGAGCAGTACTTGAGCATAGTGAGCGTGGCAGGTCCCCTGATAAACCAGCCCCACTCCGAGTAACGCTGCGACTAAGATGCTCTGCTGTATATCCAGTTCAATGGATGTCGGTGGCAGAAGAGGCTCCAGGTGAATGCTCATCATTTTCGTGGCTTGTACGTCCATTGTTCCTAGAATATTTTTTTCAAAATTATATTTTTGATCAGAATAAAAAAATTTTTTTTTTGTAAAATGTACCTCTGTATGTGGCAGCTAGCCCCAGGAGAAGTCCCACGCTTATCATTTCGTTGCATTTCACGAGGTACTCATAGATATTCATGAAGGGCATATCGCGTAAGTGCCCATTCAGGCCCAAAGCTAGCAGGAAACCAGCGTGTTCTGTTGACATGTCCTGCGTGCCCTGGGGAAAAAAAAATATTTTCAACAAGATTACAAATTTTTATTTGCCTTTAAAAATCCAATGTGGGTTTTTACAGATTACATCTATTAATAAAACAGGAAGAAATTAAAGGTAATTTGAGAATAAATTGGTAAATTTGCTGATACGTGCGCAAAACTTTAAGTGATGGCCTGCAAAGGTAGAGTAGAGAGGTGTTAAATAAATATATATGTCGGAGAATTGAATCCGGCGGCAACCGAACGCAAGCGTGACGTCACATCTAGTCAAGCTTGGACGCGGCCGATGGCGGGGGCTGTTTTCGGTAGGGTATAAAAGTGCCTGGCCGCTAGAGCGGGGGGTATTCTACTTGGTATTCTACCTGGAGAGCTCGTGCCGTGCGGACGTGTCTGTTCGGTCGTACTATAGTATTTTGTGTTATAATTGTAATCAATACAGTACTTAGTGAAATCGTTCTTTTATTGCTTGAGGTTACCCACGATGTCCGAATCCGATGAAGAATCACGCCCACACAGTCCTGTTCTCAACCCTACTGCGACATATAAAATTTATATTACTTAGTTTTCACCTGCATTAATGTACTCAAAGCAGTTACCATCACGGGAGTTCCTTTTTTTATTGGATGAAGTGGCGAGACTAGCAAAACGTTCACCCGATTGTATGTCTGTGTCACCCAGAATATTTCTGTGTGCGGCACCACACCGCGCCCGTCACCATGGGACATCAGTCCATAAGTCCCCATGTGAGCCCAGTGATTTTACCTTTCAGTGCCCTTCAAATCGAAACACAGTAATGTTTGCACTATACTGCTTCACTTTAGCTTTAGCACTATAACTGGCTTTGGGGTGCTAGACAGGTTCTTGCATAGAAGCCGACCACTACTGTGCCTACTGGTCTACTCCAGCAGCCTTCTCACCCGCGGCTTGTTGTACACGACCCAGCTGTGGTGTATGCTGCCGCCGGCGACGGGCACGAGCGCGAGCCCGGCCGCCACGCCGTTGTGGAAGGCGGGCCGGCGGGCAGTGTGGACACACACGCAGCCCGTCCACTGCGGCCGCTACTCACCCGCGGCTTGTTGTACACGACCCAGCTGTGGTGTATGCTGCCGCCGGCGACGGGCACGAGCGCGAGCCCGGCCGCCACGCCGTTGTGGAAGGCGGGCCGGCGGGCAGTGTGGACACACACGCAGCCCGTCCACTGCGGCCGCTACTCACCCGCGGCTTGTTGTACACGACCCAGCTGTGGTGTATGCTGCCGCCGGCGACGGGCACGAGCGCGAGCCCGGCCGCCACGCCGTTGTGGAAGGCGGGCCGGCGGGCAGTGTGGACACACACGCAGCCCGTCCACTGCGGCCGCTACTCACCCGCGGCTTGTTGTACACGACCCAGCTGTGGTGTATGCTGCCGCCGGCGACGGGCACGAGCGCGAGCCCGGCCGCCACGCCGTTGTGGAAGGCGGGCCGGCGGGCAGTGTGGACACACACGCAGCCCGTCCACTGCGGCCGCTACTCACCCGCGGCTTGTTGTACACGACCCAGCTGTGGTGTATGCTGCCGCCGGCGACGGGCACGAGCGCGAGCCCGGCCGCCACGCCGTTGTGGAAGGCGGGCCGGCGGGCAGTGTGGACACACACGCAGCCCGTCCACTGCGGCCGCTACTCACCCGCGGCTTGTTGTACACGACCCAGCTGTGGTGTATGCTGCCGCCGGCGACGGGCACGAGCGCGAGCCCGGCCGCCACGCCGTTGTGGAAGGCGGGCCACAGCAGGCAGTGCGGCGAGGAGTCCGCGGGCAGCGCCACGGCGTTGCAGCGCGGCGGCGGCCCGCGCCCCGACACGCACAGCCGCGGCGGCGCCAGCGGCTCCGTGGCCGCCACGGGCAGGCTGCGCAACGTCACCATGCCCCTGCCACGAAATGCCACACCGCATATCAACGACCTTAAGTACTGAGTCCACTAACACTACATACATACAGTGACGCCTTTTTCCCATATAACGGGTTGGCAGAGGCTCCCCCGTACCCCACTTATGGCCCTCGCGGGAAACGAGATGTGATGATGATGTTCTCCTAGCCGATTTCGACCACGGCGACAACTTTCGAACACTATCGAGAGCCATCAACTGCGCAGGAGATATTATAGTGCCACATGTGTACGCGCAAATGCAGAGGCACTCACTCGTCCCAACCTACCCCGATGTAACGCTGATGCAAAAAGATCGGAGGTAGACTAGGATGCAGTGTCAGAAACACAGGGACAATCACAACACAACCGGACCCGAAAACCAACAATTTGTGTTTTAGCACAAATGTTGGCTCCGGCTGGGAATCGAAGCCAGGACCCGCGGCGTAGAAGTCAGGCACTCTGACCACTAGGCCACGCTAGGCCACGAGATGTAACGGTTGGCGAACTACGTCGCCGCCATATTGGGACAAATCAAAAAATTCTTACTCCCCATTGCGTTCCCACGAGCAGTATAGTGACAACATTGCATTTTATGTTGTTTTTTTTGCAGTAATAAAGGTTGTCCGTACAATATCTTACACACTACAGGGCACCTATCGGCTCAACTATAGCGCTATCACGCTCTTTCGCTGGAAATGTGTTTGCGCGATTTCACACTAACTAGAAGAATTTGATATAGCCGCGCTCACGCTCGCGGCTGCGCTTTTAATGTGAGGGAGGCCTTAGCAGGCGAGCAAGTTCAGTCCGTATGACAGGGTTTTGAAGCCGGGAAAAGTCCGCCAAGTTGCTCCATTGCGAATTGGTGGACTTCACATGTCTTCGAAATGTTTTTTGCTGGTTTCCTCACAATGTTTTTATGCATTAAAACTCAGCTACGTGACACGATATAATCTAGAACAGGGATTTCCAAAATATTTTGGGCATGATACCCCTTTTCCAAAATGAACTGATACCTAAGACACCCATAACTAAATTACTTTAAAAATCCTATCTCTAGTTTTTTTCCTATTTTTACAAAACACTTATCAATTTAAAAACTTTGCGGTTGGTTAAGTGAATAAACTTGACATCATTTTCTCATCAAAATTTAACAAAATAAATAGACATAAAATTCAGTAAATATCAAGTATAGTTAATAATTATTAATACAAATAAAAAAGTAGTTAATTATTTTTTGAAAAAACTATTAAAAACGCGAAGTAAAGATAAAAAAAATTAAAAAATCTGTTGATGTTGGTACACGTAACACAACTTATACAGTATCTCTTAAAGTTTCAAATCAGAACTTGATAATAGGGGTCGATTTTTAGACCTTATGTCGACCCCTGAAAAACCGATATCGACTTTGAGAATCCCTGATCTAGAAGGTACAGCGCGTAACAAGTCAATGTCAAACTAAATATCTTTCCCATCCTCTTTAACCTACTGCGCAACTTAACCATAACGCAATCATGAACACACCGGAACTCGTACTATGTGTTGTGTAGCAGCGACATCTATGTCGCCACATGAGAAGCCGAAGAAATATTCCCATACGTCCATAATCGCGCTACGAAAGTTTTCTGAGATGCGAACTATATATACAACATCTAAATATTACTAGTAGGCGGTAGAGATGGGTCGGTACGCGTTTTTGCAATACCGAAACTATGTATTGGTTTGGTTTGTAATAACGGCTATTGAAACTATTTATTTTAATAAATATTTATTGGCTTCGGGTATTGCAACTGCGTTTTCGGTTCGAAGGAAAATCATGCTCCACAACTATGTATTGCCGTTACGGAGTATCGGGTGTTCGATAGTAACCAGCATTATCTAGACAGATGAAAATTAACTTTCCTTCATGCTTTGTCCAGGCTTCGGACTGCATACAGGTGGCAGGTGTATTTAAAAGTTGTACATATCTACAACCGACCGTTCCACGCAATAAATAGTTACTCCCGATAAATAGTTTCTGAAGAAGTCAATACATAGTTTTCGGTATTACTGTTAATAAATAGTTTCCGTAACTATTTACGGTTTAAACAACTAGTAGGAGGAGACGTCGTCCCCAGATCAGACCATTCGATATGGCGGGTTGGGCGCCAAAATGGGACTTATGGGAATATTTCTTTTTGCTTCTCATGTGGCGACATAGATGTCGCTACATCATCACTACAGGTGTCTACATTAGTGGTAATTCTAAAAAATCAGGAGAATGTATGAGGAATAAAAATATTTCGAGGATAAGTGAAGTGCGCCAACCCGCTCCCTTCCCGGCACTCTTTCACTCCGGAATTGAGAGGCCTGTGCTCAGCAGTGGCGCATTTGTAGGGTTGTCAAACGAGTAACGGACGTGCCACGCGCAGTATGACTATCTCGAAAACAATATACTGAATGTTAACATTACTGACTTAATGTTAAAACTGTACTTACTAACTGGTTATCAAAATTAGATTACCAGAAGACCGAGGAATTGTTCCAAGCACGTATGTAGCTTCACTGCATCACACACACACACACACACACACGCACACACACACACATTTTTAATTTTTTTAATTTTAAGGATTTTTTTTATTACCTACTATGTTGACACATTGAAGTGATAATGTGCTGTGGAAGAGGACGCTGATTTTCTGAGATACAGGTATTTATACCTAGTTCGGAAATCGGAGACTTCACTAATCTGTCCGTAATAAGTTTAGTCAATAAAGTTTTTATTATTATTATTATTAATGTTACGGACTGATAAAACAATTTTAATTGGATATACGTACAAACTACCGTGTGGTAGCGGCTTAAGAGATTCTACCACCCCATCTCATCCCGTGGGTGTCGTAAAAGTCGACAGTGGGAAAATCAAAACCAAAAGATGGGCAGCAGCATCTTGCTCGAACATCAGAACAAATAAACTGCGGTTGCCAACCCGCCTGCCAAGTGCGGCAACTATGGCAAAATGAGAGCTACAAACTTTTGTGGCTATCTATGTTGGAGACCTATGTTCAGCAGTGTACTGGTGATAAGCTGAAATGATGATGATGATGATGATACGTACAAAAATATGAAATTTAAATATTTACTATACCTAGCCACAGGCAAAGCCATCGTTCTCGTGCTTACAGCGTACAGATATTTCTCCTGTTCCTCGATGAAGTCATGATCGGAGACTTCTGGGCGCTGGGTCAGGTTTATGGTCACCGGAATCGAAGACTGCAGGAGGTTGAACACCTCGGACATCCTAAAACAATGAGTTGGTATAATGATTTTTTTTATATTGCATAAAGTGACGAAACGAGCAAAACGTTCACCTGATGGTAATTGCAACGTCTGCCCATAACAAATGTTGCATCACCTAGAACATTTATGTGTGCCTGTCACCCTGTGACGTCAGTTATCAAGTCTCATATGCCCAGTGATTACGCTTGCTCTCAGCGCCCTTCAAACCGAAACACAGTAATGTTTGCACACTACTGCTTCACGGCAGAATAACTGGCCCTGAGGTGACATTTACCTAGTTTTTACGCGAATATAATACATTTAATAAAACTAATTTTTCGGATTTTATCGCGTATAATTTATAACTATTTATAACCCGACGTTTCGAGCGCTTTACAGCACCCATGGTTACGGGGGGCTGAAGAGGGTCATAGTTAATTCGGGGTACCTTCAGCCTTTTAATATATATTTTTAGTCACATCTAAGCAGAATATGAATACTGTGTCTTGAAGTTGGTTGGTTGGTTTTTGATTTAATTTTATTAATTATACGATCCCGAGCCGGTAGTAGTACCCAAACATCTTCTCTATTGAAAATAATATATTCTTAATTTCAATGTCCTCACGAATCATTCTTGGTAGGAATCGGTGTTCTTTTGCAAGGATTTGTGGCCTATCAAATCTGATGTAATGGTTGGGTGGATCGAGAACAAAAATCAAGCATACCATTGCAAGACCTCAAGACACAGTAATCTCATTCTGCGTAGATCGGATAAAAAATAGTAATTAAAAGCTGAAGGTACCCCCGGATTAACTATAACATCAGGTCACCTGTCACCTCAGTACCCCGTGCCAAGGTTATAAATTAAACGTGATAAAATCAGTGTTATTAATAAACCTTAAGTTATGAGACCACATCTTTCCACTTGCTACGATCCTGACACACATGTTTAGTTATAAATTAAACGTGATAAAATCAGTTTTTTTTAAATAAGCTTAAAGTTATGCCAAGTACGTAAGTCTAACAATTGATGAAATGCATACATACAGTCACGCCATTTTCCATAAGGGTAGGCAGAGACCACATCTTTCCACTTGCTACGATCCTGACACACATGTTTAGTTATAAATTAAAAGTGATAAAATCAGTTTTTTTTAAATAAGCTTAAAGTTATGCCAAGTACGTAAGTCTAACAATTGATGAAATGCAATATATTTGATTAAATATATGATAAAGGAATAATTGAAATAGTATGCTTAGTTCTGTGCATTTTCTAAATTTCAAAAATGTATAAATCGAGTGGTATCGGCTTAAGAGAATCTACCACCCCATCTCATCCCGTGGGTGTCGCAAAAGTCGACAGAGGGAAATAAAAACCAAAAGATGGGCAGCAGCACCTTCCTGGCACATCTTAATAAATAAACTGCGGTTGCCAACTCGCCTGCATGCGTGGCAACTACGGTAAAATCCTCCAAAATGATAGCTACAAACGGTGGCAATCATTGGGTGAGGCCTATTTTCAGCAGTGGACTAGATAGGCTGAAATGATGATGATGATGATGATGATAATCAAATCAATCTCCTCAAAAAAACGCGCCCCAATTAACATAATCTGGGGGTCTACTGTGTAAGTCTGGTTGGTTTCGGGATCGGTTTCAGTTGATCCTATTAACCAACGAATGAGCTTCATAAGCCAAAATAAAACGGATCACGAAATTTACTAGTTACCTCCTGGTTTTCGTACAATTAAAAAAATTTGGAAATTTGGAAATTCTCCAATAAACAAAAGCTATTTTAGTGATTAATTTCAAATATACAAAAGAACCGAATTCAAATATACAGAAGAAGCCGCGTGGTAGCGGCTTAAGAGAATCTACCACCCCATCTCATCCCGTGGGTGTCGTAAAAGTCGTTCTTCCGTCAAGCAGTTTGAAGGGCACTGTGAGCTAGCGTAATCACTGGGCATATGGGACTTAAGAACTGATGGGTCAGGGTGACGGGCGCAGTGTAGTGTCACATACAAATGTTTTGGGTGACACAGCATTTGTTATGGGCAGACGTTGCACTTACTATCAGGTGAACGTTTAGCTCGTTTCGTCACTTTATCAAATAGAACAATAAATTAAAAAAAAAACTTACCGATGATCCCTTGGGTACAACAAACTAAGAAGCTTGGTGTTCAAATGCTCCATGCCTGTGCTGGTGTCGTTCTCATCGCATTTGTGTGCGGGTTCTTCGATTGGTTTGCTGACCACGGAATAAGCCGTCTCTTTCTCTAAAGCTTCCAATGCTAGGGCTAGAACAATTGGGTTAAGTTATTTAGAAACTATAAAAGTTAATCTATACAAATAAATAATATTGAAGTGTCTGTTTGTAATAACGAAATAACAGCTTTTTACTCAATGCCTATGAAAGTACATACGGTACCTATAAAAAAAAATCAATTTTTAAAGTTTTAATCTGTCTGTTTGTCTGTCTGTACAGTCTGTTTGCTCCGGCTAATCTCCGAAACGGCTGGACCGATTTTGACGAGACTTTCACTGACAGATAGCTGATATTGTAGCGGATACTTTAATTTTAGAAAAACGCGGGTGAAACCGCGGTGTGCAGCTAGTACGACACTATAAGAAGCTTATAAAAGGTTAAGGGATACAAATTCAATGAGAACGTGCTGCAAAAGTTTTTAAGGTTAGTAACTTTTTATGAAGACTAATATTTATTGTCTGACTTACTTTCCAAGTATTCACTGGTGGACTTCATAGTCTGCGCTGTTTTCGTCAGCATAGCCAAGTCCTCCCGCATGACCAGGCAGTAGGCCTCCGGCGGCCAGTCGGGAGGAGGCTGGCTCTTGCAGCGGCTGAATATTGTGAGGAGGATGAGGCCCACCGCTGGCGGGAAGTTGTCTATGCCTCTGAGGGTTATGCCTGGAAAGAAATATTCTCCATTCACCTATTTGAGCCACCGTTCAGTTCTTCTTCAGCGTATAAATAGTCTACTGGGCATAAGGCTCCTCCAAGTAGTGAGGATTCAAATGTAGATATAAAAGAATAGAATAGAATATTTTTATTCAATATAGATCATTTACATAATACTCATTGAACGTCATTTTTTAAAGCTCCACTGGTTGGTTTTTTTTTATGTTAGAGGAGGCAAACGAGCAAGCGGCTCACCTGATGGTAAGTGATCACCGCCGCCCATGAACATCTACAATACCAGAGGAATAGCAGATGCGTTGCCGGCCTTTGAGGAAGGAATAGGCTCTTTTCTTGAAGGTCCCTAAGTCGTATCGGTCCGGAAAAACCGCTGGCGGCAGCAGATAAAGAAATGCCTCTGTCCTGGGAAGTCCTGGAGGCCGCAGATGTATGAGAGTGGGCAGCGGTGAATGTGGTTGGACGTACCTCTCTCGCAAGCCACCAGGGCCGCCTGAGCGTACAGCGAGGTGTGCGGGCCGCACTCCCTGCGCGCCCGCGGCGTGCTGCTGCCCAGCGCCTGCTGGCTGCTCAGCGGCTGCACCCCAGCGCTGCGCCCGTACCCCACCGTTGTTACTATCTGTTCACGACGGACGCTCGGTAAGGGACCTTACACACATACATACATAAGATCACGACTGCCTCCCATAAGGGGTAGTCAGAGACTGGGCACTCACTGCAAAAACAGATGACCGCCACAATCCACGTTTCACCAAAACAATATAATGCACTCGGTGTGATAGGCGGTGAGCCCATCGCCACCATGCGCTGTTGGGTGCACAGTGCAGTTTAAATCCTTACTCGCCTTTTACGAGATCCATTGGATGAGATGGAGTGGTAGTATTCTTTTAACAAGCCGCCACCACCACCTTAATACTTGTTATAATGACGTCATTCATTATAACAACATTGACCACGTCACCTACGGATCAAAGTATCCGACATTCTACATCGCGGGCCCTGGGTACGGTTTTTTTTTATTGGATAAAGTGATGAAACGAGCAAAACGTTCACCTGATGGTAAGTGCACCGTCTGCCCATAACAAATGCTGTGTCGCCCAGAAAATTTCTGTGTGACACCCCACTGTGTCCATAACCCTGAGACATAAGTTCTTATATCTCATATGCCCAGTGATTACGCTAGCTCTCAGTGCCTTTCAAACCGAAACACAGTAATGTTTGCACACTACTGCTTCACGGCAGAATAACTGGCCCTGGGGTGGTACCTACCTAGATGGATTCCTACATAGGAACCCTACCACCTACCTATACTGCTCATGGGAACGCAACGGTGATAAGATTTTTTTTGACTTGTACCAAAATGGCGGCGACGTGGTTCGCCACCCGTCACGTCTCGTTTCCCGGGGCAGCCAAATGTGGGCTACGGGCGAGGCCTCTGCCTACCCTTTATGTGGGAAAAAGGCGCGACTGTATGTATGTAAAAATATAAAAAAATACTCTAGACTGCGCTCCTACCTCAATAACATCCCGACATGAATTATTAACGTCCGGCAAATACGGGTAGTATCCCACGTCGACGTCCTTCAGCATCGAATTCAGGTAACTGAAAATAACCGGCGGCTCCGGTGAGAAGTAATTCGGCGGCGTCAGCTTCTTCAAGATGGCGTCCGACATTTGCGAATCGGTCTCCTCGTACTCGAGACTGTAATCCGTTGGGAAGTCCAACCAATAAAGATTCACGTAGTTGTTCAGCCTCAGATCTTTGGCTATTTGGTAGAGGAACGCAGACAGTGGTTTCAGGTCGTTAGAAAGGAGGATGTTCAACTTTATATCCTCGTAGAGCAAATGGAAGGCGTAGAACACTTGTAGGGTGTAGGGAAATAACAAAGAGTTTGTATTAAATTGCACTGCCTTCTCCATCTCAACGTTGTTCCTGGTTTTGCTCGTTCTGCTGTGTTTGGTTTCCGATTGTGTTAGGTTCAAATTCAGCATGCTCGCCAGCGAGTTGCCGATGGCCTTGTGCATTTTTGAGTTAAGCAGATAGTCCCAGTCGTCCTGCGTGCCGTCGCTCGACGTTCTCTGCTTCTTCGTCGCGACCTCTGTGTGTTCTTCCTCGTTCTGTCGCGTCTGGCCCAGCCCCTCCACGTCGTAGCCGATGAGCGAGAGGAGAAGCTTGGAGAGCATCGCCCACTCTTGTTCCGGTGTCAGGTCCTGCGTTCCGGGTGCGTTTCGAACGCCGTACCATTTTATTAACACCTATGAAAAGATGAAAAATTTCAAAATATATAAAAAAAATAGTGAAGAGAATCAAGGGTTTAAGTTTTTAATAATAGAGCGTACATGTGCGAGTTTTCTTGCGCGGAGGTGGTTCATTGTATTGGGAAATTTATTATGTGTTTTAAAAACCCATGAGCCGTGGTAGGTCAGAGGTTATGCGCTCGCTTTGAAAAAATATCATAATACGCGAGTGACCTGGGTTCGATTCCCGGTGCCGGCACCACTGAAATTGTTAATTGCAATCATAAGTGCTGATTTACCACGTGCTCGTGGTGCGTGTGTGTGTGTGTGTGTGTGTGTGTGTGTGAGTGAGAGTAAGAGAGTAAGTGTAAGTGAGAGAGTAAGTGTGAATGCGTGTGTATATATGTAAATGAGTGTGTCAGTGAATATGTGTAACTTCAATTTTTTTTTTTATTTTGTGACTAACGAAACAAATTTGTACGCTTTATACTACCAACACCAGCATGTTTGCTTTGTACACCCATGTTTTACAAATATCTTTATCTTTATCTTTATGTGAGTGAGTGTGTTAGTGAATATGTGAGTGAGTGTGTGAGTGAGTCTTTACGTGAGTACGTGTATGAGTGAGCGAGTGGGTGTGTGTGTGTGTGTGAGTGTGAATGTTAGTGATTGAGTGAATGTGTGCTAGTGAGTGTGTGAGTGTGTGTCTGAGAAAGAGTGCAAGCGTGTGTGAGCGAGAGAGAGTGCGTGAGTGCGTGTGTGTACTACCTGCAGCGCGATGTCGCGCGGCAGGAGCGCGCGCAGGGCGGCGGCGGCGCGCGGCGGCAGCGCGGCGGCGGCGAGCGGCGGCAGCGCGATGCGGTACAGCACTCCGTTCTCCAGGCACAGCGTGACGCGCGACCCGGCCGCGTCGCAGAGCGCACGGAGCCCTCGCAACGAACAAACGAACCTCCGTTCGAGCATTAATTTTGAAAAATAAACATTTACACCCACGGAATCATATTCTCTTAACGATTTCTTATATTTACGCGAATGTTATACATTTAATAAAGCCGTGGTAGCTCAGGGGCCTGGTGCTCGCCTTTAATTTCATAGTAAGCGAGTAACCTGGGTTCGATCCCCGGTGCCAGCACCTCTAATATTGTTCTACAATTTTAAGTGCTGATTTACCACGTGCTTAGCGGTGAAGGAAAACATCGTGAGGAAACCTGCATGTCCGAGGAATAGAAATATTTCGAGGACATGTGAAGTCCGCCATCCCGCATTGGAGCAGCGTGGCGGATTCTTCCTAGCTCCAAAAACCCTCTCAGAAATGAGAGGAGGCCTGTGCTCAGCAGTGGGACATTTATAGGCTGAAACTTCACTTTACTTTTATACATTTAATAACTCGCGCAATAGAACACATCGCTGATGTGAAGCGTCGACGCTCCGGAAAGTCTGCAAGACTGTGACCGTGTTCAGGTTCGTCGGAAATATTATATCAGATCAGATTTGACAGACCGCAAATGCGTGCAAAAGAACACCGATTCCTACCAAGGATGATTCGCGAGAAAATTGAAATTATAAAACATTGTGAAATATTGCTAAGAAAAAAACAGTAAGCTCATTATGTGTAGATCGTACGAAAAGTAATAATTTAACAGCTGTAGGGACTCAGGATTAACTATGACATCGACGTCTGACATCTCAGTCCCCCCGTGACCATGGCGTCCAAAGCGTTCGAAACGTCGGGTAGGTTTACTGGTGGTAGGATTCCTATGCAGGAATCCATCTTTGTAGATATTACCCCAGGGCCAGTTATTCTGCAGAAACGAAAGTCTGCAAATATTGTTGTGTTTCCATTTGAAGAGCACTGCGAGCTAGTGTAATCACTGGGCATATGAGACATGCATGATGACACAGCATTAGCTATGAGGTTGCTCCTATCATCAGGTGAAGGTTTTGCTCCTTTTATCAATTTATCCAAAAAAAAAAAAATTATATCAGTATATAGTATAGTATTATTCAACACACTGTAAATCCGTGAAATTAGTTTTATGAAATACATCTTTATTCTATTTATTTTCTTAAATGGTTGCGAGCCGGATGAGGCGCTCGAGTCCATCAAACGGCAGGAACGTCAGAGCGCATTGACGACGTGGCGTGCTCGGTTCCAAGCGGAGCGATATACACGAAAACGCGTCGTCGGTGCAGTCCTGCCGGTCGTCGAGGCCTGGATGCAGCGACGAGGAGAAATACTCACCTACTGACTCACACAGATAATTACCGGGCACGGCTGCTTCGGTGATTATCTATGTAAGATCGGACGCGAGGCGAACTGCTTCCACTGCGATGAAAGGGACCACGACTCCGCATTCCACACCCTTTCATACCGAAAGCCCAGCTTTGGAATCGGAGTGGGGGATCCTGGTAGTAGTGTATGCTGAGCGGGGACACGGCGTGGACGGCCGTAGCCAATTTCTGTGAGACCGTGATGTTCCAGAAGGAGGCTGCCGAGAGAGATCAAAAGAGGACAGATCCCTTTCGGAGACGACGCCACCGAGGCAACGGCGGGCCTCGTCACGGCCCTCCTATCAGAAACTGTGATCCCCTACCAGAAACGGGGCCTTCGGGGTCGCGGGATCCCGAATGCCCAGTAAAGCGTCCCCGGGGAGGACGATGACTGGAAGTGGTGTCTAGTCATCGTGCTAGCACCGAGAGATTGCTAGGGGCGTGAGTACTGCCCCCGGGTCGGGCTAAAATTGTAGCGAAGCGATAGAGGGGTCACGGTTGCGTTCCGAACGGAGATCTCGTGACCCCTCTTAAGCGCTGACGGCGACCACCGTGGGGTTTTAGTCGGTAAGAGTCCGAAATAACCCGGCTGCCCCCCCTGGCCGGTCGGGTATCCGTTCAGAATATCCCCATGTACTAAAAAAATGGATTTCTATTGTATCGCTGGTGCGTTTCAAAGATATAAATGTCATCTGTACAACACAGCAAGACCCAAAAATCGACAATTTCTGTTTTTGCACGAATTTTGGGAACCAGGACCCGCGGCGTAGTAGACGTATGCTCTGGCCACTAGGCTATGCGTTTGTCTTTACCTATGCAAATAAATAAAATTTTTGTCCGAAACGGCTGGACCGATTTTGACGGGACTTTCACTGACAGATATTAGAACACGAAAATCCGATTAAAATAAGGATGTATAAGTAGAGAGAATGGATATTATCGTCCTGGATCGGATTTTTACGCGGACGAAACCGCGTAACATCTAGTTAACAATAAATTACTATACTCAACGGACTGGACCGTAAAAGGAGACTCTTACGGTCACATACAGCTATAAGGTCACAACTACCATAGAATGCAACTTACCCAAGCTCTCTTTGTGCTCAATCCTTGAAGCAGAAGAATGGGGCACAGGAGACAACAGATGTAGAGCGGAGTCATCAAAAGCCGAATCTGCCGCACGAGTCGGCAGGAGGCTACTTCGGCGAGGGAACGGCGATTGGAGTGGCTGAAGTGGCTGATGGGAGCGTTTGGTGTAAGGCGAATCTAAAAGCCTAGCAAGAACTCCACCTACGTGGACCTGAAATAGGAAGCATTTTATTAAGACACTGCCGTTGCGGTGTGGTTAAAGATGTAGCGACAAAGATAGAGAAAGGGATGCTTAGATGGATGTAGAGAGAATGGATGAAAGGAGATTGACGGAACAGATTTATGAGGCAAGTGAGATTGGGAATGCCGGTAAGGGTCGACCTAGGTACGTATCACAATCAGATCGGAGAACTTTTGAGGAAAGGCCACCTTAAAAGTACCCGACAAGCGTCTATGAAAACGCAAATGAAAGTAGAAGAAGCGAAAGATGTGTGTCAGGATCGTAGCAAGTGGAAAGATGTGGTCTCTGCCTACCCCAATAGGAAAGAGGCGTGACTGTATGTATGAGAGTGAGTCATTGTTTTCCTTCCGTCAACACTTTACCAGTGCAATGTTGTTAAAGTGCTGACGGTATGCAGTACTCATAAAATATCCATACTAATATATTAATGCGAAAGAATATTTTTTTTTATCTCATCTAGTGATAAAACGAGCAAAACGTTCACCTGATGTTAAGTGCAAAGTCTGCCCATAACAAATGCTGTGTCACCCAGAACATTGTACATTTGTGTGACACTATACTGCGCCCATCACCCTGAGACGTCAGTTCTTAAGTGTCATATGCCCAGTGATTACGCTAGCTCACAGTGCCATTCAGACCGAAACACAGTAATGTTTGCACACTACTTGCTTCACGGCATAATAACTGGCCCTGGGGTGGTACCTACCTAGACGGATTCCTGCATAGGAATCCTACCACCAGATATTAATCTTATGTTAATCTTTTGCTATGTATGCTAACTGAAATAATGTTACACTAGAGGCGAGTGAAGCCGGTGTACTGCCACTGCTGCTCCTCTGCTTTCGGGTTACATTTTCAGTTCCGAAATCCGGTTTCACTGAAAATCAGTGCTCGAGCGAATGCTTCAGTTTTTTGCTAAGTGGGAACATTTTGGCATCACGCAGTTCATTCTTCGATGCACATTGTGATCCCGCTATTCAAAGGAAGGTGATGTGTGTGTGTACCACCCCAGGGCCAGTTATTCTACCGTGAAGCAGTAGTGTGCAAACATTACTGTGTTTCGGTCTGAAGGGCACTGTGAGCTAGCGTAATCACTGGGCATATGAGACTTAAGAAGTTATGTCTCAGGGTGACGGGCGCAGTGTGGTGCTACACAGAAATATTCTGAGTAACACAGCATCTGTTATGGGCAAACGTTGCCCTTACCATCAGGTGAACGTTTTGCTCGTCTCGACACTTTATCAAATAAAAAAAAAACAATTGTTGTGGGTGACGCAGCATTTATTATGCGCACGTGTTGGGCTTACCATCAGGTGAACGTTTTGGTCGTTTCGTATCCAATAAATAAATAAAAAAAACATCTTTTTAAAATAGTAAAAAGACTAGAAGTGTTTTAACCTACCTTCCCAACAACGCTGTTCCCTGACTGCAATATTATGTTTCCAGATTCATCTATCAAAGCAATCATCTTCAAATCATCAAGAACTACCGCATCTTTAGCGAACACCGACGAAACTGAACCAACAATCAGGTTTCGCTTCATGGACTGCCCGTGGGAATGAGATTTCTGCAACCTCAAGATCTGCAATTTGTTCGCCCCTCCAACTTTTATTAAGAAACAGAGATAATCATGACCAACGAGATCTGTGTGTAAGAAGGTTTTCATGTCTGTTGCACTTTCGATTGGGTCTCTTCGGATAACTTGGGTATCTGTCCAAATATGATCTAGACAGATTTCAGGATATAGAGGCAGAGACGGCGGTGTCTGTGCAATCGTGTTAGCTAGCATAGAGGTAGAGGACGCCTGACCGATAGAAGCGTGGGGTGATAACCCTTGCTGATGAAAAATATTTGCCATCGGACTGTTTTGTCTTGACCGATTCGGTGTATTCAAGCCCCTTTTAGACTGAAGGGGACTCCCAGCCGTCCAACTTGTTGCATTCTTCCCAATACTTTGCATTGGGCTCCCGACAAAATCACAAGACTGGCTGAACACCGTGGTTGTGGAGTTGATATTTGGGCACATACTTAAGCACTCATCGCGTGACGCTTTCCGAATTTTCCATAAAGAATGTGTACCTAATTTCCAATCATATAGCAATATTATACTTGGATGAACACTGACAAAAAATATTTGAACGTCACCATCATTGTAATACTGCAGTCCCTGGGATGGTGACTTCATCAGTATGGGTGTTACCTCGTCCAATGGATGCGACAGCGAAAAACACGTAGGCAAAGGATATTCCTGATCGTAGCCTAGAAGTGACTCGGCACGTAACTTCGCGCTCATGTTGAATGGAAAGTTAATCTTCGATTTAGACATCGAGCTGTTACAAGACTCGTTGAGCTTGAAGAATGAAGTTGGTAACACGGAGTTGTGTGTTTGTGATGTTGCATCTTTCTCTAATAAAACCCCATACTTCATGGGCCACACTCTCTTAACTTGGAAGGGAATACTCGTTATGTACTCTCTACCATCCAATGCATAGACCCTCAGACATTTGCTGTCCATTAGTAAGATAGATGGCATTACTTTAGTTTTTATGTGCTCGGTTGTGTCCTCGATTTTTATATTCTTCTTAACATCGCCAATTTGTGAATTCAATGCATCGATAAGCATCGTGTTGTTAATGCCAATATGAAAGTCACAAAAGGCTGCATGTTTGATAGGGCTATCTATTGTATAGCATGCTATAGTTTCTCTGTGTTCCGGACCTGATAGTTTTGTGCCCGGTGTTGAGATCAATCCTGTAACATTTATTTTAGTTGGTTAAAAATAAAACGTTATATTAAAAATTGTAAACAATGCATGATATTTTTTTATTTTAATAAATTTCAATTTATTTTATTTATTCACATACATTACGAATACAAATATTATTTGACTTATTATAACCCAATGGTACAACCAGAAATGTTAGCGAAAAGATTGGGAAACTTCCGTTTTCACGGTCGCAATATGTGCTAAAATTTTACTGGTGGTAGGATTTCCAGTCTAGGTATGTACCACCTCATGGCCAGTTATTCTGCCGTGATGCAGTAGTGCGCCAACATTACCTGAGTTTTGGTTTGAAGGGCACTGAGAGCTAGTGTAATCTCCGGGTATATGAGAAATAAGAACTGATGTCTCAGGGTGACGGGCGCAGTGTGGTGCCACACAGAATTCTCCTGGGTGACACAGAATTTGTTACCGGCAGATATTAACAATAACAATCATATAACAAAAATGGTAATTAGATATTGGATTTTTAGCTTATAACAAAATATGTTTAGGGGAGAGAATAGAAATCAGAATATTGTAGTAAATGTATTCTCGGCCTGGCATTATGGAAGATGGTTATTTGAACATTTGTCATAAACCCTTTTTTTAGGACTCAATTTAAGCCGAAGACTTTCATAGGTACTGCCTGGATTGAAAGGTGGACGAGCGCCTGAGGGCGCTTAGCCGAAACCTTTATTTATGGATGACTGGCGCAAGGGCCACCGAGAGGGGACCTCAGCTTTGGACCGTCATTCTGTGCGCGAGAGTAAGTGACTCGAGTGATCAGTTACTTCAATCGGGAGGGCAATATTACTAATACCACTTATATTATTGGAATTAACTAAATTAATAACCAATTCGAAATGCGTTTCCGCTGGAGAAGAAATGGTGCAAGCGGTTTTCCTGGTATTTTCCTTACGTACGGAGAAAATGCGACAGATTTTCTTGGGTTGCTACTTGCTACCATACAGTACTTTATAAGTAAAACAGGAAACGTTATTAAGTTAATCATCATTGATAGACACTATTTTTTTGTGTATGATATTTCAATTAAAGAGCCTTGTGGTGGTGGCTTGTTAAAAGAATACTACCACTCCATCTCATCCAATGGATCTCGTAAAAGGCGAGTAAGGAATTAAACTGCACTGTGCACCCAACAGCGCATTGTGGCGATGGGCTCACCACCTATCACACCAAGTGCATTATATTGTTTTGGTGAAACGTGGATTGTGGCAGTCATCTGTTTTTGCAGTGAGTGCCCAGTCTCTGACTACCCCTTATGGGATACAGTCGTGATCTTATGTATGTATGTATGATATTTCAATATGCATTAATGCTTACCTTTAGACCAAACAGCTGTACTTCCTTTAACATAAAGCTCTTCCTCATAAGAACAATCAGTCTTTGGGTTCAATGGTCTTTTCATGGGATGGTTAATCGTTGTAGAGTTGAGATTAAACTTCTTTGACATATTACTGGAACTGTTAGCACTACCACCCTGTGATCCACCAGAACCGGCATCACCCTCATTTCTTTTAACACCGCTAAGTAATTCTGACTTTATGGATATGTTAAAGTCAGGTTTTATCCTGCTTGGAGGTCTGAAAGAATCTTCATACTTTTCTTTTGTTGACTGTTGTGATTCATCTTCTTCAAGTTCTAAAAGGATACAGAAGCAAATAATGTATGGAAACAAAATGAAATTTAGTAACATAACTCTTCACCATCATCATTTGACCCTATCACTGTAGAAAATAGGCCTTCCCTCATAGATTGCCACAAAACACTTAAGTTTGTAGCTCTAATTTTTGGGGGATTTTGCCATAGTTGCCATGCTTGGCAAGCCTGTTGGCAACTAGCAGTTTATTTATTCAGATGTTCCACGAAGTTGCTACTGCCTTTTGTCTCTATCGACTTTTACGACACCCATGGGACGAGGTAGAGTAGTGGATTCTCTTAAGCCACCACCAAGCAGCAAAAATAACTTATATCTAATTATCACTAAGTTTCAATTCATGTCCTACACACTTGCAGCAGTTTTATCACAATTTGAAAAAATCCGAATTCACATTGTGCACCTAATACAATTACCACAACAACTCAGAGAAGGAACATCTATTGTTAAAATTTGAACATTATTATCATTCCTGCGGAATTCAAGTCAACTGCTGAGTGCTAAGCCTCTCCTGAGTATGTGAACAATGAATGGTCCTGAGTCACCCATGTCATATGCCCACACAGAAATGCATAGGTTGTTATTATTTAATACACTCTTGTTCTCCTTCTTAAACAACTTGAATAAGTCCTCTGCTGGACGTAGGTCACTCCCAAATTGGGAGGATATGCCGAAAACCCCAAACTCGGCTGGCAGGTTGACAATCACAGCACCAGACACTTCGCACCTTGGATGTTGCTGCTTTACAGCAGTATGTTTTATTTGTATGTACAATATGTTCTACAATCTACAATCTACAAACACCCAAGGGATGAAATGGGTTGGCAGAATCTCTAAAATCTAATTTCTGTTATAATATTATAAAGCCGATAGGTGTTTGGCAGAGTAGAATAGCATCTACCTCTTTGTGTCATAAGAGCGACTAAGGTATAATATGGATAATACCTCTGCCTACCTCTTATATAGGAAAAAGGCGTGACTGTATGTATGTATGTATGTATCTTATGTATGTATCTATCTTACTCACCACCCACATCTCTATAGTATACTTCTCTTATACACCACCACTCCGATTCGGACTCCTTGTTTTCAAGAATACTTTCATCTTTTATGGCAAAGTTTGTCAGTTTGTACATAAGAGAATTTTCTGATGAAGAATTGTTATGGCCCTTGCCATAAATCTGACCGGGATGTTTTGCGAGCACTGTTCTTCCATGAGGCACAAACTCCTGGAAAAAAAAGAAACAAAACAAATAATATAGAATATAGATAATAATAAACAATCATATTTTTATTGAATATTGATTATTTCCAAATACCATTTTTTTTAAAACTACCCTGTTTCAGAAACAAATTACTCTGTCCCACACGCAAAATACGCACACATAGACGTAGAGATTCTGAAACTAGACTGTTGCATTCAACAATTTTCCAGAATTTTTTTTCTTTTCTGTCATTTTAAAAATAATGTACAATTACAGTAGTATTATACAGCCATAGCAATAGGTTATCATCATTCATGTATTCACAAACTAACAGCAAAAAATAAAATAAAGGCCTATAAATATCCCACAATTGAGTACATCTCTCTCAGTTCTCTGGAACTAGGAAGATTCCGCCTGCTACTCCTAATGTAGGTTCACGGACTTCACACACCTTAGAAATATTTTTCCATACTTGTATGAAATTCGACACAAGATTGCTTGCATCCTGAAGACAGACATAGGGTACTTTTTTACCGTATAATCTAAACTTTCCTCCAGTTTTTTTAACAAACCTAAATCCTTGCAGACATGGTCACGAGCTTCATCTAGTACCATACAAAAAGACCAGAAAGTAAAAGAAATTAGATGTATGACGGAAAAAAAGACACTGTAGAGCATCAGTACCAACAAGACTGTTTATAAATATATATTGAATTAAATTTTATTCTTTGTTAAGATCACATCTTGCCATATTGAATTCTGATATTGCCAATCAACTGATTATTTGGCAAAAATATGGAATAAACAAACCTTCACAGTTGAAGGGCAATTATTTCGAATTATAAAAATAATGATACCAATGGGAAGCAAATTATATCTCAGCAAACTTTAAAAATTCGTGTTTTAATTGTCTCATAATGTGAATTAGAAAATATTATAATATTGCAATCCTAAGTCCACGTCCACTGCTAAACATAGGCTTCCCTATGTTTAGCAGTGGACTGGTGTGTGCTGAAATGATGAAGAATAATAAAAAAGCTTTAAATTTTATTCATCGTGTACATAAACCAAAACTATCGGCAAATTTTAACGATTTGCGATCTGTAATAAAATATTTAGAATACTTCAACAAAACGTTTATAAGATATTGATTAATTGATAATATTAAAATAATATTTGAAATGTATGTTTTGTATAGTTAATAACTTTTTAAATAAAACTTAATTCATTAAAGAGAATATATATTATATTTACCAAAGGTTCCGAGGCCGCAATCATTGTATCCTCATCCAGATTTGAAACAAATAATATTGACACTTTCAAATAATATCTGGATAATATGTCCTTGTTGCAAAAAAACGCAACGATTTTGCTATGAAAAAGAAATTTGTAAACCAACGAACAATTTCATAGTTTACAAAATTGACATATTAATATGTCAATTGTCAATCAATTTGACAGTTATGAGCAGGGTTGCCACAAAGTACTTTTTAATTGAGGGTTGCCGAGTGGTGGCGGAGTAAGATATCGAAGGCTTCCGACGAGTGGCAGAATTGATTATGACAAATCCTTCCTTCTTGGAAGAGGTCTACCTCCAACAGTGGACTATTAACAGGCATTGAAGTTTACGAAATAGTAATATTTTTATCGAAAATTATAATAACGCAAGTAAGGTCTTTGTTACGGTGAAAAATATCCCATAGTCCTTAGTTGGAACAAAATGAAGACTATTTTAGAAACAGATACATAACTTTTCCTATTTACTATCTGATTTTCAAGTTTTTAAGTAAAGTGAATTACTGTTTCATAATAAAATGTTTACACGGCAAAATATTTAACGACGTGATCTTTTTTGTAAGTTACTTTTTAAGAAATATTTTAGACACTCCTAAGTCATTGTAGCCAGTTTACATATTTTAATGTGTGTCTTTACCTGGATTAATATATAGGACCAGCAGTATCTATTGGTGTCTCGCAGGGTTCGATTCTCGACCCATTTCTATTTCTTATTTATAATGTAAATGACTTACTTTACCTAGTAGAGGACAACCATTATACAGTGTTATTTGCTGGTGATACATCTTTAATTTTTAAGATAAAACTGCAACATTTATTACATGACGAGGTGAATAATGCTATTTCAAAATTAATACATTGGTTTAACGTTAACAGTTTGCTTTTGTATTAAATTTACAACACCAAATGTCAAACGATTAGATGTAAGTATGCTTGTAAATGGGGAAGAGTTGAGACTTGTAGATACCACTGTCTTTCTTGGAATAACTCTTGACGCGAAACTTCAATGGAGCCCCAATATATCTAAACTAGCAAGTAAGCTTAGCTCTGCAGGTTAAACTGTAAAAAAATTAGGAACTTGACTAATGTTGAAACTGCTACTTTCGCTTATTTTTTTTATTTTCATAGCATGTGTCTTAAGGTATTTTGCTAGGGGGAAATGTGACTGATGTAGAAGTAATTATTGTTTTGCAAAAGAGGGCCGTAAGTAAGAGCTTTTTATAATTTGGCTCTGAAGTGTCTTTTAGAGATAAAATTAAAGAAGTAAATATCTTGACCTTAGCCTGTCAATGTTCATTATGTAAATACCAGACAAGCCCAAATTAATAATGCCAGTTATTCGACTTAACAGGGTTAGTAACTCTTTTATAGGGCAATGTATACGTTTTAACAACAAAATCTCAGAAAGTGCACAGTCTTTCAATCAAAAAGTAATTTTTTTTTAATTAAACAATGACTTCTTATAAAGGATTATTTTAATATTAAAGAATACATAGATGGTGATAACCCCTGAAAATGAGGAAAATCCCTGATAATCGATCTATCGCGTTACGATAGTTACTCCTTTATTTTTAGACGTAGAACCACTCTAGTATGCTCTACAGGGATAGGACCAAGTTCTCACAGTTTACCAGGGTATACCTTTTCACCACCATAGAAAGTAGGATGAATGTAGAGAACCCGGGTAGTGACATCGTATCATTGAACTGATGATGATACTTTATCACGGAGGGGCATTAAAGAATCTGCCGAATCATTTCATCCCGTGGATGTCGTAAGATCGAGTTAGGTTAGAAATGCCAGAAATTGTACATTGCCCTCGACAGATAGAATAACCATTTCAATTACGCCAGTTCCTAAATTAATAACCGAGTAGACTAGCGATGGGACCAACTTGGGAGTGACCTATGTCGAGCAGGGAGCATTTTATAGTGTAAAAAATATAAGGCACAAGTAAGGTGGACTGTTATCGTTATTACAATTAAAAGATATAAAACCGATCAAGTGAGTGTCGGGTAGCGCGCGGTATATGGTTCCGTAGTTGTCAGTCACAATATACGGACTTAATAGGATGTTTTTTTTTATATCTGTATATAATACTCTGAACATATATACATACGGTCATGCCTTTTTCCCATATAAGGGTAGGCAGAGACTACAGCCGTAGCCCACTTTGTCACTGCCGCGGGATACGAGACGTGACAGGTGGCGAACTACGTCGCCGCCGTTTCGGTACAAGTCAAAAAATGCTTATGCACTATGCAACTCAAAAAATGCTTATGCACATTATTCTGCTTGTATAAATATTATCCGTGCAAATACCTTTGTCGCCGCTTACGGCACCTCGATAGTAAATCGATAGTGCTATTCTACTCTGCCGGACCTATCGGCTAAAGCTATTGACATGAATTATACATAGGTAATAATCACGGGTAAATTACCTATTAATTAAACCTATCGGCTGCAAACTTTACGCTGATATAAAGTATATTAACACAAAGTTAATTAAAGTAAACTTTATTAAAGCACTCGTGCAACACGTGATGAAGTGAAACTTAAATATTACCTAGAAATTGCATAAAAACACAAATTAACAAACATGAATAGAAAACTATTATAGCTCTGTTTCCTTCTCTCTACGTTATATCTTTCTTCTCACTCATGTAACGAAATGTGCTTAAAAGTAAACGTGACGCGTCCTTGACATTCCCCTTATCAAATCGCCGCCTAAGAAGCTTTACTTCGAGTCATGCACATGCTTATGCGAATTTAAAAGTTTGATGAGTTTCTCATGCTGATCTTCAGAACTGACTAAATTTAAATGGGGCCATCCCTAAGATTTTCTAATAAAAAAAGAATCATCCAAATCGGCCGTCGTGGTAACGAAGTATCACTGAATATACATAAAAGATTCAGAAGAATGAGAGCCTCCTCTTTTTTTCGAAGTCGGTTATAAATATACTTAGGAATATTATGTACGACTGATTTGAATTGCATTTCATATTATGCAAATTGCTCTTTCGAGGTCAGCCTATAAAAGCGTCATTGCTGTGCATAGTAAACTTTTGAGAGTTTTTACAGCTTTATTAGATGAAAAATATTTTATATTTTCTAAGATATGGCTGATTTCCTCACTATTTTTTCCTTCACAGCCGAACTGTGTTAAATTAACACTAAAAGTTTAAGTTAAGAAAGGGTTTCAGTGCCACTGACATCGTAGATCGAACGTTTGTTGATGGCTCGCGTGTTAGAAAGTTAACTACGTCGTAAAAATTATGTTATAATCTAACCCTTCGCCGATTTTTGTTCATGAGTACGATCTAACTTGTAAAACGATTGCTATAAAATACTAATTAAGAAAACGAAATAAGGTTTAAAGACCCCGCAACCCATAAATTTTATGAATCTACCTAACTTCTCGTTAGTAGATTCATAAAATGTTTTTTTTTTATTCGATAAAGTGAAAAACGAGCAAAACGTTCCCCTGAAGGTGAGTGTAAGTTCTGCCCATAACAAATGCTGTGTAACCCAGGAAATTTCTGTGTGACACCACACTGTGCCCATCACCCTGAGACATAAGTTCTTAAGTCTCATATGCCCAGTGATTACGCTACCTCACAGTGCCCTTCAAACCGAAACACAGTAATGTTTGCACACTACTGCTTCACGGCAGAATAACTGGCCCTGGGGTGGTACCAACCTAGACGCATTCCTGTATAGGAATCCTACCACCACATGTGTCATAGATGTGTCACAATGAAATAAAATAGCAAGACTGTTAATATGAATAAACTTTATTACTACAATAAAAGATATAGATTGCCCACGCTCGCCTTTAACAAAACATTCAACAAAATACTTTGGAGCCAACAAAACAATTTGGGTGTCGACTTATTATGCTCTAATTAAACAAATTACTTAGAACAGTGTTTCTCAAACCACATAACCGTCCCATTAATTAGTTTCGCAAACAACACCAATTGTGAACAAAGCTACAAAATATTTTTCGACTGAAACGTGCTCTACTAGAAGGAACTTTCAAATATTTTAGAACTCAAACGACAACAATATTTGACCGCGGAAAAAACATCTTTTATATCTCCTTAACATTAACAAAACGGAGAAATTTAATTAACATTGTTTGCGTAACTCCATTAAAACACGCAAACATAATTTGTGTTGCCATATAAAAAAAATATAACAGTGCTATTATTAAATTAACAATATAGTAACAGTTAATTAACAGTAATGTACAACACAAAATCGACTGAGACTCCCCTAAAATAATAAATTTTATCATAAATTGATTACCACTTAAAATCCATTGCTAAATAGGTAACTAGTGCAATGGATGTCTTTAAAGATAATACAGATCTTCCAGCACCATTTATTTCAAGAAAACGACTTTCCTAATATTTTGATATCCATCATTGTAGAAAAATGTCTTTACATTAATTGGCAATATACACCCCATAAATATCAAAAACTTTTAATGAATTTATCCAGTCCATTTCCGCTTACTGGCCCCCTGAGTCATTATTAACTTATCCTAATTTCCAATATAATAAGGCTCTACTTTAAATGTGAAATAATTGTCCGCATTAGATATATAACGTAAGATATTTTTTCAAATCGAAGCCCCCCCCCCCCCCCCCCCTCATAGAGTTCATCAAAAATTTCAACAAAAGAAACGTTATAAAAGCTCGCTGTTTTGTTACAAAACGTAACAATTTATAAAATTTGAGTTTAAGCTAAAGGGTCCAAATAAAGTAGAAAAAAAAGGAGTAATGCAAAACTAAACAAAGAAATACAGATATTGACACTTCCGACATTGCTAAATGCCTTAAGGATAAGCTGCTTATTAAAATATATTTTTATATATATACTATTTATATATCACTTATATGTTACATATACGATAAGTCTACAGCCTAGCTTCTCTACATTAAATACATTTGGTCTTTGGATGAGCATGTCACATTATGGCTTGTGTCATTGTTTGTTATTTTAAATAATATACATAAGTGCACTTTTCGAATTTAGTACTTGATTATTTTATTAAAATACTATTCTAGACTAGACCTGCAACAAAGCATCGCACCATCAACCTTCTGTATACTTTTGATTTTTACACAGGTGAAAGTGTAATCACAGAGGCCCTTAAATAAACCATCACAAAAATAAACAAAAGGAAATATTTGAGAAACACTGCTCTGGGACGAATTAGTAACTAAACGACAAACGGTGCCTGTGAAAGTGTTAAAAATAGCTTAAGAATAAACACGACGCAATGATTTTCTTAAAAGAGAAATTCATGAAAATTTTCGATAATTTTCAGGTACCTAATTGGGACAAGATTACTTTTACGTACTGGACGAAAGTAAAAATATTTTTGTTTTAAAAATATTTTGACATGTTATAACGAGTGATACGTTGTTGAAAATAATAAATAGGTTTTAAAGGTTTTCCACTAGTATAAATATTTATCACAAGGGAAGGATTGTAAGTTTAACCCACAAATTCAAGTACTTTGGGAACTATTTGCATTTACATCATGCAATCTTTCCTTTAATTTTCTTAAATATATAATATCAGTAACGATATATAATTTTTAACGTTAATTTATTAACGTTATATTTATCTTTACAAATAATTTTAACACAAACGCTATTTGTGATAAAACCACAAACCTGTACATGTGCCTTAAGTAAAAATTACACGACATTTGTAAACATGCAATACTATAAACAAAAAAAAAAAACAAGTCACCTTTAAAATGCAACACAGTCTATGCACGTGGTGTCTTAGTTCAGATTTAACATCTATAATATTAAGGCGATTTGAATAACCTAAATTACAGGTAATGAGGTTAATGATTTTACAATGACTTATTTTTGGCATTCTATTTTTAATATTACATTGTGATGTGTTGCAAATACAGCGTGATCTAATAACCAATTTTAGTTAATTGACATGTTTTTTAGAACACGTTGTATTTATTTAAACTTCTGACGTATAATTCTTTTTTTACATGCAAAATAGATTATGCTTTTTATTCCTGTGATATATTTTATAGTACTTTATTCATCTATCACCCTTTTTTTACTCCTAAAAGCAGAATATCGCAGTCTACAACCCAAGTATACATATAGTTTTTTCTACCTCTATATAAATAAAATCTATCTCTAATTTATATAAAAACTATAATTAAAATGTGTACAATAACATTATTTTTTATGCGTACCATGTAAAAGTAGATCTATATATAAATATTATCTGATTATAAAGTAAATAATTTTTGGAATATCTTTTAAGGCTAGTTGTGTTGGTATTTTATACCCTGGAAGCGTTGTTGTTCGCTTTGAAAGTGTCTTCCGCGATGGACGCCTCTTCTATTTTGGACGTGTTAGCAGCAACTTCGGCTAAAGTTGCCAATGCGAGGAGGTCGACGCTGTTGTGTGACGTTTGGTTGCAGATCTCCATGCTTTGGATCACATTGCAGGGTGCTTCAGTGGCTATTTTGATATCAGGGCTCGTTTTAGGCGCTCCATTCATATCATTAGACACCATACTGTTGATCTCCAGCCGTGTGATGCTTATTTTCCTCGGTTTCCGTTTCTGACTACCGATGACATTTTCACGCCACCGTTCCGCCATTTCACGCCTGTCGTCTAAAATCGGACACGGCACTGAGTTGATAATTTGCGAACATTCAAGCGCTTTCGGTTTCAAGTTGATCGTTTTCTTCTTGCGTTTATTTTCGCGTTTCTTTTGTTGAAACTTCTCTAAACTAAGGGAGGGTAGGGCTCTAATCTTAGCGTCTAAATCAAAGTCGGCAGCCTTAAATGTTTTGTTAGCATTATTGTCTGGTTCAGTAGCATCGGGCATATCAGGTTTCGCTTCGTTCTCTATTATCACTTCATGAATAGAGTTCGGCTTCGAGTCTTCGATGTAAGATTCTTCTCGTGAACTACCAGGATCCCAGCTACAGGACGCGCTGTAGCCCTCGTCTGGCATTTTATCTGGAAAGTCTCTTCTCTGTCTCTTATTAACTATCAGTCCCCCAACAGCCATGAACTCCTGGTACCTCTTTCCTTTACAAGACCTTCCTGATTTCGATTTCTCGTCGTCTGACCAATTTCTTTGATATCCGTCATCGGTCGAGTACCTTTTGTCTACTATTTGATCTATAACATCCTGATTCGTGATTTGGTCGTTGAGTATTCCGTAGCGATACATTGGATCTTTTTCATCAAAATCTTCTTCGAATATCCTGGTTGTTTCAGTGAGAGCATTCTGCAGCTCACGAATATTGTCATCTCTGTTGCCTTTAATTTTCACTCGTTCTAGAATGTTATGAGATCGGTTTTCTATAGGGGTTGAGATCGCATTATACTTAAAGGATGGAGGTGAGTAATATGGATTTGGGGTTTGAATTTCAGTCTTGGTAGCTAGGAGGCTGCTGAGACCTCCCATTTGGGCTTCGTCGGCCAGTTTTCCGGGCGTGAACATGGATAGTGTTTTAGTGTCGGCGTCAAACACATTGTCATCCGGTTTTTTGTTCAGGTCAACTTTAGTGGAGTTGTTATTTGTTTTTTCTAATTCAGTGTCGTGATATTCATTGGGAGACTCGATAGTTTTTTACGCTCGACTCCCGAGGCCGCGACGAGAGGGTACGAAGAGGAGGGGCAGGCAACTTGTACCACTTGAAGTCGGGATTGGCGCTGAAGAATGCGTCTTTATACTAAAAACAAAGCAGTTCTTTAGACTAATGTGTTAGAAATAAATTTAAATTATAATATGCTGATTTAATTACCTGTTTAGCAAGACTGGTGTAGCAAGCTTTCTCTTCTTTGTCCAAGTTGGCCCACCATTCACCGAGAATCTTAGTTATGGATCTGTAATCGAGAAAAAATAAATAAATAAGATTATTGTTATTATTCTTTACTCCAAATCATATAATACATTATTATTTATTATTACTGGTGGTAGGATTCCTATGCAGGAATCCGTCTAGGTAGGTACCACCCCAGGGCCAGTTATTCTGCCGTGAAGCAGTAGTGTGCAAACATTACTGTGTTTCGGTTTGAAGGGCACTGAGAGCCAGCGTAATCACTGGGCATATGAGACTTAAGTACTGATGTCTCAGGGTGACGGGCGAAGTGTGGTGTCACACAGTAATTTTCTGGGTGACACAGCATTTGTTATGGGCAGACGTTACATTTACCACCAGGTGAACGTTTTGCTCGTTCCGTCACTTTTATGAAATAAAAAAAATAAACATTACCTGGTTATGGTCGTGGTAGCTGAGATGGCCGTGGTAGCTCAGGTGGGTGCTCGCCTTTAATTTCATAGTATGCGAGTAACTTTGGTTCGATCCCCGGTGCCAGCACCTTTACAATTGTTCTACAATTTTAAGTGCTGATTTACCACGTGTTTAGCGGTGAAGGAAAACATCGTGAGGAAACCTGCATGTCCGAGGAATAGAAATATTTCAAGGAAATGTGAAGACCGCCAACCCGCATTGGAGCAGCGTGGCGGACTATTCCCAGCTCCAAAACCCTCTCAGAAATGAGAGGAGGCCTGTGCTCAGCAGTGGGACATTAATAGGCTGAAACTTTACTTTTTTTACTTTAAAAATGGAGTATTTGTAATAATCACATTCGCAAAACATTCACACAATTTTCGCGAATGCGTATGTCAATACGCGGATATTCGTTACATCATCATCATCATCATCATCATATCAGCATATCACTAGTCCACTGCTGAAAACATTACCTGTTCTCAAGATTGGGATACTTGTCGCGAACGACGCTCCTGTGCCGCTTGCAGAAGATAAGGAAGGCGTTCATGGGCCGCCGGGCGTGGTGCGCCGGCTCCCCATCGCCGACGTCCTGCTCGTGCATCGTCCACTACCTGCAAACAAGAGAGATTCATAAAATTTAAGTTCTCTTTCAAGCTTGATTAATAAGACAAAGAGCAGTGTATCAATTTACGCTTCAGTACCATCTCATAGCAGACTCTGTTTGGCAGTAGGAGATATAAATGCTTTTTGCGATTGTTGATCAACAAAGCCTGAAAAAAATAACATCAAAGTAAAAATAAATTGCCGTGTGGTGGGTGCTTAAGAGAATCTACCACCCCATCTCATCCCGTGCGTGTCGTAAAAGTCGACAGAGGGAAAATTAAAACCAGAAGATGGGCAGCAGTATCTTCCTGGAACATCTGAATGAATAAACTGCGTTGCCAAACAGCCTGCCAAGCGTGGCAACTATGGCAAAATCCCCCCTTAATGAGCGCTACAAACTTTTGTGGCAATCTATGGGGGAGGCCTATGTTCAGTAGTGGTTTAATGATATGCTGAAATGATGATGACGATAAAAAAAATATAAGCATGTTGCTGGCAATTATACAAAAAAGAAAAAAAATCACCATAATAAATAGACGATATAATAAATGGACAAAATGAAAACTAAACTTGATAGATAATTTAAAAAACCGGACTCAAGTAAATGGTGCAATTACGCAACGTAGAATAACTAAATGCAGAACATCAAAAAGGATTGTTGACGACCATTCAGCCACGTATTCAGGTTATAAATAAAAGGTAAAAAAAAACCAATATCGATTGGCTTTTTCCGTTTGTTTTAATTTTGATTACTTTTCATTCATCAACCCATCAAACCTTTTAGTTAATGTTTAAGGGTGGATTTCACCGTTGAAACTAAACGCGATCAGTTCAAGCTGAACGAAGTTTAAGCGTTTAACTGAGTTCAATGCTACTGTTTGCATTTCACCAACATCAACTGAACGCGATTAAAGCTAAACGCGGTTCAAATTCTGAACGCCCAATTTTCGACGTCAAGCTCTATAAACGCGTTTAGAGAGCTGTCATTGTCAATTGCACAACTATGTAAACACAATAAATATTTTTAATACGTTTTGTTTATTGTTTGCATACCTATGTGTCTTATGCATAAAAACAGGCTGTTTGATGTCGCAAAATAATAAATACATCGAGTTTTTCTTTTAGATTGTGACGATATTACACGTAAACTTCGTTTTTCTGAACGCGATCAAAATGGAGCCGGTGAAATCGGTTAGACGAAAACCGAGTTCAAACATACAACGAGTTCATACATTTGAACTAAGTTCAGTAAAACGTGGTTTTGTTAAACTTGGTTTCCAAAGCGATCGGTGAAATCGGGTCTTAGTGTGTAGTGTAGTATTGATAACCGTACAATAATGCATTACAAAACATGAGTGGCGCCATATCGCATCGGGCGCGATCTAATTCAAATCTATAGGCAATTAATACATCATTCGGGTCAGACGGCACCTCGTTAAAAAACGAATTTTATTGTTTATTGTTACTAATAAAATACTTCGAAGAATAAATAATTTTTGTTTTTTAATTTAGAACAACAGCACCCATTAGTGATGTAACAAATGTAATTTTTTAAATATTCGAGAATGCGAAATCGAATAATTGTCATCAATATTCGTAAATGCCAACATACATTTAAATCTGGCGCCATAGTTGGTAAAAGTTGACATTTGATTGAATGACAGGTACACCATGCAAGTCGTTCGCAGCCATTAGCGCCGTTTAGATTTTATTCCGGAAATTGCCGAGCTGATCCGAACTAACACGATTGTATGTTTCATTATTTAATGACAAATGACCAAGAGGAACTAGTTGTTATTTTTTTATTAAATAAAACAGAATATTTTATGTATGAAGCCACTATGAAAAACTTGATACTGGCATCATTTTCATTTAAAACTATTTGTAATTTTGTATTTCTTATTCTGTTTCTCTTTTGTTTTATGAACACGTTTTTTTTTCTCGGAGAAAGATACGAGACGAGCAAAACCTTCACCTGACTGCAAGTGCAACGTCCGCCCATAGCAGTGCTGTGTCACCCATAATATTTTAATGTGGCCCGTTGAGACCTGAGTGATTACAAACGTTATTGGTAACGTTCGCACACTACAGCTTCACGGCAGAATAATTGGCCCTTCAGTGGTACCTATTTCCTACCACTAATAAATGTAATGTATCCTTATCGTACTGATTTGCCAACAGAATCGATTCTGCCTTGGCCTTTTATAACATGAATTAATGTAGTGTTTTAGATGTTGTACTGAGAAACTGTGTCTTGTTACATATTTACCAAACTAGCCCCATCATATGCAGTGAGTAAAAATCTCTTGATTTTCATTTATTCGGTATATTGATTAATGCAGAACGATGAGCACGGTTTATGATGGGTCCACCCACATATCGTTTTTTAATTTTCACAATTTTTATAAGTCATGGATGGAGTAAGAGCCGTGGTAGCTCAGAGGCTAGGCGCTCGCTTTAAATTTCATAGTACGCGAGTGACCTGGGTTCGATTCCCGGTGCCGGCACCACTGAAATTGTTAATTGCAATTTTAAGTGCTGATTTACCACGTGCTCGGCGGTGAAGGAACACATCGTGAGGAAACCTGCATGTCTGAGGAATAAAAAATATTTCGAAGACATGTGAAGTCCGTCAACCCGCATTGGAGCAGCGTGGCGGATTCTTCCTAGCTCCAAAACCCTCTCAGAAATGAGAGGAGGCCTGTGCATCAGTAGTGGGACATTTATAGGCTGAAACTTTACTTTTTTTACTTTAAAAATGGAGTATTTGTAATAATCACATTCGCAAAACATTCACACAATTTTCGCGAATGCGTATGTCAATACGCGGATATTCGTTACATCATCATCATCATCATCATCATATCAGCATATCACTAGTCCACTGCTGAACATAGACCTCCCCCACTGATTGCCACAATAGTTTGTAGCCCTCATTTTGGGGTGTTTTTGCCATAGCTGCCACGATTGGCATACGGGTTGGCCACCGCAGTTTATTTATTCCGGTCTTCCAGGAAGATGCTACCGCCCATATCCTAGTTTTTTTATTTTCCCTCTGTCGACTTTTACGACACCCACGGGATGAGATGGGGTGGCAGATTCTCTTAAGCCGCCACCAAACTCGTTACATCACTAGCACCCATTAATCAAGACTAGCCAAACTAATTTATTAGTACTAGTTTTTAATTTTTTTATTGTACAAAGTGATGAAACGAGCAAAACGTTCACCTTATGGTAAGTGCAACGTCTGCCCATAACAAATGCTGTGTCACCCAGAACAGTGTGATACAACAATGCGCCCGTCACCCTGAGACATCAGTTCTTAAGTCTAATAAGCCCAGTGATTACGCTAGCTCTCAGTGCCCATAAAACCGAAACACAGTAATGTTTGCACACTACTGCATGACGGCAGAATAACTGGCCCTGGGGTGGTACCTGCATATGAATCCTACCACCAATAATTTTGAACGTTACTGAGTTTTGAGTACTTATTAGTTAATAAAATTTTAATATTCTATGACTGCAATCTCTACCGTGTTTGACATTGTCAGCATGAACGTATGTAATGATATTTTTTTTAATTTTTATAAAAAATGATGGCCCACGGTAAGATTTCTCCTGTGTCGTGGGTACGTTTTATAGACATAAATTCCACATGCACAAACACCCAGACTCGAAACAACTGCATGTAGGCCATACAAGTATTTGTTCCGTGCGGGAATCGAACCCGCGACCCGCGGCACAGAAGCCAAGGGCTTAGCCACTGCGCCAACCGAGCCGACGAATGTTTTGTTTTATTCAATTTAAAGTATTTGTAACACTTCGTCGTTTCGTCGTTTCAGCCTATCAATAGTCCACTGCTGAACATAGGCCTCCCCCATAGATTGCCACAAAAGTTTGTAGCTCTCGTTTTGGGGGGATTTTGCCATAGTTGTTACGCTTGGCTACAAGGTTGCCAACCCGTCTGGTTGGAAACCTTGTAACACTTATTAATAAATTTATATATAAATTTGAACTTTCCTCGCTTCTTCTCCATGCAAACTTTATCTATGCCAAATAATATCACTCATAATCTCTCCTTCGTGCGTGCAGTATGCTTATAAACTGGTTCAAAGTTTTCTCTTCACGTATTAATAAATAGAAGATTCTGAAGGAAATCGCTTTGTAAGACGTCTGTTTTAGTGACTCCTATAAGCTGTGTTGTGTTATGTATGTGTCGTCGTGGATAATTTTCAAATTAAAAATGGATATTCGCTTTTATACTTTCTTTACTAACACTTAACCTACCGAAATATTATATAAATATTTCTATGGTATAACAACCGTGGTAGCTCAGGGGCTAGGCGCTCGCTTTAAATTTCATAGTAAGCGAGTGACCTTGGTTCGATTCCCGGTGCCGGCACCACTAAAATTGTTGATTGCAATTTTAAGTGCTGATTTGCCACGTGTTGGGCGGCGAAGGAAAACATCGGGAGGAAACCTGCATGTCTGAGAAAAAAAATATTTCGAAGACATGTGCAGTCCGCCAACTGGAGCAGCGTGGCGGATTCTTCCTAGCTCCGAAACCCTCTCAGAAATGAGAGGAGGCCTGTGCTCAGCAGTGGGACATTTATAGGCTGAAACTTTACTTTTACTTTTTATACCCTTTTAGAAGATAGTATGGCAATTGAACATCAAAAGTCGTTATATAAAGTTTGAAGATACAAACTGATGTCAATTTAAACGAAATGTGTTATGGATTATCACAAAATCCTTCTTTTAACAATTCTTATTAAAGTCTCAAAAGCGGTCATATGACCGCTCTGGTAGGTTTAGTGTTAATTATGTCTAGGTAGGTACCACCCCAGGGCCAGTTATTCTACCGTGAAGCAGTAGTGTGCAAACATTACTGTGTTTCGGTCTGAAGGGCACTGTGAGCTAGCGTAATCACTGGGCATATGAGACTTAAGAACATGTCTCAGGGTGATGGACACAGTGTGGTGTCACACAGAAAATTTCTGGGCGATACGGCGTTTGTTATGGGCAGACGTTGCACTTACCATAAGGTGAACGTTTTGCTCGTTTCATCACTATACAATAAAAAAAAATTTAAGGCCTTGTGCATAGAACGGACGGTCCCCAACGATATCTGGTCGTCAAAATAGACAGCGTGGAATTGAATGTTTTATCGCCGCACACGAATGTTGTAAAATCCGACGGATCTCTTCCGCGATTCCAGTCTATTTGCTTGCACGAAAAACCAGTCGCTGGCTGTGCGTGACTTCCTATAAGGTGACAAACCGTTTTGTATAATGTCGCAAATAATCATTTTCTTGTTTTAAACGCTCGGCACTTGGCATGATCGAACAGAATTACCAAACTTGCCTTTAAACAGAGAAGAACAGTATTTATTGCCTATTTAATAAGATTACATTATTAGCCCATCATTTAATTCCATTAATTATCTATTCTAATGTTTACAGCGTTGACACACTCTCTGCGAACACCGATAAAAACACGCTCTAAGAAAAACAAGCGGTTCAACAATAAAAACGACGCCATATTGAATTTTAAATTACAAACTTTAATCTACAATTAAAAAGAAGTGTACCTTACTAGATAGAAATAGAACTTTCTGGACAACTGAATAACGACGAACATTTAATGAAAACGTGTGATGTGGTAATTGAAAATAAAAAAAATCATTCATTCATTATCTTATTTTAGTTCGTATGCAACGACCAGGCATCAAACAAAAACATGTTACGATTTTTTATAAAGTGACGAAACGAGCCAAACGTTCACCTGACGGTAAGTGCAACGTCCGCCCACAACAAGTGCTGTGTCACCCAGAATATTTCTGTGTGACGCCACACTGCGCCCGTCACCCTGAGACATCAGTTCTTAAGTCTCGAATGCCCAGTGATTACGCCAGCTCACAGCGCCCTTCAAACCGAAACATAATGCTTGCACACTACTGCTTCATAGCAGAATAACTGGCCCTGGGGTGGTGCCTACCTAGACGGATTCCTGCATAGGAATCCTACCACCAGTCATGTGATGCCCTCTGTAACATCATAGATTAATAAAACCGACCATTTGTGTATTGCCCTTGGGCTTCATATTGGGATTTCCCTTCACAGTGTTTCACTACCGAATTACAGATATCACAAATTGTATAAAATCTTCAGAATAAAAGTGTAAACTGATGGCATAAGCAAGCGGTAGACTCTACGTTTTACCATAGCTTTATAACCGGCTCATGCTTGCACGATCTTGCGAACGGAGGGTAAAGTAATGTAAAGTAAAGTTTCAGCCTATAAATGTCCCGCTGCTGAGCACAAGCCTCCTCTCTTTTCTGAGAGGGTTTTGGAGCTAGGAAGAATCCGCCACGCTGCTCCAATGCGGGTTGGCGGACTGCACATGTCTTCGAAATATTTTTTAATTTCTTAGACATGCAGGTTTCCTCACGATGTTTTCCTTCACCGCACGTGGTAAATCAGCACTTAAAATTGCAATTAACAATTTCAGTGGTGCCGGCACCGGGAATCGAACCCAGGTCACTCGCGTACTATGAAATTTTAAGCGAGCGTCTAGCCCCTAAGCTATCACGGCGGACGGACGGTGCTGTTCTTAAAACAAAAAGTTGCCTAACGCTGAGCACGCCACTGTCTCTGTAAATATCTACGGTAGAGTATCTTAACGGTCTTTTCATCACAACATTAAAGATCGAACGTTGCTCCCTCTATCCTAGTATAAGAGCAGTGCCAGCTGCATTGTCGTGGTATGTCAATAGTAATTAATAAGCAACTAGCTGATGCCCGCGACTTCGTTCGCGTGGAAATAGTTTTTTTCCCATGAAACTATTTGATTTTTTCCGGCATTAAGAGTATCCTATGTCAGTCGTGAAGTGAAGTGTCAAAGCCGTGGTAGCTCAGGGGCCTGGTGCTCGCCTTTAATTTCATAGTAAGCGAGTAACCTGGGTTCGATCCCCGGTGCCAGCACCTCTAAAATTGTTCTACAATTTTAAGTGCTGATTTACCACGTGCTTAGCGGTGAAGGAAAACATCGTGAGGAAACCTGCATGTCCGAGGAATAGAAATATTTCGAAGACATGTGAAGTCCGCCAACCCGCATTGGAGTAGCGTGGCGGATTCTTCCTAGCTCCTAGAACCCTCTCAGAAATGAGAGGAGGCCTGTGCTCAGCAGTGGGACATTAATAGGCTGAAACTTTAAACTTTTTTATGTCAGTCTCCTAGATGCAAGCTATATTGTGTAAAATTTCGTCAAGATCGGTCCAGCGGTTGAACTGTGAAATGGTAACAAACAGACAGAAGAGAGAGAGAGTGTTACTTACGCAATTATAATATTAGTGAGGATGTTAATAGCGTTTCAAGAATTCTTTTTAAAAACAACAAAAACCTTTTATCTTTGAGTCAAGCTAAAGAGTTATATCTTGTAACGCACCTACACCGTACATATCTAATTTTTATGATTTTTTTTCAATACTACAGATTATATAAACAGTTATCTATGTCCTTAACACTAGATTTACGATTTATTTTATTTTTATTGCAATTTTATGCCTTAAATTCTAAGCAAATAAATGTTACTCTGTATCGATTATAATATATGTTTTAATGATATTATGCAGCGAATATATATATCTAGTAGTTTTATCTGAAATTTTGTAATATTTTGTAATCGTAATATACCCGTCCGTAAATCAAGTATTAATTAGTCGAGATCTCATCTATCTCGACTAATTAAAGACGTGCAGAAAATTCTACAATATTTTAGTTTGTTGTTTACAGTTCGATGATATCATTTGTCAGAATTCGATCAACGATGTGTACGCAGCGTGACGGTTTGCCGAAGGTCGCGAACGCGATGCGATCAGGGTTGGCAGACTTGTCCGAAGTGTCAGCTCGGTCAGCCGTTTGCCGCGTATTGGAATGAAATGAAAATTCTTTATTTTCCGACGTAAGAAATATAAATTTCGTTTGATGAACGTCATTACTTTACAATCTGTCGCCGTTTCGTAGTGAGGTTCCTCTGACGGAGAAGAAACAGGCGAAAAAAACGCTGTTTCTATTCGGTATCCTCTTTTTTGTAAATCCTTTTTTATTATCTCAATAAAAAACACATTATAAAATTACAAACAACTGTGTCAAGGAAAACTAAAGCACGCTCCATGTTCAAATCTTAACAAGATCAATTTAATCAATATATAAGTAAATTGTAAGCTCGAGTAGACCAGCCTCCACCAACAGCACCTGTTCACAAGTATGACGCATGCAGCCTCGCAGAAAACAGTGCTTTATATATCTGATATCTACACCAAAACTTTTCATGGCCTATCTATATAAAACTTAGCATTTATTAAGATTCGGTAGTAAAAACGGAACCCTGTCCGTGTGTCACAGGCATTTTATTTAGAGACTATTGGCACCATAGACTTAGAATATACTGCCCGAAAACACAGTGTCAAATTTTTATTTGTCATTGTCTGCGTTAACTAGCGATCTACATTTTCCCCAATCCACTGTTTAATACAAGAAATGAACTGAAGTTTCAGGGTGATGAGCGCAGTGAGATGCTACGCAAAAATTTTCGGTGAAATACAGAATTTGTTATGGGCTGCCGTTGCACTTGCCATTTGATGAACGATTTGCTCGTCTCGTCACTTCCTTCCATGAAAAATCTAAGCTAGTTATAAATACATACACACGTTCCCTCCTTTTTTCCCGTATAAGGAGTAGGCAGAGACCACGCCCGCAGTCCACTGTTCGCCCCCGCGGGGCACAGACGTGACGGGTGGAGAACCACATCGTCGCCATTTTGGTAAAAGTAAAATTCTGACTTCCCATTGCGTTCCCACAAACGGTATGGTGACAGCATTTTATATTATGGTATTATTCTGCACGAATAAAGGGTGCAATGGCTTAGTTGCCATTTAGGACACCTCGGTAGGAAAGAGGTAGGTAGGTATTTTACTCTGCCGGATACCTATCGGCTAAATAGAGGTAATAAAACAATAATTTTGTAAATAAATGCATTGACGGTGTTTAGTTTGTAAGTTCTAATTATTTGTGAAAACTTTATTGGTTTATGTGCTACAGCTGTTTTTGTTATTTATAAGTTATATCATTTGTATGTTTCCCTTAAAAAAAAAAAAAATAAAAAAAAAATAATAAAAAAAAAAATTTAATAAGAAATTTCATAATACTCGAATTTTCTAAAAATTGACAACCCTGCTCTCTTGCACTGAACACATTGGACAACTTCAGTGATGTTTATTCTGTACGGGCGTAGCACTTTGCATTCGCATCGCGATCACTAGCGCAGTCGAAATACTCACCTTGTAAAGAGAATGCGGAATATTTTTTTTACAATGATCTTTAGATCTGTTATCGTAATTTTTAAGGTATATTTAAGTTTATGAGATTTTATTTTTGTTTTTATTGGATAAAGTGATGAAACGAGTAAAACGTTCACCTGATGATAAGTGTAACGTCTGCCCATAACAAATGCTGTTGTTCTGTCACCCAGAAAATTTCTGTGTGACACCACACTGTGCCCATCACCCCGAGACATAAGTACTTAAGTCTCATATGCCCAGTGATTACGCTAGCTCAGTGTCCTTCAAAGCGAAACACAGTAATTTTGCACACTACTGCTTCACGGCAGAATAACTGGCCCTGGGGTGGTACCCACCTAGACGGATTCCTGCATAGGAATCCTACCACCAGTACCGTTCGTTCTTGCCACTCAAGTCCTCTTCCCCAGTGGTAATCGGTCTCGCAAAATATGTGGCACCTAATTGTCAATACCTATTAGATATTTACTGGTGGTAGGATTCCTGTGCGGGTAGATATATCCGTCTAGGTATGTACCACCCCAGGGCCAGTTATTCTGCCGTGAAGCAGTAGTGTGCAAACATTACTGTTTCAGTTTGAAGGGCACTGAGAGCTAGCGTAATCACTGGGCATATGAGACTTAAGAACTGATGTCTCAGGGTGACGGGCGCATTGTGATGTCACACTGTTCTGGGTGACACAGCATTTGTTAAGGGCAGACGTTGCACTTACCACCAGGTGAACGTTTTGCTCGTTCCGTCACTTTTATCAAAAAAAAAGTGGCAGTGTTGGTTTTTTCCCACGAAGTCCTTTTTCGGGAAGAAAGTTATAAGTCAACACGAGATGGAGCCATAATCTATCAAAGTGTACTGGACGTGGAATGCCAACTTTTTAATAACCCACGAATTAATAAAAAACATACTGGAAGCCATTGCGGCGGCCGCTGTTGAGGCAGTTTAAGAGTGTGCCTGTATATTAATATTTTAAATGCGAAAGTAACTCTCTCCCTCTGTCTGTTTGCTACTCTTTCACGGTTCATCCGCTGAACCGATCTTGACCAAATTTGGCACATAGATAGCTTGCATCCTGGAGACGGACATTTTTTTTTATTGCATAAAGTGATGAAACGAGCAAAACCTGATGGTAAGTGCAACGTCTGCCCGTAAAAAAAACTGTGTCACCCAGAAAATTTCTGTGTGACACTACACTGTGCCCATCACACTGAGACATAGGTTCTTAAGTCTCATATGCCAAGTGATTACGCTAGCTCTCAGTGCCCTTCAAAGCGAAACACAGTAATGTTTGCACACTACTGCATATACTGCATAACTGGCCCTGGGATGGTACCTACCTAGACGGACTCCTGCATAGTAATCCTACCACCAGTGAAATTTTTTTTTAATAATTTATTTCGGAAAATAGGGGATATTTTAAAAAAAACTATATCCACGCAGATGAAGTCGCGGGCATCAGCTAGTTTACTTATAAACGTATCTAGGAAATTGAAATATATCGTCAGACAAAGAATAGGTAACAAAAAACGTCAATCGTTATCGATAAAGCGATATTTTTCTTCTTTGCCAAGAGCAGAAATTTCGTCACGTGATAACAGCCGATAGTGGGGTCGCTGACTCGCTGTTTTATTATCTTGGATAGAAAGCTTTGTTTGACAAACGAAAAGACGATATCACAAAGGCACTACTGCCTTTGTGATATCGTGCGGCGATCTGTCTACACAGATCGCCGCAGTCAACATTTTTCAGACTATCAGTAGTCCACTGACTACCGCGTGGCCTAGTGGTCAGAGTGCCTGACTTATGCGCCGCGGGTCTTGGCTTCGATTCCCAGCCGGAGCCAACATTTGTGCTAAAACACAAATTGTTGGTTTTCGGGTCTCTTTTGTGTTTCTGACACTGCATCCTAGCCTACCTCCGATCTTATCGCATCAGCGTTACATCGGGCGCGGGTAGGTTGGGACGAGTGAGTGCCTCTGTGTTTGCGTGTACACTTGTGGCACTATAATACGAGTATCTCCTGCGTAGTTGATGGCTCTCGACAGTATTCGGAAGTTAGCGCCGTTGTCGAAATCGGCTAGGAGGACATCATCTCTGGACTGCTCTAGCTCTCATTTTGCGGGTTGGCAACCGCAGTTTATTTTTTCAGATGTTTCAGGAAGATGCTGCTGCCCATCTCCTGGTTTTTATTTTCCCTTCTGTCGACTTTTACGACACCCACGGGATGAGATGGGTTGTTAGATTCTCTTAAGCAGCTACCACTTTAAAATATGTATTTTAGTTATCGAAATATTTCTTACAATTGGTCGACGGTGAAGGACGTTCTGAACGTGTTTAATCTATGACGTTGCGGGCCCGTTTGTGGTTTGTGATCATTACGCTTGGTGCCCGCTACGCGTGTTTTCACTTTCGCGGGCCGATGCCCCTCGGCCAACCTCGGCACACTTCGAATTTTGGGTCAAGGGCGGGAACCACTAGGAACGAGTTCCGACCTTGTCATTTAATAATATTACATCAAGTTTGGATGTTATTTTTTTTTTTTGGTAATCAGTTAATTAGTGCCGAAATATGGTGAGAACAAATTTTCGCATTCAGTTAATAACTTGGCTAAAATTCTTCGTAAGAAACAATAAAAGTAAAGCAAAGTAAAGTTTCAGCCTATAAAGCCTCCTCTCATTTCTGAGAGGTTTTGGAGCTCGGAAGAATCCGCCACGCTGCTCCAATGCGGGTTGGCGGACTTCACATGTCTCCGAAATATTTTTTATTTCTCAGACATGCAGGTTTCCTCACGATGTTTTCCTTCACCGCCGAGCACGTGGTAAATCAGCACTAAAATTGCAAATAACAATTTTAGTGGTGCCGGCACCGGGGCTCGAACCCAGGTCACTCGCATACTAAGAAATTTAAAGCGAGCGCCTGGCCCCTGAGCTACGTAAGAAACAATATTAAGACTGAATAAGTTATGGCTGAGATAGTGACGAGGAATGTCATCCTTGACCTTGACTCTTAAAATAAAAATTTAAATTTTGGGTAAGCACTATTTTTATAGACTTATTGGGTAGTTAAGTTGGCTGCAATGAGAAGAATATTTTATAAAGGCTTTTAAAATATACATTCGAAACGTGTTTATGGGTAAAGGCTAATGATAAGTATAATTAGGGGTCTACTGTGTAACTCTGATTGGTTTCGGGATCGGTTTCATTTGATCCTAATCTCATTCATTGGTTCCGCGCAAACACAGAGGCACTCAGTCGTCCCATCGCAGTCGCGTCCGATATCGCTCGTGCGATAAGATCGTTGGTGGGTTAGGATGCAGTGTCAGAAACACGGGGACAATCACAACACAAGCAGATCCGAAAACCGACAATTCGTGTTTTAGCACAAATATAGGCGAGTGACCTGAGTTCGATCCCCGGTACCGGCACTTATAAAATTGTTATGCAATTTTAAGCGATGATTTACCACTTGCTCAGCGGCGAAGGAAACATCAACAAAACGTGTGGAATTCTGCATGTCTGAGGAATAAAATTATTTCGAGGACATGTGAAGGCCGCCATGCCGTATTGGAGCAGCGTGGCAGACTCGTCCCGGCCCCCCAACCTAAACCACAAACCAAGAAAGAAAGAAAGAAAAGCATTTATTGCCACTGTACAAAAGGACAGCACATAGACACGATATTAACAGAAAGTAACAAAAAAATATATAAAAATAAAATGAATTAAAACAAAAAAAAAATTAAAGCACCAGAAATAAAGCAAATAAATATAAAAATATAATAAAAGAAAGAGATCACTTTTTTCTTTTTCTTTTATAATAGACATTGAATTAAATAAAAAAAATGTGCTCTGAATTAATACTGTTGAGTAAAACATAATAATGTACCGCTGTTGAGCATTTGTGAGAATACTAGACCCGGCGAGAGTCCGCCACGTTGCTGCAATATATGTTTGCGGAATTCGGATATTCTCAAAATAATTCTTATTATTTTATGGAAGAAAATGACTGGACGGGCAAATCGTTCAACTGGTGGTAAGTGCGCAACATTTCTGCGTGTCACCACACTGCGCTCGTCAACCTGACACATCAGTTCTTAAGTCTAATACGAGTATGAACAGTTATTACACTAGCTCTCAGTACCCTCTCAAACTGAAACACAATAATGTTTGCACGCTGCTGCTTCACGGCAGATTACTGGAACTATAGCAGTATCCTACCACCAGTGAACTAAAATAATATAGCACAATACGGTCTTATCCGATAGATAGGTGTCGTAAGAGGCGACTAAGGTATTATACGGACATCCTTGATTCATGCAGAACACCATAATATGCAATGCTGTCACTGTACTGCTCGTGGGAACGCAATGGGGAGTTAGTTTTTCGACTTGTACCAAAATGGCAGCGACGTGGTTCGCCACCCGACGTATCTTCTTCCCCGCGCGAGGGTGAAAAGTGGGCTACGTAAGTGGCCTCTGCCTATCTCCTAAAACGGCGTGACTGTATGTATGTGTAATAGAATCTAACTGCGGTTGGTTCAGTAAATATATACTGTAAAATAAAACAGTTAAAAAGAGAAATGGATGAAAGAAGATTGACGAAACAGATTTATGTGGCGAGTGTGAATGGGCAAGCCGGTAAGGGTCGACGTAGGCGAACGTATTACGATCAGATCGAAATCGTTTTAAGGAAAGGCCACGTCAAAAGTACCCGCAACCGACGAGCTTGTATGAAAACACTAAAGAAAGTAGAAAAAGCTAAAGTAGTGTGTCAGGTCAGGGTCGTAGCAAGTGGAAATATATGGTCTCTGCCTACCCCTATGGGAAAGAGGCGTGACTCTATTTATGTAAATTGTAAAAAGAGAAAGAAATTGTAGTTTGTCTGGTTTGACCACCACAAATTACTACTTTTTCGTAGTTTTAAATAGTTTTTTCAAGACTTCTTCCGTAACAATAATAAATGCTGTGAAGTCAGCAGAAGGTGGTCTATAAATAAACATAAACAATCATCCGTCCATTTCTGCACAAGCTCTCTCTCACACTGACGTGATACAGAACATGCCAGAATGTCTTTCCTTTCTTCAAATGTCAAAGTTTTATTTAAATAAGTCTAAACAATCACCTCCCATGGCAGACGTTTTCAACTTCATCATTTCAATTTCATATCTTCAGATAGCAGTTTATTTATTCAGATGTTCCAGGAAGGTGATTATCTCCTGGTTTTCATTTTCCCCAGAAATGGTTAGTTATTTCGTATAACTTACTTAACTTTGTAGTCGTCGTCGTTTCAGCCTACCACAAGTCCACTTCTGAACAGAGAGAGAACAGTCCCCGTAGACGGCCACAAAAGTTTGTAGCTCTCATTTTGGGGGGATTTTGCCTTAGTTGCCACGCTTGGCAGGCGGGTTGGCAAGTTTATTTATTAAGATGTTCCAGGAAGATGCTGCTGCCCATCTCCTTGTTTTCATTTTCCCTCTGTCGACTTTTACGACACCCGCGGGATGAGATGGGGTGGTAGATTCTCTAAGGCCGCCACCACACGGTTTTCACGGTTTGTAGTAAGTAGTACTTTATAGCTTGCTTAAATTTGTAACGCTGTTTCTCAGTCGTCAAGCTTAACTTATGAAAAAAAAAACAATTATTTTTAGGTTATAGGATAACTATTCCGATTATGTTGTACTCCTGTCCGATTTCGAACACGGCGACAACTTCCGAATATTGTCGGTAGCTATCAACTACGCAGGAGATATTATAGTGCCACAAACAGAGGCACTTACTTGTCCCAAACTACCCGCGCCCGATGCGATAAGATCGGAGACAGTCTAGGATGCAGTGGCAGAACACGGGGACAAACATAACACAACCAGACTCGAAACTTTGGCTGGGAGTCTAACCCAAGGACCCGCAGCGTAAAAATCAGGCACTCTGACCACTAGGCCGACGCGGTCGTCAATTCCTATCTTATACAGTTACCGCAACGAAAGTTATACTGCCGTGAAGTAGTGTGCAAACATTACTGTGTAACGGTTTGAGGGGAACTGACAGCTAATTACTGGACATATCTGTACCTCAGAGGTTAACGGTATTAAGCGACAAAATACAAATTTTACGGGACAGGCAAAACACTTTGTGAGCACGCCTGTTTTAAATGTGTCATATTATGTACGCAAAAATCTATCCTGATAATTTCATATCAGACTAGCTGGTTTTGAAAATATTTCACCTTAAAGATAATGCTTTATACCAACATGCAGAGGTAGTAGGGTTTAACCGGTGGTAGGATTCCTATGCAGAAATCCGTCTAGGTAGGTACCACCCCAGGGCCAGCCTTCTGCCGTGAAGCTGTAGTGTGCAAGCATTACTGTGTTTCGGTTTGAAGGGCACTGTGAGCTAGCGTAATCACTGGGCATATGAGACTTAAGAACTGATGTCTCAGGGCGACGGGCGCAGTGTAGTGACACACAGAAATGTTATGAGTGACATAGCATTTGTCATGGGTAAACGTTGCACTTTACATCAGGTGAACGTTTTGCTCGTTTCGTCGCTCTATCCAATAAAAAAAAAGGTCATGCGGTCTCATCATAAAATCAAATTTTACAATGCGAGTAACAATAGGATACCATTGTGGTATAGATATGAGACTTAAGAACCGATGTCTCAGTGTGACGAGCGAAGTGCTATGCCACACAGAAATGTCCTGGGTAACACAGCATTAGTTATAAGATGGACGTTGCATTTACCACCAGGTGAGATAATTGCTCGTCTACGTCACTATCTTCCAAAAGAAAAAAAGGCCATATCGTGCTCATCGTTTTGTCTCCATTAGATCTTGCTATATCTTGAGTATAAGTGAACTATCATTTTATTGTACTCACACACAGACACACACACTCGCAAACACACACATACCTCAACATACACAAAGCTAGGCGTGAATATAATTAGTTTAATTTTTTCTCATTTTTATATTGATTTTATATGTAAAAGTCATGCAAATAGTAATGTAAGTGCTATGGAAGAGTGGAGTCGCCTAACACAAGTGTTTTATTGTAGTATGATCATTTGCTGAATAAACTATTTTAATTGAAATTTTTAATGATTTCTTATATTTACGCGAACACTACACATTTTTTTTTTTTTATAGGAGAGGGGGCAAACGAGCAAGTGGCTCACCTGATGGTAAGTGATCACCACCGCCCATGAACAAAATGAAATTAAATGAATTCTTATATTTACGTATATTCTTATATTATTTATTCTTATTTTTTAGTTATAAATAATAAAAAAATTAAACGCGATAAAATCCGTAAACTTAGTTTCATTTAAATGAAATTTTTAATGTAATTGATGAGATGAGAGATGTTATTAAAAATTTTGAAAAAAAAAAACTATACACAAAAAAGAAATTGACACCTCTGTTGTAGTCGTATAAGTGACGCGTCGTTCGTGCTTCGTTCTCATTGGCAATGTCACATCACAATTCGGTTCGCGGCATTGCCGATAGCCTTGTAAATTACTGTCACTTGCAAAAAAAGGCGATAATGACGCGCAGACGTCACAAGTTGTAGCTTCACTTTTCATTCTCAGTGACTACAATAAATGTTTTATGAAGCAGTTGTTGTTATTAATGCTGCTGTAACGTTATTAAACTAAACCGTCTCTAATTAAAACATAAATTGGGTGCAAAAGTAAATTTACATTACTCTATTTATATTATCTATACAACTTCTCTAAATTTATAAAATAGGTATTGATTAGGTACTCAATATAATTCACAATTTTAATACGTCGCTAGAAAATCGAGTTTGGATGACCGGCAGTGTTGCAAGAGGAATTAATTTTCTATTAGCAAGGTGAAGGTCATATTCGAAATCTGTGCGTTTGTTACGACCGTGCGAAAACGGCATAAGGTCATGTTTTTTGTTTCCTAAGTTATTTTACACTTGTTTGAATTCAATATATCCATCTATATTACAGACTTACAACATCTTGTATGTAAAGTATCAATGAATAAAACTTAACAAGTCGATGAAATTATCTGTGTTGCTCTCCAAGATTATAATATTATCAATTCAATTTGCAATAAGCAGATGATTTAATAAATTCAAATGTATATATTATCATTCTATACTTTGACGAGGCCAATAAGTTGATGTGGATAAAAAATATCATTACGGAGATACTTTTACTAAATTTGAAATTAAAAAAAAAACAACGTGATTCGAATCGATACTTATTTGAAATCGGCGAACGTCTTGTTTCCCGAATTAATCGATTTTCATTACATTGTTAGTTGCAAATTTTTAGTCGAACCATTTCGCATAATAACTGCGATCTTTAATACGAGTACATATACTTTACTTCTCTTTATATAAAATCTAATGTTTCGCGGAACAATGTCGTTTATAACTTTAAAATAAAACGCGCTTATCGGCTACAATAATAGCCACTGAAAACAAATATACAGTTATAATTAAAGTTAGCAACATGAGCGTGTGTTTTCGATAGTAACCAGTTTCCTCCATGATAGCGATAGGAGGCGCAACCACCAACGGATGTACGGACATTCTTTGAAAGTAACGGTGGGTTTGAACTAACTTGACCTTTATTGATAAAAAGCTTTGGTTCATTTTAAGTTGTTATTTTATTTATAACAAAATACGTAATTAAAATAATTAGGTTTTGTAATCTAAAATACATCGGTAAATTATTTGGCGGGAATAGTTGACATTTTTTAACATGCCAGTGTTCTCTACTTTGTTTTTTTTTTTAATTTTGGTTGTCAATTACCAAATGCTGTTTTGATTTTAACTTTTTCTAATCACAACTTGATGGGTGTCGATTGACGTCGTGTTTTGACATAAAATAAGAGAACATACTTTTTATTTTTAGGCTTCACATAATTGCTGTTTCGCCTGTTTATAATTATTAGCTTAATTTATATTAATATTACTTTTTTAAAAGTTTAATCTATAGAAATAAATAAAATTGGAGTGTCTATCTGTGTTTTCGCAATAAATATTTTTTCTTTATCTCATATGGTAATTTGCACTTTGCAATTTTGCAAAAATTTATAAACGTGTCTTTGAGTTTTGGATACCAAATTTTTTGTTCGTCTGTTTGTTTGCCCGGGCTAATCTCCGAAACGGCTGAATCGTTTTTGACGCTCATTCAGATAGTAGACTTTTCAGAGAGCTATCTAAGCTTCTTTTTATTTCGGATATATTTAGAGTTCCTGTATAAAATTTGAAAAACCGTACTTCGAGTATAGACGCACGTTTTAACGAAGAACCTCATCGCGGCTGCTGATCGTGCAGGTCTTAGAAATATTTATTTTTTATTTTTCAAACAAACATGCTATGTTACGATGTTTTCATTTGTAATAAATAATTATAGTGCTGTCGAAAACAGTTTTTATTACGTTTGCTTCGGCGGTGATTCATACCCAGGACGCCATTACGCCACGTGAGTCCGTATAATATAGTTAAATAAAAACTATGTAGAGAGTTGTAAGATAAATTATTATCAGTGAAAATTGGAATGTATATCTAAACTAATATTATAAAGAGGAAAGATTTGATTTTTTGTATGTTTGGTTGTAATGATTTAACTCAAAAACTACTGAACCGATTTTAAAAATTCTTTCACCCATTTACAACTACATTATCACCGAATAACATGAGTTGTATTTAATTTAAAAAAAATGAGATTCCTACGAAAATTGCTAAGATGTAACTACAAGGTATCAAAAATTTACTGATAAAAGTCATTATTTGGCGTGCGCTGCTAAAACTATTAATGATAAAGAAAATAATGTACTACATTTTCATAGTACTCATCATTACTCACAAAAAAGTCCGCGAGGCTATATGTCTAACTATTATAGTTAAGTCACAATAACCACTTTCTGTTCAAATTAGTCAATCAAAACACGGGTAGAATCGAAAGATGATGACATTCGTATCATAATATTAATCCTTATCCTACTAAATAGTTTAGTCAAGGTTGATTATGTACATGTAAATTCCTCTTTAAATTATTCGAATCGGACCTATCGTTTAGTAGTTACGACGGGTAATAAAAATGCTAAAAGTAAGAAAAATGCTGCGGTGTGAGCGAACAGCCATACGCTCGCCCGCGCTACTCGCGATTAGACTAGTTCTATTGATTACCTATCTACTCATTTTATTTTTTGTAAACTAGAAACAATTGAATAGTGGTTTTTAATTTTAATTATATATATATATTATTATTTCAAACTTTGAAACGCTCTATAAAAAATACAGCGGCCGCGGTGTCTCTCGAAAGCCGCGCCGCCGCCCGGCTTCATGCAACTTGGGCATCATCGAGGTGCGCAGCTCCCTTTGCGAAGCGGTCAAAAGCAGTCTTTTTATTTTGCTTCCACGACATCAAACTATTGGCTATATTTATGGCTTATGTTCCCATAAATAAAACATTATTTTGGTAAAATAACTTAACAGATTCGCCGATGAGCATAGTCGCTACAAAACATTTTAGTGAAGGGATTGTTGTTGTTCTATTTGTCCAAATAAAGTACTAATTTATCTTTCTAATATCTATCTACCCGTGCGAAGCCGGGGCGGATCGCTAGTCTGTTCATTATGAACATAATACAAGGCACTAAATTTTCTATACTCATTGGTAGGAAAACCAAAAAAAAAAGTCAGTTCTAACAGACGTCATTAAATAATGACGTTAACTGGTTAAATGACTAGGGCTAGTCAACCATGACGACAGTATTAATCCTTCTAAATTTGTAGATACCTTTGTTCGGGCACTGTTTACAAGATGGTTGACATATTTTTAAAATGGCGGAGCTGCGCGGCGGTGCGATCGCATCTCGCGATTCTATAATTCGGTTTTCACGTTTCAGCAATCGTACGTAAGCAATATATCTCGTATGGGCATAGAGCAGAATATGTATATTCTCACGGTGCATTCTGTAAGCGATGCTAATTTCGCACGGTTTACATCGCATAATGTGTTTACGTCGGAGCGTTTCTCGCGAAAAGTTTATTTTTGGCGCGAAAGGGATAGCGGGCAGGGTTATCGCATGTCACGGTGACTCTTATTAATAAATGTGATATACGAATGAGGAGAAAAGTATTGTAATCGTTAATGACAACAATTTAATTACGTACTGTAAAAGCAGAAACAAACTTTTTTGGTTTCAAAATTAGGTTACTATACACTAGACCCCCCCTCCAGAAAAACAATAATAAAAAGTTGTACCTAATTTCATTTCAATACATATGAACAAAATTTAAATAAAAGGGTTCCTCATAGATATTGATGACCAGTGCCTTTAAAACTGCATCCAAACTAATATTTGGTAGTCCTACGCAGTATTCTGTTTAGTATTCTGATAGACGTGGTGTCTACCTAGGAGAATTCCTTCAGTTGCCAGTTAGTGCAGTAGTAATAAAATTGAGTTGATGGGGCTTTACGAAGTGATTAGGAACGACATAACCATCGATATTAAGAAAACACCATATTAAGATCTCTTAGCCTTGAGAGAGACCTGGAAGCGAACATTTTCTAAGTAAATATAAACTGCCGAATTATTATTTTATTTTTTTTCGTCCTTGTCGTTGTCTTTCTACATAAATTACTAAATCTACATAAATGTCTTGTGTATACATATATGACTGGCAGAGAATGCCATAAGGCAATAAGTCCACCCATTGTTAGTTTATAGTGTTCCTTGTTTTTTCTGAAAGTGTATGGTGTTGAACAATCCATACTAATATTATAAAAGCGAAAGTAACTCTCTCTGTCCTTCTCTCTGTTTATCATCTTTTCACGGTTCAGCCAGCTGAACCGATCTTCCTATCGAACTCATTAATGGTATACTTTATCTCAGACTGAGAAATGTTGCTAGTTCTTCTGTGAGCCTTAAGTGAACGCCTCCAGACTTAACTTTGATTCCTAATAACCTATCATTTATATAAACTGGCAACCCTGAGCACATAATAAGCATGCAGAACGCTTCAACGAAGTCAAATCATCATTCAATTAAATTATATGTATAATGATTCATATTATTACCATAAAACAAACATAGTAATGCTCTGTGAGGTGGCAGAGTAACTATGTTTTGACTGCTTTCCAGCCCGCAAATGCGCATGAAATACGTAATCCATTGCTGCCGCCGTTTCAATTTGTGAATAAGCGTATAAGCAGCAAAAAGTAAGGGATGGCTTATTGATGACTCTGTTATTTTATATTTATTTCTCGGTAATTTTGGCGGTCGCGTGGCCTAGTGGTCGGACTACCGGACTGCTACGCCGCGGGTCCTTGGTTCAAATCCGAGCCGGAGTTAACGATTGTGCAAAAACACAAATCTGTCTCTGTCACTGCATCGTAGCCTACCTCCGATCTTATCACTTGAGCATTACATTGGGCGCGGGTAGCATAGGAGGAGTGAGTGCCTCTGTTTGCACGTACACTTGAGTCACTATAATATCTACAGCGCAGTTGTTAGCTTCTGATAGTATTCTAAAGCTTGTCGCCGCGGTCGAAAATTGACCGGGAGGACATGGTGGTCCCATAAAATAATTTTGGTTAAGTTGTGATGATGAGATCCATGAGAAAATCATGAAACTGAAATTCGCATAAGCATGTGTCGATTTTTTGATTAAATAATTATATTAAAGATTTTTAAGGTAAATGCGTAAATAAATTAAAACGTATAAATTACTGTAATTTAAAACAGAGGTTACCAGATATAGACCACTTTCAAAATAAAGCTGGTTCCGGTGGACCCCCTGCAGTTACATTTCTACCATATTCCCAAAATTAGTATGTTATAGTTTTGGGAATATGGTAGAAATGTAGCGTAACCCATTTTTTGTCACGCCAATGAAGACCCGTTGAGTCCCCCGTGGACCCCCGGGGGTTCACCTGAACCACTTTGGGAACTAAGGATTTAAAACAAATGGTTTGCTTATTGAAAATGTTAGTATTTTTTTCTTAGTTTGAGTAATATTTTATGTTAAGCTAGCTGATATCCGCGACTTCGTCGTCCGTTTTGATTTAGTTTTTATTTCCGTGAGAGCTATTTTATTTTCCGGGATATAAGTCTCCAGGACGCAATCTATCACTGACAGAGGGAGTTACTTTCGCATTTATAATAATAGTATGGATTACAGCAACACATCTGATTGGTCCGCGCCATTACATTCAAGAGAATGCCGATTAAACAAGTTGCCAATCTGCTTCCGCTTCATTGTTAATGTCACGGACAACCCCGTGGTTCAGAGTGCCAGACTTCTACGCCGTGGGTTCTAGGGTTCGAATCCAGTCGGAGCCCACATTTGTAGCAAAAACACAAACAGGTCTGGTTGTGTTGTTATTGTACCTGAGTTTCTGACAGTGCATCTTAGGATATCTCTGATCTTATCGCATGATATTTATATCGGGCGCTTGTAGGTTGGCACGTATGCCTCCGTGATTGCGCGTACACTTGCACTATAATATGTCCGGCGTAGTAATCTTTTTTTTATTGGATAAAGTTACGAAACGAGCAATCGTTCACTTGATGGTAAGTGCAACGTCTGCCCATAAAAATGCTGTGTCACCCAGAATATTTCTGTGTGGCACCACACACGTCCTTCGTCCTGAGACATGAGTTCTTGAGTCTCTTGTGCACAGTGATTACGCTAGCTCTCAGTGCCCTTCAAACAGAAACACAGTAATGTTTTCACGCTGCTGCTTCACGGCAGAATAACTGGCTTTTATAGTGGTATCTCCCTAGACGGATTCCTGCGTTGGTATCCTACCACCAGTGAACGCTTATAATAAAGCACAATACGGTCTTATCCGATAGGTGTCCGGCAGAGTAGAATAACACCTAACTCTTTCCTACCGAGGTGTCGTAAGAGGCGACTAAGGTATTATACGGACATCCTTGATTCATGCAGAACACCATAATATGCAATGCTGTACTGCTCGCGGGAACGCAATGGGGGGTAAGCTTCACGTCAGAATAACTGGCCCTGGGGTGGTACCTAACTAGACGGACATCATACTATCGGAAGCTACACAGAAATACAGAGGGTCTCGCTCTTAATAACCTATCCTTGCGCGATGTAACGCTCATGCGAGAAGATCGGAAGTAGGATAAGATGCAGTGCCAGAGACACAATACAACCTGACCCCGAAAAAAAATGCCATGCGGCTCCGGCTGGGATTTTACCCCAAGGACCCGCGGCATTGTAGTCTAGTATCAGTCTGCTGAATACTAGGCGACGCGGCCAACGGCTTTATAATACGATGTGAAGGTTATAATTTTGGTTATTGACTACCAGATGTCGCCGTGGTTGATCGATCACGTTATTATTAGAATAATACATATATAAAATAGGTGTACCTTTTCTATCTGTCCGTCTGTAAAAACGGATTTAGCTCGAGAACTACCTAAGGCATGAATTTAACAGAGGTTATCTTATGTCTTGGCACAGAGATAGCCTGCATCCTGGAGTCGGACATAGGATACTTTCTATCCCGCAAAATCAAAGTAGTTCCCACGGGACATTTTAAAAACCAACAGCCACACGGACGAAGTCACGGGCATCAGCTAGTAGATAATAAAACTGGGACTAGCTTCGACTATGTTTCATTGTGCTTATTTCACCGGTTCCTAAGTTAGGAGCATTTTTTCGATAATATTCCATAAAACGCCATCTATGGCACAGTAGTAGAACCCTTGACTATTGAAAACTTTGTCTTAGGCCGCCATCTATGATGTACATTGGAAAACACTACGGTTAATCGACTTAGGCCTTAGATCATCCACGTAAAGCAGCTTTATCAATATTGTATGGAGAACGTTTTCGTAGAATTAGTCGAAATTAACAGTAATTCATTAAAATTTTAAGTTTAAACGTTATTGAGGCCTGAGTAATTATTTGTTTGTGACAAGTTCTTCAGCGACAATCTCTACTCTATGCTACTGTTTGACCAGAGACTTTTATGTTGACATTGGATGTTTGAACGTAAAGAAAAGACAGACTATTACGTGATTGACATTGTCAGTATGAACGTAAATAATAATCAATGTTTTATTTTATTACAATTAGTATTTCTAACACATATTATATAGAATTTTTAGCTTTCTCGCATCTTCTCCATACAAACTTTAACTGTGCCAAATCTCACACTTGGTTTCGCGCAATTTGCCTAAAAAGAGGTACAAAGTATTCTCTTTACGTATTAATATATAGATGACTAGCTGCGCCCCGCGGTTTCAACCGCGTAAAAAAGCCGACCCTGACCGATTATACTTCCCTATTTGAATCGAATTTTGGGGTTTTAATTTTTTTGCGCGGTACCCTAATAATTTTTCTAAAATTAAAGTTATTAGTCTAAGTTACCCGCTATGATATCAGCTATCTGTCAGTGAAAGTCCCGTCAAAATCGGCCCAGCCGTCTCGGAGATTAGCCGGAACGAACAGACCAACAGGCAGACAAAAAATTTAAAAATTGTTTTTTTCTTTTAAGCACCGTATATACTTTCATAAGCATTGAGTAAAAAGCTGTTATTTTCTTATTACAAACAGACACCACCATTTTATTTATTTGTATAGATATTTGGATATATTTCCGTGTGGCGACTTAAGAGAATCTACCAGCTTCTTTCTGGAGCATCTGAATAAATAAACTGCAGTTGCCAACCCGCCTGTCAAGCGTGGCAACCATGGCATAATTCCCCCAAAATGAGAGCTTCAAACTGTGGCAATCTATGTGGTAATCATAGGCCTCCTCTATATTCAGTAGTGTGTTATAATCGTGGTAGCTGCCTAAGAGAATCTACCACCCCTTCCAATTCCGTGGGTGTCGTAAAGGCGACAGAGGGAAATTAAAAGGAGATGGGCAGCAGCATCTTCCTGGAACATCTGACTAAATAAACAGCGTTTGCTAACCCGCCTGCCAAGCGTGGCAACTATGGCAAAATGCCTCCAACACGACAGCTACAAACTTTGTGGCTATCTATGGGGGAGTTCTTTGTTCAGCTGTGGCTTGAAACGACCAACGACGACGACTAACGTACTATACTGCTCGTGGGAACGCAATGTTTAGTATGAATTTTCGGACTCCTATCGAAATGGCAGCGACGCGGTTCGCCAACCGTCCACGTCTCATTTCCCGCGAGGGCGAAGAGTGGGCTACGTGAGCGGTCTCTGCCTACCCCTTATATAGGAAAAAGGCGTGAATGTATGTATGTTTGTCCAATAGTGTCTCCTTGACAAGTTTTTTGAATTCCGTTTCCAGTGTTTCGCGTCACACTTTCAGGTATAAAAATACGTTTTATTATGTCTACTGCAAATATTAAAACGCGGAAAGTGTAATACACACTTGTCCGCGTCTTGTGAATACGCCAAGAGCGTGAAATGATGGAAATTATGATGGTTATGGAATAATACAGCGAGGGAGCAAATTGCGCGAGGCTAATTTGCGGCCGCTGCGATCCTACGCGGTTAGAGCCGGCGGGCTGAAGGCAAAGCCCGTAATACAATACCACGGAAATAAGACTCTAAATAGCGGTAAAATGAGACGGACAGATTTCACAGACAGACAGAATTCTGTGTGGCACTACACTTGCGCCAATCCGAGACATCAGTTTTAAGTCTCATCAGCCCTGTAATTGATTATGTCCTCCTCTAGCGGATTTGCGACAGCTTCCGAATATTGTCGGGAGCTACCAACCGCGCGGGAGATATAATAGTGCCGCAAGTGTACGCGCAAACACAGGCACTCACCCGTCCCAACCTATCCGCGCCTGATGTAACGCTCGTGCGAAAAGATCGGAGGCAAGTTAGGATTTAGTGTCAGAAACACGGGGACAATCACAACACAACCAGTCCCAAAAACCAACAAGCTTGTGTTTCAGCGCTAATATTAGCTGCGGGATTCGAACCGAGGACCCGCAGCGTAGAAGTCAGTTACTCTGTTCACTAGGCCTGTAATTACCCTAACTATTAGTGACCTTATGACCGAAACACAGTTATGTTTTTTATAGGACAAAGCGACAAGATTTGCAGACGTTCACGTGACAGGAACGTCTGCCCATAACTAAAGCCGAGACAACTCACCTAGCCCATATTTCACCCCCACGGGAAACGAGACATGACGGGTGGCGAGCCACATCACCCCATTTTGGTACAATTAAAAAAATTCTTACTCCCCATTGCGTTCCCACAAACGGTATGGTGACAGCATTGTATATTATGGTGTTATTCTGCACGAATAAAGGCTGTCCGTACAATAACTTAGTCGCCTCTTACGACACCTCGGCAGGAAAGAGGTAGGTGCTATTCTATTCTGCCGGTCACCTATCTGCACCAAGACGATCAGTTATTAGGTCTCATATGTCAAGTAATTACTAGATCTAGATCAAGTAGAACTAGATTAGAGGTGTTCCCACACCTCTGCTTTTCGGTAGAACAACTGGCACTGCGGTGGTAAATACATAAGCGGATTCCTGCATAGGGATCCTATCACCAGTAACAATATGGTATAATTATATTTGATATGCCTAAAATATTTGCGATTTCTTATTATTTGTACTTTAATATTTTTGATTTGTCACATCACCATTTGTCCCACTCCCGTAGGTTCCCGTAAGTCGACTAAGGAAAATCTCCCATGTGACATATGCCTGGTAGTAGGATTCCTATGCAGGAATCCGTCTAGGTAGGTACCACCCCAGGCCAGTTATCCTGCCGTGAAGCAGTAATGTGCAAACATTGCTGCGTTTCGGTCTGAAGGGCACTGAGAGCTAATGTTCATTACTGGGCATATGAGACTTATGAACTGATGTCTCAGGGTACGGGCGCAGTATGGTGACACACAGAGGTGTTCTGGGTGGGCACGGCATCTGTTATGGCCGTACGTTGCACTTACCATCAGGTGAACGTTTTGCTCGTCTCGTCTCTTTATCTAATAAAAAAAAAATCCGTAAACCACGGCGATAACTATCGCATTCTGTCGGAAGCTATCAACTGCGCAGGAGATATTATAGTGCGGCTAGTGTACGCGGTACAAAATGTACGTATGACAGAGTACTGAGGACATTAATAACAGAATCAGATATGAAAATCAACAATTTGAGTTTTTCAACAAGCACTGGCTCCAACTGGGATTCAAACTTGCGGCGCGGTAGTCAGGTACTCTCTGGGCAATAGGCCATGCGGTCGTCGTAATAACTAGCTCAAATATACCAGATCACCAACGGACAGCAATGTTCAAACAGGACAGGACAGGACAGGACAGGACAGGTTCAAGAAATCTGGTACTAAGATCGTCAACCTACTTGCCAAGCGCGGCAATTAATTTTTGCAAGCTTTTATTTAGTCTCACTTGTCCGGGTGTCTGTCTGTGGGTAATCAAATCTTGAAAGTTAAATTTCACCCGCTTCCCGACCAGAAAATTTGTAGGTAGGTAGGCTTTACTATTGGCTATTCTTATGCAGGAATTCTAGTCTAGGAAGGAAAAACCGCAGTGTAAGTTATTCTGCCGTGAAACGGTGTGCAAACGTTAGTGTTTCGATTAAAAGGGCACTGTGAGCTGGTATAATCACTGGGCATATGAGACTTAAGGACTGATGTCGGAGGGTGATGGACGCAGTGGCGTCACACAGAAATATTCTGGATGACACAGCATTGCTATGGGCAGACGTTACACTTACCATCAGGTGAGCGTTTTGCCCGTCACGTCACTTTCTCCAAAAAAAAATATATATAATAACTAAATATATAATAACCTTTTCATAAAGTCTGTTACAAAACATGAACTTTTTGATTGTAATACTATGTTAACTTCCTGGGTTTTTTGTTGTAAAAACGTAAGCATTGCCCCATTACACAGGTACTGACTCTGTGAAGTCGAGTAACTGGCATTCTTGGGAATAGTCGGTCGCCATTGGGAGCGCTGAATTTAGCACTCACTCATATGGCGAACTAGTTCGCTCTTTCAGTTCACTAGTTATTTCATTAAAAAATGTTTCAGTACCATACAATTTTCAACCGATATTCGGAAAGAAAACGGCTACCAACATTAATCTTTCTGTAATTTTTCATAAAACTAAATTATAATTTCTACACATTAAATAGTTTAAATGTATCGTTTTATATTTAATTTTTAGTAGAGATCACCTAAGACATACATACATACAGTCACGCCTTTTTCCCATATAAAAAGCCACTCGGCGGAGCCCACTTTTCGCCCTCGCGGGAAACGAGACGTGACGGGTGGAGAGCCATGTCGCCGCCATTCTTCTACGAGTTAAAAAGTTCTTACTCCCCATTGCTTTCCCACGAGAACTTTAGTGACAGCTTTGCATATTATGGTGTTATTGTGCACGAATATAAAGTTTGTCCGTACAATACCTTAGTCGCCTCTTACGACACCTCGGTAGGAAAGAGGTAGGTGCTCCACTCTGCCAGACACCTATCACATAAGAGAGCAAATAAAATGTAGCGTTGATATTCACTTTGAGAGCAAAATTGAATCATTTGGTCAGCTCCACCCGTAATGGAATGTCCACTAGGAAAGTAGATATATAAAGAACTAAGTGCAGGATCATCGACGAACTAGTTCCCATAGTTGGTCGAGAAGAGCGCTAGCACGGATAGCTCGCGAACGAGTTCCCATAGCTCGTCGAGAAGCGCTCGCACGGATAAGGAGCTGTCGGAGACCAGATATTAGTCATATTACCACAGAGTCGATCTTGAGCCACTTGCATCCAGAGACGTCCCGAAGCTTTTTGAGAGGTCCTTTTATAGTTTAAAATCATATTTCAAACACAATCCCACTTGCACTTTCCGCAAAATTGGCCGCCCTGGGGTGGTACCTACCTAAACGGATTCCCCCGCAGAAGTCCTACCACCAGTAAAAACTTATTCTTCTTACCTTTAATGCGTCTGTAAAATCTCATGTTACATCATAATTGTTCATTTGTTACACATTCATTTGGTCTATTTTATAAATAACAATTATTTCCAATTACCCGTGTAAAAAAATGTAAACACCGTCGCGCGTCAAACTACCCATGTAAGCACTTGTAAAGTCTACATAGTAAAATATGGATCGGCGCGGATATAGGGCCCGTTTGATTTTCCGGGAGAGAAAGATTGTCCTATGTCCGTCTCCAGGACGGTTGTCAAGATCGGTTCAGCGGTCGAGCCGTGAAATGGTAAAAAACAGAAAGAGGGACAGGCAGTTACTTACGCATTTGTTATATTAGTATAGAAGTATGGATTTTACATTTGTAGGGAACGTAACGGATTAAGGAAATCAAATTAGTTGTCTTAAATTTGATTGAAAGATAGCTGTCTAATCTAGATCAGAGGTTCCCAAATATTTTCTGCCATGGAACACTTCGGGAACCTAGAAATTTTTGCGGGACACTTGTCTATGATCCGGAAATTTTTGGAAACACAACTATTACCCGCCATTCTTCTGGTCTAAAGAAGATCTTTAAATGTCATCATGATTTCAGCCTATCACTAGTCCACTGCTGAACATAGGCCTACCCCACAGATTGCCACAATAGTTTGTAGCTCTAATTTTGAGGTGTATTTGCCATAGTTGCCACGCTTGGCAGGCGGGTTGGCAGCCGCAGTTTATTTATTCAAATGTTTAAGGAAGATTCTGCTGACCATCTCCTGGTTTTTATTTTCCCTCTGTCGACTTTTACGACACCCACGGGATGAGATGGGGTGGAAGATTCTCTTAAGCCGCAACTAAACGGTACCATTTAAATGTGTACCAGTATATTTACTTTCCAAATTGTCGCCGAACACCAATTCAGATTCAACGGAACATAGTTTTGGAACCCCTGATCTAGAACATTATCTCCATTGTTTATGTCATTCATCAGTCATCGCTCATACATAAATAATAATAGATCGGAGTATTTTTAATCTTGGTGCACTCTTTCCACAGACGAGCACACACAAACATATAAGGTACCGACAATAGGCAATTGCAAAGACACGTAAGTACGCGGGCGTATTTTTATTAATCGATAAATATAAGCTTTAGAATGCTATAGTAGCTATTTTAATAAATAGCAATAAAAATGTTATTAATCGCCAAGACCAACGTTCAACCCTAATTTATTTATGATACTAATATTTGGTATTGTGTTAAAAGACGGTCGCTATTATAATTTTCAATCTTCTATATGATACTCACTGCAGACTGCAGTTACGTCGTTATTTAATTGACAATTGCATGTGAAATTGAACGCGTGCTTTTGTATGCCACTGTCACAGGCAGGTATGAATAAAAAAAAAACGGCGACATTATAAAGTTGCAATAACTAAAATAATTAAAGAGAATAAAGATAAAAAAAACAAAGTAGAATAAACTATACGTTCGTATGGAACTGGTTTCGGTTTTATCTGGTAGGTAGGTACATTTGTTTCAAAGCGTCAAACAAAGAGGTAATTAGTGACTAGTTAATAAATATTGTGGCAAATTTAGTGGTGCGGTCACGAAAATCTATAAGTTGTACGATTTTTAGATTCAAGTCCAAAAGAAATAATTTTTGCTCATTACAAATTCCGCCCACAACTATGCGAGATGGCGACTCAGGTTATCAATGTTATGTATTGGCATTATGCTCGCTACAGAAACGGATAGTAAAAAAATACAGCGAAGCTCGTAATTAAATTCTATGCAACTGTGTCGATGTCGAGAGCGATTGCATGCCGAGTTACCGACGCAGTCGAAAGTCTGCATATAATGTGCTACTAAAAAAAAAGGAAGTAACAACCTACCTTTGACCGCCATTTTTAGCAATGCAAATAAGACATTTATTTATATATATTTATATAATGAATGTTCGATGTTTTCCAGTTCTTATAAAACAATACTTTCTATGAGTCGTGAGCGTTCCATTTTTAGTTAAGTACGTAAAAGTCACTTTTAGTTGCTAAGCGGAATGACTGATGTAATTTTCGAGCGGCGGTCGGCTCAGGGCCTGTGACTGGAGAATAATGTGGAAAGTGATGATGCTTCTTTAATCATTCAATCGGCCTAGCAACAATGTGATTTTTGCTGCATAATTTTCAAGGGCATTATAAACTGCCAACTTCAAACCCTATGCGAGGAATTGCCAAGCTTCGTATGGCGTTTCTTGATGTATAATGAATGAAACTAAGATTCTCTAGACAGAAAAGAATGCGAAACGAGCGTTTAATTAGTTATATTATTAGAGGCATAAAAGAAAATACTTACGAACTCGCCAGTGATACGTGTATAATCACACACATGACGTCATTTGACGCAGCACAAACCCAAATTATTGAGTAAAATATATAGTATGTGCATTAAAAACAACACAAGAATAAACTACACACAATACTTTATTAGATGCGAATATGATGTTATGTCATTACAAACGACTTAACACAATTTACAATATTTATTTGTTGTCACTGACTCTAGTTTTGACAAGATGGTTGCGCACCGACTGTTTTGCTTTGGTTGTCAGCTGATACGAAAGTCTGGTATACTTCAAGCGCAACAAATTCTTTATTATCTCTTTCTAACATACACACTCGACAGCTGTTTTAGAGCGAGATAGCCGACATTGCTGCCATAATTGAAAACTACTTGAAATAAAACAAATGTCATTTTCTTATTGCAATAACATGGCAAAGAGAAAAAGACGCAAATAAAGTTATTATTCAAATGTGATGAATTGAAAAAACTAAGATAACCGTAGAAGAAAACTTTCTATTTCACAATGTCATGCAATCACTTAGCGATTAGTTATATTTGGGCGTGACAACTTTGTTGTTTGGAATACGTGTGGCGCCATCTTCAAGTTAAAATTGAATTTATTTTGATAGACTGTCCTGAATTTAGTACAATATGTTACCGCCCATTAACAGTCAAGTGCAAAACGAAATATAAAACCAATTTAAAAGAGGCATCTTACCTCTGGTAATTAGTATTTTGTTTTTGTAATGTAAAAAAGTATAATGAATAAGTATTAATACATTACTCGTTCATTTTATAATGCAAAAGTACCGAAATGAATGGATAGATGTCACGTTTATGTAGTTCGACTACATAGGCTCCTTTTTATTGCGTTTTGCAATATTAACATTGATGATTGCCTTTCATAGAAATACAAAAAAAATCCTGTAGAATAATTCTTAATTAATCAACTATATTATATTTTATACGAATAAAGCTACTGCTTTTTTTACTTTACATAAGCAGACTTGTATATTTCGTGATAGAGGCAGCTCTGCCTATAGGCGGGTAATTACCCGAAAAAAGAGTAATTTGATTTCACCATAAATTGAGATAGCGGGTAATTTGACAGGTTTTTGTTGTCCTTGGAAAAAAGCGAGTATTTTGATTTATAAATCTTTAATTCATATAAAATTAGGCAGTTTTATATTTAAGCTAATACCTGCATAAGACTATGACAAAAATATGATGTCCTTGAATTCCAACTTGCTGCTGATATGTCAAACATATGTAAAACAAAGCAGAGGTAAACAAGTTATCTTAAGCTGAGTTACTTTTATTAATTTGAAATAATACTTGTTTATTACAAAAAACTGGTTTTATTTAATAATTCTAAAAAATAAACAAAATTTTTGGGTAATCTGTGTTTGGAGACTGGTATAAACTGGTATCCTTGTGATCCGCTTAGGGTAATCTGATGAATAATGTCTGGCAGCCCTGAATAAAGGAATCTAAATATATTTTTTAGACTTGGCAAAACATACATGTCAAGACTTGTTACTTTGCTGCGCGTTTGTTAGTTTGATTTGCAATAAGGCTACTGTGCTATAGCTACCTTGTTTATGGTGCGCACTGCGCAATTAGTTAACAATGATATCGGTCGACGTCATGTTATTCTGAGATGTCAATATATTTTACTTGTGAAATACTATCATCATTTGTTTTTGCATACAAATCTAACATACGTTTTTACATACTAAACTTCTTTCGAGAGAATTATAAACAATTCAACGAAGTGACAAACGAATTTAACAATCAAATGCTATTATGAATGTTTGAATTACTCTTCACTACAATTTTTTACTTTTCTTTTAATTTTCCCATGAGAAGTCACACTCAAAGCTCCAGTTCGAAACGAGGGAAAAAAATGGCAGATCATTTTCACCCAATAAATCTGCTAAGTTCGGCTAGCATCACAATATCGTTTTATGGTTTGAGTTGTATTTTAAATACCTATTCAATAACAGAAGTTACTGCCTCTAGAGTCCAGACTCCAGACCAGGTATTTCCCAAAGTGGTCGATACCGATCCCTTGGGGTCGAAATCGTTTTCCCAGGGGTCGACATAAACGAAAACTGATTTTGGGGGTCGATCTAAATATCAACCCCTATTAATTAACGCAAGTTCTTATTTGAAACTTTCAAGATACTGTATAAGTTGTGTTACGTGTACCAACTTGTTATATGAATGACTAATATTAGTCATAGTACAGTATGAAGTAACATTGTTGTACTTATAAAAAAATCAACTAGTCGATATGCGTTCTTTTAAAAAATAATTACCTACTTAAGTAGTTACTATTATGATTTCTTATATTTACGCGAACACTACACATTGAAATGAAACTAATTTTACGGATTTTATCGCGTTTAATTTACTTACCAATTTGAATACTTTGCGATTGGTTAATTTATTAAACTTGACATCATTATCTCATCAACATTTAACAAAATAAATAGACATAAATTCAATAAATATCAAGTTTAATTAATAATTGTTAACACAAATTACGTAAAAATACTTAAGTAAAACTAATTTTACGGATTTTATCGCGTTTATTTTTTTAATATTTATAACCCGACGTTTCGAGTGCTTTACAACACCCATGGTCACGGGAGGACTGAGGTGTCAGATGTCCTGATGTCATAGTTACGAGTACCTGCCTGGGGTACCTTCAGCTTTTAATTATTATTTTTGGTCCGATCTACGCAGAACTGTCACATCAGTCCTCCCGTGACCATGGGTGCTGTAAAGCACTCGAAACGTCGGGTTATAAATAGTAAAAAAATAAACGCGATAAAATCCGTAAAATTAGTTTTACTTAAGTATTTTTACGTAATTTGTGTTAACAATTATCAATTACACTTGTTATTTATTGAATTTTATGTCTATTTTGTTTGTTAAATGTTGATGAGATAATGATGTCAAGTTTAATCACCTAACCAATCGCAAAGTTTTTAAATTGGTAAGTATTTTGTAACAATAGGAAAAAAACTAGAGATAAAGTAATTTGGCCATGGGGTTCTGAAGTATCTGTTCATTTTGGAAAAGGAGTCTCTTGCCCAAAATAGTTTGGAAATCCCTCCTCTAGACGGACTTGTCCTGTAGATGCTCTTCCCAACATTGATGTTTTGTTGATTTCTTTAAGGTAAGATGGGTGGGTTGAGCTTTATATTAAGAAATGAATGAAAATTCTTTATTTTTTAACGTATGAAATATGAACGGTCCCCGAATGTATTTTTTTGGAATTTGCTAGAGATGCGCCGAATGTTCGGCTGAATATTTGTTATCGGTATATTTGGCATATTTTTTAATGTTCGTATTCGGCCGAATATTCGGTTAGCTTACCGAATAATTACCGAATATTTTAATTTAAAGAACTTAATATTATTTTGCTAGTAAATTATATGTGGTAGAAAGGCTTTATTCTGAGAACCGTAAATAGTATTTGTAAATGAAACAAACACTACATTTAGTAAAAATTAACATAAAATTCTTAAAATCAAGTAAGAATATCAATATTTTTTGTAAGTAACAAAAATATTCGCTAAATAAAATTTACGGTTTCCGCAAAATTTTAAAATAAGTAATCATCATTTGTTCGTATAGTAAAATATACATAATTGAATATTAATTCAAAAACAACATTTGTTAAATTTATTTACTAGTACAAGCTGTAATCAACAAGTTTTAAGGCTCAAGCTTGAATCGAATAATTCGGCCTAATATTCGGTTTGGTACATTTCGAACCGAATAGTCAGCCGAATATTCGTATTAGGTTGTTAGGCGCATTTCTACTATTTACCTCCGTTATAGTACTGTTATTGCAAGGTTACTTGCTTAAAAACAGGTACACAATAACAGCCTTCTTTCCTACCTCATGCACTTCACATCTTTTCTGTTGGTGGAGGCTGGTCTGCTCGAGTTTGAAATGCATTTATTGATTTGTTATTAAATCTTGTATAACGTTTTGTTATGGAGCACGCTTTGTTTTTCTATGAGACTGTTCTCTGTAAATTTCTTTATATTGTACTTTTAACAAAGATAAAAAAAAAAACAAAATAGAGGATACCTACGGAGTTTCTTTCGCCTGTTTCTTCTCCGTCAGAGGAACCTCATTATGAAACGGCGGTAGATTGTAAAGAAATGACGTTCGACATCCGAAATTTATATTTCTTACGTCGAAAAATAAAGAATTTTCATTTCATTTCCTTTCAAGGTGCCTTTATATTTAAATTAGTAGCAAATTGATGACACTGTTATAATTGATCGGTACAAGTAATTATAACTTAAAAATAAATTAAAGTTACTATAACGTAATGGTCACTACTATTTTCAATATTGACTGCATTATATTACCAGTAATTTTTTTTTTTTATTTATTTGGATTACCAACAAATGTTGCACACATACATACGAGTATATTAAATTTTATACACTGAATAAAAACTAAGTGCACATTTATTAATAGGTAAACACCGCATGCAGTAATTAAGATTGTGCTAGGTTTAATAATATTTTTATATTTCTCAGACATGCAGGTTCCCTCCCCATGTTTTCTTTCACCGCTGAGCACATGGTAAATCAACAATTTTACAGGAGATATTACAGTGAGCCGTGTGGTGGCGGCTCCTTAAAAGAATACTACCACTCCATCTCATCCAATGGATCTCGCAAAAGGCGAGTAAGGAATTAAACTGCACTGTGCACCCAACAGCGCATGGTGGCGATGGGCTCACCACCTATCACACCAAGTGCATTATATTGTTTTGGTGAAACGTGGATTGTGGCATTCATCTGTTTTTGCAGTGAGTGCCCAGTCTCTGACTACCCCTTATGGGATACAGACGTGATCTTATGTATGTATGTAATAATAAATATATGATCGGCACAATCGAAATCTATTTTCTACAAAATAGAATTTTCAAATACAGTTAGAAACGTGGATCGTTTTCACCTTGAATTATTGTTTGGCGGGCGACCGCGGTTTATTTATTCAGATGTTCCGGGTAGATGCTGCTACCCATCTCCTGGTTTTCATTTTCCCTCTGTCGACTTTTACGACACCCACAGGATGTGATGGGGTGGTAGATCCTCTTAGACCGCCACCACACGGCAGGCCGCATCACAGACGGTTTCGAACGCAGAACCCACGACTTCGCAAGCCGTTAAGCAGTCATTGCCATATCATGCGGTCACCATAAACCATAAACACGTCTCATTTAGTCCTTACACAAGATGGGTCAGCTGGCATTGGTGTCACCCGGTGCGGATATCTATGGTGTACGGGTCGCTTCCCACAATCTTTAGTTGATATTCGGACGACCGAGTGGCCTAGTGGTCAGAGTACCTGACTTCCAAGCCGCGGGTTTTGGGTTCGAATCCCAGCCGGAGCCAACATTTGTGCTAAAACCTCAATTGTTGGTTTTCGGGTCTGGTTGTGTTGTGATTGTCCCCGTGTTTCTGACACTGCATCCTAGCCTACCTCCGATCTTATCGCATCAGCGTTACATCGGGCGCGGGTAGGTTGGGACGAGTGAGTGCCTCTGTGTTTGCGCGTACACTTGTGGCACTATAATATCTCCTGCGCAGTTGATGGCTCTCGACAGTAGTCGGCAGTTATCGCCGTGGTCGAAATCGGCTAGGAGAACATCATCAGTTGATATTAAATGATACGAACTGATTTTTGATAATGTTATTATAATATAAATAATTGCTAATGATTTGATGGAGGATGAGACCACGCGGTATGTGTGCTGTCCGAACGTGAACTGATTTATACAATGTTAAAATTATTTTATTAATACAATGGAACGTTGGTAAAATGCCGACGGAATGGAAATGTATAGTGCTTGATCTGTACATATGGTGTTACCCCATGTATGAAAACTGAACATGAGAACGTTCGGTCGTGTATTGATCTGAAATGGTCGTTCGTTGTCACCTTTTTCGGTCGGTCGGAAACCTGACCTTAAGTCGCGAGTAACTGCGTGTGTCAATCAGGTTTTTGCCAATACTCCTACCTAAACTGTACACCACGAATCCAATTTAAATGAAAAGATGTAAATTACGTCGCTCAGTTAAAACCAATAAAATTTTGAAGTTAAACTTCTTTGGGCGCGATGAGAGTAAAATTTCAAGGTCGAATTTAAGTGCAACGTTTTCGTGTCGTTGCCGTGGTAGCTCAGGGGCTAGGCGCTCATTTTAAATTGAATAGTACGCGAGTGGCCTGTGTCGATTCCCGGTGCCGGCACCACTGAAATTGTTAATTGCAATTTTAACTGCTGAATTACCACGTGCTCGCCGGTGAAGGAAAACATCGTGAGGAAACCTGCATGTCTGAGAAATAAAAAATAAACAATATATTTCGAAGACATGTGCAGTCCGCCAACCCGCATTGGAGCAGCGTGGCGGATTCTTCCTAGCTCCAAAACCCTCTCAGAAATGAGAGGAAGCCTGTGCTCAGCAGTGGGACATTTATAGGCTGAAACTTTACTTTACTTTTTCGTGTATACTTCCTGTTATTCATAATTAATATTTATCTCGATTAATTAATAATTGTTTATATACTAAGCAGTTAACCGCAGTTTATTTATTCTGATGTTCCAGGAAGATGCTGCTGCCCATCTTCTGGTTTTAATTTTCCCTCTGTCGACTTTTACGACACGCACGGGATGAGATGGGCTGGTAGATTCTCTGGTCGCCACCACACATACAATATTTTTAGTTAATGTTTATTTAATGATTTCTTATATTCACGCGAACAATTGCTAAATTTCAAAAAAAAAATACTCTTTAACGCACACTTCATACTTACAATTTTTTTATTTATTTATACTCTTCATACTTATATTATAAATGCGAGAGTAACCCTCTCTGTCCCTCGATCTGTTTGTTATCTTTCACGGCCGTTTCAACCGTTGAATCTATTTTGAAGAAATTCGTTACAGAGATGGCTTGTATCCTGGAGACGGACATAAATTACTTTAATATCGGAAATTCAAATAGGAACTATGTATTTACACGGCATATTTAAAAAAACCTTTATCCACGCTGAAAACGTTGCGAGCTTCGGTTAATATTATATATGTTTTAATTTTGTCACGTGTACTGAATTGCACACGCTCTTTTTTTTATATGGCAACAGAAACATGCTTTTGCCTTTTTTGCCAGTGTCAAAATAACATATTCTGGCTGTGCGACAGCTAGAAAAGTTTTAGTTGTTTTTTTTTTAAAATTAAATTATGTCATTCTGTGTGAAAACAAACAAAATTATAATCTTATAATATGTTTTTGATTGATACAGTTACTTTGGCACTGGGAAAAAGATTTCACCTGTTTATGTTGGCATTAATAAATAAACTAACAAAGCAAAAAAAAAAATGGACTTTTGGCGCCAACTCCAAAAGTGGCGGTAGTGTGTCTAACTTTCCATTGAATTTTGTAACATTTGTGTATAATTTCAGTTCATTATGCAGCAAGTGCACGTGAAAGTGTACAGTGATTGAAGAAATCAATTCAAGAGTAAAATTTTAATTAAAAAAAATCGTTTTGTTTTCCCAGTCACCAACTATAATTTTTCTGTCGATCGAAATTTTGAAGTCCTTCTTCTTGCAGGTTGCTGGACCTGTTACTTGACACAGAAAAAAATATTTTATATATAAATACATAAATATAAATATTATTAAAATGTAAAACGGTAACGTATATTTAAAATGATAAGTAATAAAGTGTTCGTGACAAACAAATAGGGGAAAATGGACAGCGTTGAACAAAAACAGTAAAAATCATCGGAAAACGCTTTAGCAACTAATCCCCCGGAACGTGCGACACGTTTCAAATGACGCTTTTGTCTCACAGGTTGATTTGTTATCAATTTTTAATTTTATTTGTTTGCCTAAATAAATAGGAATAGGAACGTATTTTTGTAACTGTTAGTCATTATATAGGGAATCAGATTATAGGGAATTACAACAAATGCATACTTTCGCTAAAAACTTTCTGCGACACATGTAAAAATCAAATTGAGGCATAAAAAGTTAGTTATATAGAGACTTTTGACGTCAACTCGAAAAGTGGCAGTAGTGTTTTTATTTAATTTTGTAATTTCTGTGCATATTTGGAGTTTTTATGTTTAATATTGATAGTTTATTATGCAGCAAGTGCTCCTGAAAGTGTACAGTGATTGGAAAATTCATATCAAGACCAAAATTGCGCTTTTCGTTTGCTCCATCAGTCCAGCAAATCTTCAGTAAAAGTCAACTATCATTTTACTGTCGATCAAAATTTTGAAGTCTTGTTGCTTGAAGATTGTATACTTGGATATGTTACTTGACACTGAAAAAAGATTATGACTGTTTACATCAATAAATAAATAAAAATTAAAATAATAGTTATGTATTTATTTATTCAACTGTAGTTTATAAGCAATGAAAAGACATTATTAACAAAAACATCACTAAAAAAAAGAAAGCACTTATTTAAAAACTAAACTTCTAGATAAAAAATGCTGGCCAAATCGCCGCTACTACTATACTACTACTACTACACTCTGCCGTGATGTATACATTTATGATGTATAGATCGTATTTGCAGAAGAAAAAAAAATAATTTCTGCAAAAAAAAACATCAGTCACGCGGTAGAAGTAAAACCTTCAGAGAACTAAACTTCGAGAAGATGAGACGAATGCAGAATATCAGGAGTAGGATAATTGTTGGGTTTATTTATTATAATATTGCTACCAAGTTATTATTTTACATTTTATTGTACATATTACATTACATATTCAGTTTTCAATTTCAACAAATGGAGTGGCTTAACTATGGTAACTAAAGTATGAAATAAATGCATTGGTTTGGATTTTTTTTTATTTCATATAAGTGACGGAACGAACTAAACGTTCACCTGGTGGTAAGTGTAACGTCTGCCCATAACAAATGCTGTGTCACCCAGAAAATTACTCTGTGACACCACACTGCGCCCGTCACCCTGAGACATCAGTTCTTAAGTCTCATATGCCCAGTTATTACGCTAGCTCTCACTGCCCTTCAAACCGAAACAGTAATGTTTGCACACTACTGCTTCATGGCAGAATAAGTGGCCCTGGGGTGGTACCTACCCAGACGGATTCCTGCATAGGAATCCTACCACCAGTAATACGATCAATATATATTTGAAATACAGAATTACTGTTATTGATCTTGTAGTCGAACTAATGAGGGCTAAATCTATGAAGAAATCGAAGATTTGGACGAATTCGAAAATATAAATATTATAAGAAACACTATATATATTCTATCTCATTTGCGTGCTAAATCCTATACATGTATATGTCGGGGAAAACGACATCGTTTAATAATAAGTTTCTCATTTGATTATTGTAGTACTTAGGTGGTAAACAAGGTGACCTCACTTGTTGTTGTAATACCGGCACGTGCAAAGAGTCTTATTTAAGTGTTTGGATTGTGCAGGGGTCAGTTGAATTCGAGACACCGACCTTGTCACTCCATCGGAACGAAACTGTTGGTTTACATTAATTGGAGGTTTAGCGTAGTAGGGTGAAATTATTACACAAGGTGCATTTGAAATTGTTATTCTACGCTATCTACATAAGGAACCCTGTACCGCCCAATCAAGAGGTAGGCGGCGCTATCGCTCGGCCATCGCTGACTCCGAGATATATATATATATATATGTACACACCGGCACAATTAGCCGAACGTTAAAAAAAGGCAGAGTATAGAAATAATAACGTGTATATTAAAACAAATAATAATCAGACATGAAGTAACAAACTGATAAACATCTTTTAGCATCAATTTTAAGAAGTTCTTAATGAAATAATCTAAATAAAAAAAAAATTTTTCTATTTTGTGGGAACACAATGTTGTAAATGAAATATTAATAAGATTTTTAACATTAAATATGATTGAATTATGATATCTATTGTAACTTGGGAGAAGCTCTACCACTCTACAAGTAATGTCTCTCAAGTTGGTCATCCCTCCTCGAAGTGCACTTTTTCAGCCGTGACCCCTGCTCCTCACAAGAGAATGAGTCAACCGGTACCGACGAATACTGCACTCTGGCGGCAATAGATCTACAGGTATGACCATTTCTTCCCGTTTCATCTGCCCTAATAATTTCTACATACATACATACATAAGATCACGACTGTATCCCATAAGGGGTAGTCAGAGACTGGGCACTCAGTGCAAAAACAGATGACTGCCACAATCCACATTTCACCAAAACAATATAATGCACTAGGTGTGATAGGTGGTGAGCCCATCGCCACCATGCGCTGTTGGGTGCACAGTGCAGTTTGATTCCTTACTCGCCTTTTACGAGATTCAATGGATGAGATGGAGTGGTAGTATTCTTTTAACGAGCCGCCACCACACGGCCCCTAACGGCTAATAATTTCTGGTGGTGTTAAATCGGGAATTTTTAGTTTATTTCAACTAAGAGGCCTACTATTCACACGAAAAAATAACTTTTACTAATAAAATTGAGAATTTATTGAATTTATAAAACTTTTAAATTTCTCCTCAGTATTACCGGGAAACAGAAACAAATCGATGAAAAAAATAAAATTTGAAATAAGAAGGTAACATCTGGCCAGTTTTTTAAGAAATATTATGAAAAAATATTTTTTTGTGTTCCGCTAATTGTGCCGGTGTGTGTATATGTATATAGTAGTTTTAAGTGTATGTATGGAACGATATGAAACATAATTTTTATTGATGACATATAGTATTTTATAAACAAAACTTTGTTGTCTTATGTTTAAATATTTAAAATTAAGAATTTTGACCGTATCACCGATCTTAATAACATTCGGCACAGAGATAGCTTGCATTCTGGAGACGGACATGATATACATTTTATCCCGGAAAATCAAATAGTTCCAAAATATCCTGTATTTAAAAAAAACTTTTATAAATGCGGACAAAATCACGACATCAGCTAGTAATGTAACTAGTCTGGCCATAAATACTGTTACATAAAAACTTTTCTTTTTTCAACTTTTTAATTATTTTGAATTTGGAACACGCATATTATTTTAAAAACTTCTATCGATTTTGCGCCATTTCACATATTTTACGTGTTCATTATCAAATTACAATATGGAATGGGTGTTAAAGAAAATAGGATTGCAGTGATCGCCTTGCTCAAAGTGGGTATGGAGCCGTCGGTCATATTCCAGACACTTCAAAAGCTTAGTATCAGCCGTATGTTCGTATATCGTACTATCAACAGATTCAACAAAATTTCCCCTGTCGAAGACCAGAAAAGATCGGGGCGGCCGCGTACTGTTAGAACTACAAAGGCTGTTAATGCTGTTAAAGCCAGAATTCGACGAAACCCCATTAGGAAGCAAAAAATCTTATCGCGAGAAATGAAGATTCCCGCTAGGACTCTGTCGCGTATTATAAAACAAGACCTGAAGCTCGGTGATTATCGTCGATATACAGGACAAGCCCTAAATCAATCTTTACAATTAAAGAGAGTGGATCGATTAAAACGACTTCTATCGCGATACGTAGGTGAAAGGCACAGAAAAAAATACCCTCTTTACCGATGAAAAAATTTTCACGATTGAAGAACACTACAATAAGCAAAATGATAAAGTGTACGCTCACAGTTCTAAAGAAGCTGCTCAAGTGGTCGGAAAGGTATAACGTGGTCATCATCCTGCGTCAGTGACGGTTTGGTGAGGCGTGTCTTATCAAGGAATCACAAAACTACATTTTTGTGAAAAAGGAGTGAAAACTTCAGCCAAAGTGTATCAAGATACAGTCTTGAATCATGTTGTGAAACCTCTCAGCAATACACTTTTTAAAAATATACCGTGGATTTTCCAGCAGGACTCTGCACCTGGTCACAAGGCACGAACTATCTAAGCCTGGCTTGAAACCAAGGTTCCGGTCTTTATAAGAGCTGAAGACTGGCCCTCATTCTTCAACGCAGTCTAAAGGAGACTTCAAATTATGGTCAGTTTTAGAGGGCATGGCCTGCTCTAAAAGACACGGCGACATTAAGTCTCTTAAAAAATCTTTGGAGCAAGCTGTGGCGAAATTTCCCTTGGAAACAGTGCGTAAATCCATAGAGTCGTGGACAAACAGATTAAAGGCCTGTATAAAAGCCAAATGTGGCCATTTCGAATATAATTTTTTTTTTCATTCATTCATTAAAAAAATGCATTTTCATTTGTAACAGAACTTATGGCCGGACTAGGTATAAACAGAGAGTTTTTTATGTCTAAGCTACATAAACTGCAGAATTAAAGCGAAAAACTTGTCGCGAATAAATATCTATTTAGCATAAAGCCTTTTAATAAGAACATCGTTTAGTCATTTGTATTTCGATTATTGTATGAGAAAAGATTTTGTTTTCCAATGATGTCGCAAATTAGGGTACAAATAAACAATTTAAATACAGTTTATGATAATTGTCTTTTCTTTATTTAAATTGGAAAAAAATAGACTCATATTTTTTTTAGAAGAGACGGCAAATGAGAAAATGGCTCACCTGATATTAAGTGGCATTGCACTATATTATTTTTCATTTAATTATACCGGTCAAGAGCGTGTCGGACCATGCACAGTGAAGGGACGGAAAATATTTGATATCTCTAACACTAAACGAAATATTATCTTATTGAAAACAATTTTCGCTGAAAGAGTTTTCTAGGTTCTACCTCTCCAATCTCATTGGCCCAGAAATGTAAGTGTACAGTGCCTTTCAACCCGAAGCGAAGTAATGTTTGCACACTACTGAACTGATGTTTCCGGGTGACGAGAGTAATGTGGTGCCCCACAGAAAAGATCAATGTGACACAGCATTCGTAATGGGCCGACGTCGCACTTACCGTCACGTGAACCACTCTTATTCTTGTTTCTCTTTAAATAATGATGCACCATGGCATTTACAACACAATCAGGCCCGAAAATTAGGTTTTTTTGCACGAATGTTTGCTCGGGCTGAGATTAGAACTCAGGATCCGTCCCAGGTCACGCGGTCGCGATTCGCTCGACCTTAGTTTTTTTTTAAAAAAAAACAACGGTCTGACCCGGAATATTTGAATAACTATCTGTTGACCATATAGATATTTATTCTGTACCGGAAATGTACCCACCATCTGAAGCGCAGGAGCCAAATCTACAGCCACTGCGCCGCGATTGCCATTGATTAGATTTAACGTTAGATTTAATTTGCAAGCATTCAGTTGAGTAACCCTTAAAAGAGAATAAAGAGAAATTAAATGAAAAAGAGAAAAGAGAATTAAAGAATGTAAACAACTCCAACCGACACCTATCGTGCATGTTAGTTAAACATATTGTCAACAGATGGCGCTTTCTACAATTCAGTTTAGTAATTCAATATTTTTATTTTCATATATTTACTTATTTTTCGTCATTAGAGGAAAAAATAATCTTCGAAATGGCGTAACAAAAAATATTTTTTATATAGTATTAAGGGAGATATTTCATACCGAGCAAAACACCTTAGAGAAATAATATATATAAATAAGTACGTTACAATACGGATGAGCACGCACCGGCTTGTCGGTGGAGTCACAAAGCTCCAGCTAAAAACCAGCGCTGCAGCCTTAACAGCATTATGCCTTTTGGTGCCGCATTCATAATATTTATACCACTTGTTAAATTTTCATGTTTTTAATTTTTTAATGAGTAATCAAATAGCCGCTTCTGTCTTTCTTTCTTCTTTGAAACAAATTTGCTAACGGTGTAATCCTTATCCATACTGATATTATAATTTAAAAAGTAACTCTCCCTGTCCCTCTGTCTGTTTGTTACCATTTCACGGCTCAGCCGTTGAATAGATCTTGCCGAAATTCGGCACAGAGATAGCTTGCATCCTGGAGACGGATATAGGATACTTAACTAACAATCAATCACACGCGAACACAAACACGCGTGCATGTCACAAACAAACGCTTACACACTCTCACGCATTCACATTCACACAAACGCGCGTACACACATACACTCATAAACACATACACATAGAAAATCTGTATACCATATTGTTTTTTTCTGTATGTGGTCTGTATTGTGCACAGCAAGTAAGCCATTTAAAGTGGGAGGGAACTGTCTTCTGACATACAGGGTTTACTAGTTCAGAAGCCAGAACTTCAACGAACTGTTAAAAATGTTTCTGTGTCCAATTAAGATTTATTGTTATTATTTGGTATTTCAATAGTTTTCTCGTCTGGTTGGGATACATATAAATATATAGATAAACATATAAAATAAATAAGAAAGAAAGAAAGAAGAAAGAAGAGGGGGAAAGGGAAAGAAACCGGCGGATGATTCGGGCCGTATCGAGGAGCACCGCCTTCTGCATCTGAGTCGTCGTGGCGTCGTGTGTCGTAGCGGCCCGTCGCGGAGTCCCAGTCGCCTCAGATGTCCCGAGAGACTGACCGGGATTAACCTGTTTGCAGACACGACCACCGTAACAATTTCGGTCGGCATACCACCCCACATGTCGGTAACCTCGTGAGCCAGGTCCAGATATTTTGTCTTCTTATCTGTTTCGGCTTTCACGAGGTTCTCGTCATATGGAATGGTAATTTCGACCAAAAATATTCTCGACTGTGGCCGGTCCATCACCACGATATCAGGCTTATTCGCAAGAATAGTCCTGTTCGTGACGATAGCCCAGTCCCAAAAGAGCCTGGCGCGATCAGTTTCGAGCACAGCCAACAGTCGGAAACAGCCTTCTTATAAGTACTTGCCGGAGAAGTACTTATAAGAAGGCTGTTTCCGATCCACGAGACCGTACTTCAGAGTGAGCTCTTGATGGAAAATCCTGACTACTAGGTTGTGTCTGTGCAGATACTCAGAGTAAGCAAGCGCCGAAGAACGACGAAGAGCGCTCGACAGACGTCGACAGTGCCGTCCCTTAGGATGTATCTTCGATAGTTTTTGGTCTTGATAACATGATCTTGTTTCGCACAGACAAAACCCTCGGTTTCCCCAAAGAGGTCACCGTAACGTAGCCAGTGGAGGGAGGCGAGTGTGTCTACGAAAGGCTCATGAAGAGCTTTGTAGAACCTCCCGTGGAGTTCTTTCTCTTTCCATACGGCCTTCCTGTCGGAAATGCTCTGTACTGCCAGGTCTTGCCATTGCTCGTTGGCCAAGGATAGAGGGGTAAGTCCTTTATCCCATTTAATGACGCCCGCACATAATGATTCACTAGATCTCATCAGAAAGTAATTGCGGAGACTGCACACTTCACGATAATTCATGGTGAGCGCGCTTAAGAAGCCACGCCCACCACGTTTCCGCGGCAAGTACAGCCTCATCACTGACGATCTCGGGTGATGCATCCTGTGGGACGTTATAGTATTGCGGACTTTTCTGTCCAGAGCGTTAAGCTCGGTTTGAGTCCACCTGAGTATGCCAAAGGTATATGTGCATGAGGACAGGCATGACCCAACCATTATACGCACGTGTCTTATTCACGCTCGACAAAAGACTGTTACACAGTTTTGTCAGGCGTGCAAAAAACAAATCGCGCACCGATTGTTTCATGCCAACCTCATTAATACCCAAGGTTTGTGACATACCCAGGTATCGGTATGTTTCAGCCTCGGAAAGGGTCCTTATACAGGCATATTATTATTATGTGATATTATGTGTTATTTATTATTATTATTCTAGAAAAAACAAAAATTCTCGAGGTATTTTTAAACAACTTAAATCCTTAGCTAGTATTTAATATTTAGAAATTCGAGGATCACAAAACCAGACACTTCTGTTATATTTATTTGTGCTGATTGTTTAATATTAAACAGAATTATTTACTTTCTTGGAGACAATTACCAAAATTCCAATTAACTGCAACTCAAATAAAACTTTATGATTAATTAAGATGAACTGATTTTGATAAGAGATAATTCTCTGTGAATCTTAATTCTACGAGTATTTGAGTGCTTATTGAGAGCAACGAACAATGTTCATGTTGAACACTGTGCCGGCCACACAGCTTCGCTTTTAGTACTTGCCTAGAACGCCTGTCGTAAGCTTTGGGTTTATTGGGAATGAATCCGGAACTTACGCCTTATCGCACTCTATTATCGCAATACACAGTCGAGACATCGTAGCTCAGGGGACGGGCAAATTATATTACGCGGGTGACCTAGGTTCGACCCCTAGAAACAACTATATCCTCAGTAGTATCTGAGAAACTGAGCATAGCTCTAATGATCACAAAGCTGAAGTGGCAACGAACAACTTTACTGGTGGTAGGATTCCTATGCAGGAATCCGTCTAGGTAGGTACCAACCCAAGGCCAGTTATTCTGCCGTGAAGCAGTAGTGTGCAAACATTACTGTGTTTCGGTTTGAAGGGCACTGTGATCTAGCGTAATCACTGGGCATATGAGACTTAAGAACTGATGTCTCAGGGCGACGGGCGCAGTGTGGTGTCACACAGTAATTTTCTGGGTGACACAGCATTTGTTATGGGCACACGTTACACTTACCATCAGGTGAACGTTTTGCTCGTTCCGTCACATTTATGAAAAAAAAAAGAACAGGCTATATAGCTCGTAGAACTGAAAACTGTAGCCAAAGAACGGTTTTCGAGCAGTATCCTCGTACCAGACAAAAATGTCGTCACCGCAACTGTGTTGCACTACCTAAGCATTTCAAACCGAAACACTAATGTTTGGACAGTACTGCTTGATGGCACAACAACTGGCACCGCGGTGGTTTTTTTTTAATGGATCAAGTGACGAAACGAGCAAAACGTTCACCTGATGGTAAGTGCAACGTCTGCCCATAACAAAAGGCTAGTGTCACACAGAACATTACTGTGCGACATAATACTGCGCCCGTCATCCTGAGACATCAGTTCTTAAATCTCATATGCCCAGTGATTACTCTAAGTGCGCTTCAAACCGAAACACAGTAATGTTTGCACACTACTGGCCGGCCCAGGGGTGGCACCTACCTAGATGGATTCCCGCATGGAAACCCTATCACCATTAGCCCCCACCTAGATGAATTCCTGTCACCAGTAAAGTATTAATCCATATTAATATTATGATTGCGACAGTAATTCTCTCTGTCCCTCTGTCTGTTTTTACCTTTTCACGGCTCAACCGTTGAACTTGTCTTGATGAAATTTGGCACAGAGATAGCTTGCACCCTGGAGATGGACATAAGATACTTTTTATCCCGGAAAATGAAATAGTCGCCACGGGATTTTTAAAAAACCTGTATCCACGCGGACGTCAAGTCGCGGGCATCGCCTAGTTACTTATAATTAGCTTACTAAAGGGTCGATTGTGACGTTTTGAATGTTTAAAAAGCAAAACATTGAGTCAGAATATAATGTTATAATTCAGTTATTAATTGAAAACGTTGTCCAGTTTGCATTAAAAGTTACATTTAATTACAATTACTGTCAATATTGGCCTACAGTTTTAGTAAATATTAATCCCATGTAATTTAGTTTGCTCAAGTCATCCTCTGCGATCTGTTAATTGCCTTAATGGATTTTAAATCAGTTTAATCAATTTCTGGCAGTCTTAAGTAATGTCGACTTAGAATAGAATATAATAGAATAGAATAATTTTTATTCTATACTAGCTGAAGCCCTCGACTGCGTCCTCTTGGATTTACGTCTTTTAAATTACTGTAGGTACCTTTTTATTTTATTTTCTCTTTAATTAATGCGCGAACTATACTGTTTTTAATGAACGTGCAAATTATTCATGTCTGATTTTCCTTAACGAGTTAAGCAAACTTTACAATAGTGCTAAACACACAAGTCTGCGAACTTCACAAAATGTTTTGGAATAGAATGTGAACATGGAGCCAAGTATCGTCCGTTGACTATATTATTAATTGCTATTTCGGCTAGTCTGTTAAATAAAATTGTATTTGATAAAAGTGACGGAACGAGCAGAACGTTCACCTGATGGTAAGTGCAACGTCTGCCCATAACAAATGCTGTGTCACCCAGAATATTTCTGTGTGACACCACACTGCGCCCGTCTCCCTGAGACATCAGTTCTTAAGTCTCATATGCCCAGTGATTACACTAGCTCTCAGTGCCCTTCAAACCGAAACACAGTAATTTTTGCACACTTACTGCTTCACGGCTGAATAACTCGGCCCTGGGGTAGTAGAAGTAGTAGTACTACATAGACTAACTACACAATTATACATCTAAATGAATAATATTACCCTGTTGTACAGAACAAAGTCGTTAAAAAGATTCCGTACCGGTTGTTATCAAGCCTAACTGGATGGAATCATAAGAGACTGGTGGTAGGATTCCTATGCAGTAATCCATCTAGGTGGGTCACCCCAGGACCAGTTATTCTGCCGTGAAGCAGTAGTATGCAAACATTACTGTGTTTCGGTCTGAAGGGCACAGTGAGCTAGCGTAATCACTGGGCATATGAGACTTAAGAACTTATGTCTCAGGGTGATGGACACAGTGTGGTGTCACACAGAAATTTTCTTGGTAACACAGCAACTGTTATGGGCAGACGTTACATTTACCATCAGGTGACCGTTTTGCTCGTTTCATCACTTTATCCAATAAAAAAAAGAGAGTAGATGTGCTATATGGAAACACCGTATAGCGGTAGCAAAGACTTGTACAGCGGGTAGCTGCACAAGAGGTATAAGTTACTTCAGTAACCAGTCACTAACAAGGCGAGGTCGTCCTAACCATCTAGGAACCTAAGTTACGGTCTTTTGTTAACCCACATTTAATATTCTTACTTAACCCAAGCAAGGAGCCGTGGTAGCTCGGTGGCCGGGTGCTCGTGCTTTTATTTCGTAGTACGCGAATAATCTGGGTTCGATCCCCGGTGCCAACACCTCTAAAATTATTCTACAATTTTAAGTGCTGATTTACCACGTGCTCAGCGGTGAAGGAAAACATCGTGAGGAAACCTACATGTCCGAGGAATAATAAATATTTCGAAGACCAACCCGCATTGGAGCAGCGTGGCGGACTTGCTCCTGCTCTCAGAAATGAGGGGAGGCCTGTGCTCAACAGTGGGACATTTATAGGCTGATACTTTACCTTACTTTTCTTTGTGATTTTGCAAGTATAGGAGAGGATTATTTAGGCGAAGCGATCTCTAATTGCGACAGTAATTAACGATGTTAGCAACGTGGCAGCGGCAATTTGACAAAGGGGCTTCCTTTAATTGCAATATTTGTATCGCAAGTCACGGGAGAGCGTTTCATAACATGATTATCAAAATTAATTACAATGGCTTTTAGATTAACAAGTCTGATATTCTGGTCCCACCAAGCCACTTAAAAATGTTATTTATAGATTTAAACTAGCCGCGCCCCGCGGTTCCCGCTACGACAGCCGATCCCGGTCGATGATATACACATATACTTTCTTATTAGAATCGGAATTTGAGGTTTTAATTTTATTTGCGCGGAACTCTAAACATTTTTCTAAAATTGAAGTAGTCTAAGTAACCCGCTATAATCTGCTATCTGTCAGTGAAAATCGGTCCCGCTGTTTCGGAGATTAGCCGGAATTAACAGACAGACAGATAAAAATTACTACTTTTATAAACGTTGAGTAAAAAGATGTTATTTTGTTATTACAAACAGACACTTCAATTTTATTTATTTGTATAGATATCAAACTTTATGTGGGACATAAATTTATTTTATAGCTAGTTCACCCATGTATACAGTGTCATTCGTAATGTCCCGACATGCTGGGCTTAGGGACGATGTGTATATGCCCCAAAAAATATAATGAGCCTCGTAGCGTGATACCTGCAGGAGGTATGACGACCTAAATAATTTGCTTAAAACTCATAGGCGACTACCCTGTTATACATCGAGGCAATGAACTCATAAATTTAATTGGGCGTTTTTCTATTGAGCTGCCATCGAAAGAACTCGCAAGTACAAGGGTAACATGAAGCTTAAAGAAAATTTGTTGCGAAGTAAATCTTTTAACTCCATCTCATCCAATGGATCTCGTAAAAGGCGAATAAGGAATTAAACTGCACTGTGCTCCCAACAGCGCATGATGGCGATGGGCTCACCATCTATCACACCAAGTGCATTATATTGTTTTGGTGAAACGTGGATTGTGGCAGTCATCTGTTTTTGCAGTAAGTGCCCAGTCTCTGACTACCCCTTATGGGATATAGTCGTGATCTTATGTATGTATGTATGTAAATCTTTTAGTACGACGCCGTAGTAGGGTATAAATTAAATGGAGAAGAAAACGTATTTTGAATTTGTCTGGTTCGGGGCAACGGCTTTACGAGTCAGGGTCGCGTAAAGTTCTACGCAACAAATAATTTTAAAGTTTTGTATGGACATTTTTAGTACTCAATTTTGTCATTAAAGCTTCACCGTCGTTTTTATCAGATTTAAGTAGCATGGGGAGGTGCCGGGATATTATACCAATTATGAATAAAGTTGTATAATAAATTCTCTAGTTATATTAATGTACATAAAAATGTCTGTTCGACATCTGCTGCGACTCGAACAAATGCTATAACAATAGATATCTTTTTGTCGGAAAGCCGATCGAGATTAGATTGGGTTACAGCTCCGGCCGCGCGTAACGAAACGAAACTGGCTTTCTTTGTTATTCAATCCATTTGTCTTGGTCCGGCCAAGAAGGTTTTCCTGACCGGGGTAAAATTTCCTCTAATTCTTTCTGCTTGCTGTAAATCAAGTTTTGTGACAATTTAGCTATCGGGTAAGAAAATAGACATAAAATAAACTTGTCAAGCTTGTAAGCAATTTCTACAACCGCCACTTAATCGGTTTTAATTGATATAGGACTTGTTTTAAGTGAAACAATTTTACGAAGAAAGCGCTTTCTATAAACTATTTTTGATATAAAAATTAATAAATAAAACTTGTTTAGAAACATTATTCACTAATTAAAAACTATTTTTACTCATTACCACTATTTTCACTCGGCGGTTGACAGTCGTAGAATCAATATCACTTGATAATGCCTCGTTTTGAGGTGAAACACGTGTCGTGTTCTCGACTACAGTGGTGAATCAAGTTTTGACAATTTAGCTATCGGGTAAGAAAATAGACATAAAATAAACTTGTCAAGCTTGTAAGCAATTTCTACAACTGCCACTTAAGCGGTTTTAATTGATATAGGATTTGTTTTAAGTGAAACAATTTTACGAAGAAAGCGCTTTCTATAAACTATTTTTGATATAAAAATTAATAAATAAAACTTGTTTAGAAACATTATTCACTAATTAAAAACTATTTTTACTCATTACCACTATTTTCACTCGGCGGTTGACAGTCGTAGAGTCAATATCACTTGATAGTGCCTCGTTTTGAGGTGAAACACGTGTCGTGTTCTCGACTACAGTGGTGTGTATTGCCTAGTGGTAGTGTTGTAGTGGTGGAGGGTATCTGGTGGCGGTTCCCGGTGGCGGTATTGGTTTTCTGGTGCACGCTGTTGAGGGAGGGCGGGCGGTGCTCTTCAAAACTAGGTAATACACACCATTTTACATTTTGCATGCGGCTCTTAGCAAATTAACTTTCTCTCCTTCACTATTTTTAAATAACTTAAAACAAGGAGGTTCTATATTCGAAGCGTTTATGTGGGACATTGATCAAATTACCTTAATTTTAGACTTTTGGCGACAACTCGAAAAATGACAGTAGTGTTTTTATTTAATTTTGTAATTTCTGTGTATATTTGGAGTTTTTGATGTTTAATATTGATAGTTTATTATGCAGCAAGTGCTCCTGAAAGTGTACAGTGATTGGAAAATTCAATTCAAGACCAAAATTGAACTTTTCGTTTTGTCTCCATCAGTCCAGCAAATCTTCATCTTCATCGCCATTCATAAGTCCAACAAATCTTCAGTAAAAGTCAACTTTCATTTTACTGTCGATCGAAACGAAGTCCTTTTTTATTTTTTTTATTGTTCATAGTGAATAAACGAGCAAAACGTTCACCTGATGGTAAGTGCAACGTCCGCCCACAACAAATCCTGTGTCACCCAGAACAATTCTGTGTGACACCACACTGCGCCCGTCACCCTTAGACATCAGTTCTTAAGTCTCAAATGCCCAGTGATTACGCTAGATTATTACAAATTATTATACTTATTACAAATTAATTATTACTCGACATTGGCAAAATGGCTGGATTTTGGTAGCCGATTGCCAGTGACCAAAAAAGAAGAAGAAATAATTATTACAATGGTAAGTAAGCACGGAAAGTATCCATCCAGTGATACGGCACGTCACTTAAGTGACTGTTATTTTGAAAGCGGCTAAGCTTACTGGTGTAAATAATAAATATATTTTTCTAAAAATTATCTTGCAAATTTGAAGTCGTCCGGTGCGTCGATACTCCGAAAAATACTGTAATATTTAAATTAAACTGAATTTTACGAATTTTATCGCGTTTATATTTGCTATTTATATCCCGACGTTTCGAGTGCTTTACAGCATCCATGGTCACGGGAGGACTGCGGTGACAGATGTCCTGATGTCATAGTTAACCGATCTACGCAGAAAGAGCTGACTGTATCTTGAAGTCTTGCAGTGGTATTCTTGGTTTTTAATTTAATTTTATTAATTATAGGACCCCAAGCTGGTGGTAATACCCAACCATCTTCTCCATTAAAATTAGAATGTTTTTTATTTCAATAGCCTCGCTAATGGTTGGGAATGATCCAGACCTAATTGTCTTATAATTTTACAGTACAGCAAGTTTACATTTAAATTTCTAATTTTAGAAAGGTCACATGAAGAATGAGCTCCAAATATATGCTTTCGTTAATGATGTAGGATTTTGACAACACACGCACGAGCAATTTCGTTAAAGAGTGCGTACTTGAAACCGGTGGTGCGGTTCAGCGATAAAACACGTTTGGAATTTTAATAAATGTATTGGATTCGTGCCTTACTACGGATTAATATTAGTTTTAAAGTTGCTTATCGAATTTCATCGGATTCGATCATAAGACCGGGGAATTGTATGAGCTGAGTCGCTGGTGGATATCTCAGACAGGGGCTAGACGCTCGCTTTAAATTTCATAGAACGCGAGTGACATGTGTTCGATTCCCGGTGCCGGGACCACTAAAATCGTTAATTGCAATTTTAAGTGCTGATTTACCACGTGCTCGGCGGTGAAGGAAAACATCGTGAGGAAACCTGCATGTCTGAAAAAATAAAATATTTCGAAGATATGTGCAGTCCGCCAACCCGCATTGGAGCAGCGTGGCAGATTCTTTCTAGCTCCAAAACCCTATCAGAAAAGAGAGGAGGCCTGTGCTCAGCAGTGGTTATAGGCTGAAACTTTACTTTTTTTATCGAATTTAAGAGGTAGGATTCCTATACAGGAATCCGTCTAGGTAAGTAGCACCGAAAGTCAGTAATTCTACCGTAAAGCAGAAGTGTGCAAACGTTACTGTGCTCATCTCGTCACTTTCTATTATAAAAATAAGTAGTAACGTATCATCCAATCAATGTCCCACCGTTTAGTATCATTATCATCATCATAATATCAGCCTATCTCTAGTCCACTGCTGAGAAAACGCTGCCTCCACAGATTGCCACAAATATTTGCAGCTCTCACTTTGGAGGGAGTTTGCCATCGCCGCCACGCTTAGCAGGCGGATTGGCAACCGCAGTTTATTTATTCTGATGTTTCAGGTAGATCATTATCATCATCATATCAGCCTATCACTAGTGCACTGTTGAACATAGCCTCCCAAATAGATTGCTACGCAAGTTTGTAGCTCTAGTTTTTGGCGGATTTTGCCATAGTTGCCACGCTTGGCAGGTGGGTCGGCAACCGCATTTTATTTATTCAGATGCTCCAAGAAGATACTGCTGCCCTTTGTCGACTTCTACGACACCCACGGGATGAGATGGGGTGGCCATGGCCTCTCATATTTTAGATAATTTTCAGAACCGAGAAAAGTTAGTTCCAGTACGGATTGCAGTATTTTCATATTACTATTTACGCACGTGAAAAATCTGCAAAAGACAGTGAATAGTTGTGTAGTATGAAGTACTAATGTACTAATATTTATTACTACATCTACATACTACTTTACAATTAACGCAATGGCAAAGGATACGGTTTTGTTTATGAAAAGTTTCTGGAAGTTTTGCTGGGGCAGTTCCGTTCAACAGCACTTGGAGCTGGCATGCCTTAAAATAAAACGTTTAGAAATTTAATAAAGTTATTACATTTGTATGTATTAACGTCATTGTTTGAGTTATTCTGCCGTGAAGTAGTAGTGTGCAAACATTACTGTTTCGGTTTGAAGGGCACTGTGAGCTAGCGTAATCACTGCGCATATGAGACTTCGGAATTGATGTCTCTGGGTGACGAGTGCAGTGTGGCGTCACACAGAAATGTTCTGGATGACACAGCATTTGGTATAGGCAGACGTTGCACTTACCATCAGGTGAATGTTTTGCTCCTTTCCTCCCGTTATTAAATAAAAAAAAGTGATTTAATAATTAAGGAAATATGTAATGCCTAGTTTTGAGGTCAAACACGTGTCGTGTTCTCGACTGGTGTATTGCCTAGTGGTAGTGTTGTGGTGCTGGCGGCTCCCGGTGGCAGTATTGGTTTGCTTGTGCGCGCTGTTTAGGGAAGGCTCTTCAAAACTAGGCAATACACACCATTTTACATTTTGCATGTGGATATATCCATTAATAATATTTTACAGTCATTGCTTAGCTTGTCTTTTTGCATTAATAATAAAATTTTAGACTGGAAAAGCTTTTATTTCTTAGAACTTAAGCACAGGCACAAAGAAAAGTGGAATAAGAGTAGAAAAAAGCAATTCCATTTAATCATTAAACAAACTGGCACGAAACAAGAGTACTCACTCGATCCGACTACTTCGCACTCGCAAAGGAACTTTTGCTAACAAGAACCTGCCGTGAAAAACGATACGTTAAATATTACGGTAAGTCGAAAAACTAAAGTAATAAAAAAATTGTTTTCGTTTATGGGGTAAGAGATGAAGGAGGATGAATGCCCTCTCTTTGTCATATATCGCATATCGCCTGCATCCTTTACCCGTGTGGGGGCGGCTTAAGAGAATCTACCACCCTTTTCATCCCGTGGGTGTCGTAAAAGTCGACAGAGGGGAAAATGAAAACCAGGAGATGGCCAGCGGCATGTTTCTGGAACATCTGAATAAATAAACTGAGGTTGCCAAGCTGCCTGCCACGCGTGGCAACTATGGAAAAATGAGAGCTACAAACTTTTGTGGACATCTATTGGGGAGGCCTTTGTTTACCAGTGGACTAGGGATACGCTCAAATGATGATGATGATATCTCCTATAAATTCAAACTCAGGACTGGTGATAGGAATCTCATGCACAAATCCGTCTAAGTGCGTACCACCACAGGGCTAGTTATTCTGCCGTGAAGCAGTATTGTTCAAACGTAAGTGTTTCGGTTTGAAGGGCACTGTCAGCTAGTGTAATTATTTGTTCTGGGTGACACAGCATGTCTTATGGGCAGGCGTTGCACTTACCATCGGGGGACCGATTTGCTCGCCTCGTCACTTAATTGCATAACAAAGAACTCAGGACTCAACTGATCTACGTTGTTAAATGATCCACGCAGACATCTGATATACACTACGAACGAGTCATTAGCATTTACATGGTGGTATAATTGTTATGCAGGAATTCGTCTAGGTACCGCCCCAGGGCCAGTTATTCTGCCATAAAGCCATAGTGTGCAAATGCAATGTAATTTATGCAATGTCAAGATGATGTGAATGGTATTTTACCCTATAGCGGACTGAAATTCCGCTGCACATATTGCCAAGGTGCCCTAATTTTTAAACGACGATAGGTGTCCGGCAGAGTAGAATAGCACTTATTAGTCCTGCCGAGGTGTCGCAAGAGGCGACTAAAGAATTGTACAGACAGGCTTTATTCGGGCAGAGTAATACCGTAATGCAATGTTGTCACTATGCTGCTCGTGGGAACGCAATGGGGAGTAAGGAATTTTTGACTCATAACAAAATGGCGGCGACGTGAATTACCCGCGGTCTGAAAAGTGGGCAACGGGTGTGCTCTAAAACCGTGGAGTAAAAATCGTGACTAATTTGTACGAGTAAACGTCGCCTTTATAAGGACAAATAAATGTTATATCCGGTTGAAGTAAAAAACCTTGATCACTAAGAAACTGCTGCAGCTCATTGTAAGTGCAGGATTAGGCTGTGAACATGCTTAGCGAGGATCCTAATAGATTATATTGATACAAGTCTAAAATAACTGAATAGTATGTGGAACATTTTTTTATATATTTTTATATATAAATTATATCATAAGAATGTTCCAACTAAAGGTACTACTCGTATCATGTCAGTCTCTTTTCTTTTCGTAAATATTTTTTTTTCATATTCTTTTTATATAATTTAGATTAATTGTTATTGTTTTTTAATTTTTTCACCATTGTTCAAGTGGTTTTTTGTCATTCTCAAATCTGCTAACCATATAATAACTTTCTTTTTTCCTATTTTAAATAAAAAGGTTCGCCTCTAAAACCTAAAAAATAAATTGTAAAACGTGAATAGTTGTAATTGGCTAACAGAATTGTATTTAAGGATGTTGTAATGTATATTTTTTTTTGCTGTAACTGTCCTGAGTAATAAATAAATAAAAAAGAAATAAAAAGACACCGGATCGTAGAACTTACCATTAAACTCCTATTAGTTCCCTGTAAGCTCGTTTTCATTGAAATAATCTCATTTCGAGAATGCGAACGGCTCTCGCTTGGAGGAGTACCCTTGAAGTGAGAGCAGCACGTTAACAGAAATGAAAATTGACCGAATTGACCGCAAAAAGCTTCTGCCTTCATGTTTGAAACGAAATAGCTCTACAATTTGGGAAACGAAATACGAGTAGTCGAATTTATTTGTCTGTCTATTTGTAGGTATTTTCTTATACAGTTTGGAGAATTTCGTAATAATTTTTCTTAATATTAAATATTTTAAAATCAAAGTCATTCAAATTGGTTTATTTTTATTTAAAAAAGTACTGTTTTACAGACATAAATTTAACAAGCAGACCCGAAAATAAACAATTTGTGTTATGCAGATATGTTGAACCCGGGACCAGCGGACAGAAGTCAGGTTCTCTCACCACTAAGCCACGCCATCGTCGACTAAAGCAGCTGTTGAGTGTAATGTAAAATTGATCTAAACACTGGGTGTTTGAGCTTAATAATACCATAGAGTGTAATTACTTATAATTAGTTGTTCTCTTCTTTGTGGTCAATATATAAAGTAAGATGGCAAAATGTTAAAAAGTTAAGAGCACTGCGCAATCGTACCTCAACAGCAGCCTCAGCCCCCTAAAGAGCTTACTGCTGTACGAATACTTCTTACAAACTGATCGTCACTTTATCTTCAACTAAATATCTTCAACTTTAGGCTCTGGTCCATCGCCGTCTAGATATGTTCTACGCGACTTATCTGAGATGACTATTTACAGGATCCCGAGGGTGCTTTTGATACTTACGAGTGGCGTCTGGCCTGCGAAAAGTGTACAAATAAATTTATTCAATAACGATGGTAGGATTCCGTCTAGATGGTTACCATATTTTGTTATTTCAAACAGACATTTCACTTTTTTATTTGTATAGACGTATAGATTACACTGGCTAACAGTTCTCTTTAGACCGAAACGGCTTTTTACTCAATGCTTATGATGTTTTCTTTTATTTACGCGAATATTACACATTTAAATAAAACTACTTTTTTACGGATTTTATCGCGTTTAATTTTTGAACTATTTTTACCCGACGTTTCGGACGCTTTACAGCACCCATGGTCACGGGGGGACTGAGGTGACAGTTGTCCCAATGTCATAGTTAACCCGGAGTTAACTATGACATTGGGACAGAAACGCGAAATTAAACGCGATAAAATCCGTAAAAAAGTAGTTTTATTTCAATGCTTATGACTTTTATTAGTTATGATGAGTACTTTGAAAATGTAGTACATTATTTTCTGTATTATTAATAGTTTTTACAGCGCACGCCAAATAATGACTTTTATCAGTAAATTTTTGATACCTTGAGTTACATCATAGCAATTTTCGTAGGAATCTCAGTTTTTTTTTAAATTAAATACAACTCATGTTATTCGGTGATAATGTAGTTGTATACAGGTGAAAGAATTTTTAAAATCGGTTCAGTAGTTTTTGAGTTAAATCATTACAACCAAAAATACAAAAAATCAAATTAGTTTAGATTAGATAACTTTTGTCTGTCTGTCCGTCTGTTTGTTCCGGCTAATCTCTGAAACCGCTGGACCGATTTTGACGAGACTATCACTGACGGATAGCTGATATTATAGCGGGTAACTCGTGCTACTTTAATTTTAGAAAAATAATTAGGGTTCCACGCAGAAAAATGAAAACCCCAGAATCCGATTCAATTTGGGTAGTACATATGTATCATCGATCGGGGGTCGGCTATTTTACGCGGTTGAAACCGCTGGGTGCAGTTAGTTACTTAATATCAAAGGCAAGTCAAAGTCGAAATTTCTTTATTCGATTTAGGCTCGTTTAAAGCATTTATGAACGTCAAAATTTTTTCAATGTGTGCTCCCCACTGTAACTTGGAATACATAGAGATTCCAAATAACATACAGTTGAATTTTCAAACGTAATATTAGAATTCTGTAAATTAATTTTAATGTAATCCATTTTAAAGTGCAAACATTTTGTTTTGCATGCATTTAAAATCCCCATCCACGAGCAGTTTGGATTCCGTGCCAAACATTCATGTACCCAGCTGGTGCACCGCATAACGGAGCACATTCAATCCCGCTTCATACGCGGGCTTCATACCGGAGCGCTCTTCTTCGACGTGGCGAAAGCCCCTTCGACAAGGTCTGGCACAACGGGCTCATATACAAGTTATATGGACTCGGTGTGCCGGATCGCCTCGTACTCATCATACAAGATTTCTTACACAGTCGAATCTTCCGCTACCGCGTCGAGGGGGTGCGATCCGAATCACATCCCATCCTAGCCGGCGTACCACAAGGCTCAGTCCTAGGTCCCGTGCTCTACACCCTTTTCACGAACGACATACCGCACACCAGCGGCGTCGAACTCGCCCTCTTCGCAGATGATACCTGCCTCTATGTGTCTGGACGTAATCCAGACACTATCTCTAAACGCCTCCAATCCGCAGCCCGAACCCTCGGGAACTGGTTTCGGAAATGGAGGATCGAGGTCAACCCCATCAAAAGTGCAGCCATGTACTTCTCGCGGCGCATTACGCCGCATCTCCCCACCATAGAGTTATTCGATCGTCCAATCCCCTGGGAAAAGACAGTCAAATACTTAGGCGTCCTATTAGACTCGAGACTCAGCTTCGGTCCACATATTAACCGAGTAAGGAACCGAGCGGCGTTCGTCCTCGGCCGATTACATCCGTTACTAAATAAAAATAGCAAAATGTCCCTACGTAATAAAATTACACTTTACAAAGCCTGTATTCGGCCAGTTATGACATACGCAAGCCCCGTATTTGCGCATGCCTCCCCGCGTCAAATTCACCGACTTCAGGTAATACAAAATCGATTCATGCGTAAAGCCACGGGAGCACCTTGATTCGTGCGTAATGCTAACCTTCATATCGATTTAGGGCTTCCTACCATAGTCCAATATCTAAAGTTGGCCTCTCGCCGATACTTCGACTCTGCCGCCACGCACCCCAACCCACTGGTTGTCAGTGCCGCCACATACAACCCCCTCGCGATACACCAAAACTCGACCCGCGGAAAAAGGAGACCGAGGCACGTCCTCGAGGACCCTGACGACGCGACCACTAGGGCCCAAGCGCTCTACTCAACATTACACATACACATTATCACCATCATACCGCCCCCGCCGTCGGCGTGGGCGTATCAGACAAAGTTATTCGCGATACCGCCGCATCTCAGGCCGGTTCTCCCCTAGCACTACTGTCATAAGCAGAAGCGTCGCTGGAGTTTCCTGCGCCATTTCTTCTCCAGCGGAAACGCATTCCGAATTGGTGGTAAACCTATGTAATAATAATCATGGTATTAGTAATGATAGTAGTAGTAATATTGCCCTCCCGATTGCAGTAACTGACCGAGCCGAGGCCGGCCCCCTTGGGCACCCTCGAGTCTGTTACTCTCGCGAACAGGATGACGGTCCAAGCCGAGGTCCCCCCTCGGGGGCCCTTGCGCCAGTCATCCATAAATAAAGGTTTCGGCTAAGCGCCCTCAGCGCTATGCCACCTTTCAATCCGGCGAAGCTGTAAAAGCCTTCGGGCTAACAGTGACCATCAGTCCTAAAAAAAAAGCATTTAAAATAAAATTGTTTGCCGCAAACCATTTGGAAAAAATATTTAGAGTTTCATTGGGCTGTTCCAACGTTAAGTCATTTCTGTTAACTTTAAACAACAATGATGTATCATCGGCAAACAGAACTATATCAGACATGTTTTACAGGTGGTAGGATTTCTATGCAGGAATCGGTCTAGGTAGGTGCCACCCCAAGGCCAGTTATTCTGCCGTGAAGCAGTAGTGTGCAAGCATTACTGTGTTTCGGTTTGTAGGGCACTGTGAGCTAGCGTAATCACTGGGCATTTGAGACTGAAGAACTGATGTCTCAGGGTGACGGGCGCAGTGTGGTCTCACACAGAAATGTTCTGGGTGACACAGCATTTGTTGTGGGCGGACGTTGCACTTACCATCAGGTGAACGTTTCGCACGTTTCGTCACTTTCTACAATAAAAAAAAAAACAAATATGAGACTTAATAGTCGGTGACACACAGATGTGTTCTGTACATTAAATAAACAAATTCGTGTATAGTTGATTGCCAAAACGATGTTATTTTGTTCGTGTATTAACATCGCAATTTACAAACTTTAATTAAATGGTTACAATAAAATGTAGCAGATGTTTTTAATGAACGTGCAAATTATTCATGTCTGATTTTCCTAACGAGTTAAGCAAACTTTACAATAGTGCTAAACACACAAGTCTGCGAACTTCACAAAATGTTTTGGAATAGAATGTGAACATGGAGCCAAGTATCGTCCGTTGACTATATTATTAATTGCTATTTCGGCTAGTCTATTAATTTTTTTTTTATTTGATAAAAGTGACGGAACGAGCAGAACGTTGACCTGATGGTAAGTGCAACGTCTGTCTGCCCGTCACCCTGAGACATCAGTTCTTAAGTCTCATATGCCCAGAGATTACGCTAGCTCACAGTGACCTTCAAAGTGAAACATCGTTATGCTTCACGGCAGAATAACTGACCCTGGGGTGGTACCTAGACGGATTCCTGCGTAGGAATCCTACTACCAGAAAAAAAAATTATCACTACAATATTTGCCGATAGGTGTCTAGCAGATTAGAATAGCACCTAACTCTTTCCTACCGAGGAGACGTACGAGACAAATATGGTATTGTACGGACAGCCTTTATTAGTGCAGAATAACACCATAATATGCAATGCTGGCACTATACTGCTCGTGGAAACGCAATGGGGAGGTAAGAATTTATTGACTCTTACCAACCGCGAAGGGGAAATAAGGGGTACGTGAGTGGCCTCCGCTTATCCCTTTTACGGGAAAAAGACGTTTATATAGTTAAAGTATGCATTTAAAAGAAACATGTTAGCACATTAAAGAAAGGTGTTCATTTAAAAAGTTTACTGAAATAAATTATATTTATCTGTTAATGTGCACATGCTCAATGCACGTCGAACAAGGGTCTAAAACGTTAAATACATATTTAATGTTATACACACGTACAACCCGAGTATGAAAGTATACCTAAAATTTGTATACGAAACGGGAGATCTGGAAAATTAATCTGAACTACTGCTACGATGAAATGAAATTCCTTTATTTTTCGTCGTAAGATACATACATTTCGTTGACAGACGTCATTTCTTTACAATCTCGTAATGAGGTTCCACTGATGGAGGAGAAACAGACGAAAGAAATTCGGTTGGTATCCTATTTTTTGTAAATCATTTTTTTACCTTAATCCAAAATACAATTAAATAAAATTTACAATGTAAAATAGCCTCGAGGAAAACCACAGCACGCTCCATGTTCGAATTTAAGACAAGATTAATTTAATTAATATATAAGTATATTGTAAACTCGAGCAGACCAGTCTCCACCTGCACCTGTTCACAAGTATGATGAGTGTAGCAGCCATCGCCCTCCTCAATCATTTCAAAGGGAAGTGAACAACTAAAACCCGCCACACGACGCCGCTGCAAGCAGAGACATTAAAGCGAGCATGACTTACTCAAGTGTACAATGGGGCGATGGCACGTTTGCCCCAAAGTGGGTATTGGGCTAAAACTAAATTGCAATACACGGAGGCATAACCTGTTGACAATATGGAACTTAGAATTCGAGCAGGTCTTTCTCGATTTTATCTTACCAGTGGTATCTGGAGCGTTCGAAGTGGCAACGTACTGTCGCTCCAGTTATGCCTGCTTCATCATCATCATCATGCGCCGTGTGATGGCGGGTCAAGAGAATCTACCAACCAATCTCATCCCATGGATGTCATAAAACCAGGAGTTGGGCTTCTTCCTGGAATATCTGAATTAATAAACTGCGGTTGCCACCCCGCCCGCCAAGCATGGCAACAATGGCAAAATCACCCAAAATGAGAGCTACAAAGTTTTGTGGCAATTTATGGGGGAGGCTATGTTCAGCAGTGGACAAATGATAAGCTGAATCACGTTGATAATGATGGACGTCATGACTGAGCCATCTCAGCATTTGTGCTTTGGTCTTTACGGTAATATTAGAAGCAGTCTAAGATTTAGTGTCACAACGAAACAAGAACCTACCGAAGCCGCGTGGTAGCGGCTTAAGAGAATCTACCACGCCATCTCATTCCTTGGTTGTCGTAATAGCCAGCAGAGGAAATATTAAAATCAGGAGATGTGTAGCAGCATCTTCCTGGATCATCTGAATAAATAAGCGCCCGCTAAGTGTGGCAAAATCCCCCAAAAAGAGAGTTACAAACTTTTGTGGCAATCTATGGGTGAGGCCCATCTTCAGCAGTGGACTAATGATAGGCTGAAGGCTTTTTAAGAAACAAAGTGACAAGACGTTCAAGTCTTAACTAACCTAACCTGCCTATAACAAATGCTGTCGTCGTGGGCTCGTCACTCTCAGGGGTCTTATGGTCTAGCTGCAGTGCCCTTCAAATCGAAACAACGCTGTTTGCACACCGCTGCTTTGCAGCAGAATAATTGACGCTGCGGTGGTATCCACCTATATGGATTTCTGCATAGGAATCGTACAACCGGTACCAGTTGGTTCGACCGCTAGACCAGGCGGCTATAACCCTGGCATTGTTGACATCGTAGGTTAATGTAAAATAAACACGGGTTAAAATAAAATAAAACCGGTCAGCTGCGTGTCGGACCACGCACAGTGATGGGTTCCGTAGTTTTTTTTATAAAGAATAGTGGGCAAACGAGCAGGTGGCTCACGTAATGGCAAGTGATCACCGCCGCCTATGAACATGTGGAAAAAGTGCGTTACCTAAAATCTCTCATATCTCAATAACTACACGACATATCTTATTCAAACCAATTTTCGTTGAAAGTGTTTTCTGAGTTATATCACCTTACATTTTTTTCAGAATCATCAATGGCATAGTAAAGACACGTTATAGGGGCGCTGTCCTGTTTTTTGGACTTCGGAAGCGCATATCTCGTCAACGTTTATATGGTGGTAGGATTCCTATGCAGGAATCCGTCTAGGTAGGTGCCACCCCAGGGCCAGTTATTCTGCCGTGAAACAGAAGTGTGCAAGCATTACTGTGTTTCGGTTTGAAGGGCACTGTGAGCTAGCGTAATCACTGGGCATTTGAGACTTAAGAACTGATGTCTCAGGGTGACGGGCGCAGTGTGGTGTCACACAGAAATATTCTGGGTGACACAGCATTTGTTGTGGGCGGACGTTGCACTTATCATCTGGTAAACGTTTTGCTCGTTGCGTCACTTTACACAATAAAAAAAACGTGCCTAATTGTTACTTTAAAACTCCGTTATAATTGTCAAAGCCTATCTAACGATACTTCACACGCTTATGTGCCCATTCTTTTTCAGTTGCAGTAATGGATGTTCCAACACAATTTTTTTGTAATTTAACTTCAGCATTATTTATTAATTTATTTAAACTTTATTGTTTACCCTTAAATGATAAAATGGGCGGACTCAATGTCAGTTGGCATTTACTGTCAGTCAATCTAATTCAGGGCGGAGTAAAAAATTGTGGCAGGTATAAAATTAAAAAATAAACTAATTAGTAGAACCTTAAAATCTATTAAGTAATATAAAAGACAATTAGTAAAATACTCACAATAAATACATAGCAATTTAAAATCATGATAAATATACAATGATACGCAAATATGCACGTATATATGAATGAAGAATACCGTTGGTAGGACTCCTATGCAGGAATTCGTCTAGGTTGGTACCACCCCAGGGCCATTTATTCTCTCACGAAGCAGTAGTGTGAAAACATGAAGGGCACTGAGAGCTAGCGTAATCACTGAGCATATGAGACTTAAGAACTTATGTCTCAGGGTGATGGGCACAGTATGGCTTAAAAAAAGTAAGGCGTAGTAAGTAAAAAAACTAACATACATACACACGTACTTATACAGAAAAACACGTGATGGTAACAGGTAATTGTTGGAAAAAATCGGTTCATAAAAACACCTTACTAAATTTTGTCTACGACCATATAATCACAATAGTCTCTAAGTAACTCTAAGTGGCTGTGGCATACGGTCAGTACGACCGGACGAAATTATAAGGGTTCCAATTTAATATAGTAAGTAGAATCAGGCATTACTTTGCGGAAATCCATTATAATGAAGGAAAGAAAGTTAATTTGCTAAGATCCGCTTGCAAAATATAAAATGGTGTATATTACGAGTACTTAGTTTTGAAGAGCACCGCCCTCGCACAGCAGCGTGCACGAGCAAACTAACACCGCCAACGGGAACCGCCACCAGATATCCTTCACCACTAAAACACTACCACTAGGCAATATACTCCACTAAAGTCGAGACCACGACAAGTGTTACCTCAAAACGAGGCATTATCAAGTGATATTGACTCCACGACAGTCCGCCGCCGAGAGGTGTGGGAGGGCGGGCGGTGCTCTTCAAAAGTAAGTAATATACACCATTTTATATTTTGCAAGCGGATCTTAGCAAATTAACTTTCTTTCCTTCATTATAATGGATTTCCGCAAAGTAACGCCTGATTCTATTAACTATATTAAATTATATTTAATATTCTTTCCTTCACTATAAGGGTCCCGTTTTTACAAAACAAATCAAAACTCTAAAAACGGTAGACATTCTAAAGAAGAAAGAAAGAAAGAAAGAAAAGTTCATTCGGCCAAAAACCGCTAACGTACAAAATATGCATTTACAAACAAAAATTAACATTAACAGTAGCCATAAAAAGTTGATCATTACCACTAATCTTATAACTAAGCTGTACGTTTGGCTGTTGTATGTACGTAGCATGTACTAAGTTGTATGTATTCTGACCGAATCAATACATTGTTGGTCCTTAATATTAACGTTCACGTGCATTTACCGAATTAGTTATTCCATCAGCGGTTTCTCTTCCACAAACCGCAGCATCTGTAAACACAATTATTGAATAATAATTATGTGTGTGGTAGCGGCCTAAGAGAATCTACCACCCCATTCCGTCCCGTGGGTGTCGTAAAAGTCGACAGAGGGAAATTATAACCAGGAGATGGGCAGCAACATCTTCCTGGAACATCTGAATAAATAAACTGCGGTTGCCAACCCGCCTGCCAAGCGTGGCAACTATGGCAAAATCCCTCCAATATGAGAGCTACAAACTTTTGTGGCTATCTATGGGGGAGGCCTATGTTCAGCAGTGGACTTGTGATAGGCTGAAACGACGACGACGACGACGAATTACAGCGTGCGGGATTCGGATATGCTAAAGAATGATGTTCGAATAATTTCTGTTGTAAATTCTCTTCTTCATGTAGAACGTCCACTGCTGCTTTTTAAGAAATATGTAAAAAAAATTTATTTAAAACCGACTTTAATGCTGCAGCTCATGTTTTCAGTTTCAGTTTCATGATTTTGTCATGGAACCCATCGTCAGATCTTGACTAAAATTATATCGTATCACACGATATCTTCCTTTACTGGTGGTAGGATTCCTATGCAGGAATCCCTCTAGGTAGGTACCACCCCAGGGCCAGTTATTCTGCCGTGAAGCAGTAGTGTGCAAACATTGCTGTGTTTCGGCATCCGACATTGTAGTCCTGAAGAAAGTATTCGAAGATGTTATTAAGGATTCTGTGATTCTAGAAATATAAGACCTTTCAGCCCTAACTAATCGGCAAGCTTACAAAAAACGAGTTCATGCTAAGATACGATATACTTCAGCTATGAGAGCGGTTATTATCCTGTCGCCTTAAAAATAGCATCAAAAACAAAACGATGTCTTCCTGGCAGATTTTCGACCACGGGGAAAACTTCCGAACTTCCTTACGGGTAGGATTCCTATGCAGGAATCCGTCTAGGAATGATCCCAGGGCCAGTTTTTCTGCCGTGAAGCAGTAGTGTGCAAACGTTACTGTGTTTCGGTCCGAAGGGCACTGAGAGCTAGCGTAATCACTGGGCATATGAGACTTAAGAACTGACGTCTCAAGGTGACGGGCGCAGTGTGGTGATACACAGAAATATTCTGAATAAAACAACATCTGTTATGGGCAGACACTGCACTTACCATCAGGTGAACTTTTTGTGCGTCTCGTTACTTTATCAACAAAAAAAGAAAGAATAGCAGGAGTTGTTATAGTGCCTCAAGAGTACGCGCGAACACACGAGACACAGCCAGACCCGAAAACCAATAATTGGTGTTTTACACAAATGTTGCTGGAATTCAAACCCAGGACCCGGGGCGCTGAAGTCAAATACGATTCTCTCTGACCAGTATTTTTTTTAAATATTCGTAGCGGCAGCACCAACTGCATAAACTCATTATTTATATTAAAAATCCGGTAGCAACGAAAGTTTTTATTGGTAAGGTTTAATCATAATTAAAATATTGCTTTCGCTGTGATTTCCGTTCGAATGATTTTAGATAATGAATAAAATATAAATTTCGATTCATATTACTTATACTGGAACAGTTTCAGTTTTTAATCATTACTTTTGTTCCGATATACGCAAACCAGTAATTAAAAGTTGAATATAGATTGGATAAGCTACAAATTCTTTTTTCAATCTAATCATCTTTTTTCAATCAATCAATTTCAAAGTACGCTGATAGTCCATTGGCTTTCCCAGCTTTTTTTACAGGAGAAAGTGACGAGACGTGTAAAACGTTCACCTGATCGTAAGTTCCACGTCTGCCTATAACAAATGCTGTGTCACTCAGAACATTTGTGTAGTGGCAGCCCAGTATTTACACTACCTCGCAGTGCCCTTCAGACCCGAACACAGCAATGCTTGCACACTGCTTCACAGCAGAATAACTGGCCTTGCGTTGGTACCTAGACGGATTACTGCAGAGGAATTCTACCACTAGTGACTAGGTAATACAACTTCACTGCGGTCGATGTCTCGGTGCTTGACGTCGCGACACCGCCTCACTCCGACCTCTGTGACGAATCTACTACATCTATCATAATCTTTTTTTTTTCGAATCGAGCATAACGTTCACCTGATGGTAAGTGCAACGTCTGCCCATAACAAATACTGTGTCACCCAGGAAATTTCTGTGTGACACCACACTGCGCCCGTCACCCTGAGACATCAGTTCTTAAGTCTCATATGCAACTACACTTTTTAAAATAATGATATTAAAAATTGTATTAGAAATTAAGAGGATACCCGTTTAGTTTTATACATTAACTAGCCGATCCGCCCCGGCTTCGCACACAGTTATTGTTATTTTAAAGTCCGTCTAGAGAAAAAACAGCTCTAGCCCGTTTACCCATTTAGTAGTAAATGTTCGAGAAGTCCGTTCTTAGTGGTTGTCTATGTCGGGAAAGGAATATGTATGCCAAATTTCAAGTTAATCGGTCTTTCGGAGACATCGTGATGAGTCAGTGGTAAGTAGCCGAGGTGTAGGAAGAAGCGACTAAGGTAGTTTACGGACAGCCCTAATTCGTGCAGAGTAATACCATAATATATGACGGATTAGGGGTTCCTCAATTATTTTTAAAAAGCATGAAGTCAGCCATATTGACGTCATGCTTTTTAAAAATAATTTAAGAACCCCTCATCCGTCATATATTATGATATTACTCTGCATGACGATATACTAAGCATGACGTCAATATGGCTGACGTCATCTTTTCGACTATCACTCACATTTGCTAGCAAACGATAGAAATACATACATACATAAGATCACGACTGTATCCCATAAGGGGTAGTCTGAGAATGGACACTCACTGCAAAAACAGATGACTGCCACAATCCACGTTTCACCAAAACAATATAATGCACTTATTGTGATAGGTGGTGAGCCCATCGCCACCATGCGCTGTTGGGTGCACAGTGCAGTTTAATTCCCTTACTCGCCTTTTACGAGATCCATTGGATGAGATGGAGTGGTAGTATTCTTTTAACGAGCCGCCACCACACGATAGAAATATGAATTGAAATAACTAAAAACCAAGCAAAGAACAATAAAATCAGGTTAATTAGAGTTCATTATCTTTAATGAACAATAAAGACTTAAAATAGCACTTAACGTAATAACAGAATGTCAGCAACTCTCCACGGATTTATCCAGAATGTTCCTCGAGGCTCTGTGCTGGCGGCTTAAGAATTGCCCACCTAGCGTCCTCTAGCGTCTCATATGAAATTACCGACAATTCCGTTCTCAGTTTCTTAATTAACTAATTAACATGAATGTTACTATTGTTAAAATAGTCTTACAATATTTACAAATTATTGAAGTGTTACAATTAAGGTTACAAGTTACAACAGAAAGAAAGAAAGAAAGAAAGAAAAAGCATTGATTAGTACAGCACAACAAGACAACGCTCACGCGCAACAAGAAAACTCATACACAATAGAAACACATACTAATTAAAAAAGAAAATACAATCATGAAAAAAAAAATAACATGAGAAATGAAAAAAAAAAAAATATAATACAAAGGCAGTGTGCGTGTCTCACGGCTGAACCAATAGGTCTCCAGATCAGCTTAATGTCAGACTGTAAAGCCTGACGCTGGTTTTCATCTGGAACCTAAGTGCACCACGGATGTCAATTTAAGCTGTAGCTATGTGGGTTACTAAATAGTTATTTATACGTTAACAAATTTAAGGCACAAGATAAATTCAAATAAATTTAGAATATACATAATTACATATACATACATACATACATACACAGATACACAAATATAAAGACCATAATTCATATTTTTTAATTTTTAATTTTCTAAAACTAATGCATTAGTAACACATATTATACATACATACATCCCAGCATCCACGCTTCTTCTCCATACAAACCTTAACAATGCCAAATCTCAAACCTCCTCATTCGCGAAAGGTGCTAAAAAAAGGGAGCACAATGTTCTCTCTTCACGTATTAAAATATAGGTAAAGATGTATAATAATAATGAAATATAATAATAATAAAGTAGCAGCACTATAATAAATACAATAACGAATTTAGACGTTTATCATATAAAAGACGCATTTAGGTTTATGATATCAAGCTTCCGTTGCGCATCAATCAGGTAACACCGTAGGTTTATCCTAAATGAATTAATTGTTTTATGTAGTCTTAGAGGGGGAGGCAGATTATTCCATACCTTAGATGCTGCATAACGGAAGCTTGCTCTAAATGCAGCTGTTTTGTGTGGAGGAATAGATATTTGTAGTGAGCACTGCCTACTTGTGCAGTCGCGTTTGCCAGACACCCAGCTGAGTTTATTATATAAATATATAGGTTCCTTAAACTTAACAACACCAAACATAAGACAACAATTCTTATTTTAGTCAATACAAGTTCATTTAAACAATAATTGTTTAAGTGTTATTATTAATTAATTGTTGCTTACATAAATTTTAATAACTAAATGATTATTACACAGTAATTAAGTTCACATAAGATCACGACTGTATCCCATAAGGGGTAGTCAGAGACTCACTGCAAAAACAAATGACTGCCACAATCCACGTTTTACCAAAGCAATATAATGCACTTGGTGTGATAGGTGGTGAGCTCATCGCCACCATGCACTGTTGGGTGCACAGTGCAGTTTAATTCCTTACTCGCCTTTTACGAGATCCATTGGATGAGATGGAGTGGTAGTATTCTTTTACGGCTTAAGTTAAGTTTACAACTCTTAATTTTCTTATTTTTAAAGATTGTGAACATGCTTTCGCCGATATATACAATGCTGTCGCAATGTGGCATTTTGACTCGTTTCAAAATGGCGGCGATGTAGTTCGCCACTGGTCATGTTTCGTTTTCCGCGGGGGCTAAAAGTGGACAACCGTTGCGATCTCTGCCTACCCCTTAATTGGGGAAAAAGCCGTGATTGTATGTGTGTATAAATAATAAATATTATCTGTTAAGCACCCTCTTCGCTGGGCGTAATGTGTCCAACCCGTTTACTCATTTAGAAGTAAATGTTCGTAAAATCTGTTCTTAATGTGTCTATGCCGAATGTCAAGTAAATATTCTCGTAGTTTCCTATATATAGTGACCAGTCAGTCGCCTTTATCATCACGTTATCTTTAATAACGAGAACTGTAGGAATATCTTCTACAACTCTCGTTATTATAATAATAATAACTTCATTTGGAATAATCAATTTACAGTGAGGTCTTATTCTAGAATATAAATAAATTTGCTAAAAATTGTTCACACTAGCTTCTAAATTACTACGATAATGCAATTACGAGTAGAAGATAAAAGTAGAAGTATGAATTAAGCTTTTTGAAAATACTTTTGGTTGTCTCACTTATAATTAAAATTATCAGATAGCCACTAAGAGTATGAACTTAGGCAATATATACCATCATTTATTTTTAATAAAACTATCTTTACGGTTTATAGCCGTGTTAGCTCAGGGGCTAGGCGCTCGCTTTATATTTCATAGTACGCGAGTGACCTGTTTTCGATTCTCGGTGCCGGCACCACTAAAATTGTTAATTGCAATTTTAAGCGCTGATTTACCACGTGCTCGACGGTGAAAGAAAACATCGTGAGGAAATCTGCATGTCTGAGAAATAAAAAATATTTCGAAGACATGTGAAGTCCGCCAACCCGCATTGGAGCAGTGTGGCGGATTCTTCCTAGCTCCAAAACCCTCTCAGAAATGAGAGAATGCCTGTGCTCAGCAGTGGGACATTTATAGACTGAAACTTTTACGGTTTATCGCGTTTAACTTTTAAACTATTTAAAACTCGACGTTTCGAGTTCTTTACAGCACCCATGGTAAACGCTATAAAATCAGTAAAATTAGTTTTATTTGATGTGTAACATTCGCGTAAATATAAGAAAGTATTCATTTTATTTATTTATTTATGAAATTGTTTATTATTAAATAACACGTTGTTGTTAGCAATAAGTTGTTTAAGATTTTTTGTATTATTTGATCATTCCTAGGTGCCGATTTTGTGTTAAATTTTAGTTTTATCTAATAATAGTATAAATTGTTAAGATTAATTAATTAAGTTTCCAAACAGATTTTCTATATCTTTCTTTTATTGTATTAAGTGACGAAACGGGCAAAACGTTCACCTGATGGTAAGTGCAACGTCCGCCCACAACAAATGCTGTGTCACCCAGAATATTTCGGTGTGACACCACACTGCGCCCGTCACCCTGAGACATCAGTTCTTAAGTCTCAAATGCCCAGTGATTACGGTAGCTCACAGTACCCTTCAAACCTACCTAGACGGATTCCTGCATAGGAAACCTACCACCAGGTAATTCTACCACTTTACTACTCTGTAGAATCAAATCTCACTTTACTATTCTACTCTGTAGAATGTAAGAGTTCAAACAGTTCAAAAATACTAAGGTTATACATACAGTCTTTAAACGTTCCGCTGATAAGCACCAAAATGAGTTTTGGACTAGGGAAGAGTTACCCAATCTATTTCAATGCAGACCTATGTTTGCTGGTTCGCTGTAGTGTAGAATAGTTTCCATTTGTTTTGTTAGTTAAGGTGGTCCTTATAATAATACATTTCGTAATGGCCCGTTATTCAGAATTGCCACTCTTCCGGCAAAGAAAGTGGCAATTTTCTAGTCTTAATAGCCTTGTTTCACGTATACGAAAGCTATTATTGCGATAGTTTACGACTTTTATCAATACTGTTGTAATAGTTTTGTTGACGAATCTTCTGATTAAGGTAAAGGGCGTTCACTTCGTTATAAGCAGTAAATTTGGGGTAAAAAAGGGCGAATTGTGGCAGCGTAAGAGGATCTGCCACCTTTTTACAAATCCACCTAAGGCCCTCTCCTATAGATTGCCACAAACTACAGTCCTTAACCATCTTCCTGCAAAACTGCAACAGTACAGGGCGTCTCACTGCATGAAGGGTTGCCCAACGATGCGTTTGCCGCTACGAGGTTAATATGCCACATGTAAAATATCCATGTTAAGGAAGAGTTTTAATGAGCGTAGTGTTTTTTTAAATTTTGCTTCTGAAAGAGACGAAACGAAAATAATCTCTCACCTAATGGAAAGTGCAACGTCTGCTCATTATAAAAGCAATGTCACACAAAACATTTCTATGTGACGTCATACTGGCCTCGAAGCTCGTCACACTGAGACATGTGCTCTTGAGTGTCATGTTCAGTAATCACACTACCTATCAGTGCCTTAAAAACCAAAACAGTAATATTAGCACAGTAATGCTACACTGCAGAACAAGTGACATTGTGGTGCCTGCATGGATTTCTGCATATATATAAAATATAATATAAAGTTTTTTGATCAACTGTAACATTTTAGTCCATAAAGTGAAACAACGCGAGAAGGAATTTTAAAATAAACACAATCATAACAGATAAGTTATTTTCTAGATAAATTTTATACTGACCCGCCCCATAACAGACCATTTTAAACAAATACGCACTGAATTTAGATAAGAAACTGAACTTTCAGTCAAAGTGGCCGTTTCAACGTTCAGAGCTATCAAACAAGTTAGATAAGAGGGGAGAGACGAGATTGGGGACGCGGCGTTACATTTTAATAGTCTTGTTTGAGTAAGTTTCCGTCAAACATACTTTCGCTGAGAGCTTGGAGTCTTTGGAGCGCCTGCTACAATTCGACTACTAATATAATTCACCTTCTTGAAATCGAATTACTCGAATAGTTTTCAGTTTCACTTGTAAATGATTATGTTTAAAATGTGGACAGCAATTTGTGATTGACGTCATTTTTGTTAAATATTTGAACTCCTTTTGACGCGATGAGAGGAAAATTAGAAATTCGAATTTGAGTGCAACGTTTCTGTTATTGGTAATTAATATTTATCGATTGATTCATAATTACTTATATAATGAGTAGTTACTCTACAGTGAGTAATATTTTTGTTCGTCATCATCATCATTTCAGCTTATCTAGTCCACTGCTGAACATAGGCCTCCCCAATCTATTGCCACAAAAGTTTGTAGCTCTCGTTTTGGGGGGATTTTGCAATAGATGCCACGCTTGGCTTTTTATTCAGATATTCCAGGAACATGCCGCTGCCCATCTTCTGGTTTTTATTATCCAGTGATTTGAGTCACAAGTGCTCTTTTTTATGGAAGAAAGTGACGAGACGAAGAAATAGCAACTCTTATGGGCATGATTGATGATGTTGCACTTACCATCAGGTGAACGTTATGCTCGTCTCTTCACTTTGTCCAAAAAAGCCTACGCAGGAGAAATTATAGTGCCACAAGTGAACACGCTAACATGACAGCATTGCAAATGATGGTATTATTCTGCACGAATAATCTGATAAGTGTCCGGCTTACTGTACAACGTAAGGAATATAAATTTCGATTGTCAAACGTCATTTTTTTAAAGTTCACCATCGTTTCGTATTGACGTTCCTCTGAGATAGGAGAGACAAGCGAAAGAAATTGAGCAGGTTTCCTTTTTTTCCGATACTTTTATATTTATCTTAGTCATATAAGATACTAGCTGATGCCCGCGACTACGTTCGGGTGGAAATAGGTATTTTAAATAACCCGTGGTAACTATTTGATATTCCGGGATAAAAAGTAGTCCGTCTCCAGGATGCAAACTATCTCTGTGCCAAATTTTGTCAAGATCAGTTCAACGGTTGAGCCTTGAAAAGGTAACAAACAGACAGAGGGACAGAGAGAGTTACTTTTGCATTTATAATATTAGTATGGATAAATAAATTTACGAAGAATAGTCTCATAGACAGTCAAAGTACGCTACATGACAAAAATTTCAAACAGATTAAATATACATTAATTACATAGACTTAAGTACAAGTACGTGTACGTACGCATGTGGCAACCACCAATCCACCTGCCAAGTATGGCGATTACGGCAAATCCTCCCAAATTGGTAGTGGCCTATGTCAAGCACTGGACTTCAACAGGCGTTAAAAAAAGAAGAAGAAGCAGTCATGTGCTACGCAAAAGTATCGGAGAAACGAAATGAAACGTGGTTCTGTTCTCGGGAGAGAGTCCTTAACAGGTTGATGATGATGTATAGTAACTGTATTAGACTAATTATAGCGATATCTATGTTGACGTCCTTCTTTCCGATTTCGGCCACGGCGACTTGCGAATACTGTCGGTAGCTATCAACTGCGCAGGAGATATTATAGTTCCACAATGCAAACACAGGCACCCGTCCGAACCTACCCACGCCCGATGTAACGCTCACGCGATAAGATCGGAGGCAGGCTAGGATTCAGTGTCAGAAATACGGTGACAATCACAATGCAACCGGACCAGAAAACCAACAACATTTGTTTTTACCTCTAGGCGACGCGGTCGTTTATGTTACATGAGAAATTGTTCATATGTTTTACATCGCGCTGTTAAAGTTTATTCGGTGCTAACTAGATATTCATGATCTAAAGATTACCCTCGGAGGAGACATCCTCCCAAGATCACACAATTTGATCGGTCGGCTTTCCCATGAGTCAACATGAGCCAAATATTCCCATTATGATATTTTAAACTGAAAATACGCTGCAAAATATTTAAAAAAAATATCTAGATAGGAAAGTGTGTTGGAAGGTAACCGAGTTATTTAACTCTGCGTTCACGTACAACCAATTACGGCAAAAATAATATTCAGTTTAAGGTAATACGAGTATAGCTCTCCATGAAAGCGCCTTGGTCAGTAAAGACAAGAATACTTTCATAAAAACATTTAGTAGCTTTCCCACCTCTAAATATGACGGCAAGGATTTGTTAAAAATAACAGAGTTCGAAGGTCCCACAGCTGTGAATAGCCCCTTCTCTATTTCTACCTTTTTTGGATTTTAGACTTGGAGACAGGATACGTTCGCCACACTGAGCCAAACGGCGGCTGGTAGACCCCACATGGTGTCGAAATAAGTTTTGTATAGACAGATTACCTCAAGACGTTTTCCTTCATGTAGCTAAATCCACATTTGGATTTTCCGAGGGGATCGAGGTCAGACCACTAGTGTATTATGAAATTTATAGTTAGCGCCAGGACCATAAGATGCCAGGGTTCCTACTATTTCCTTACATTTATTTCTGCCGTGTGGTGGCGGCTCGTTAAAAGAATACTACCACACCATCTCATCCAAAGGATCTCGTAAAAGGCGAGTAAGGAATTAAACTGCACTGTGCACCCAACAGCGCATGGTGGCGATGGGCTCACCACCTATCACACCAAGTGCATTATATTATTTTGGTGAAATGTGGATGGTTGCAGTCATCTGTAGTTGCAGTGAGTGCCCAGTCTCTGACTACCCCTTATGGGATACAGTCGTGATCTTATGTATGTATGTACTTCTGTGTAGCATACTGCGCCCGTCACCCTGAGACATAAGTTCTTAATTCTCATATGCCCAGTGATTACACTAGCTCTGCGCCCTTCAGACCGAAACACAGTAATGTTTGCACACTACTGCTTCACGGCAGAATCACTGGCTCTGGGGTGGTACCTACCTAGACGGATTCCTGCATAGGAATCCTATCACCAGTAGCACCTCGGTCAATAAAAGGGCTATCTAATACCAAGATAATTTTTCAAAACGGATTAGTATTCCCTGAGATAAGCGTGTACAAACTTAGAAACTCTAGCTTTATTATAGTCTACTAAGATGTCTTCTTCCACCGCTGGACAAGTGGTAAATCAACACTTAGCTAATACACAAGTTTAGTGTCGCCGCCACCTTTTATTGTATTCAGTTTGCTAGCGTATTGACTACGCTTAAAGCCATCGCCCTGTCTGAAGTATTAAATACCAGATCTTTCTGATTCTTTTTTCTGAATGTTTTCAACATTCAATTGAGTTACTTCCACCCTGGGAGCATCACGATTTAAACAAAAAAGAATCGACCAAATATGTCGTCCCTATCGTCAGTTATGATGGAGAGTGCCAATTAAAATTATGATTTTGGCAGTTTTTTTAATGAATCTTTTTCAGGACCATAGAGAACAAAACAAAAAAAAGAATTAAGCGTATTCCTTGTTCGAATCGTGAGTAATGATTTTAAGCTCATACAAAAATACTGTAGAAAAATCACTTAAAGTTTCAGCCTATAAATGTCCCACTACTGAGCACAGGCCTCCTCTCATTTCTGAGAGGGTTTTCATTCATTCATTAATTTAAGCCTACGACTAGTCCACTGCTCAACATAGGCCTCCCGGCCTAGCATAGCAACAAACTTTTGTATGTTCCCTCATAGATTTCCGCAAAAGTTTGTAGCTTTCATTTTGGGGATTATGCCTTAGTATGCCACTTGGCACTGGCAGGTGGGTTGGCAATCGCAGTTTATTGATTGAGATATAACAGGAAGATTCTGCTGCCCATCTCTTGGTTTTCATCATCCCTATGTCGACTTTTACGACACCCACGGGATGAGATAGGGTGGAAGATTCTCTTAAGCCGCCACCACACGGACTAATACAAACATTAAAAAATAATACTGCTAGCTATTAAAACATAATGTGCTACCACACGGTCACTGACGGAATACGATACGTGACGGGTGGCAAACCACGTCGCTGGCATTGTAGTCCGAGTCAAGAAATTCTTACTCCCCACTACGTTCCCACGAGCAGCATAGTGACAGTATTGTGTATTATGGAACAATCCTGCACGAATAAAGGCTGTCCGCGCCATACCTTAGTCGCCTCTTACGACACCCCGTTAGTATAGTGTGCCAATCAAACCGAAACACAGTAATGTTTGCACACTACCGTTTCACGGCAAAATAACTGGCACTACGGTGGTACCTACCCAGACTGATTCTTGCAATAATAAATAATTGCAATAAGAATCCTGCCATCAGTAACGTTATATCGCTTGATAATGCACGTTGTGGGGTAAAGCACGTGTCGTGTTTGCGACTTTAGTGGTTTGTATTGGCTCGTGGTTGCATTGCTGTGGCGGAGGGCGACTGGTGGTGATTCCCAGTGGCAGTATTGGCTTGCTCGTGCACGCTTTTATGAGAGGGCGGGCAGCACATTTACATGAGGTTAGGTCTTAAACTTTGATGCCAGGGTTTATTTAATTTAGGATATTTCATTACGTTTAATGACAAATTATAAAAAATCTGGTAAAAACATAGTAACTGATCCATGTCTCTCTGTTCTCTGGGGTAAAGACTTCGTTACCCTAGAGAGAACAGAGAGACATAGATGTTCACTTGAACATTCAACTTTGAAACTTTGTAGCTAAGGTTATATCTACCGAAACTAATACTTTGTGTAGAACAATATGAGATGTAGATTTCAAGACAGACATGTGTTTGGACAAATGTAGTGTGAGCGTAACTGATCCATCTCTGTCTTTTCTCTAGGGTAAATAAGTGAACATAATATAAACATTGTAGCTAAGGTTATATCATTTATTATTTCGGCGGACGATATTGCCAAGGAAAAGGGTAGCTACCCGGCCAGATCTGGGGAGGACGTCTTCTCCTACTGCCAGAAACTTTTCATAGCGCGATTATGAAATTGTATGAGATATTTCTTGAGCTTCTCATCTGGCGACATAGATGTCGCTACTGTAAAACGAATATGTTGCGTTTTTATCGTTAAATGGAACGCAACAATACAACAGGTGCCGGGGCCATAGTCTATGCACATTTTTAAAATTGAAACGATACACACTTCTAACGATCTCTCTTAACGGTCACGGACAAGCCTCAACTTATATTTTTAATTAACTTAACTTATATAGCCTAAACTTCAATTCGTATATTCTTATTAATTTGTATAATAGGATTTATTATTAAACAACTGCGATTACAAAAAATTACAAGCAGTTTTATTGCACAAAAGAATTAAAACATTCCTACTAATCACCCAAGAGCTTCTACCGCTTTCAGGATTAGGAACTTGGGCAAATAAATATTATGTGTAGATTTCAAGATAGAGATGTGTTTGGAACAAATGTAGTGAGCACAAAGCAACAGGCCAGTAACAAAATAAGTTTCGAGTAACCAATCTGGCACTGGTAAATACAGATGAGAATCGCGTCATGTCAATAGATAGAACTAGGGTTGCCACCCGTACTTTATAATTAAGAATTGTACGTTATTTCGGTCAGCTGTACTCTATAATTTATGGGAACAATAAAATACGTGAAAATACTTTACTTCACATAGGTTGACATTAAGTGGCAGGAAGAAATAAAAATATGGTCACTGTTTTTCATAAAGAAACGAATTATTAAATCTTATTCATCTAAACTTAAATGTAGATTCCAAAGATGTTGTAAAGCTGTTTAGCGGTGATAATTATTTTTTAAAAATTGCTAAAATGTTGAACTAAATAATGAACTAAAATAAGGTGGTAACTCTAAATAGGACTGTTAACACATAACTGACATTGCTCATGATGGTGGAAAAAAATAAGGGCTGTATATTATGAAATTGTGCAAGCAAAGTTGAAAATAACTGTTTACTTAAAAATATTAAGAAAATTATGTCTCCCTTGCCATTAGAACCCGGGCGCCATCTTTCAGTTAATAATCTTTTCTTCGACCGATTTTCGACCACAGTAGGATGATCTCAACTGCGCAGGTTATTCTGCCGTGAAGCAGTAGTGTGCAAACATTACTATGTTTTGGTTTGAAGGGAGCTGAGAGCTAGAGTAATCACTGGACACATGAGACTTAAGAACTAAGGGCAGACTATGCGCTTACCATCAGGTGAACGTTTGCACGTTTTGTCACCTTATGTAATGAAAAATAAATGTGTACGCGCAGACTGAGAGACGAGGGCCTTTGTGTTTGCGCATACGGAAATGCGAAAAGATCGGAAGTAGGCTAGGATAAAGTGCCAGGGATCACAAAACCAGATTAGAATGTCAACGATTTGTGTTAATATGTTTGAAAGCGCTAAAAAGCACTTTAAGAATTTGTAACTCTTGCCGTCTTATCATCTCTGCCAATACAATTTACATTGTCAGTTGTGTTGACAAACATTTTATATGGGTTAATTCTATATCATATATAGGTGTCCGGTAAGGTAAAACAGCACCTACCTCTTTCCTACTGAGGTGTCGAAAGAGGCAACTAAGTTAATTTACGGAAAACCTTTATTCCTGTAGACTAATACAATAATATGCAATACTGTCACGATACTGCTCGTGGAAACGCAATGGAGAGTAAGAATTTTTGGACTCATACCAAAATGGCGGCGACGCGGTTCGCCACTAGTCACGTCTCGTTTTCCGCGGAAAAGTGTGATACGGTTGTGGTGCCTACTCCTTATATGGGAAAAAAGCGGAACTGTATCTATGCATTCCAAAATATTCGATACAATGAAGACTTTAAAGGAAATACTTTTGACATTTTTTCCGACATAGATAAAACCACATAGGAATAGATTACACCAAATGGATGTGAAAATAAAAAGGGAAAGTATTCCCGCTGTCGAAGTATATTAGTATATTATTAGCTAAGTGAATATTTTCATGGCAACAAATCTTACCCTAGAACTATATAAAATAAGAAATAAATAAAAACAACTACACCGCTACACGAAATAAATAGCGGTGAAAGTTTATTAGATAACTAGCTGAGCTTCGCGGGTTTCATCATCATCATCATCATCATCTCGGCCTATCACTTGCCACAAAAGTTAGTAGCTCTCATTTTTGGGGGAATATTGAAGCCATAATTGTTACGCTTGGCAGGCGGGTTGTCAACCGCACTTTATTTATTCAGATGTTCCAGGAAGACGCTGCTGCACATCACTTACTTTTTATTTTCCCTGTGTCGACTTTTACCACACCAACCGGATGAGACGCGGTGGTAGATTCTCTTAAGCCGCACGGCACCCCGCGGGTATATTTTTATATACCCCTATTATTATTATTCCTTAACAAACGGGTTATCTATATAATATAGCTATTACTTTTTTTTCAAATCCGATTAGTGTTTCTTTAGATTAGCGCGTCGTGATATAAGGATTAAGATAAGATTAAGATTCAGCCAGTAGGAAATTGGTTTTGGCGATGGCAATATTTACCACATAGTATGTTAAAATTATTGTGTAAGTAAATAATTAAATAACAATTATAATTATAAAATAAATTGGGTCTGTGTGTTCTCAAACTCTAATTAGATTTGCTTTGAAGATTTGTTAGCGGAGAGCGTGAGACGCCGCTCCATCAGTTCGACCTATTACTAGTCGAACAGTGACGATGTCAATGGGGGCTTCGCTCAAATGTTTCCTAAATCAGGTTATATACTTAAACCGCCGATGTTCGGGTTGTTATTGAAATTATTTCGAGTTTTACTTTTTAAAAGTCTGATCTAGATATGAAATAAAAATAAAATTTATATTTATTTTCTGACGTAAGAAATAGCAGCAAGGCATAGTAGATTTTTTTTTGGCTCAAAGTCAAAAGTTCTATTGCCACATTCGTAGACTTGGAAAAGGCCTATGATAGAGTTGTGAGGAATTAATTGTGGTCGACACTGTTAAGATTGCAGTACTTGTGTCAGGGTAAACGGAGCATACACAGACTGGTTCAACATCAAAAAAGGTATTGAAGACAGAGATGAATAGTTTCGCCGGGGCTGTTTAACCTAGATTATTGCTGAAAGATTTGAAAGAGAGTGCGTTTGAATTATATATATATTGAAAATTTAGAGCGTGTTTGGCTACGATTTGCAGCTAACCACTTTCTTAACGAAACTTCCTATGCGGGAATCCATCAGGGTAGGTACCACCCCAGGGCCAGTTATTCTGCCGCGACGCAGTACTGTGCAAACATGACTGTGTTTCTGTTTTAAGGGCACTGAGAGCTAGCGTAATCATTGGGCATTTGAGACTTAAGAACTGATGTTTCAGAGTGACGAGCGTAGTGTGGTATCACACAGAAATGTTCTGGGTGACACAGCACTTGTTATGGGTAGACGTAGCTCTTACTATCAGGTGAACGTTTGCTCGTTTCGTCACTTTATCTAATAAAAAAAAGTTAAAATATGGGATAAATCGTACGTAAAATCCAAACCTAATTTTACTGTGGCTGCCACCCAGTCTAGCTAGTACAGCATTCATCTCTGTGTAAGCGAGCCTATGATAAACAAGGATATGGAATGAAAATTATTTTTAATACATAGAAGATTTATATTGAATCCAAGTTAAGTAAAAAAAATGTTAATCGTTCTACAGTTACGAACGTTTTTTTAAACATTAAACTTTAAAGCACCATAGAAATATTGCTACATTTCGCAATATTTCAATGGTTTAAATTTTTGTTGATTTCAACGCTCGAAACATTGTTAAATATACAATGAAAAAAAGGTAATTTCCGCGTTTAATTAACAAAGAAACTTTATGTGCTGCCCTCGTAAATTTTCGTCGAATGAGCATAGTTTTACGGGCTGATAAAAAAGCGGGCATGTCAGCTTGCGAGTACTCCATCTCGTCCCTTTTGTGCTGCTCGATGGAAATAGTAGTAGTCATAAATTATCTGACATTTAGTAACAAAATATATTTATATTATTCTATTATTATTGAAGAATTATTTGTATTATTATTCTTTCCTTATTGCTCTGCAGCCCAAGAGGTGAGAACGGAAGTGAGAGCACGGGTGGAAGCTCGTCAACGTGCACAATTGACTGTGATTGGTTAAACAGTTTCGCGCCAGGAGGTTACTACGCATTCTCGAATGAATAGAAACTTGCGTGAACCTACTCGCAGCTAAATTCAGACTACATACGAGTATGATAAGTGTTGTACGATCCACTTTTACATAAAGAGAGAGTGGCAATCGAACTGATGGAGTCACTGTGACCCACACATAAACATCTACCATTGTCAAAGATGTATGCACGTTGTCACTTTGACTAAAATGAAAATTGTCCATGTAGTGGAGGAAAATTTTTTCAAAACCAACAGCACAAAGAAGATCCAGAAACTCTTCGACCACACTCTCAATGTTATGGAGGCTAGATGTGAAATGAGGCTGCAGTCCTCAACTGATGCATCAATATATCGGCAACTGAACAGACAGATTTGCAAATGTATGCGGCGAGATCTACGCAACTTCAATACAGCTCGTATCGAGGAAGGGATAGAGCGAAACCAAAGCCCCAATGTCTTTACCAGGAATCTGTCTGCCGAAAAGAGCCAACTGACTGACTGAAGTTGAAAACAGAGAGTGATGGCGCTATTTTCGCTGGACCAGAGATTTTGAGTGAGATCGAGAGATTTAATGGACAGCTGTACACATCGTCGTTGGAGCCACCAGTAGTTTGAGTAACGACATTATTGCGATGATATCCCGGACGTATCTCTGAGCGAGATTAGTATGGCTCTCAAACAGATTAAGAGTGGCAAAGCGCCGGGTGAGAATGAAATCGCAGCTGAACTTCTGAAAGCGGGTGGAAAACTGGTACTAATACCCCTTCAGCAGCTCTTTAATTCCGTCATCCGAGCAGCGTGGTTGTCCTATTCTTTTAGAAGGGTAATAACGCTCTCTTTAAGACGTATAGGTCGATATCGCTTCTGAGCCGCGTCTATGTGCTCTTTTCAAGAGTCATTACAAATCGTCTCGCAAGCATTCTTGATGACTTCCAACCACGCGAAAAAGCCAGATTCTTAAAATGTTTTAGTGCCATAGACCACATACATAACCTTCACCAGATTGTACAAAAGACCTATGAGTACAATCTCTCGCTATGTCTGACGTATGTGGATGACAAAGCCATTGATTCCGTTGAAACTAGGGAGGTGCTGCAGTCACTTTAGCGGTTCCGAATTGACTGTCAGTATATCGAGTTGCAGTGCTTATATACAATTGCTACGATGGCTATCCGAGTACAGAACCGGAATACCAAACCGTTTCAATTGCAGACAGGCGTAAAACAGGGCGATGTAATATTCCCGAAACTCTTCACAGCTGATGATGTCTTCAAGCTTTTGGGTTGGAAAGGATATTAACATCAATGGCGAATACATTACTCAGCTATAAATCACTCACCTTCGATTTGCTGACAACATAGTCACAAGATGGCATAGGCAGAATCGCTAGAGGACCTTAGCGCTATGCTCAATGACCTGATTCCTGTATAGGAATTTTACCACCAGATAACTAAATTTTTTTATATAATGTCTCCTAAGTTTAAAGTTATTGTTAAAGTTCTCAATTAAATGCTCTTTATTCAGAAATCACACACCCCCATACTTTAGAAATAATCTAAATTATTGGTAAAGTTTACTGACCTAAATTAAGGTGAACGTAGAATTTTGGATAACTTTCTATGGCAATGCCTTTACAAATCTACTTGCGAACGACTGCATTTATATTACAGTTAAGCTACTTTTTAATTGTTCTATATTAAAAGCAAGTTTTTTTATTTTTTCATATCGATTTTTGCATACGTATGACTGCCACTGCCATCCTGTGGGTGTTCAAAATGTCGATAGATGGAAAATTAGGACATAGGCAGCAGCATCTTCGTGCAAAATCAGAATAAACTGCGGTTGCCAACTAGCCTGTCCAGCGCAACATCCCTAAAAATGACATCTTCAAAGTTTTGTAGCAGCTTTTGAGGGAGGCCTACGCAGCAGTGGACTATTGATAGGCTGAAATGATGAATGATGATGGTGATGATCGTAACGCCTGTAGTCTCGTGTGGTAAGCGATGTCTAGATCAGGGGTCCCAAACTTTTTCTCTAATGGAACACTTCGCAAACCCGGATTATTTTGTGGAACACTAATGCTTGGCTCCTGTTATCGACAAACAGTTACTGATAACGGTTACTATTCGATTCTTTGCTTGAGTTGATTGGTAGGATTCCTATGCAGGGATCCAAATAGGTAGGTACCAACTCAGGGCCAGTTATTCTGCAGTGAAGCAGTAGTGTGCAAACATGACTGTGTTTCGGTTTGAATGGCACTGAGAGCTAGCGTAATCACTGGGCATATGAGACTTAAGAACTCATGTCTCAGGGTGACGGGCGCAGTGTGGTGTCACTAAGAAATGTTCTGGGCGACGCAGCATTTGTTATGGGCAGACGTTGCACTTACCATCAGGTGAACGTTTAGCTCACATTTCGTCACATTATCAAATGAAATAAAAATTTATTCAGTAAAGTAATGTATGAGCTGCTGATGTCCGTTAGTTATAGGATATAGTTATAGGAACGAATCCGACTTACTATTCGTAGATTATTTAAGGGATCGTAAGGAAAACGCATCGCTTTTTGAATATAGGAACCGGGCGTTATCTGTCACTCGCCATTCGCTGTAAAGTACAAGATCATAAAATATGTGCCTCACCACCGGTAACTCCTCATACAACTATACTATCACTAGGTAATATACACCACTGAAGTCGAGATCACGTCACGCGTTTCGCCCCAAAACGAGGCATTATAATGATACAAGCACTCGGCGGCTGTCTGTCGGTGTTAGATTGCTTGTGCCCGCTACTGAAGGACGGCGGGCGGTGCTCTTCTAAAACTAGTTACTACACCATTTTATATTTTGCATGCGGATCTTAGCAAATTAACTTGCTTTCCTTCATTAAGGCAGCATAATATTTCCCACACAGTCGAACATTAAAGTCAAAGTCAAAAATGTCTTTACTGTACTAAATATGATTGTATGAAGCTGTTATGTCAAAATCTACACCGGTTCGAAAAATAACACGTCAGAGAAGAACCGGCAAGAAACTCTGAGGTCTTTCTTTTTTTCAATATCATATTACACAATAAAAAAAGTAACAGCCTATACATGTCTCATTGCTGAGCACAGCCCTCCTCTCATTTCCGAGGGGGTTTTGGAGCTGGAAAGAATCCGCCACGTTGCTCCAATGCGGGTTGGCGGACTTCACATGTCTTCGAAGTATTTTTAATTTCTCAGACATGCAGATGTGCTCACGATGTTTTCCTTCACCGCCGATCATGTGGTAAATCAGCACTTAAAATTGCAATTAACAATTTTAGTTGTGCCGGCACTGGGAATCGAACCCAGGACGCTCGCTTACTATGAAATGTAAAGCGAGCTCCTAGTAATACACATTATTAAATTACAATGTCATATATTTGGTAGCCGAGGGATTTGCAAGTGCAGAGTAAGAGTCCAGTCATATCGATCAGAAGACGACAAGAGACGACTATTCTGTTATCTGTTAGAAGCCTTGAGGTTTTTCTGGAATTTCCCTTAGCTTAACGATACCACAAGCGTAACCCATGGCGAATGAGACCCATTTTGGAATAATGCAACAGAACCCAAGCAACTTGCATATAATGACAACATGATGATGTTCTCCTGGCATCGGAACTTTATCGAGAGCTATCAACTGCGCAGGAGATATTATAGTGCCACAAGTGTACGCGCATACAAAGAGGCACTCACCTTTTTTTTTTTACTAACTACTAACTAAAACCCCATGGTGTTCCGCCATCGCCGCATGTTGGCAGGGCCACGGGAACGCTCACGCACACATCCGCGACCCCACCGGCGCCGGCCGCCTATCATCGGCAGCCCCTCCTCGGGAGAGGATAATCCTCTCCTGTCTCCTTCCTAGTAAGGCGCGCCGGAACACGCGACGCGCCTTCCAACACGGCCTCCCTTTGGTGTGCGCAACGGACCCCCCGAGCCACGCGGAGGCTCCGGGGCCAGGAGACTTGCACTCGAAAGCACCAGTCTTCCTGGCCCCGGCAGCGGATCTGGTCTGTGGCTCCGCCGCCAACCACATTTCGGCCGCGGAGGATAGGGAGAGAGGCAACGACACACCAACACTCCTCTTCCCCCGCGGCCCCACCACCGCCGCAACTACGGTGCGGCCCCGCCAAAGTCGCGGGGGAAAGGGAGAGAGGCAACGCAACACCTACACTCCTCTTCCCCCCCGCGACTCCACCTCGGCTGCGAAGGGCAGGGTGAGCAGTGCCTACTCACTCCTCCCCCCAGCAGTCCACCAACACCGCATCCGCGGTACGGCCCCGACAGAGTCGCGAAGGACAGGGAGAGAGGTAACGATACACCTACACTCCTCTTCCCCCGCGACTCCACCTCGGCTGCGGAGGGCAGCGTACTGCTCCCCCCAGCAGTCCACCTGTTCGCATCCAGAGTGGGCCTGCGCAGCCTACTCGGAGCGACCTCCTCGGGTCAGCCTGAGGCAACAGGCCGACCGGGTTCCTCTTAGCTTCACCGTGGGTGACCAAGCCACAGTTACTAAGCCCCCCCGCCACGACAAGGCGAGAACCCATTCGAGGGGGAAGAAGCACTCACCCGTCCCAACCTAACCGCGCCCACTGTAACGCTGTTGCGATAAGATCGGATGTAGCTCGGATGCAGTGTCAGAAACATGTGGATAAACTCAACACAGTCATATTCGAAAACCAACAATCTGTGTTTTGGCACAAATGTTGGCTCCGGCTGGGATCAGAACCCAGGACTCGTGGCGTAGAACTCAGGTGTTCTGCCAATCCGCCAATCTGCCAATTACATTTGCGTTGCGGTGTCACTCTGAAAACAGCAGTTCTGTGCGACACCACACTGCGCTTGTCATCCTGAGACATCAGTTCTTAAGTCTCATGTGTCCTGTAGTAGCTTTCGTGCCTTTTAAATCGAAACGCAATAATGTTTGCACACTGCTGTTTCACGGCAGAATAACTGGGAACGCGCTGAACGCTGAATCTCCCGCTCAATCTTTATTTTCGTAGTATAAAAGTCTTAAGGTCGTATAAAAATAACAATGTCTCAGGGTGGTCACTTTATCCAATAAAATAAAATATCTTCCATGGCCTTGCACAATGCTCATAATTTTTATATTAAGTTCTTTTCCATAATACTTAAAAATATTGTAATTTTTACTGAAGACTACGCTGAATATTCATTTAAAAGACCAGGAGCGTAAAGCTGAAGATTAAATAATTCATAAATTCATCTCTTTACGCAAGGTAAAAGTTTGCGGGCTTCAACCTTTCAGAAACCAATGACTGTAATTGCTTCATTTTCATTTATGCAATTAAAATGTACTTAGAACTGGAAGTAATACATATTTTACATTACACATTTATTGCTTAGCACAACTTTGTAGTCCCAAGCTAATGCCAAGCGTGGCAACTACGGTAAAATCCCCCCCAAAATGAGAGCTACTAACTTTTGTGGCAATCTATGGGAGAGGCCTATGTTCAGTAGTGGACTAGTGATAGGCTGAAATGATGATGACGATGATAACTTTCACTTGATGGTAAGTGCACCTTTTGTCCATAACAAATGCTGTTCACATCGCATTTCCGTGTGACACTACACTGCGTCCCTCCGCCTTAGAGATCAGTTCTTAAGTCTCATTTGCCCAGTGACTACACTAGCTCTCAGTGCCCTTCAGACCGAAACACAGTAATGTTTACACACTACTGCTTCCGACCTAGGCGGATTCTGCATAGGAATCCTAATTTCAATGTTAATGCCAATACTTCTAAAAATCAAAGAGTTATTAGTCTATAAGAACTAAATCCGAAGAGATAAGAAGAGAGAAGAGAGAGAGAGAAGACGAAAAAAAACGTAGTCGCGTGCTTCAGCTAGCATATACATATATAGCTAATGCATATATTGTGGATTACCTGGTGTCTAACTCATTCTCTTGAAGTCAAAAACCAACATTTGTTCATACAAGTGACGGAACGAGCAAAACGTTCACCTGATGGTAAGTGTAACGTCTGCCCATAAGAAATGCTGTGTCACCCAGAAAATTACTGTGTGACACCACACTGCGCCCGTCACCCTGAGACATCAGTTCTTAAGTCTCATATGCCCAGTGATTACGCTAGCTCTCAGTGCCCTTCAAACCGAAACAAAGTAATGCTTGCACACTACTGCTTCACGGCAGAATAACTGGCCCTGGGGTGGTACCTACCTAGACGGAATCCTGCATAGGAATCCTACCACCAGTAAACTGTTTAAAAACAGCATACAAATGTTTTAAAACAGCAAAATTACAGCCTCTAAATATTCCAGTGCCGAGCACAGGTCTCGTCCCATTTCTGAGAGAGGTTTGAAGCCTGGAAGAGTCCGATGCTCTCGAAATATTTTGAATTCTGAGACATGCAGGTTTCACAGCAGAGCACGTGACAAATCAGCACTTAAAATTACAGAACAATTTTAGAGCCGCCGGCACCGAGGATCGAACTCAGGTCACTCGCGTCATATGAAATATAAAGCGAGCGCCCAGACACTGAGCTGCCACGGCTTCATACAAATGTTTAATGAATTATAAAATTATTGCATTGGCATGAGGTGGCGGCCTAAAAGAATCTACCGCCCACTCACATCCCGTGGGTGTCGTAAAAGCCGACAGAGAGAAAATGAAAACCAGGAGATAGGCAACAGCATCTTCCTGGAACATCTAAATAAACAAACCGCGGTTGCTTACCCGCCTGCAAAGCGTGGCAACTATGGCAAAATGAGAGCTACAAACTTTTGTGGCTGTCATTGGGGGACCCCTATATTCAGCAGTGGACTTGTGGTAGGCTGAAGCGGCGACGACGACGACTATTGGCATCTAAACAGGTACTATTAACATGAAATTAATGGGGTCATGTACCAATCATTTAATACAGTTAAATTATTCAGCGTTTCAGAATAAAAAAAAAATATTTGTATTTATTATCGAGTAAGCCGTGTGATGGCGGCTCGTTAAAAGAATAATACCACTCCATCTCATCCACTGGATCTCCTAAAAGGCGCGTAAGGAATTAAACTGCACTGTGCAGCCAACAGCGCATTGTGGCGATGGGCTCACCACCTATCACACCAAGTGCATTATATTGTTTTGGTGAAACGTGGATTGTGGCAGTCATCGGTTTTTGCAGTGAATGCCCAGTGTCTGACTACCCCTTATGGGATACAGTCGTGATCTTATGTATGTATGTATGTATTATCGAGTAATGTATCAACTGCGGCCGTTTATGTTGGCCTTCGATAAAAGCATCACCGATAAAATATGGGCTCAGGTGAATAATTTGTGTGACTGTATGTTAAATAAAACGGAATTGAAGGGAAATATACCTCGCAATATTTTGTCAGTATCCGTGATATTTATGACACAATTTATGCTTTCCGTTTTTTTTAAATATGGGGTAATTCTGCATGGATACCCAATCGACTATGGGGAGGGGGGGGGGGGGGTTTCCCTGGGCTGTTGAGCCAGGGCCACGGGAACACTTACGTACATATCCGCGGCCCCACCGGCGCCGCCCATCCCCTCTACCTCCTAGTAAGGCGCGTCAGAACACAGCCAGGTTCGGTGTGCTTAATGGACCCCTCGAAGTCCCTCCGAGTCTGTCACGCGGAGGCCCTGGGGCCAGAGAAACGAGAACTCATCAGCATTAGACTTACCGGCCCTATCGGCATTTCAGGCGAATGGGAATGGAAAGGCTGAACGGCTCCAAAACACCGCTGATCCTCTCCCAGTAGTCCCCATTTTCGCTTCTACACTGGGGGTAGGATTCCGTCTAGGCAGGTACCACCCCAGGTCAGTTCTTCTGCCGTGAAGCAGTAATGTGCAAATATTACTGTGTTACGGTCTGAAGGGCAACGAGAACTAGTTTTTTCACTGGGAACATTAGATTTAAGAACTAATGTCTCTGGGCGTGGTGCCACACAGATTTGTTCTGCCTGACACATCATTTGTTATGAACAGACTATGCGCGTTGCAACAACAAAAATATATATACATATATATATATCTTAGCTACTACGTAAAAAAATACCTATTACAAAACTATCTGTGTCGGCATATAATCACGAAATGGACCGAACTCAGTGAAAGCCGTATCTGTTATATCTCAGCGCTGGTTTTCAGATCTAAAGGCAAATCGGACGACTGTATATACACTACCATGCTCATCTGGTACAAAATAACACCTTCATTTTGCAAGCTCTTAAATAATAATATATATTGATACTTGATAAAATACTGACTATTTTAACAAGATATTATTTTGCATTTAAATTTGGAAAATCCTAAAGTCCACGTCTCATGACGGTCATTTCACTATTCAGAAGAAAAAAAATCGTATTGAGGTTGAAATATTTCTAGTCATTTCCATTTCAGGTTAAAAAAAAGAATTAGAAAAAAAAACTTGATAACTAACCACAAGTGCTAGACTTCCGATATGAAATAGGAAACCAGTAGATAATATTCCGGGCACGATAAAACAAACCCGGTCTCGATACGTCAAATTATTCTAAACTGTTTCTTTTTCAAAGTTGCAATGTTAGATTATTTTTCAAAATAATTTTAACGGATTAATTAAAGTGTTTTCTTGATATGAGTCTATTCAAATAAGCCTAAAAGTGCGATATAAATTGTACCTTCTAGATAACAAAGAAAATACAAAGTAAGGAATTGTTGTTTATACACTAGGTAGGTGGTTTTTATTATTTTTAATTTAATTTTTGATAGTTCCTTAGGTTTTACAGAATAAAGTACGTAATAAAGTTCATTTTCCATTAATTTACTTTTAGTTGAAATTGAATTAGATGACGTGTACAAGAATTGACGTGGTTTGCACAGATAAAAAATGAATATTGGTCAATGATGTACACCATTGTCCAAGAATTTGCACTATTATCATATAAATATTTATTATTATTATTATTATTTCTTTCATTATTCTATTACATACTATTGCCAACAAAGTTAAAAGTTATATATTTATTTTTCATTATTTGTTGTTTTTTTTTTGGATTGTGTCTTTATTACAACTACACTTTTGTGTTATATGTCTGATACATTTAAAATATTTTTAGATTTTTTTTGTTATTCTGTTTTATAAGACATGCATTTATAAGACTGCTCGTAGGTTTTATATTAGTGGTGCCGACAGAATAACAGCGCTGCGGCAATTTTGCTGTAGCATAATGCTGAGTCCGGTCCTTTTCGTTGCTGCAATCCAATATAAATTTTAATACTTTTTTTTGTTAATTGTTTGTTTATATGTATTTGTATTGAGCGTAGCAACGAATAAAGTTATTTTCTTTCTTTCTTTCTTTCAATATAATTGTGATAGAGGCATTAGAAGAGCGCCGAATCGCTTGACCTTTTCATGTCGGGTATAAAGCACTACGAGTATCTCACGCCGCTCCGTGCCACGAGACGTGCAATATTAACAATAAAGAAATTCACAAACTAAAAAAAAGTGAATGCACTCTTAAACCGCTAACTCGGGCGAAACTACTGAAATAACGGAAAAAGACATAAAAATGCTCTCAAAACTTCAGCAATCAAGGTAACTACGAATAAAAAATATATTTTACGATACCACTTTCAACACAGAGATTTAGCTCCTAACAAGGGTCAAGTATATTGTCGAGAAAACAATTTTACTAAATATTTTTACGCAGAAAGTATAGGGCGATGGAAAAGGGTAGGGTGGTGAGCAAGTATTGAAATTTATTATGTTAAATAATTTATTTTTGGGCAAAAAAATAAAGAAATTATTTAACATAATAAATTTCGATACTTTCTCATTTCAATTCTTTTTTCTGACCGAGCCGTGGTAGCTCAGGGGCTAGGCGCTCGCTTTAAATTTCGTAGTACGCGAGTGACCTGGGTTCGATTCCCGGTGCCGGCACCACTAAAATTGTTAATTGCAATTTTAAGTGCTGATTTACCACGTACTCGGCGGTGAAGGAAAACACGGACGGAAACCTGAATGTCTGAGAAATAAAAAATATTTCGAAGACATCTGAAGTCCGCCAACCCGCATTGGAGCAGCGTGGCGGATTCTTCCTAGCTCTAAAACCCTCTCAGAAATGAGAGGAGGCCTGTGCTCAGCAGTGGGACATTTATAGGCTGAAACTTTACTTTTTTTTTTTAATAATTTATTATTACATATATAAATACCGTCACGCCGTTTTCCCATGTAAGTTGGCTACGTGGGCCTCTACATGTAGCCCACTTTTCGTCTCTGTGCGACGAGACGTGATGGGTGGCAAACCACGTTGACGCCATTTGGGTAAGAGTAGAAAAAATTCTTACTCCCGTTTGCGTTCCGTGTGTATAACATTGAATAAGAATTTAACGTTTTAGACCCTTGTTCGACGTACATTGTGCGTGTGCACATTAACTGATAAATATAATTTTTTCCAGTAAACTTTTTTAATTAACACCTTTCTTTAATGTGTTAACATGTTTCTGCATACACACACGTCTTTTTCCCGTAAAAGGGGTAGGCAGAGGCCACTCATGTAGCCCACATTTTCCGTTTACGGGAAACGAGACTTGACGGTTGGCGAACCACATCGCCGCCATTTTGGTAAGAGTCAAAATATTCTTACTCCCCATTGCGTTCCCACGAGCAGTATACTGACAGCAATGGACTTCATGGTGTTGTTAAAGGCTACCCGTAAAATACTTCAGTCGCCTTTTTCGACGTATCATAATTTGTTATTAATTTATATTTTTACTAACATAATGACGTGTGGTAGCGGCCTAAGAGAATCTACCACCCCATAGGGAAATTCAAACTAGGGGATGGGCAGCAGCATCTTCCTGAAACATCTGAATAAATAAACTGCGGTTGCCCACCCGCCTGCCAATCGTGGCAACTATGGCAAAATCCCTCCAATATGGGAGCTACAAACTTTTGTGGCTATCTGTGGGGAAGGCCTGTGTTCAGCAGGTTCTCTGCTTCTTCTGGAGGTTCGAAGATCGTATTTGTTATCAAATTTTTTAATCGCATTTGAAACATCCTTTATACGTCAGACACAACCTTTATTGAAAAATGTTATAGACTATAAAATATAACGCGTCAGCCTAAAAGAGCCGCATACTGAGAGCCAAACATTACCGTGATGGGCCGAACTGTGTAATACATAATACTACTGTGTAATAATCTGGCCTGCGAGGTACTAGCCGTACATTGCAATCATATATAAAACATCTTATACATTTTACGCGAGAGAAACTGCGGGGCAAAGCAAGTCTGTAATAAAAATTATTGTATGTATGATTTAACGAATTCAACTTAAAAACCGGATTTTGATTTTTTTTTAAAATGTTCCTTGTTACTAAATAAGTGTTATAGGCTTTGTTGTATTAAACTTTTTAAATGACTATTCGTGTGACACTCAGGCCCATTATTGCTCCACTAATTATTCGTATTGCGACGCCCGTCGGTAAGAAGGTATAGACATAAGTAGGTAAAAGAGCTCTGTAATGCGCTTTTCCCGCGCGATCCTGTCGATCGTGGATGCTAAGCGGATCTCTTCTGTGATTGCGGTATTTTTTTCTTTGTAAAGAAAGAGGGCACTACTCACTTCTATGAAAAAAAAACTACTATAGGAATTAAACGCGGGACGAAGACAGTATTGCGCTGGATTGCCTCCACCACAGTGTACGCTCGCTATGGGTCAGTGGCAACAGTGCGATCTGTGGCATGCATATAAGCTCGTCCAGTTGGTAACCCTTCGGCATGTCTTTGCCCGTAAGGTGGAGTTGGGCAAAAAAGATGTGCCCAGGGCGTGTCTGTCGCGCCTGGATCTGCCGGACGTATTTAGAGTCGAAGCCCTGTTCCTGGAAAAAATGGGCTATGTCGTCTGGGGCAATGTTCATAGGAAGGCCTCGTATTGCGACCTTATCACTTCGGCGTAGGCACTGAGGGAGAACCAAGCTATCTTTTATATCGATACCTCTGCAGGTATCGGTACTTATGCTCCCGTAGGAGCGGCCGTACGGTCGGCATCCAAGTTCCTGGGCCATACTTTTGAAGTGCTTGGCCCAGTTCGGGAATATGTCTTCCACCAATGGTGAGTATTTTGTTAATGGCAACGCTGGGTATTCTTGGTAGTATTTATATAAAAAAAAAACAGTCGAATCCAATCATAGCAATTTCCTTCGTTGAAACAACTGTAGTAGAGAAACATAAGTAAACATTAATAAGTTCATTGCAGAAGTTTGTGTGGGTCATGAAAAATAAACTGATTGAAAGAAAACTGCCCACACAGTGATTCGCTACTAACGAGGGTTGATTGTAATGTCGAGGACATGATTTTCTATGTCATATTTTTTACTTGGAAAGTAAATTGAAGTAGTATTCGAACGAATTAAAATATGAATTTAGAAATTGAGTAAGAAACTCAACCTAGAAATGTAGTTACGGTAAGATAAAAACAAAAGGAAAGTTTCAGCCTATAAATGTACCACTGCTGAGAACAGGCCTCCTCTCATTTCTGAGAGGGTTTTGGAGCTAGGAAGAATCCGCCACGCTGCTCCAATGCGGGTTGGCGGACTTCACATGTCATCGAAATATTTCTATTCGTCGGACATGCAGGTTTCCTCACGATGTTTTCCTTCACCTCTAAGCATGTGGAAAATCAGCACTTAAAATTGTAGAACAATATTAGAGGTGCTTATAAGAAATACTTTTTGAAATTTAATTATAAATATTGGGACTAATTTTTTTTATTTATTTGATAAAAGTGACGGAACGAGCATGACAAATGCTGTGTCACCCAGATCATTTCCGTGTGACACCTCACTGCGCCTGTCACCCTGAGACATTAGTTTCAAGTCTCATATGCCCTGTGATTACGCTAGCTCTCAGTGCCCTTCAAACCGTAACACAGTAATGTTTGCACACTACTGCTTCAAGGCAGAATAACTGGCCCGGGGGTAGTACCTGCTTAGACTTCATCCACCTGTAAAATTGTAAATATTACTATAGTAGTTCTCCCATAATTTATCAATCACTATATTCTCATTCGGAAATTAAAAAAAATATATATATCGAGTTGAGAAACTTCTCATCACTGTTGAATAAAATCTTTATATGTATTTAAAGTTTATTTTCTACTTTTAAGTTTTTTTAAGTTTCTTAAATTATAATGAAGTTTTTACTCTTAAATAATGTGGATGCAAAGGTGAAAGGTTTGCTTGATGTTAGCTCACTGTTTGATGTCATAGTGCTGACGATCAAGGACAATGAAAAAGGCGAAACACGAAAGCGACACAACCGACGCAGTAATGTATACACATTAAAAAACTTGAAGTGTCTGTTTGTAATAACAAAATAACAGCTTTTTACTCAAAACTTATGAAAGTATATGCAGTAGTTATAAGAAAAGAAAACATTCACACAACACAAAACACGCAAATTTCTTCTGTCTGTTTGTTTGTTTCGGCTAAGCGGGTGGAACCGCTGGGCGCAGCTAGTCAAGTATAAAGCTAATTAGTTCCAATATCAAAAACCGTGAGTCGGCTAGCTCAGGGGCCTGGCGCTCTCCTTAGATTTCATATGTTACGTGTGACCTGGGTTCGATCCTCGGTGCCGGCACCTTTTAAGTGGTTGTTTTCATGGCAAACAAAAAAAAAACTCAAACTCAAACTGCACTGTGGCGATAGGCTCACCACCTATCACACCAAGTGCATTATATTGTTTTGGTGAAACGTGGATTGTGTCAGTCATCTGTTTTTGCAGTGAGTGCCCAGTCTCTGACTACCCCTTATGGGATACAGTCGTGATCTTATGTATATGTATGTTTTCATGGCAATTGTAAATACTGATTGACCACGGTAAACCATTCGAGGAAACCTGCATGTCTGTGAAATAATAATATTTCGACGATATGTGAAGTCCGCAAACCCGCATCGGAGCAGCGTGGCGGACTCTTCCCGACTCCGAAACTGTCTAAGAAATGAGAGAAGCCTGTGTTTAGCAGTGGGACATTTATGAGTTGTTACTCTTTCTACAGTAACATATAAAACTGGCCAGCGCGATAATAAACAGGTCTTTGGCTATGAAAGACTATGTGTTTGTGACTCTGCTCTCTTTTGTCAAAGCATTCTTCACATACTTTTTAAAACATATTTGCAGGCAGTCAATATTGTTTGAGGGATTTCTACTATTTAAGTTATTCATGTAATTTTTATACTATATATATGTTATGTTGTATAATAAAATAATTGACTGGTGTTAGTGTTGCGGATGATATTGCCAAGGAAAAGGGTAGCTACCCGCCAGATCGAATGGTCTGATCTGGGGAGGACCTCTCCTCCTACTAGTAATATTTACGAGTAGATGTTGTATACATAGTTCGCATCTCAGAAAACTTTCATAGCGCGATTATGGAATGTATGAAATATTTCTTAAGCTTCTCTTGTGGCGACATAGATGTTGCTACAGTAGGATTCCTGTGCAGGAATCCGTCTAGGTGGGTACCACTGCATTGCCAGTGATTCGGCCGTGAAGAAGTAATATTTCGGGCAACTGATAGCTAGTGTAATTATTGGGTATGTGGGACTTAAGAACTGATTTGTCAGAGTGACGAGCGCAGTGTGGTACTACACAGAAATGTTCTGGGTGATGCAGCGTTTGTTATGGGCAGATGTTGCACTTACCGTCAGGCGAACGATTTGATCATCTCGTCATATTCTTTCGCATGAAAAATAATTTGCAAAACCAACTTTACACGAACAAATGTACTCAAACACAATAGTAAGGATAGCGATCTCTTTCAGTCGTTCTTTAACGATTTTGGCGACGTTTGTTAATGATTCTGAGGTCGTAAATGAACCGATAAGCTCGTTTCTGTTGAACAAAAATAGTTATTGTATACTCGTACCTGCAGCTGTTCCTCGTTTTAATAAGAAATATGGTTAGAAATTAATGTACACAAATTATTAAAATTTCATGATGATTTCTTATATTTACGCGAATACTACTCATTTAATAAAACGAATTTTACGGATTTTATCGCTATTAATTTCAAACTGTTTATAACCCGGCGGCTCGAGTGCTTTACAGCACCTATGGTTACGGGGGGACCGAGGTGACAGATTTGCCGATGTCATAGTAAATCCGGGGTACCTTCAGCATTTAATTATTATTTTTGGTCCATCTTTCTTTTTCTTTCTTTTTAAAAAACGATGCCCCACAGTAGGATTTCTCCTGTGTCGTGGGTGCGTTTTACAGACATAAATTCCACATGCATAAACACCCAGACCCGGAACAACTATTTGTAGGCTATACAAATATTTGCTCCGTGCGGGAATCGAACCCGCGACCCACGGCGCAGAAGCCAAGGGCTTAGCCACTGCGCCAACCGAGCTGATCTACGCAAAATGATCACATAGTATGTGCTTTTTATAGTTAATAAATGATGTATTTATAATGTGCAAGTAATAAAATATAATAGAACCGGGCGTTACCTTGTGGAGATCCTTTATAATAAAGGAAAGAAAGTAAGTTTCCTAAGATCCGCAAACAAAATTTAAAATGGTGTGTAATACCTTGTTGAATAGCACTGCAAGCTCTACCTCAATAGCGATATTGACTCTACGACGCGGCGGCTGCCATCGATAGTATAGTGAAAACGGGTGTTCCCCAGAGATTAATCCTTGGGCCATTTCTGTTCTTGGTTTACATTAATAGTCTAGATCCATATTCAGTACAAAAATGTCTGAAATAGTTCTGTTTGTCGATGATATATCATTGACTGATGATAGGACTAATATTTTGACACTTCCGTCGTTTTTATTTTTGAAAACATTATGTACGTACGGAAATACATGCATTTATTTATAAATGAAATGAAATTTAACTGTATCCTGTAGAATCGGTCGAGGCGACTCCTTAGAGGTTTATATGTTTAGGTTGGCTAAAACTAGAAAGTCTTTTCTTCGTAGATGTATACAATTCCTAAAAGTGGGACACGAAAATCGGACATAGATTTCAAAAACTTGTCAAGGAGACTTTATTAGATAAAGCGTATTATAATAGTAGATCATTACATAGAGGACAAAGATGTGTGGAAATAACCCATACTCTGCACTTGCAAACCAGGCTACTAAATTTATGATGTAATTTCTTTTGAAATTTGTTAATGACATTATATAATATTGTTTACGGGTGATATGATTCCACCCACCCAAGGGCCAGATATTTTGCCGTGAAGCAGTGGTGTGCAAACATTACTGTGTTTCGGTTTGAAGGGCACTGTGAGCTAGAGTAATCACCGGGCATATAAGACATAAGAACCTATGTCTCAGGGTGATGGGCACAGTCTAGTATCACACAGAAATTTTCTGGGTTACTCGGCATTTGTTATGGGCAGACGTTGCACTTACCATCAGGTGAACGTTTTGCTCGTTTCGTCACTTTATAGAATAGTTTCTGTCGGTTCTTCTTCTATGTGACGGTCTTATTTTTCGAACCGGTGTAGATTTTGACGTTCATAAGAGCTTTAAAACTTTTTTAACTCAAGCCTAAATTGAATAAAGAAATTTTGACTTTGACTTTAAAAAAATATTTTCGTAATGTTTTCTTTTATTTACGCGAATATTACACATTTAAATAAAACTAGTTTTTACGGATTTTATCGCGTTTAATTTATAACTATTTTTAACCCGTCGTTTCGGGCGCTTTACAGCACCCATGGTCACGGGGGGACTGAGGTGACAGTTGTCCCGATGTCATACTTAACCCGGAGTACCTTCAGCTTTTAATTATTATTTTTAGTCCGATCTACGCAGAAAGAGCTTACTGTGTCTTGAAGCCTTGCAGTGGTATGCTTGATTCTTTATTTAATTTTATTAATAATAGGATCCCAAGCCGGTGGTAATACCCAACCATCTTCCCTATTGAAATTAGGATGTTTTTTAATTTCAATAGCCTCGCGAATCATCCTTGGTAGGAATCGATGTTCTTTTGCAAGGACTCGTGGTCTATCAAATCTGATGTAATGGTTGGGATGATCCAGAACTTGGTCACAGACTGCAGACTTCCTAGAGCGTCGATGCTTCACATCAGCTATATGTTCTTTAACGCGGGTTTTTATGGATCTTTTAGTTTGCCCTATGTAAGAGAGACCACATTCACAATCCAGCTTGTATACTCCTGCATCTTGTAGAGGGATGTTACACTTGACAGATGGTAAAAACTGACTTATCTTCTTAGGCGGCTTGAAAAATGTTCTTATAGAAGCTCGCTTCAAGATGTAGCCAATCTTGTTCGTGACTCCTCTGACATATGGAAGAACAGCAGGTACACGCTCGACTGTGGCCGGCTTCACTCGGTCACTGCGACGAAGGCGCGGAACCCGAAGCTTGTTGTCTTGCAAAACTTGCTTGACATGCTGAAGCTCGGCGGCCAGGTGTTTACTGTCACAGATCCCTTGTGCTCTCTGAAACAAAGATTTACCCACATTTAAATACGTATGTGTATGGGTCTTTTTTCTATACACAGTGTGACACAAGGTGTTATTAGGATTCCGAATTACTAACACATCCAGAAAAGCTAAAGAGTTATTTGCCTCTAACTCCATTGTAAATAGAATTTTAGAGTTTAGGGAGTTAAGGTGGTCTAGAAATGCAGTTATTTTATGCGATGGTAAAATTGTGAAAGTATCATCTACATACCGCTTGTAGAATCTTGGATTTACTGGAGAAGTATGGAGGGCTTTCTCCTCAAAGTCTTCCATGAAAATGTCGGCGACAATGGGAGATACTGGAAAGCCCATCGCCACACCATCTACTTGCTTATAGTACTGTTCCTTCCACAATAGATAGCCAGATGTAAGGCAATGTCTAAGTAGTTCTGCATATTCTGCTGGCATGTTGTTCTCCGCTAGCTTCCTGGATACAATTGAGATGCAGTCTTCTACAGGTAGACATGTGAATAGAGACTGGACATCAAAACTGACCATAGTTTCATTGTCAGTAAGATGTAGGTTTTTAATCTCACTGACAAAATGGTATGAATCCTTTTTGTGTGCTCTTGTGTGTCCTCTGAGCGGTGAGAGTATTTTCGCTACATGCTGAGCCAATCTATAAGTTGGTGAATCGATCTGGCTCACTATTGGACGTAGTGGAGCATTTGGTTTGTATATTTTAGGTAACCCATACAACTTCGGTGGTTTGGCACATGATGGTATTACCGAATTTACGTCCAGATTCAATTTTTTTCGGAGTGTTTCTTTACTAGATCGCGAGTTGTTTTCAGCGTGTTCGCGGTTGGGTCTGATTTAACCTTTTTATAAATATTTTCATCCGACAAAAGTTGTTGAATTTTAAAATTGTAATCTGACGTATCCATTACTACCGTAGCATTTCCTTATTCCGCGCGGAGGATCGTGAGTTCTGGTCTGTTCCGTAAGTTGTTCAACGCTTTAAATTCGTCTTTAGGAAGATTTAGTTTGGGCACTGAACTTCGACGTAACATAGACGAAATGTCTTGACGCATGGGCTCCAAATCTTCCTTACCGATATTATTTTTATACAGACAATCTTCGACACTACAGATAATTTCTTCGTACGGGATTTTTCGCGGTGTTATTGCGAAATTAATTCCTTTCGATAATACGTTTATTGTTGGTTCATCCAGTGTTTGTTTTGACAGATTATAGACCGCGCGTAGTCTATGATCTTCGTCTGTTTTCAACGGTAACTTTCCGTTCATACGTTGAGATTTGTATTTGACATTTAATTTGTTCGTTAATTTTTGGTATTTATCTATATGTTTATTTTTGCAATCATTATATTTAGCTGTTTCGCGCTTATTTAAAGTTTCGATGCAATTGTTAAAATCAAATATAAAATAAATATATAAAAAAATGTTTTGTATATTTTAGGTAGGGTTTGTACATTTTTTGGTTTGTATATTTTAGGTAACCCATACACCGAAGTTGTATGGGTTACCTAAAATTTACAAACCAAATGCTCCACTACGTCTGTGTTGGCCGATAGCTCAGGTTGATAAATTAACAGGAGTTAAACTATAAAACAACAAAACCCTTAGAAAGTTTGGGCCTACTTACCCACCTCCTCAGACCAGCTCTGCGCCTGGGTTGAACTCGTGCGTCCCGGGACGGTCCAGTCGAGTGATATTAATTAGGTAGTAGGCTTTAGGGATCTTGCTGTGATGGAATTACTGTTGATTCTTGTGTTTTACATATTAACTTTACGGAGCGACTGACGGTTTCACTCAACGCATTTTGAAATACTTTTCGACTGACTACAGCGCCACTGCGGTGTGGCGGGCGCGTAAAGCGTCGGAGCATGGTGAATTGGCGGGAATTTTAAATTGTTAGGCCCAAAATCCTACATTCCCCCCACCGAAATCCGCCAGGATTTCCCAGTTATAAAACCAAGAACAATTACATGTTTTGACAAAGTGTTGATACGAGTAGGTTGAATAATAATATGTTGAATATAAATAAGATTTAAATATAATGAACAAGTAGTGGACTGTATTTAATAACATAAATATAAAACAATATACATTTTATAATTCACACAAACTGCTCACTTGTGTGAACGTTTTAAGTTTCAAATTTAATATTTAAGATGATTCCTGCTCCAAAGGGAGAGGACTGAGTTTCACTACGGGTCGAACTAACTCACTATGTCTGGTGCGAACAGTGACCACCCGAACAACGCCATCGGGCCCAGGATGTACTTTAGTGATCCTACCTTGAGCCCATTGAAGAGGAGGGGCTTCGGAGTTAATCAATACTAAATCACCTATGTCTAGACCTTGGCTATTATTGCACCACTTCTGTCGCTGCTGAAGTGTGTGCAGGTAATCTTTACGCCAATAACCGCCAGAAATGTTGGGAAATTTGTTGCACTGCTTGCCAGCGACTCAGTTTATTTGACGAAAGCTCCGTTAAGTCGTATTCTGGTGCATGAAGTAATTCGCGACCTACCAAGAAATGCGCGGGCGTGAGAATTTCAAATTCACTAGGATCTGAAGAAAGTGCACACAGTGGCCGTGAGTTTAGCACTGCTTCAACACGCGTGAACAGGGTATTGAGCTCTTCGAAGGTTAGTGCTTTGTTACCTACAGTTCGCTTTAAATGCGATTTAGCTGATTTGATAGCAGCTTCATAAATGCCTCCGAAGTGACTACCTGCTGGGGGGTTATGTTTCCACTCCACCTTGCGTGAAGTGAGATTGTTAGATATTCCGTCAGTATTTGATTCTAAGAATTGGGCCACTTCAGCTAACTGTTTTCCAGCTGCAACGAAGTTAGTGCCGTTGTCTGATATTACGGCGTGGCATAAGCCGCGTCTAGCTGTGAAGCGGTCAAATGCTGCCAAAAAACATTCTGTACTCAGTGAAGACAAGATTTTGAGTTGCGCGACATACTAATACACATAAATACGATTTTGATATGCGAGCATTTTTACGTGTAGACTCTTTTGTGTAAAAGGGGCCACCTATGTCAATGCCGACCGTATGAAACGCATGAACGTCCTGTGTTCTAAACTTAGGTAACAGCCCCATGATCGGTTGTCTGATTGTAGGACTTGCCTTGAAGCATGAAATACACTTACTTGTACGCGACCTAATTACACTACGTGCTGACATAATCCAGTACTTTTGACTAAGAATTCCTTGAAGTGTTCGTGGACCAACATGTAAGTAAAGCACGTGGTAGTAATCTATTAATTGATGAGTGAAGATAGATTTCTTAGGCAGCAACAGGGGATGTTTTTTATTATAGGTCATATCTGATTGCGAAAGACGACCCCCCACCCTGAGGAAACCATTCGAATCTATAAAGGGGTTCAGCTTTCGCATACTGTGATGAGGTTTTTCACCTCTTGACAGAGCAACAATCTCCTCAGCAAAGTGTTGTTGCTGCACTGATTTGATGATTATTTCATTAGCCCGACGCAAGTCACCTACAGTGAGTCCGGTGCGCTCAGGCTTAGGTGCTCGACATTTTCGGGCAAACTGGTACAGGCGACCAACAACATTAATCAGTCTAACATATTTGGAATAGCGCTCTGTAAGTTCATAAATTATATTTGACGATGGCTCTATGGACACCAGAATCTTTGATTCGTTAACGCTTTTAAGTTCTAGTGGAGCCTCGTATCTAAACTCTTGTATAGAACGAACTGGCCATTTATTTCCAAGAAACCAATAAGGGCCATTAAGCCAATTTGGTGTTGATAAGAGTACGGATGGTAATGCACCGCGAGAACACACATCCGCTGGATTAGAGTCTCCATCCACATGGAACCAACTGTCACTAGGAACCGTCTTCAGAATCTTAGTGACACGTGTGGCTACAAATGTCTTTAATTTGTAGCTAGGCGTATTGAGCCATGCTAGTACCACCGAGGAATCTGTGAAGATCATGATCTCATCGACATTTAGAAGACGTTCTTTAAGCATGGAAGTTACATATTTAATTAGTTTAGACAACAAATGTGCCGCCATCAACTCCAAGCGAGGCACCGAAAGTGTTTTCAACGGTGCGACCTTGGACTTTGCTATTAATAAACTAACTTTTTGTTCGTTATAATGTGTGTGTAATGACCTTTTGTGTACAGATAGACTACTGCTGCATAGCCGTGAGTAGACGCATCGCTAAATCCAAGTAACCGTAATGCGCTGGCTTCCTTGACCATGACATGCCGTTCAAGTTTAAATTCGGAAAGGAGTGGCAGCTCTCTTATGAATGCAAGCCACTCGGCTTCAAATTGTACAGGCAAACGCTGGTCCCAGTCAAACTGCTGAGCCCAGAGTTTCTGCATGAAACATTTCGCGTAAAATATGCAAGGGGCTACAAACCCTAGTGGGTCGAACAAGCGTCCGATCTGCGAGAGAATGGTTCGCTTTGTGACCTGTTGTTCAGATGACGAGATCCGAAAGGAAAAGGAGTCTGAAGCCGGTTGCCACTGAAGACCCAGGACTTTAAGTGACAGGTTCTCCTCGTCATTGAACTCTACTGGGGTCTCTCGGTGATCTTCGGGTACTGCTGCTAGAACTTGAGGACTGTTGCTTGACCACTTACGAAGTATGAATCCAGCACTTTCTAACAGAATGCGCAGGTCAGCTTGAAGCTGTAGAGCATCCTCAACTGTAGGTTCTGACCACAACAAGTCATCCATAAAGAATCCTGACTTCAGAACCCTTGCAGCAGTCGGACACTTGTCAGCCTCTGAGTCTGCTAAAGTATGCAGCACTTTGATTGCCAAGTATGGGCTGCTGGTCACACCGTATGTTACTGTGTTGAGCTCGTAAACCCGCATGGGTTGATCTGTTGAGTCTCGCCACAGGATGTGCTGGAATGACCGTTGCTCTTTATGTATGAGTATTTGTCTGTACATTTTACAGATATCAGCAGACAAACACACTTCGTGTAGACAAAAATTTATTAAAATTTTATTGATATCCGATTGAAGTTTCGGCCCCGGCAACATCACATCATTAAGCGACTTTTGATTTGAAGTTTTACACGATGCGTCAAACACTGTACGAAGTTTTGTTGTCGTGCTGGATGGTTTCATGATGCAAAAATGTGGAATTAAATATTTGGAATCTACATCTTGCATCTTACCCAGGCACGTCATATGACCTAAAGATTCATACTCGGACATGAACTTGTGATACTCTGTCTTCAGCTGAGGTTCACGATTTAGTTTAGCCTCTAAATTTATTAATCTACGTATAGCCATCTGCCTAGAATCGCCAAGAGTATGGTCTGGTCGTAGTGGGTACCTCACCGTATACCTACCAGTTTCATCACGAATGTATTCTTTAGCAAACAGTTCTTCGGCTAATATATCATCTGGTTTTTGATACTTCTCTGACGGAATATTCTCTACCTCCCAGAATGCATTCATGACCTGGTCGATATTAATTGCTTTAGTAAAACCACCGAATGATGTATCCGAATTATTTTCATTAACCGTCAGAGCAACGGTTTTCGAACCACGCTGCTCTAAGTCAACTTGGCCGGTAATGATATATCCGAATATGGAATTTAACGCTACAGGCATTCCACTTTGAACAGGCAATATTTTATCGCCGCTGTAAATATAAGGAAACAAGTCGCCCGCGATCAGCATATCAACGGGGGCTTGTGTGTGAAAGCCTGGGTCTGCCAGAGCAAGATGTTTAAATTCGTAAAATATCTTGTTCGGCAAACAGATTGTAGGCAGTTCACCAGCAATTTGCGACACAATGACAGCATCAGTTGCTAGTACCGGTGCATTTTTATCGCGTGGTTTCAACGTGCAAGTGGTTAGACCGAAGTTTCGTACGTGGATTCCGCCTAAACCAATCGGTCTAAAATTACACTTGCGACGAGAAAGGCCCAACCTCCCGACACATTCTTGAGTTATATAACTTGACATTGCGCCGCTGTCAATCAAGGCACGTACGGTGTGGTATTGACCCCAAGCATCTGCGACGTGAATTACAGCGGTGCCAAGCAAAACAGTCTGCTCAGTTGAGCAGGTAAGCGTTACCACATTTTCCTTGAACTTCGCATCATCCATATGGAGAGTAACGTGGTGTCTTTTTTTGCAAACCGTACAACTATATTTGGACGTACAATCCTTAAAGGTATGGTTGTCACGCAAACAATTCTCACACAATTTAAGTTGCTTAATTTTATCCTTACGCAACTCAGGTGTGAGATCGTTGTATTCGGTACATCGATAAATGGAATGAGGCTTTCTACAATACAGACATCCGTGGAAGTGTTTTGACTCACTTTTGTCCGCACTGGCGATAGCGGATGCCAAAGTGGGCTTTTGATTATTATGTATTCTACTTGAATCGGACGTATATCTGGATGTCGTGAGAGGGGACGACTTGGATGAATTTTGCTTGGATGGTACAGAAGTCCTAAGGGATACCGACCTGCACTCAGACATCTCAAGTACGTGCGCCTGTCTCTCCACGAACGACAACAGATCCGTGACAGTAGGTATATCACCCGGTGACCTAGTCTGCTCGAATTCACACCTAGTCACGGGATCGAGATTACGTAAAGAAACGTAAAACAATACGAAGCTAGACAAGTCCGGAATAGCTAACAGTTCCAGAGCTTTGATATTTTCTTGAAACGTATGAAGAAAATTATGAAAGTTCGATGCGGTCTCATTCGCGATTGGTTTAAAATTAAAAAGCTTATCTAAGTATGCAGTAGCAAGTACACGCTTATTGTCGTACCGTATGACTAATGCGCTCCAAACTATCGCATAGTTATCCGCGGTAACTGGCATAGACTTAACTATTGTAAGGGCTGGCCCGCCAACGGATGATAATAAATAATAATATTTTTCAATGTTACTAATACTAGAATTATCGTGAATAAGACTCCTAAAAGTATCACGAAATGTAGTCTAATTTTCGAGTTTACCATCAAACTTATATAACTGTAATTCTGGTAACTTGACTCTTCGCTGACAAGTATCATTACTATCACTTAGGCCACCCTGTTCACACTTATTCGTAGCATCGTTTGATCTAAGATTACGCGCGACATTTTGAATTGCATAGTAAATTTCATCGAACGCCTGAATTTCCTTATATGAAGGTACGAATTTCGGTTTGTATTTTCGACTTAAAGAATTTATTTCCGCGATACATCGATCATATTCCGTACGGAGGGTAGGCAAATCCCAAAGTCTCACGTGAAATTCGGCTTCTAACGAGGTATCCGTAATAACGGTTTTTGACATTTCATATAATCGTTGAACGCGTATAAAACACATTTCCTTTGACGTAAGCAGTGGTTGCAACAATTCATCGAGGTCTTTATCGTTATTCATTTTTATTAAGTTCTAAAAAGTAACTATTAAGTCCCAACTATGCAGAAAATATTTTAATGCAAATTAATATCACAATGTGATACTAATAAAGAAAACCAAATACTAACGAAAGGAAATCAATTTGAAACTATTCTTAAAACAATATTAGAATTCCAAAAATACTAAATAAACTAACGTAAAAACAGGTGTATTGTATCGTTTTATAAGTATAAATGTTTTGTATAAACAATCTTACTTTAACGTTTTCTTTCAAACTCCTCGTTAGAATATGTTATGTGGAAGGTAAACGCACAATTTTATAAAATGGCGGCCGGCCAGCGTCGCACCAAAATGAAATTTAAAACTGTTTTAATGAAACTTACACAATCCACAAAAATAGAACAATTTAATTTAGTACAACAATGAATTTACATGTAAATAATACACAAAATAAAACTGATAATTATGTCGTAATGAACTTTACGTATTTACAATATGTACTATTATTACATTTAGTTATAAATATTAATAAATCCTAGTAATATATAATGATAAAATATAAATACAATATGAATACTCAATATTATTTTTATAAAATTTTGCATATATCTTATGGTCGAGTGTGAATAAGATATTGCGTTTTATGTTATATATACAAGTTATTGATATTATAACTGGGTTATCTCGGCTCGATAGGCCAAAATGTATTGGCCGATAGCTCAGGTTGATAAATTAACAGGAGTTAAACTATAAAACAACAAAACCCTTAGAAAGTTTGGGCCTACTTACCCACCTCCTCAGACCAGCTCTGCGCCTGGGTTGAACTCGTGCGTCCCGGGACAGTCCAGTCGAGTGATATTAATTAGGTAGTAGGCTTTAGGGATCTTGCTGTGATGGAATTACTGTTGATTCTTGTGTTTTACATATTAACTTTACGGAGCGACTGACGGTTTCATTCAACGCATTTTGAAATACTTTTCGACTGACTACAGCGCCACTGCGGTGTGGCGGGCGCGTAAAGCGTCGGAGCATGGTGAATTGGCGGGAATTTTGAATTGTTAGGCCCAAAATCCCCAAAATCCATCCAATCCAATAGTGAGCCAGATCGATTCACCAACTTATAGATTGGCTCAGCATGTAGCGAAAATACTCTCACCGCTCAGAGGACACACAAGAGCACACACAAAGGATTCATACCATTTTGTCAGTGAGATTAAAAACCTACATCTTACTGACAATGAAACTATGGTCAGTTTTGATGTCCAGTCTCTATTCACATGCCTACCTGTAGAAGACTGCATCTCAATTGTATCCAGGAAGCTAGCGGAGAACAACATGCCAGCAGAATATGCAGAACTACTTATACATTGCCTTACATCTGGCTATCTATTGTGGAAGGAACAGTACTACAAGCAAGTAGATGGTGTGGCGATGGGCTCTCCAGTATCTCCCATTGTCGCCGACATTTTCATGGAAGACTTTGAGGAGAAAGCCCTCCATACTTCTCCAGTAAATCCAAGATTCTACAAGCGGTATGTAGATGATACTTTCACAATTTTACCATCGCATAAAGTAACTGCATTTCTAGACCACCTTAACTCCCTAAACTCTAAAATTCTATTTACAATGGAGTTAGAGGCAAATAACTCTTAAGCTTTTCTGGATGTGTTAGTAATTCGGAATCCGAATAACACCTTGTGTCACACTGTGTATAGAAAAAAGACCCATACAAATAGGTATTTTAATGTGGGTAAATCTTTGTTTCAGAGAGCACAAGGGATCTGTGACAGTAAACACCTGGCCGCCGAGCTTCAGCATGTCAAGCAAGTTTTGCAAGACAACAAGCTTCGGGTTCCGCGCCTTCGTCGCAGTGACCGAGTGAAGCCGGCCACAGTCGAGCGTGTACCTGCTGTTCTTCCATATGTCAGAGGAGTCACGGACAAGATTGGCTACATCTTGAAGCGAGCTTCTATAAGAACATTTTTCAAGCCGCCGAAGAAGATAAGTCAGTTTTTACCATCTGTCAAGTGTAACATCCCTCTACAAGATGCAGGAGTATACAAGCTGGATTGTGAATGTGGTCTCTCTTACATATAGCAAACTAAAAGATCCATAAAAACCCGCGTTAAAGAACATATAGCTGATGTGAAACATCGACGCTCTAGGAAGTCTGCAGTCTGTGACCAAGTTCTGGATCATCCCAACCATTACATCAGATTTGATAGACCACAAGTCCTTGCAAAAGAACATCGATTCCTACCAAGGATGATTCGCGAGGCTATTGAAATTAAAAAACATCCTAATTTCAATAGGGAAGATGGTTGGGTATTACCACCGGCTTGGGATCCTATTATTAATAAAATTAAATCAAGAATCAAGCATACCACTGCAAGGCTTCAAGACACAGTAAGCTCTTTCTGCGTAGATCGGACTAAAAATAATAATTAAAAGCTGAAGGTACTCCGGGTTAAGTATGACATCGGGACAACTGTCACCTCAGTCCCCCCGTGACCATGGGTGCTGTAAAGCGCCCGAAACGTCGGGTTAAAAATAGTTATAAATTAAACGCGATAAAATCCGTAAAAACTAGTTTTATTTAAAATATTTTTGACAACGAATATACTCAAAACCTTTTATTCTCCCTTGTCTATAACTATACTGCACAAAGCTTTTAAAATATGGATTTCGAAACTACGAGAGAGGTAATAAGATGTTATTTTGTTAAAGTCTGTGCGCGCAGTAACTTAAATCAAATAAAAGTGTAACCGAAAAGCTTAAGTAAGCAAAATAATTCGCGATGCCTTTACATTGTATAAGGAATGGAAAACTACGTTTAAATATTAATATGCTTATTAATCATTCCCATATTAGGTTTGGATATAAGAGATCGTTTAATTTAAGAGATAGAGATTCTGTTGACAAAATGACCAAGTTCCTATGACGCGTTCAATCGATCGATTGGTTCAGTTCCGGACAGTTCGCTCTTTATTCATCGCGTAAAAGTTGTTCGGAACATACTCGTCATCAAATCGTCATCCTTAATTTTTGGATTTACCATTTCTGTAAATGGTTGAGTATGCAATAATATCTATTATAATATATAGCTGTGTGTTGGCGGCTTAAGAGAATGTACCACCCCATTTCATCCCGTGTGTGTCCTAAAAGTCGTTAGATGAGAAATTAAAACCAGAAGATGTGCAGCAGCTCCTTCCTGAAACATCTGAACGAATAATCTGCGGTTACCAACGCGCCTGCCCAGCCTGGCAACTATGGCAAAATCCTGCCAAAATGAGAGCTACCAACTTTGTGGCAATCTATGGTCTATGTTCAGCAATGGACTAGTGATAGGCTGAAATGATGATGATGAATAATATGTTATAATACCATAACTCTGTAAGTAAAGTTTATGAACATATTTTTGACATTGTGAATAGGACGGAACGACCCTCGAATACGAAATCTAAATCGAATTGCATCTTGCAAGTCGCCGCACGTGGAAAGAAAATCATAAAATATAAAAAAAAAAAAATTAATTATTGAAAAAAGTAAATTGTAAGGGAGTTTTTTTTAACTGTTTTAAATAATGGTCCAAAAAACGAACTGTGCCGCCTTTCATAAATAAACTCTTATGCAGTGCAGTGACTTTAAGGTAGATTCTTCCTTATTAAAAAAAAAACAATTGATCGTCTATCTTTTTATTTCGATTAAGGT